>JAWDJE010000003.1:133842500-135042500 GCA_035047345.1 Bradypodion ventrale
GGTGGACAACTCAATGAAGGTGTCAACCCAGTGTGCCTCAGCAGTGAAAAAAGCAAATTCAATGCTAGGGATCATTAGGAAGGGTACAGAAAATAAGTCAGCAAGTGTCATTTTGCCTCTTTATAAATCTATGGTGAGGCCCCATCTGGAATACTATGTACAGTTCTGGTCGCCATACCTCCAGAAGGATATTATGGAGCTGGAAAAAGTGCAGAGGAGGGCAACCAGAATGATTAGGGGACTGGAACACCTTCCTTACCATCTGAGGCTGCAACGGTTGGGCCTCTTCACTCTTGAACGACGACGTCTAAGAGGTGACCTGATTGAAGTTTATAAAATCATGCACGGTGTGGACAAAGTAGATAAGGAAAAACTGTTTTCCCTATCGCATAACACTAGAACTAGGGGACACTCCATGAAACTTTTGGGTACTAGTTCTCAAACAAATAAGAGAAAGTACTTTTTCACCCAGAGGATTACTGGTCTATGGAACTCCCTGCCAGAAGAAGTGGTGACAGCTGTCAGTCTTGACAGCTTTAAGAAAGGATTAGACAAGTTCATGGAGGACAAGAGTATCAATGGCTATCATTATGGATACCTAAGGACAACCTCTGGGTTGGAGAGATAGGCAGGATATCTCTCAATGCCATTTCCAGGGAATCCTAAGCAGGTGAAGGCATCTGCTTGGGAATACCCTGAAGGAAATGGTGAGCCACTGTGTGAGACAGAATGCTGGACTGGATGGGCTGTGGCCTGTTCCAGCAAGGCTGTTCTTATGTTCTTATGTTCAAATGGAAACTTCATCCAAAAATTCAGGAGAAGACTGATACTTGGAGGGGTGACAATGAAGGAATCAATTGTCAGGATATGTTCACTGGATATCAAGACGATCCATATTCTTAAATTCCTATGTGTGGATGTGAACAATGGACAGTAAAGAAAGCTGAGAAGAAATTGGGATTGGGGAAGGGAACTCTATGTCTAGGCCAGATGTGAAACTGCCAAAATGAAGCTACCTTTTGGTGAGTTCATTCTGCAGTTTCTGTCACCTGACCTAGTGTGAGAAAGATTAGCCACCAGAAAGTGGCCGTTGTCCCGGGGTATGCCTGATTGTGGTTCAAAAATCTTATAATCATCAAGGAGGCTCTTTCTGTGTGCCCTGCATTGCATGATGTGGTCATGTAAAAATATTTGAATCAAATTTGACTGTATTATTTTGTATTTATTTATCTTTTATTTTGCTGATTATTGCATTGTTATTGCTATTTGTTCTGATATTGTAATGCTGTATTTTGTTTTAGTGTTTATTCGTATTCTGTATTGTTTAGCATTATTATTGTAAACCGCTTCGAGTTCCCTTTACGGGGAGTAAAGCGGTATAGAAATCTAAACAATAAATAAATAAATAAATAAATAAATAAAACCACCCTAAACTTGTAATATTTCCCACATTCTTTCCAGTGTTATCGTATCATCATTAAAGATATTGTGACATATCTGAGTAGACTTGGCACTATAATATACATGTTCTTAGACAGGCAATTACTATGATTTCTGTTATAAACAAAAACATTCCTAGGAGCCTGTTTTGAAGATCTAGCCTTGTTTTGGCAGCTCCACAAGTTTCAGCAGTTAAGAGACTGAATAACTGCTATAGGTGTGTGCATGATAAGGTCAGCAGAAGCCACAAATGCCTGCAATAGATTTTCCCCCCTGTAGCCACCTGTTGCTTTTTAAGCCAGTTAAGCCTTTAAAAAGTTGACTGAACAAGAACAATAGGTTTGGACAGTGACCTTTGAATCCAATAAAGCATTGCCCTTTGCCTGTTGAGTTTTGATTTGCTACATTTTTATTGAACTTGCACTACAAAGTTACCCTCAAGTGAAGTGCATGAAAAAGACTGAAATAACGAAAACTCCTGCAGGCAGTACATTATTTCCCCTAGTAAAGTGCATCAGTCTTTTTTAAAAGCATCCTACGGTAGTCTAACAAGAGATCTAGGTCATTATGAATTGAGACACAAAGACCCTTTGTAACCCTCACATGACTGATACAACATATACATTCATCTGAAGGACTGTACAACTAGAATAAAGGGCAACAGAAAATCCTTTACAGTTCCTATTAGAAAATATCTGTTTGTATGCAACTTTTGTTTTTTACTCTATGACATGTCTAGCTTATATTTAGACCAAGCAGATCCCTGTGTTTGCCTCAGACATGTCTGTGTATTCACTTTAAAGTCAAATTTTTAATGCTTTTTCTTCTTTGTCCTCCATGGATCTACTATTGAGATTCTTTTCAGATTGTTTCCTGAAGCTGATAGTGTTTTAAGCAGCTTATTAAGGTTAACTTTTTAGGGAAGGAAAAGACAGAGAAAAAGATAGGCCCCAACTGCCCAGTTACCATCCAGAGGCCTTGGGGGAGGTGAGTGAAGAATCGGCCCCTCCCCCCCACCCCATCCAAAAACCTGGGTCCAGGGAAGGAAAAGGCAGAGAAGGACATAGGCCCCAACTGCCCAGTTACCATCCAGAGGCCCAGGGGAGTCATCCTAGAGTAGCAACACCCCGGAGAGCAAAGAAGAAGGCCACACTGCCACTGCAACCAACTGCAGACACAGGAGACCCTCGACCACCCCCAGGAGACACCATCTGCAGCCGCCATCACAGCGAAGCCCGAGTCGGCGCCTTTGACCAACTCCATGCAGCTGAAGGGAGGTGAGAGCTGCTGCATGCATGCAAGGGATCAGTAATCGAACTGAAATAATATAGTTGACTTAACATATAGCAACTGACATAGTGACTGTGTCACTGTGTCAGTTTAGAAATGACTGACATCAGTTCTAAACGGATGATGTGTTCTAAACTGTGATAATATGCATGATGTTACCTTGTTTTAAAGTGTGATAATATGTATGATGGGGGGGGGGGGGAATGGTGTAGAAACCGGCAAAGCACTCCAGGGAGTTTGTCAAGAGAACCCTATTGACCAAAGCAAAGACAAAACAAAGGGACACATCAGAGGAAACAGGAAAGATGCTCAGCACATTAGATGGGCAGAAAGGGATGGGCAGGAAAGGGGGAGGAGAAATACAGTGTTGTAAGGAACAATATTGCATATGGACATGGAATGTAAGATCTATGAACCAAGGAAAGCTGGAAGTGGTAAAAAAGGAAATGGAAAGAATACGTATTGACATCTTGGGAATCAGTGAGCTAAAATGGACAGGTATGGGCGAATTCAGCTCTGGAAACCATCATATCTACTACTGTGGACAAGAAAACCTCAGAAGAAATGGAGTGGCCATAATTGTAAATAAAAGAGTGAGAAAAGCAGTAATGGGATACAATCTCAAAAATGATAGAATGATGTCAGTCAGACTACAAGACAAACCATTTAATATCACTGTAATCCAAATATATGCACCAACCACTAGTGCAGATGAAGCCACAGTAGACCAGTTCTATGAGGACCTACAACATCTTATAGAACAGACACCAAGAAACGATGTCCACATTATCTTAGGAGACTGAATGCAAAAGTAGGAAATCAAAAAGTGGATGTAATAACAGGCAAGTTTGGTCTGGGAACACAAAACGAAGCAGGGCAAAGACTGATAGAGTTCTGCCAAGATAACACACTAGTCATAGCAAACACCCTTTTCCAGCAACACAAGAGGAGACTCTACACATGGACATCACCAGATGGCCAACATCGAAACCAAATTGACTACATACTCTGCAGCCAAAGATGGAGAGCCTCCTAAATGAACAGTGCAAAGAAATAGAGGAAAACAACACAAGAGGCAGGACTAGAGATCTCTTTTTAAAAATTGGGGAAGTAAAGGGAATGTTCAAAGCAAAAATGACCACGATAAAAGCCAAAGATGGCAAAGAGTTAGCGAATGCAGAAGAGATAAAGAAAAGATGGAAAGAGTACACAGAGGAACTTTACAAAAAAGACCTAAACACCCCAGATAATAACAATGAGGGGGAATTTGAACTTGAACCAGACATCATAGAGAGTGAAGTCAGAAAGGCCCTAGAACATGGCAAATAACAAAGCCAGTGGAGATGATGGTATCCCAGTTGAATTTTCAAAGTGCTAAAAGATGATGGAATCAAGCTACTACATGCTATATGCCAGTAGATTTGGAAAATGAAACAGTGGCCACAGGATTGGAAAAGATCAGTATACGTCTCAATCCCAAAAAAGGGCAATGCCAAAGAATGTTCAAATTATCGAACAATTGTGCTCATCCCACAAGCTAGCAAAGTGATGTTCAAGATAATACAGGATAGACTGCAGCAGCATGTAGAAAGAGAACTATCAGAGGTGCAGGCTGGGTTCAGAAGAGGCAGGGGGACCAGAGACAACATTGCCAACATACGTTGGATCATGGAGAAAACAAAGGAATACCAGAAACAAGCTTACTTCTGCTTCATTGACTACACCAAGGCCTTTGATTGTGTAGACCACAACAAAATGTGGCAAGTAATTAAAGAGATGGGAATACCAGAACACCTCATATGTCTCATGAGAAATCTGTACATGAGTCAAGAAGCAACAGTTAGGACAGAGTATGGAATGACGGAGTGGTTTGGAATAGGAAAAGGAGTAAGACAAGGCTGCATTCTGTCATCCTGCTTATTCAATTTAAACACAGAGCACATAATGCACAATGCAGGGATGGAGGAATCACAATATGGGATCAAAATTGCTGGGAGAAACATCAACAATTTGAGATATGCAGATGATACTACCCTAATGGCAGAAAGTGAAGAAGACCTAAAGAAGCTCCTGATTTGGTTGAAGGAAGAGAGTGCAAAAGCTGGCCTGAGACTCAATATCAAGATGATGGCAACAGGCCATATCAGTCCATACCTGTCAACCACGGCTCCGGCGAATCTGGGACCTGCGCAGACCAGGTCTGCACAGGTTGTGTTGTACGCATATGCGTGGAGGGCTATGCCACTTGAATAGCCTTCTACGCAGGCAGTGTAGCCTTCTGCTCATGCGTGGAAGGGAGCTACGGAAGTGTAGAGCCCTTCCATGCATGCGTGCAATGCAACCTGCACAGATGGGCTGCGCAGTGCCTCCTTTCCCCCGCTGCAAAATTACGGAGTTTTGGCAGCACGGGTCGGGAAATGGCACAAATCGGCGCCGAATTACAGGGTAATCCAGGCCAAATCAGGATGGTTGACAGGTATGTATCAGTCCCTGGAAAATAGAGGGGGAAGAAGTAGAAGCAGTAACAGATTTTACTTTCTTAGGATCCAAGATCTCTGCAGATGGAGATTGCAGCCATGAAATAAAAAGGCGACTGATTCTTGGGAGACAATCTATGAAAAACCTGGGGAATATAGTGAAAAGTAGAGACATCTCACTGCAAACAAAGGTCCACATAGTCAAAGCAATGGTATTTCCGGTGGTAATGTATGGCTGTGAGGGCTGGACCATTAGAAAGGCTGAGCGAAGAAAAATAGATGCCTTTGAGATGTGGTGCTGGAGGAGAGTTTTGAGAGTCCCCTGGACAGCGAGAACAAATAGGTCAATATTAGACGAGATTAGCCCTGAGTGCTCCTTAGGAGGACAAATAACAAAGATGAAGTTGAAGTATTTTGGACATCAAATGAGAAGAGAGGATTCACTTGAGAAGGCCTTGATGCTGAGGAAGGTGCAGGGCAAAAGAAGAAGGGGACGGCCAAAGATGAGATGGCTAAATGGTATTGTAGACACAATGGGCATGGGGCTGTGTGGACTAAGGAGGATGGTGGAGGACAGGGGTGCCTGGAGAGCGGTGGTCCATGGGGTCGCAAAGAGTCCGAATCGACTGTGCGACTGAACAACAAAAAAGAATTTATTTATTTGGTGTATGAAAACCAAGACACAGGACACAGCCTCGGGCTGGGTTAACTCAGGTTTATTGCATGGTGGTCAGAGGGAACATGAGGTAATGGCGGATCAATAGCTCTTTATATACAGTAGTAATACATTTGAACGTGGTTCCACGATAGCCCATTGGCTACTGTCGTCGTGACGTCATTGCTGGTCACGCCCTTCTTGTCCAGGTGTAGGTGGTGGCGGGAAAACTTCCCGCGCTGTTGCCTTTGATGAGTTTGGACCAAGAGAGCTTTGGACGCTCGCTGCTGCCAGCTGGTGGTCATTAGCTCGCGTCCTATTACAGGGTTTATGTGATACAGCTGAAGGTTACATTGTTGCCCATAGGCAAGGTTACATTGGTTCAGATACATTGTTATCCATGTGGAAGATCAAACCATTAGGACACAACATCCCTCCCCCCTAGGATGAGACGAAGTCTCGAAACCACACTCTCCCCCCCCCCTAGGATGAGACGAAGTCTCTCAGCCAAGATGGCTTATTTCGAACACGCTGGGGTCTCGATGTGGGCTGCCTTCCCCCTGGTTTGCTACCTTCTCTTTGTCCCCTGGTTTCCTGCCCTGTAATTGGAGAGGGAGACTCGTTAGTGACTTGCCGTGGCTCCGCGGCATTGTTGGGAGGTGTGTGCTTTATTGGGGAAGAACCGGGGGCACTGGGGACTAACGAAAAACCCCTCTTCTCGCTTGGACGGGTGGGGGAACACTCCCGAAAACCCCCCCCGGCTCTCAAAAGCAAAATCAGAATTAAATTCGGGGGCAGCGGTCGCGAACTCCTCTCCCCCTTCCCCAGCCTCTGATAGAGCTGGCGTATCAAAAGGGTATGAGTCGGGGCCGCTGCTTTCCCCCCTTGCTTGGGACTGTTGTCCGTTGCAGTCCCCCCCTTGGGCTAAACGGGTGGGGGAGAACCCTAACGCTGAGTCCTGTCGCTGAGCTCCACTGACCGGCCCCCCACTCACTCGGTGCCTAAGTTGGTCCGCGTGCCTCCTCCAGAGGAGACCTGTGCTAGTCTCGACCCGGTACGACACTGGCCCCGTCTTTTCCACAACCGTCCCTGGTACCCAGGCTGGACCTGCGCTGGCGTAGTTCCTGCAGTGAACAGGATCGCCGGCGGCGAAACCTTTCGAGACTGCCAGCCCTATGTTTTTTCCTTTGTCCTCGACTCTCGTCGGGTCTAGCCTGGACAGGATCGTGGTCAGTTTTCGCCGCATCAGCAGCTCTGCCGGCGAGTAACCTGACGCTAAGGGGGTCACCCTATACGCTAACAAAAACTGACATACTTGGTGATTTAGGTCCCCCGGGCCCATGCGCCGCAGCGCATCCTTTGTCGTTCGCACCAGCCGTTCCACTTGGCCATTCGTGGCGGGGTGAAACGGTGCGGATGTGACATGCCGAATGGCGTTTGCCTCCATGAATGCCTTGAATTCAGCGGAGGTGAAACAACTGGCGTTATCGCTGACTAAAGTGTCGGGTAAACCGAACGTGGAAAAGACTCTCCTTAGCTGGCTAATTGTAGTGGCGGAGGACGTACTCTTTACTGGGATAACCTCCAACCACTTGGAGAATGCATCCACCACCAGGAGAAACATTGTTCCTCGGAATGGGCCAGCGAAGTCTACGTGCACCCTGGACCATGGCCCCCTTGCTGTGTCCCATTCCCTATGCGGAAGACGGGCCGCCTCTGGCCGGGAGCCCTGGCATGCCTCACAAGTGCCGACCATGTGCTCAATGTCCGCGTCCAGCTGTGGCCACCAGAAGTAACTCCGGGCCAGCGCCTTTGACCGGACGATGCCGGGGTGGCTGACGTGCAGCAGTTCGAGTACCCTCGGTCGCAGGGACGTAGGAACCACCACCCGTTGGCCCCACAAAAGGCAACCCCTCTCTAGGGACAACTCTATCTTTTTTCGAAAGAATGGGTCGAATTCCGTACCTGGGGATGATGCCGGCCACCCCTTCTGTACCCATGAGCTAACTTTCTCTAGCGTTCTGTCCTTTCCTGTGGCCCTGGCAATGTCGGCTGGTACTATTGGGGGTGAGTCTAAAACCTCTATTAACAAAACCTGGCGATCTCTTTCTGCCTTTTCCTTTTGGACGCCCGACAAGGGCAAAGGAGACCTCGAGAGTGCGTCGGCATGGCTGATCTCCTTCCCGGGCCGGTATTCCAGCTCATGCTGGTATGCGTTGAGAAAAATAGCCCACCGCAGCATTCTTGGGGACAGGATCTGTGGTGTGGGCTTATTTGCAGTGAAAATTCCTAACAGGGGCTTGTGATCGGTCACGATTTTGAACGGGCGACCATACAGAAAATCGTGAAATTTTTTGGTTCCCGCTACTATCGCTAATGCCTCCCTGTCGGTCTGTGCGTAATTCCGCTCTGCTTGGGACAGGGACCTTGAATAAAACGCTATCGGGGCCTCTTTTCCGTCGTCCAACACGTGGCAAAGCACCGCCCCCACCCCCACCGGGGATGCGTCACAGACTAAGACCACTGGCCGTTTGGGATCGAAATGCGTTAGGATTGCCTCGGATGTTAGGAGTTGCTTCAACTCTTTGAACGCCCTCTCTTGCTCATCACCCCACACCCATGTTTCCTCCTTTTTTAGCAACCGATGGAGTGGCTCGGCCACGGACGCCTTCCGTGGAAGGAAGGTATGGTAAAAATTGAGGAGCCCCAGAAATGACTGTAGCTCGGTTTTGGATGTGGGGCGAGGGGCATTCTTGATGGCGGCTACTTTGGATTTGGATGGCTTAATACCCTCTGGCGTGACTCGAAACCCTAGAAACTCAACCTCAGTTTCGAAGAAGACACATTTGTCTTTTCTCAGTCGTAGCCCCGCTTTCTCGAAGACAGTCAGAACTTTATCCAATCTCTTTGCCAGTTCGGCCTCACTCCCCCCTGTTATCAACACGTCATCAAAATAAGGCAACACCCCCTCCAGCCCCTTTAGGAGGCGTTCCACAAGCGACTGAAAAAGGCCGGGTGCCGAGTTCACGCCGAACTGTAAACGCGACACCTGGAACGCTCCTTTATGTGTGACTATCGTTTGTGCCGCGGCCGTGGCGGGAGTTACAGGGAGCTGCTGATAAGCTTGAGCCAAATCGAGTTTAGCGAAACACTTTCCCCCATTCAGCCTGGCCAGAAGGTGGCTGACCACCGGCACCGGGTATGCATTAGGGCGGATCGCCTTGTTAATTGTACACTTATAATCAGCGCAAATGCGCACCTCCCCGTTAGCCTTCAGAGCGGTTACAATTGGAGTTTCCCACTCCGCGGAATCAACAGGAATAAGAATCCCCTGGCCCACCAGTTTGTCCAGTTCCGCCTCTATTTTGTCCTTTAGTGCGAATGGCACCCTGCGCGGTTTGAGTCTTATCGGGCGGACCTCCGGGTCTAGGTCGAAGGCTACAGGGGGTCCCTTGAACTTTCCGAGTCCTTTTTTAAAAACGGCGGAATGCGCGTCGCACACCGCTTGTATTGGGTCCACCCCCACGGTATGCACTCCCCCTATGAACAAACCTAAGGGCTGAAACCATTGCGTCCCTAGGAGGCTACAACTACCCCCCTTAAGGACAACTAGGGGCAGCTCCGCGGAATGTCTCTTAAAACTGACCCGAAATTTCCCGACCCCCAATACTGGAATGCTGTTCCCCTGTACATCTCGTAGCGTGGACCTCAACGTTTTAAGTTTGGGTCGCACGTGGGGGTCGATTTTCAAGAACTCTTTCTGGGAAATTATAGAATAGGAGGACCCCGAGTCAATTTCCATCCTGATAGGGGCCCCTTGTACTAGTACCTCAACGAAGTAATGGGACTGTCCCGCGGCCACGCTGAACACCGGAGCGTCGTCCTCGCTGTCGTCCGAGATGCGGCCCACGCCGTCCTGCTTCCTCGTGGTCTGGGCGCCATCTTTGGACCTTGCTGGACGGTCCGGTCTGGTTGAGCGGTCTTGTGACTGTCTCCGGCCCTCCTTCCGTTTTCTGCACGCCTTGGCGATGTGCCCCCGACGTCCGCAGGTGTAACACTCGGCTTTCCTGAATGGGCACCTTGCGCGCTCATGGGCCGCTCCGCAACCATCGCAGCGGCGCCCCCCTTTTCGGACCCTCTGGACCTCCTCGCCGTCGCTGCCTTCCGTAGACGACTTTGAGGCCCTTCGGGTTGCGTGCACCGACTGACCGGACTTTCCGTGCACCGAATTCTCCGCTTTGCCGGCTCTAGGACGCCACTCACGCCACTGGTGCATTTCGTCCACTCCAGCATTCGTGGACTCCGCGGCTTCCGCGGCCTCTACAACCTCTGCCAGCGTGGGTGGTGGCTCCTTGTTCAGCAAGCTGCGCTGCACCTCCTTGTCCTTCAGGCCACACAGCACTCCGTCCCTGAGGGCCGTCTCTAGGTCGTCCCATCTGCAGGGGCCGGCGGCTATCCTCATGGCTGTTACGAATGCCTCAACCGACTCGTCCGGCGCTTGGACTCGCCTCCAAAACGCGCTCCGAGCGGGAAACATTGCCCTCGAGGGACGGAAACGCTCACGCAGCAGCTTCATGATGTCGTCTGCTTTGAATTCGCTCACCTTCTTCGGTGCAATGATGCCCACCAGCGTTCGCTTGGTTTCCATCCCAAGCATTCTGGTGAGGATGGCCCTCTTTCTCTCCTCATCGTCTTCTTTGACTTTGAGTTCCACCAGCGCCGCCTGGAAGTCCATCTCAAAAAGCTCCCAGTCTTGCGGTTTGGTGATGTTGAACCCGCTCTGTGCCCTGGCTGCTCCTTGGGGATCCATTATCCCACCTTCGTCGCCAATTTGGTGTATGAAAACCAAGACACAGGACACAGCCTCGGGCTGGGTTAACTCAGGTTTATTGCATGGTGGTCAGAGGGAACATGAGGTAATGGCGGATCAATAGCTCTTTATATACAGTAGTAATACATTTGAACGTGGTTCCACGATAGCCCATTGGCTACTGTCGTCGTGACGTCATTGCTGGTCACGCCCTTCTTGTCCAGGTGTAGGTGGTGGCGGGAAAACTTCCCGCGCTGTTGCCTTTGATGAGTTTGGACCAAGAGAGCTTTGGACGCTCGCTGCTGCCAGCTGGTGGTCATTAGCTCGCGTCCTATTACAGGGTTTATGTGATACAGCTGAAGGTTACATTGTTGCCCATAGGCAAGGTTACATTGGTTCAGATACATTGTTATCCATGTGGAGGATCAAACCATTAGGACACAACAATTTATTTATTTACTTATGGACATGTAGGCCGCCTTTCTCGCCTAAGCGAATCAAGGTGGCTCACATCAGTTAAAACATTCTATACAATAAAACCAGTGCTAAAACGTTTAAAATATCCATAAAAACCTGACCCCTCATTAAAACCACAGACAGGGCTAGATGAACCAGCAGGGCTGGGTTATGGTGCTATATGCACCCCAGACCTGCTGGCAAAGCCAAGTTTTTAATGCCTTCCTGAAGGGGGGCAACTCTGCCTGCAGGCAAAATTCTGATGGCAGGAGGTTCCATAGAGCCGGGGCGGATACTGAGAAGGCTCTCCTCCTGGTCCCAGTGAGGCATGCCTCTCTTGAGAATGGTTGATATAAATTACCCCAAACAATTTTTTGCTGAGCAAATACATTTTCAAAATCACATGCTTTTTAAAGCATTTTTTTTTTAAAAAATGCTGCTTAAAAATGCTAGGAATTCTCAAGACTGACCTAACAATTGCCTTCTCCAGAAGTTATCAGTTTAAAACTCAAAAACAACATTTTGATACAATTTATGGGAAAGAAATAAGTGTATTTTGGGCAAATCTATCACTTTCCTCTATTTATCAGTGACAATTAGCACATTGCAGGCACACACCCCAATAAAGGACTCAGACACCGGTAAAAGTGGATAACAGCATCGGGCCACATTTATTGATTCATGCCCTAGTCCGAATTATAAATTTCTATTGGTAAAACGACCAATCATAATTCTTAAGGCAAGCAGGCCGAAGTAACACTGGTAAGGTACCACCCCAAAATTGCCAACGGCAATTGGTTACAATGTATCAATTTGTATCAATTTGTTTGTTTACAACAAACAAATTGTTGACCGTAGTCAATATCTAACTAATGACCCCACCCTCTGACGCGTATCCGTGGAATCACGGGGTGATGCATGCTGGCTAGCTATCGCCATCACCCCGTCGCCTAGTTCGTCGTTGACCGGACAACGTTTAACCAACTTATGCCTGTCTATTGTTGTCCAGTCAATTGCGAACCTGCCGGATACCTGTGGGTCATAATGTTTACCTTACCAGTGATACCCGCCCATGTGACCAAGTCAACAGCATCACAGAAACCCCTATATCAAACCATAGCAACAGTGTGGGATGGGCGAAAAAACCAGGACCCGAGAGCCAATTGTGGGTCCCAGCCAAAAATTCCCACCCGGCCCCGAAGCGACCAAAATATCACACTGTTAACTAGGGAGGGGGTGGAGGGGAAAAACTTCTCCGCTCCGTCGCTTCGGAAAATGGCAGCTCGGCTGCCTCATGGCCACCCCTTTTATAAGGGAGCTGGCCACGCCCCTAACTACCCGGATGCTTTCGTCCTATGGGGGGGCCCGCAAAGGGCGCGGCGGCCATTTTTGCGCCGCGCTTGCATTGCAGGCACCCCCCCCAATAAAGGACTCAGACACCGATAAAAGTGGATAACAGCATCGGGCCACATTTATTGATTCATGCCCTAGTCCGAATTATAAATTTCTATTGGTAAAACGACCAATCATAATTCTTAAGGCAAGCAGGCCGAAGTAACACTGGTAAGGTACCACCCCAAAATTGCCAACAGCAATTGGTTACAATGTATCAATTTGTATCAATTTGTTTGTTTACAACAAACAAATTGTTGACCGTAGTCAATATCTAACTAATGACCCCACCCTCTGACGCGTATCCGTGGAATCACGGGGTGATGCATGCTGGCTAGCTATCGCCATCACCCCGTCGCCTAGTTCGTCGTTGACCGGACAACGTTTAACCAACTTATGCCTGTCTATTGTTGTCCAGTCAATTGCGAACCTGCCGGATACCTGTGGGTCATAATGTTTACCTTACCAGTGATACCCGCCACACGGGGAGGCTTGCAAAGGCTCACCGCCCCCCCCAAGACCGTCAGCTCGGTCGACAGGCCTGCTCGCCAGTCCAGTAATCCAGAGGTCCATACCTCCCTGCGACAGATGGGCCCCATCCCCTGAGTAAAGCTCGTAAATTTGCAGACTGATGGCGGGGAGGCTAATAACGCATCCCCCGCCCTTGTCAAGGGAACCGGGCAATAGCCCCGTTCACGGAGCGTCGGCTCAGTCAAGAGCCCCGAGGCCGAACGCCCCCCTGTAAGCGTACCGCGGTATCGTGTCCGACGTGCGGATGCACCCTGTCCCAGTCGGGTACCCACTCTGTCGCCGCAGCGTAACGCGCTGCCCCATGCAGCGTAACGCGCTGCCCCGTGCACCTGGCTACGGCCCACCAGGCATACTGTCACCGGTGTAAAACGACACCCAGGGTCTGTCAAGTAAAAAAGGGAAGGGGGGGGAGAAACAGTGCAGTGACTAAAACTGGTACTCACAGTTGAGGAGGGCGAAGACAAAACTGAAAACATTGTGATCCCCACCCTCCCATGCGGCGTATTCCAGCCCTGTAGTACCCAAAAAACAACTGCAGCAGAAGCCGCCCCTATGCAGAGCGAACGGGCGCCGCAACGAGCCCCTGAGAGGCCAACACTGTCTAGTGCCTTCCCACCACCCTCCAAATTGGGATTTAGAATAGAAGACCCACCTTGGTGACAGAAAAAACGTGCCATGGTGCGTGCCACACAGTGCACGGAAATCCTGTAGGGCACCAACCGGACAGATGTCTGTCGAGGAACATCGTAGCAGTCTACTCCACTGTCTACGCCATGCTGATTCGTTTTAGAGGAGCGTATCCCCAACTGAGCAATATTGTCCACACAGACATCTTCGAGTTCCAGTGCCCTACGACTTGCATCCGCCTTATACAGCATCTCAAGCTCGCTGATGCGGAGCGCTCCAAAAAGGCCACCGTTGTAGCCGCATGAAGTGGGCTGCCTCATTTACCCAAACAGAGGCCAGGCCAGCCCCGGGCCAATTGGGTAAAAACCCTGGGAAATTCTTGCATCCGCCTTATTCAGCATCTCAAGCTCGCTGACGCGGAGCGCCTCCAAAAAGGCCACCGTAGTAGCCGCATGAAATGGGCTGCCGCATCTATCAAAACAGAGGCCAGGCCAGCCCCGGGCCAATTGGGTAAAAACCCTGGGAAAATCTTGCAACCGCCTTACTCAGCATCTCAAGCTCGCCGATGCGGAGCGCTCCAAAAAGGCCACCGTTGTAGCCGCATGAAGTGGGCTGCCTCATTTATCAAAACTGAGGCCAGGCCAGCCCCGGGCCAATTGGGTAAAAACCCTGGGAAAATCTTGCATCCGCCTTATTCAGCATCTCAAGCTCGCCGATGCGGAGCGCCTCCAAAAAGGCCACCGTAGTAGCCGCATGAAATGGGCCGCCTCATCTATCAAAACAGAGGCCAGGCCAGCCCCGGGCCAATTGGGTAAAAAAGGCCCCTGGGTAAATCGGGTGGCGGTCGCCCGGGAAACGCCCACGCACGCGCACCCACCCCTCCCAAACATGTCTCACACGGAAGGCATTGGTGCTGTCCACACTACCTCCCACTTTGGCCATAAAAGCCAACCCGACAGCTGAGATGCTATGGTGCGTGGTGCAAGGCCCTGGGCATACAGGTAAACCATGAACCACAGAACATGGGCTACTGGGATCGGTCAGGTTCCTGGCAGTCGAAATTGGGTACATAATGTTCTGAAGGAACTAAATGCGTGGTGATACGCCTTACTCATGCATGGCGCTAGTGACAGGCCAATCGCCCGGTGCACCTCTCCTTGCCAACGTTCCATCTCTCGTCCGGGAGTGGCGAGGGAAATTCCTCCGCATCCGGGGCCGAGGCACGGAACCGGGAGATCTGCAGGTGGGACAAAGCAGCAGCAATATCATTATCAACCCTTGGGACATGCCTGGCCCTGAAGGGAACGTTGAGGCACGGGTTGCATAACACAAATCAGCGCACTAGCTCCATAACCCCGGGCAATTTGGAAATCTGTGCCTTGATGATGCGGACAACAGCCGCGTTGTCGCGCCAAAATTGCCCAACCGAGTTGGCCCACTCCTTGCCCCATAGCATCAAAGCACCCAGGATAGGGAAACATTCCAGATACGTGAGACCATGCAGGCGACCTGCGCCTGCCCAGGATGGTGGCCACCCACCATAGGCCCACTTCCAATTGAAGTACATCCCATAAACCCAGGAATCCTGAGGCATCGGACTGCATCTGAAAGCAAGGGGGAGCCAGGAGATCAGACCCCAAAATGACACCCCGTTGAACTACCTCTGGATCTATGGCCAGACAAGCACGTCTGCCCCGATACCCCGGGTAAATCTAAGCCTATGGTGGGGCCTGGATAATCCCGCCATGGCGTCGCACCAGCGCAGAGCAAATGCCCTGCCCGGTGCGACGACCCAGCCAGCAAAATTAGGGTGACCATGTAGCACCAGAAGTTCCCTCAGTGATGCCATGCGCTCAGCCAGCAAGTCCGAGATAAGGGCCACTAGCCTTGAGACCTTATCCCACTGCAACCTAGAATCCTGCGCTACCGTGTTACTCTCCACCCCAGGAATACTAGCTGTGGAGATGGGCCCTCGGTCTTTTCGGGCGCTAAAGGGACACCAAGTTCCTCCATTAGCGTCTGAAATGTGTTGAGGAGACGTGTGTACGTGTCCCAGCCCCGTTCAGCCCCGAATAAAACCATCCAGGGAATGGGCTACAGACCGGGACCCTGACCTGCGGACAAAAGCCCACTCTAGGAAAGTGGTGAAACGCTCGAATACCGAGCCCCAATGGAATAGCCAAAAGGCATGGCATCATTGAAATAATATGCTCCCCGGGACGGGGGTGCAGGGACAGGGCCAACGACCCCGCCCGCATAGACCCTCTTGTCAAAGCTGGCAGCAGCCACCTCCTCCCTCCCCTTAAGGGATAAAAGATTGGGGGCATCCTGAGGGGACCTATTACCCCTGAAAGGGATCTGGAACCCCTGCCTAGAACCCTGAAGGAGATAACCCGCATCCTCTCCCTTCGGGTACAATGTGAGCCAACGCTCCAACATGTCCACCTTAAATGGGGAGGGAGACCATCGGTGGACTAGATCCATCTGCGGCAGTCATGCCAGCCCCCTGTCTGCCCCACCCTCTGCCCCGCATCCTTCTAGGCCTGGGACAGGCAGAGGCCGCATGGGGGCCAACACAGGTGGGACACTCCTGTCTGTATTTGCAATTCTTCCCATTGTAGGAGCCATTGGACAAGAAAGTCCAGCACAGCAGGCGGGCTGGAACCCCCCGCCCCGCCCCCTGGCAGGTGACCTATGCTGGGGCCGCCTGCTGGACCGCATGCCCACAATGGTATATCTCCCCGGGCGCAGGGCGCGTGGGCGTCACGTACAAAAGCCGCAGCCTCTGGCCTGGCTCATCCCACCTAATCTCGGGGTGCGGGGAAATCCGCCTACGGCATTCCTCGTCACAAGCCAACCACGATGGGCCCTGAAAGTAAACCATCGCCCGGTAGGCGTTGTCCAAATACTGGACCATCGGAATTGCCAAATCCGGCCGGGCCCTAAGGTACACCGCCATGCATACGATGCAGGCCGGCAACCATTTGGCCCACATACGTGGTGGCTTGCAACAACGTGCCTGCCACTATCCTTCTCATTCTGCCCCTCCCTCTCCTCCTTGGTGGGCACTCTGTTTAGGAGTGAGAAGATATCCACATACTCCCCCCGCCAAATTTACTCTCTGGTGGCCTGAGCCAAGTGGTCACTCAGCGGTAAGGAATAGGGGCTTGGACCAACCCGGCCACCCAAAACATTCCCCTCAGGGTAGGGAACACCCCCCACCACGGGGCCCTGAGTGGTAGTTGTCATTGCCGGGTGGGGCGTCAGCGGGTGCACCGATGCACCACCCACGCGAGGCCAAGGCCATTGGAAAGCCCCCCCCTAACATGGCCACGTGTGTAGGTGCACTAGTTTGGACCGCATACTCACGTGCTGCCCCCCCGCGGCCGCCCCCACCGGGGGTTCCGGCCCACTGGCGGCGTCGGAGCTCACGACCGCCGTAGAGCTCGTCACTGGGGGCTGACCCACACCGGCCTGTTGGTTGGGGAGCTGCGAGGCAGAGGCCGAGGTTGTGCCATGCCTCAAGCAGCTCAACCCGTCCCGTCGCCTGCCGCTGCCCAGCAGACGACGCGTCGAAATGAACCCCAAAGGGAGCCCCAGTATGGCTGGCCCGAGCCAAGGATGCCTCAAGGGCCGCAACGCGGGCCAGTAAAACCTCCACGCTGACGTGGGGCCAAGGGCCGGTCGGCCCTCCTGCTACCGGCACAAGTACAGGTCCCTGTGCCCCGGGACCCGAATAGGGCCATCGCCCCACGCCGAGGCCCGGTAGGGCCGATGTAGGCACCTGTCAGGGCAAGGGGCCACACCACCCCCCAAGGCTAGAAGGCCCCGGGGTGAGCTGCGCCCCCGCGGCTGAAGGCCCAACAGGATGGGAAGCACCAGGAGCGGCGTCCACCGCTTGCGGGCCGCGGGCCACAGCCCTCACTGGACCCATGCTCGGGTGGCAAGGGGGAATAGACCCCATTCCACCGGTCCCGGTGGGTACCAGCAAAGGCGGCTGCTGGGGAGGTGCAACCGCGGTCCTCCGACCCGGATTGCGCCTCCTAACAGCGCGAGGCGCGCTCGCGGCCGCCCTCCTCTTCGCAGGCAGAAAATCTAAGGGAAGCCAAAAGAGAAAATTCGCAGCCAAAAAGGCTTCCCTGGCAAGGTAAGAGCGACGGAGACAAGAGGGGAAAAACTTCTCCGCTCCGTCGCTTCGGAAAATGGCAGCTCGGCTGCCTCATGGCCACCCCTTTTATAAGGGAGCTGGCCACGCCCCTAACTACCCGGATGCCTTCGTCCTATGGGGGGGGGGCCCGCAAAGGGCGCGGCGGCCATTTTGGCGCCGCGCTTGCATTCTTATAACAAACAATTTGAACAAGCCAAATTCAGCAAGGACAGCTATTGAAGAAAATGGCAAGAGCAACATTAGATGTACCCACCATAACAAATGTGAAGAGGAGGATCTTTTCAATTAACAGACATGGCAGCAATAACTCAGCATTAACAAGAAAGATAAAAAATTCAAAGCTGTCATTCTGGATGGAAAAATCCATCAGTTTCAAGTTTTTCCACATTCAGGTTGTTAAAATCTCAAGTTTTTTTTAAAATTCAGAACATTAATAAGTTTTAGGATCATAACAAATTCAGCTAAGTTCTTCTCGATAGCTATAATATATAACAGGCTAGGTCAGTGATTTGCTTTTACTGAGAGAGCATCTTAAAACCATTTTCCAATTCTTTGCAAGTAGAGATGGGGAAATCTGTCAGTTTCTCTTGTCATATACTGTGTCAATCTTGTGTGTTTTTTCCTTTTCCACATTTCTCTTCAATGTGAAGACATTTGCTAATTTTAGTAAAATCATCTAAAAATGAATGGAAAGGAACTTCTCACATTTATCTGCAACACACAGGAAGACAAGAGATGTCTGCAAAACTAGCCAATATAAGAAAATCTCCCCAAGTTGGTACCATTGCTCTACATTCATTTTTGCTGACATAGTTTTTAAAATATACTCTAATGGTAAGTGTCTCTGTAATGTTTCTGAAATGAAGGACAGAGCAGCAGATGTTCAGTGTAATTAAGAGATAAAGAAACTCAACACTGTCTAGCTTGACAATTATACAATAGATTCTCAAGCATGGGAGGCTAAGGAAGATGGACTCTGTTATGTTGTTATAGTCCAGTGATGGTGAACCTTGACACTTCAAGTGTTCTGGAACTTCAATTCCCTGAAGCCCTGATCAGCAGGAGTGCTGACTTGGCTTTCTGGTAATTGTAGTACAAGCACACCTGGAGTGCCAAGGTTCTCCATCACTGTTATAAGCAATCAGGTCACTTCTATGTTACAGTAACCCAACAGGATTTTCAGGATATATGAGTTATTCAAAGAATAGCTTTACCACCGGCAGTGTATTTCCATGGTCAAAAGAGATTTGAAGCAAAATCTACTGTGTCTTAGTGAAATACCCCTAGTTCCTGCAACTAGGTCAGTAGTCTCTCAGTCTAAGTCTTGCATTGGAGCTTCCAGACAGTCCCAAATCACCCAGCTCCTTTCATGGAGGCCTTGTAATTCCAGTGCTCAGAATGCAAGCGTGGTGCCAAAATGGCCGCCGCGCTCTTTGCGGGCCCCCCCCACCGGACGAAAGCATCCAGGTAGTTAAGGGCGTGGCCAGCACCTTAATAAAAGGGCTGGCCACGAGGCAGCCGTGCTGCCATTTTGGCGAAGCGACGGAGCGGAGAAGTTTTTCCCTCTTACCTCCGTCGCTCGTGTCCTCACAGGGGATGCCTTTTTTCGGGCAGCTTTCTTTCCTTTGGCTTCCCGGCTAGGCTAGCTATGCCCTCTAAGAAGAAGGCAGCTGCGAACGTAGCTCGAGCGGTGCGGAGGCGTCAGCCGGGTCGGAGGACCGCGACTGCGCCCGCCCAGCAGCTGCCTTTGACGGATCCCACCGGGACCGGTGGGATGGGATCGGTGGCCCCTTGGCCCGATGCACGGTGCGCGCAAGTTGCCCCGGATGGGGCCTCGGCCCTTGGCCCGCAAACGGTGACCACTGCCTCCGGCATGGTCCATGCGGCGGGGCCTTCTTGCCTGGGTTCGCAGTTCCCTACGGGGGGAGCGAGCCATGGGGGGTGGTTGGGTTCCCTGCCTTGGCAGGGCGTGCCCACGGCCCCTCAAGGGCCGAGCATGGGCTCTTGGCCGTATCTGGCCCCTGCGGCCCAGGGACCTGGACAGGTGCCCGTGACGTGTGGGCCAGCTCCCCCTTTGCTCCCTGTTGGGGCTGGGGGCTATGTTAACGTGGAGGCCCTTCTGGCCCGCGTAGTGGCCCTCGAGGCATCCCTGGCAAGGGCCAATCAAGCGGGGGCATCTTTTGGTTTCCAGGTTGACCCTTTGGCTGCCGGGCAGCGGCAGGCGACGGGTCGAGTCGAGCTGACTGAGGCGCGCGGGCCGGTGGCGGCCACTGCCTCGCAGCTCCCCACTCAGCAGGCGCAACAAACGTGTACTGATCGTGCCCCGTCGACGAGCTCAGCTTCGGTCATGAGCTCCGACGCCCACAGCGGGCCGGAACCCCCGGTGGGGGCGGCCCGTGGGGGTGCATCGGGTGAGTATGCAGTTCAAGCTAGTGCACCCACACAACTGATTTCCTTGGGGGGGGGGGGGCTTTTCAATGGCCATGGCCTTGCATGGGTGGTCCGGCAGTGCAATTGCCCCCGGCCCACCCGGCGACTTCATCCCTGACCCAGGGCCCGGGTTGGGGTGGCTCCCCCTATGCGGTAGGAAATGTGTTGGGGATCCCTGGGTTGGTGCAGGCCCCCTTTGCCTTGCCCGCAGTTCCCTCTGTGCCGGTGTCGGCATTGCCGACAGCAGGGTATTCCTTGCCCCTGGGGGACCATCTGGCCCAGTCCACCAAGGAAAAGATCTGGAGGGGCGAGTATGTGGACATCTTCTCCCTTCTTAACAGGGAGCCAACCAAGGAAGAGAGGGAAGGGCAGGACGAGAAGGATAAGGAGCAGGCACGTCGTCGTAAGCCGCCTCGCACGTGGGCAAATTGGTTGCCAGCGTACCTGATTTACATGGCTGTTTACCTCAGGGCCAGGCCGGATCTGGCCATCCCTATGGTCCAGTATTTGGACAACATTTACCGGGCTATGGTTGACTTCCTGGGTCCGTCGTGGCTGGCTTACGACGAAGAATTCCGCATGAGGATTCCACTGCACCCAGAAATGAGGTGGGATGAGCCCTGCCAGAAGCTGTGGCTTCTGTACATGACCCCCACGCACCCGGCGCCTGGGGAGAGATACCATTGTGGACATGCGGTCCAACGAGTGGCCCCGGCACAGGTTCCCCGCCAAGTGGCGGGGCAGGGGGTTCCAGCCCGCCTGCTGTGCTGGACCTTCTCGTCCAATGGTTCTTGCAACAGGAAGAATTGCAAGTACAAGCATGAGTGCCCCTCTTGTTCTGGCCCCCACGCTGCCTCCGCCTGTCCCAGGCCGGGAGGATTTAGGGGCAGGGGTAGGGGTGGACAAGGGGCAAGTAGGACTGCTGCCGAGGGAGCAGGTCCACCGAAAGGCCCCCTCCCCAATTAAGGTGGACATGCTGGAGCGTTGGCTCGCATTATACCCAAGGAGGGCGGACGCAGTGTTCCTCCTTCAGGGTTTTCGACTGGGGTTTTGTATTCCTTTCACGGGGGATAGGTCACTTCAAGACGCACCCAACCTTTTGTCACTTAGGGGAAGGGAGGAGGTGGCTGTAGACAGCATTAATAAGGAGATTGACGCGGGCAGGGTCGCTGGCCCCTTTCCCGCACCCCCGTTCCCCAGCCTTAAAGTATCCCCACTAGGACTAGTGCCTAAGAAATCCCCGGGCGAGTTCAGCCTGATTCATCACCTGTCCTACCCAGCCGGTCGCTCGGTCAATGATGCTATCCCTGATGACCTTTGCTCGGTCAGGTATACATCCTTTGACCAGGCATTGCGCATGGTGCGCTCATGTGGCCCGGGTGCACTGTTGGCTAAGTGTGATATTAAGTAGGCCTTTCGTCTCCTGCCGGTGCACCCGGGTGACTTTGAGTTGCTGGGTTTCAAATTCCGGGGGGAATATTATTTTGACAAAGCCATGCCTTTTGGCTGTTCCATATCCTGCTCGGCCTTCGAGCGTTTCAGTACATTCCTGCAGTGGGCATTTGTCCGAAGGTCAGGGTCTCGGTCTGTAGCCCATTACCTGGACGACTTTTTGTTCGGGGGTGAACGGGGCTGGGACACGTGCACACGTCTCCTCAACACATTTCAGACGCTAATGGAGGAACTCGGTGTCCCTTTAGCGCCCGAAAAGACCGAAGGCCCGTCTAATAAGCTAGTATTCCTGGGGGTGGAGATTGACACGGTAGCCCAGGCGTCTAGGTTGCCGGGGGACAAGGTGTCAAGGATAGTGGCCCTTATATCGGACTTGCTGGCTAAGCGCAAGGCATCCCTTAGGGAACTACAGGTCCTACATGGTCACCTTAATTTCGCCTGCAGGGTGGTCGCACCTGGCAGGGCGTTCGCTCGGCGCTTGTGTGACGCCATGACAGGCTTATCCATGCCACATCACAGGGTGAGATTGACACGGGGCATCAGGGCAGATATGCACATATGGCTCCAGTTCCTGAGGGAGTTCAATGGGGTCTCATTTTGGAGGTCTGACCTCCTGGCTTCACCCCACTTTCAGATACAGTCTGATGCCTCGGGATCCCTGGGTTATGGGATGTACTTCAATGGGAAGTGGGCCTATGGTGGATGGCCACCAGCCTGGTCAGGCATGGGTCGCCTGAGGGATCTCACATATTTGGAATTTTTTCCCATACTGGGGGCTTTGATGCTATGGGGTGAGGAGTGGGCCAACTCTGTGGTGCATTTCTGGTGTGACAATGCGGCCGTTGTCCACATTGTCAACTCTCAGACTTCTAAATCTCCCAGGGTCATGGACCTCGTGCGCCAGTTTGTAATGCGCAGCCTGCGCCTCAATGTACTGTTCAAGGCCAGGCATGTCCCAGGGGTGAATAATGATATTGCTGACGCTTTGTCCTGCCTGCAGATCTCCCGGTTCTGTGCCTTGGCCCCGGATGCGGAGGAATTTCCCTCGCCACTCCTGGAGGAGATATGGACCTTTGGCAAGGAGAGGTGAACCGGGCGATCGGCATGTCGCTGGCACCACGCACGCGTAAGGCGTATCACCACGCGTTGGTCTCCTTTCGGACATTCTGTACCCATTCTCGACTGCCAGATACCTGGCCGATCCCAGTGGCCCACGTCCTTCGTTTCATGGTTTACCTGCATGCCCAGGGCCTTGCACCCCGCACCATAGCATCTAGGCTGTCAGCTCTGGCTTTCATGGCCAAGGTGGGAGGTCATGCGGACAGTACCGCTGATTTCCGTGTGAGACACGTTTTGGAGGGGTGGGTGCGGGAACGTGGGCGTAGCCTGGACAACCGCCACCCAATTTCCCCTGGGGTACTTACCCAACTGGCACGGACCTGGCATGGCCTATGTTTCGATAGGTATGAGGCAGCCCTGTTTCATGCGGCTACAACGGTGGCCTTTTTTGGAGCGCTCCGCATCAGCGAGCTTGTGATGCTGTCTAAGGCGGATGCAAGTCGTATGGCACTGGAACCCGAAGATGTCTATGTTTGCAATAATTGGGCTCAGTTGAGGATTCGTTCCTCCAAAACAGATCAGCATGGCGTAGGCAGTGGAGTAAGACTGCTACGATGTTCCTTGGCAGACATCTGTCCGGTTGGTGCCCTACAGGAGTTCCTTGCACTGCGTGGCACGCACCATGGCCCGTTTTTCTGTCACCAAGATGGGTCTCCCCTCACTAAATTTCAGTTTTGGAAGGTGACTGGGAAGGCACTGGCTAACGTGGGCCTCCCTGGGGCCCGTTACGGCACCCATTCATTTAGAATTGGTGCGGCCTCTACGGCGGCCGCTTATGGGTACTCCGGGGCTGACATACGCAGCATGGGGAGGTGGGGATCTCAGTGTTTTCAGTTTTATGTTCGCCCACTCCCACCGTGAGTACCGTTTTTAGTCACCACATATTTCTTCCTTCCCTGTTTTTTCCTTGACAGACCCGGGGTGTCGTATCACACCGGTGACAGTATGGCTGGTGGGCCATAGCTACGTGCACAGGGCAGCGCGTTACACTGCGGCGACAGATTGGGGACCCCGACTGGGACTCGGTGCATACGCAAGTCTCACATGGTACGGTAAGCCCGGCATGTTGTGGCGGGAGCTCTTGCCATTCCTCTTTTCGGCAAGGAACGCTGACCCGCCCGACATCCTGATCATACATCTTGGGGGTAATGATTTGGGACAGGTCACTGGCTTATCGCTGAAGCATGCGATTTGCAGTGACCTCGCCTACTTACATTACGTATGGCCCGCCACAACCCTTGTTTGGTCAGATATGGTCCCATGGCACGCTTATAGGGGAGGCGTTGACCTTCAGGCCTTGGACCGCGCTAGGCGCATGGTGAACAGGGCGGTGGCCCAATTCCTTTCAACCAAGGGCTGGGGGCGGGTCAGTCCTCATCCTGCCATTAGTTTACAAAATTATGGGCTTTATGCAGGGGATGGGGTCCATCTGTCGTGAGGAGGTATGGACCTCCTGCTGGGTGATTGGCGAGCAGGCCTGTCGACCGAGCTGACGGTCTTGGGGGGGGCGTCGAGCCTTTATTGAAGCCTCTCCGGGTGGCGGGTAGCACTGGTAAGGTAAACATTTATGACCCACAGGTATCCGGCAGGTTCGCAATTGACTGGACAACACTAGATAGGCATAAGTTGTTTAAACGTTGTCCGGTCAACGACGAACCAGGCGAGGGGGTGATGGTTACCACTAAACAGCTGGAATCACCCCCTGATTTTACGGATACACGTCAGAGGGTGGGGTCATTAGTTAGATATTGACTACGGTCAACAATTTGTTTGTTGTCAACAAACAAATTGATACAAATAGATACATTGTAACAATTGCCGTTGGCAATTTTGGGTGGTACCTTACCAGTGTTACTTCGGCCTGCTTGCCTTAAGAATTATGATTGGTCAATTACCAATAGAAATTTATAATTCGGACTAGGGCATGAATCAATAAATGTGGCCCAATGCCGTTATCCACTTTCATTTGTGTCTGAGTCCATTATTGGGGGGTGCGCCTGCAATGGAAGGTGGGTTCCTTGTCCCTCTTGCTATCAGCACTTGCACTCCCATTGGCATCTGCAAATCCAGCACTTAATCTGGGTTGAGGGGGGCAGATAGCCCACCAGCTGTTGAGGCCACCACAGGACCAGTACTAGTGATGGAGGGATCTTCCTTCATGACCTCTTCCCTTTTCCTACAAATTGTCCAGACTGGATCATGTGTACGGGACCTGAATATGAGTGTAACTGGTGTCCCCAATGGTACACGTTACCAGATCTGACTTTTTCCCGGCTTCACCCCTCTCCTTGCTGGCAGTGTACAAGGAGCCCACTATGCCAGTCTCCTTCTTCTCCTCTTCTTCCCTTCTTCCTCTTTTTATCTACAATAGTCCATCCTCTGACCTATCCTTCAACTCTTGTTCCAAATGCAATACATTGATTCTCACCTCCTCATACCAACTTGTTGGCAGTTGTCCCTTTTCAGATGGGACAGGGCATGGGGTGGACAGCCTGCTAGGGATGCTAGCAGCAACCCCTCACATTCTCCCAGTTCATGAGGATTTAAGAATTGTTCTAGTTCTGATGTGGCTTTTGTTATATTTCTAAAATGAACCCATGGTCTTCACCCAACTTGCACACTGAAAAGGCAATTGGAAAGATAAACACATATCTTTCTCCTTATAATAAGAAGCTAGATTTCATAATCTTGGTCTCTGCCAGATGAACTACATTTGCAAAAAAGACTTTCTGCACTATTCTGAAAAACCTAAAAGAATGGTAACTATTAAATGGGAGAAACATATGATGGGCTGTTTGCATCATTTTGAATAATTGGCCTACATATTCATACTTATTCTCTCTGTGTGTGTATCCATGTGTACATGCACATGAGATTAGATTCAGAAACAGAAAAGATACTACAGACATTTTGTGCTCTTGTGCTAGAGGTGAGAATACTTATGGCATTTGAAGAATAATTGAGAGGTTGCTCTGCCATTTTAGCACAACCAGTCTTACCCATAAATGAGACTTTGGAGGGACTTCTTCATAATCCATTCCTACTCAGTTGTAAATTCCATCCATTTCCCCATTTGCTATGCCCCTGAAATTCCAAGTAGAATTGGCATAGACATGTTCTTGACATAAGTACAAATATGTCTGCTTGTATTATGTGTTAATGTGAGCATTCGCATTGATACAAGACTTTGGAGACAGCCTCTATAACAAAAGAGAGTAAAGCTGTTTAAGAGCAACTGGAGGAACTACATGCATGCTGGAACATTCTGTAATTAAATGTTTAGAAACTCTTTGCTTCGAGAGAGAGAAATCCACCCATGAAGTTCATTTACATTTTGTAGACAAGATCTTATAGACAACTGAAAATTCCATCATTGGGTATTTCATGAGAGCTCTCTTTCCACAACACCAACAATTATTGTACACCCCTTTCTATAAATACTCTAAAGCTCAATACATATGAAATAGTGAGCCACTATTGTTTGTCTAGTCTTTGCTGACAGCATGTGGATAAAAACAAGGGAAACATATTGAACACTCTGGTAGCATTGAACATCAGAGAAAATGCAAGGTCAATAAAAGACTCACTGAAGGACATCCTTTCAGCTTTTCCAATCACTAGTTAGGGCTTAGTCAAAGCTACGTTTTTATCTTCATGTGCATTTTAGTGTGTCAAAAAAGTGTCACCTATTTTTCAGTATAGTTTTCCCCCCAAATGAACAGTTCTTTCCTGTACCTTGTTGCTCCCTGTATAGCTGCTGCTTTTTAATGCCATTTTATCTCCTTATCCTCTTCCCTCATGCTTCATGGACTGTGCCATTTAATCTGGTCACCACTATGATCCAAATAATTTTGCTGGTAGCACCATGTTACACCTTACAATGATGCCGATAAGACCCAAACAAAAAAATGTGAAAGTGATAGCAGTTGGAGAAAGAAAGCATGGTGAGAAGAAATAATGGCATGAGAAGAAGCTGAAAAAACAAGTACCATCATGATTGATGAAATTGCAATTGATTCAGTGACACTGATTGATTTGTGCTAGTTTAGAACAAAACCTTTGGTGAAGACTTTTCAGTGACACTTTGATAGTTCAAGGCTTCAGTCCTATACACCTGGGAGTAAGCTCCACTGAACTGTGTCCTGAAGGGGGGCCCTGCATATGCCCCCATGGGCACTCCCTTAGGGTTCTTGCGACCCGCTGACCTCCAGTCTTCATTTGCAGATGCCACCAAGTCCTGAATGGCTGTTGACAGAGGCTCCACCACTGATAGAAAGATGGGATTGCTTCTTCTTGAAGCTGGGAAATGTGGTAGCTCGACTGAACACAGTCCTTTTAAAATAGCCACCTTCCCATCCATACACAGATGGAGCTTGCCCTGGGAAACTACCCTGAAGATAGCTTTCACCTTCAAAGACTGGGACGCCCCAGCAGATAATATTCCCATGCTGATGATAGAAGGAAGAGCTACTCCCTTTGTATCACCATAGAGACCTTATATCTCAAAGTAAAATGTCCCTCTGAGAAATGTTGCATCTCAAGGCGGAGCCTGTGTGAAGATGTAGCCACTAGGTTGACTTTATCTTGGCTCCACTCCACAAACACTCCCTCTTCTCCTGGTCACAAACGATGCTTTCATAGTCTTTTCAGGCTTTTATTGAAGAAGTATTTGTATCCAAAAATATATCAAAATGCAGGTTAAAGCAACCAATCTAACTCTACTTTGAATACTATCTATGCTAAGCATAGTCCAGTGATAGCACCCTCTATATCTATCCTAAACTGAAACAAGCTAACAAAATAAGAAATAGATTAACTTTTCTAAATTGGCATTTCTTCTGTCAGAAACTAAGTACAGTAGAACCTCGGATAAAGTCCAAACTCCGTTCCACAAGTTTGGACTTTATCCGATGTTGGACTTTATCCAAATCACATGGGCGATGCATCAGATAATGTCCAAAAATGGACTTTATCCAAGGTTCCTATACCAAATACCTTGGATAATGTCCATTTTAAAGCGGTTTTGGACTTTATGTGAAGCATCACATGTGCATGAAAACCGCGACTTTATCTGAATTGGACTTTATCCAAATTGGACTTTATCCGAGGTACCACTATACAGTACTTTGCCCCAGATGGTTTAGGCAAAGACTCAGAGACTGCTGTGCTGGCCTTTCGTCCCAATAGGATTTCTCCTAATGCTCCATGCTGCTAGTTCAAAAGAACGTAGGCTCGCACCTAATCCAAAATAGGTGCTTCTGAACTCCCAATTTCTGGGGTTTATATTCTATTTTTTCCACTCATTCCTCCCCTCAAGAATGTGAAGTATCTGATTGCTTTGGCTAAAAGTTGTTTATCCAGACATGGGATGATGCAAAATTGATGTAATCCCTCTTCCAGGTGTTGGATATCCCATAATCCACTCCTATGAGAATGTTACCTTTCCCCCTTTCTAAGGTGATGGTGTAAATGTCAAATGACAGGTTGAAAGTGTTCTTCCTGGGTGAAGTTCCCTTTCCCTGGTGAATGACCCTTTGTTACCTTGGGTAAAGCCCCTTCTTTTCAAATGCTAATGTGCAAGTGTGGGTCCTTGGCAGGGGTCTAAATGCTGCTTAGCAACCCAGAAGCTTTGTGATCTATTGATGTGTGGAATGTGAATGGTATGTGTATTGGAATGCTACTGACACCAGAGTGCCTTTCCTATCGAGTTAGCCATTCTCAAACCTTACAGAAAATATGCTATATGAACTTTAGTACTTAATAAATGCAAAGAAATTAAAATGTGTGAATGTCCCTTGGGATTATCACGACAAACTGGATGATGCTGGTCTTTGAGTAGACATGTATAAGACTAAACTGAGAATCTGAACATCTGACTAGACCAACATATTTATTAAAATTTACAATGTGTAATTTTTTATCAGATTTGTACTTATCCTTCAAAATCTGGAAGAGATAGATGCAGTACTTGAATTGTATCATTTTCATGCCTAATAAAAGTCTAGCAACAAAATACCAAAGAAGGACAGAGAAATATTTGTAAAAAAATGTAGTTGCCTTTCCACCTTTGAAATTTCATGAAGCCCTCTGAATGAGAGCCAACACATGTTTTAAAAATCTCAGAGATTGAGGAGGAAAATATTATTGATGCAACATGATCTAAACAATTATGATGCTGCATATTATTGAGGAAGAACTGTGGTAGCTTAGTGGTTAAGATGCTGAGCATGATGACCCAAAGGTCACCTGGCCAGCAGTTCCAGACCCAGAAAGATGTCCTGGAAAGATACCATGGCCAGTGGTGTCAAAAGCTGCTGAGACGTTTAGGAGAATTCTTAAAAAGCAGACAAGTAGAAATAATATGTTTTGAAGTATTGATAATGTTCTTACTGATATGAACAGGAGACTGGGCTTTTAAAATGATGAAATAATCATTACCGCGGTATCTATTGATTACTTGAATTTGAGCAAATAAATTTAAATAGCTCCCTATGAATCACAGCATTGACAAAAGAAAAGTTTTCTTTGGTCAAACATTTCTTAGAAAAGCAGAGCAATTGAAATGTGTTTCAATAAATTTACACACCAGCAAAGAACGTGTTTCAATAAATTTACCAGGAAAGAATGGTATATTAACTTCTGGCTGCTGTAAAGATGAAAAGTTGCAATGATTCCAAAGTATGATTTTCAGGTATTATGATTTTTTGTTCTCTTTGAAAAGGTGCATTGTGAACTTGCCATTAAGAAAGTTTTCTTGAACATTTAAGAAGCATTTTTTATATAAATTTACAAAAGAAAGCCTATTTCTTGAAAGTAAATCTTTTGTAAAGGCAAAGAATTGGTTTTATTGACTTCCACCAAGATAGCTAGCATATTGTTCTCAGCATCACTTTTCCTACATGCTTCACTGTGGTTCAATTGTAGAGTATATTTACTTTGTCGCTAAACCTGTCTTTTCATTTTTTGTTTTCTATATGGCACTATCATGATATAGGATGAAAACTGAAGTGTTGAGCGAACACAGTGTTAAACTTCTTAGTTTAACAGCATAAGCTGTTTTGTAAGCTTTTAAATCATTGGTATACTCTTGTAGACTAAATCTTGGAAATCTTTTCAGATTATGAAACAACAAAAGCCAGTCATTTAATATCTTGTTTCCCTGCTAAATTGTCTATCAACATGACCTGTAGGTGGCTTGTTGTGTAAATCAACTCATTCTTCCATGAAGTGGGGGGGGAGGCCTTCCCTTGACCTGACCATCACATCCTCTCCACTGGTGAGAGTCAAGTGGACTGGTGAGACTGGATAGTGCTATGCACCTTCCACCACTCCAGAAATAAGACTACTTCCATAACAAGAATGCAAGCGTGGCGCCAAAATGGCCGCCACACTCTTTGCGGGACCCCCCCCACCGGATGAAGGCATCCGGGTAGTTAGGGGCGTGGCCAGCACCCTAATAAAAGGGCTGGCCACGAGGCAGCCGTGCTGCCATTTTGCCGAAGCGACGGAGCGGAGAGGTTTTTCCCTCTTACCTCCGTCGCTCGTGTTCCTTCAGGGGAAGCCTTTTCGGTGCAGCTTTTCTTTTTCTTCGGCTTCCCAGCTAAACCAGCTATGCCCTCTAAGAAGAAGGCAGCTGCGAACGTGGCTCGATCGGCGCGGAGGTGTCAGCCGGGTCGGAGGACCGCGACTGCGCCCGCCCAGCAGCCACCTTTGGCGGAGCCCACCGGGACCGGTGGGATGGGATCGGTGGCCCCTTGGCCCGATGCGCGGTGCGCGCAGGCTGCCCCGGACGGGGCCTTGGCCCTTGGCCCGCAAACGGTGACCACTGCCCCCGGCATGGTCCGTGCGGCTGGGCCCTCTTGCCCGGGCGCACAGTTCCCCATGGGGGGAGCGAGCCATGGGGGGTGGTTGGGTTCCCTGCCTTGGCAGGGCGTGCCCACGGCTCCTCAAGGGCCGAGCATGGGCTCTTGGCCTTATCTGGCCCCTGGGGCCCAGGGATCTGGACAGGTACCCGTGACTTATGGGCCGGCTGCCCATTTGCCCCCTGTCGGGGCTGGGGCCTATGTTAACGTAGAGGCCCTTCTAGCCCGTGTAGCGGCCCTCGAGGCATCCCTTGCGAGGGCCAATCAAACGGGGGCGTCTTTCGGATACCAGGTTGACCCTTTGGCTGCCGGGCAGCGGCAGGCGACGGGTCGGGTTGAGCTGCCTGAGGCGCGCGGGCCGGTGGCGGCCACTGCCTCGCAGCTCCCCACTCAGCAGGTGCAGCAGTCTGGTGCTGATCTGGCCCCGTCGACAAGCTCAGCTTCGGTCATGAGCTCCGACGCCCCCAGTGGGCCGGAACCCCCGGTGGGGGCGGCCCGTGGGGGTGCATCGGGTGAGTATGCAGTTCAAGCTAGTGCACCCACACAACTGACTTCCCTGGGGGGGGCTTTCCAATGGCCATGGCCTCGCACGGGTGGTCCTGCGGTGCAATCGCCCCCGGCCCACCCGGCGACTTTATCCCTGACCCAGGGCCCGGGTTGGGGTGGCGCCCCCTATGCGGTAGGGAATGTGTTGGGGGTCCCTGGGCTGGTGCAGGCCCCCTTTGCTTTGCCCGCAGTTCCCTCTGTGCCGGTGTCGGCATTGCCAACAGCAGGGTATTCCTTGCCCCTGGGGGACCATCTGGCCCAGTCCACCAAGGAAAAGATCTGGAGGGGCGAGTATGTAGACATCTTCTCCCTTCTTAATAGGGAGCCAACCAAGGAAGAGAGGGAAGGGCAGGACGAGAAGGATAAGGAGCAGGCACGTCGTCGTAAGCCGCCGCGCACGTGGGCAAATTGGTTGCCAGCGTACCTAATTTACATGGCCGTTTACCTCAGGGCTAGGCCGGATTTGGCCATCCCTATGGTCCAGTATCTGGACAACATTTACCGGGCCATGGTCGACTTCCCGGGTCCGTCGTGGCTGGCTTACGACGAAGAATTCCGCATGAGGATTCCACTGCACCCAGAGATGAGGTGGGATGAGCCCTGCCAGAAACTGTGGCTTCTGTACATGACCCCCACGCGCCCGGCGCCTGGGGAGAGATACCATTGTGGACATGCGGTCCAACGAGCGGCCCCGGTACAGGTACCCCGCCAGGTGGCGGGGCAGGGGGTTCCAGCCCGCCTGCTGTGCTGGACCTTCTCGTCCAATGGTTCTTGCAACAGAAAGAATTGCAAGTACAAGCATGAGTGCCCCTCTTGTTCTGGCCCCCATGCTGCTTCCGCCTGTCCCAGGCCGGGGGGATTCAGGGGCAGAGGTAGGGGTGGACAAGGGGCAGGTAGGACTGCTGCTGAGGGAGCGGGTCCACCGAAAGGCCCCCTCCCCAATTAAGGTGGACATGCTGGAGCGTTGACTCGCATTGTATCCGAGGAGGGCAGACGCAGTGTACCTCCTTCAGGGTTTTCAACTGGGGTTTCGTATTCCTTTCATGGGGGATAGGTCATCACAAGATGCACCCAACCTTTTGTCACTTAGAGGAAGGGAGGAGGTGGCCGCTGCCAGCATTAATAAGGAGATTGCTGCAGGCAGGGTCGCGGGCCCTTTTACTGCGCCCCCGTTCCCCAACCTTAAAGTATCCCCACTAGGACTAGTGCCCAAGAAGTCCCCGGGCGAGTTCCGCCTGATTCATCACTTGTCCTACCCAGCTGGTCGCTCGGTCAATGATGCTATCCCTGATGACCTTTGCTCGGTCAGGTATACATCCTTCGACCAAGCATTGCGCATGGCGCACTCATGTGGCCCGGGTGCACTGTTGGCTAAGTGTGACATTAAGTCGGCTTTTCGTCTCCTGCCGGTGCACCCGGGTGACTTTGAGTTGCTGGGTTTCAAATTCCGGGGTGAATATTATTTTGACAAAGCCATGCCATTCGGCTGTTCCATATCCTGCTCGGCCTTCGAGCGTTTCAGTACATTCCTGCAGTGGGCATTTGTCCGTAGGTCAGGGTCTCGGTCTGTAGCCCATTACCTGGATGACTTTTTGTTCGGGGGTGAACGGGGCTGGGACACGTGCACACGTCTCCTCAACACATTTCAGACGCTAATGGAGGAACTCGGTGTCCCTTTAGCGCCCGAAAAGACTGAAGGCCCATCTAATAAGTTAGTATTCCTGGGGGTGGAGATTGACACGGTAGCGCAGGCGTCTAGGTTGCCGGGGGACAAGGTGTCAAGGATAGTGGCCCTTATATCGGACTTGCTGGCTAAGCGCAAGGCATCCCTTCGGGAACTGCAGGTGCTACATGGCCACCTTAATTTCGCTTGCAGGGTGGTCGCACCTGGCAGGGCATTTGCTCGGCGCTTGTGTGACGCCATGGCAGGCTTATCCAGGCCCCATCATAGGGTGAGATTGACACGGGGCATTAGGGCAGATATGCACATATGGCTCCAGTTCCTGAGGGAGTTCAATGGGGTCTCATTTTGGAGGTCCGACCTCCTGGCTTCACCTCACTTTCAGATTCAGTCTGATGCCTCGGGATCCCTGGGTTATGGGATGTACTTCAATGGGAAGTGGGCCTATGGTGGATGGCCACCAGCCTGGTCAGGCACGGGTCGCCTGAAAGGATCTCACATATTTGGAATTTTTTCCCATACTGGGGGCTTTGATGCTATGGGGTGAGGAGTGGGCCAACTCTGTGGTGCATTTCTGGTGTGACAATGCGGCCGTTGTCCACATTGTCAACTCACAGACCTCTAAATCTCCCAGGGTCATGGAACTCGTGCGCCAGTTTGTATTGCGCAGCCTGCGCCTCAATGTACTGTTCAGGGCCAGGCATGTCCCGGGGGTGAATAATGATATTGCTGACGCTTTGTCCCACCTGCAGATCTCCCGGTTCTGTGCCTTGGCCCCGGATGCGGAGGAATTTCCCTCGCCACTCCCGGAGGAGATATGGACCTTTGGCAAGGAGAGGTGAACCGGGCGATCGGCATGTCGCTGGCGCCATGCACGCGTAAGGCGTTTCACCACGCGTTTGTTTCTATTCAGACCTTCTGTACCCAATCTCGACTGCCAGATACCTGGCCGATCCCAGTGGCCCACCTCCTTCGTTTCATGGTTTACCTGCACGCCCAGGGCCTGGCACCCCGCACCATAGCATCTAGGCTGTCAGCGCTGGCTTTCATGGCCAAGGTGGGAGGTCATGCGGACAGTACCGCTGATTTCCATGTGAGACACGTTTTGGAGGGGTGGGTGCGGGAACGTGGGCGTAGCCTGGACGACCGCCACCCAATTTCCCCTGGGGTACTTACCCAATTGGCACGGGGCTGGCATGACCTATGTTTCGATAGGTATGAGGCAGCCCTGTTTCATGCGGCTACAACGGTGGCCTTTTTTGGAGCGCTCCGCATCAGCGAGCTTGTGATGCTGTCTAAGGCGGATGCAAGTCGTAGGGCACTGGAACTCGAAGATGTCTATGTTTGCAATAATTGGGCTCAGTTGAGGATACGCTCCTCTAAAACAGATCAGCACGGTGTAGGCAGTGGAGTAAGACTGCTACGATGTTCCTTGGCAGACATCTGTCCGGTTGGTGCCCTACAGGAGTTCCTTGCACTGCGTGGCACGCACCATGGCCCATTTTTCTGTCACCAAGATGGGTCTCCCCAAACTAAATTTCAGTTTTGGAAGGTGACTGGGAAGGCACTGGCTAGCGTCGGCCTCCCTGGGGCCCGTTACGGCACCCATTCATTTAGAATTGGGGCGGCCTCTACTGCGGCTGCTTACGGGTTCTCCGGGGCTGACATACGCAGCATGGGGAGGTGGGGCTCGCAGTGTTTCCAGTTTTACGTTCGCCCGCTCCCCCCGTGAGTACCGTTTTAGTCACCGCACATCTCTTCCTTCCCTGTTTTTTCCTTGACAGACCCTGGGTGTCGTATCACACCGGTGACAGTATGGCTGGTGGGCCATAGCTACGTGCACAGGGCAGCGCGTTACACTGCGGCGACAGATTGGGGACCCCGACTGGGACTGGGTGCATACACAAGTCTCACATGGTACGGTAAGCCCGGTGTTGTGGCGGGAGCTCTTGCCTTTCCTCTTTTCGGCAAGGAATGCTGACCCGCCCGACATTCTGATTATACACCTTGGGGGTAACGATTTGGGACAGGTCACTGGATTATCGCTGAAGCATGCGATTTGCAGTGACCTCGCCTACTTACATTACGTATGGCCCGCCACAACCCTTGTTTGGTCAGATATGGTCCCACGGCACGCTTATAGGGGAGGCGTTGACCTTCAGGCCTTGGACCGCGCTAGGCGCATGGTGAACAGGGTGGTGGCCCGATACCTTTCAACCAAGGGCTGGGGGCGGGTCAGTCGTCATCCCTCCATTAGTTTGCAAAATTATGGGCTTTATGCAGGGGATGGGGTCCATCTGTCGCGAGGAGGTATGGACCTCCTGCTGGGTGATTGGCGAGCAGGTCTGTCGACCGAGCTGACGGTCTTGGGGGGGCGTCGAGCCTTTATTGAAGCCTCTCTGGGTGGCGGGTAGCACTGGTAAGGTAAACATTTATGACCCACAGGTATCCGGCAGGTTCGCAATTGACTGGACAACACTAGATAGGCATAAGTTGTTTAAACGTTGTCCGGTCAACGACGAACCAGGCGAGGGGGTGATGGTTACAACTAGACAGCTGGCATCACCCCCTGATTTTACGGATACACGTCAGAGGGTGGGATCATTAGTTAGATATTGACTACGGTCAACAATTTGTTTGTTGTCAACAAACAAATTGATACAAATAGATACATTGTATCAATTGCCATTGGCAATTTTGGGTGGTACCTTACCAGTGTTACTTCGGCCTGCTTGCCTTAAGAATTATGATTGGTCAATTACCAATAGAAATTTATAATTCGGACTAGGGCATGAATCAATAAATGTGGCCCAATGCCGTTATCCACTTTCATTTGTGTCTGAGTCCATTATTGGGGGGTGCGCCTGAAATGCAAGCGTGGCGCCAAAATGGCCGTCGCGCTCTTTGCGGGGCCCCCCCACCGGACGAAGGCATCCGGGTAGTTAGGGGCGTGGCCAGCACCCTAATAAAAGGGCTGGCCACGAGGCAGCCGTGCTGCCATTTTGCCGAAGCGACGGAGTGGAGAAGTTTTTCCCCTCCACCCCCTCCCTAGTTAACAGTGTGATTTCTTGGTCGCTTCGGGGCCGGGTGGGAATTTTTGGCTGGGTCCTACAATTGGCCCTTGAGTCCTGGTTTTTTCGCCCATCCCACACTGTTGCTATGGTTTGATATAGGTGTTTTGTTCTGTGCTGCTGTTGACTTGGTCACATGGGCGGGTAGCACTGGTAAGGTAAACATTTATGACCCACAGGTATCCGGCAGGTTCGCAATTGACTGGACAACACTATATAGGCATAAGTTGTTTAAACGTTGTCCGGTCAACGACGAACCAGGCGAGGGGGTGATGGTTACAACTAGACAGCTGGCTTCACCCCCTGATTTTACGGATACACGTCAGAGGGTGGGGTCATTAGTTAGATATTGACTACGGTCAACAATTTGTTTGTTGTCAACAAACAAATTGATACAAATAGATACATTGTAACAATTGCCGTTGGCAATTTTGGGTGGTACCTTACCAGTGTTACTTCGGCCTGCTTGCCTTAAGAATTATGATTGGTCAATTACCAATAGAAATTTATAATTCGGACTAGGGCATGAATCAATAAATGTGGCCCAATGACGTTATCCACTTTCATTTGTGTCTGAGTCCATTATTGGGGGGTGCGCCTGCAAAGGCTTCCTGGAAGGCTGCTTGCTGTAGATGTACAAAAACCAAAAACTAACTCTATGCATACAATTATAAAAAGGATCTTATCTAGAAATGGAGAGTGGGAAGGTAGGCAGGTCAGCAGTTCAAGACCCATGTGCTGCATGACAGAGTGAGCTGCCATCTCTGCCCTAGCTCTAGACAACCTAGCAGTTTGAAAGCAAGAAATTGCAAGTACAGCTTCTGCAGGAAAGGTAATAGTGTTCTGTATGCTCTGGTGTCTAGTCATGCCTGCCACATGACCATATAGGGTTGCCATAATTCTCTCCCATCAAACCGGGACAGCCACATTACATCATTGCACTGAAGTTGACTCACCCTTAAACCCCACACAAGGATCCCTTAGAAGAAAGTTCTAAAGAGGGGCCTGGAACGGCAATGCAGTCCATGGTACCTCTGTTTCCCTCCGAAAGGAGAAAAGCAGGAGACAGGAAGGAATTTATTTTGGAGGAGGACCTTTGTGATGGAGGACTCTTCACTTACTGTCCTCCCTGTTCCCTTCCTCTCTAGGAATATCGACCCTATTCAATTAACCTTTCGTGGTCACGTGAAGAAGGAATCCTCCATCCCAGTGTATGGTGGAGGTTTGGCTTCTTAGATATGGATATTTCTTGCTCTTCCCCCCCCCCCCCCAGCTTTCAAGGAAAAGGGCTGAGGATGACTCCTTGTCTCCCAAACTTCAAAGTGAGCCAAGTGATTTTTGCAAAGAGCTATTTCACTGCCTCCGTGCCTTTCTTTCAATTATCTCGCTTACAAGTGTCTGCCCTCTCCAGCGGGCCTTCACCTTTTTCAAGCAGGATAATTGAAAGAAAGGCAGGGAGGCAGTGAATTAACTCTTTGCAAAAATCCCTTGGTGAGGGGTGATCTTGCTTCCTTTGTTCAAATTTAAAAATCCAGGACTTTTACATGTTTTTTTCTTGAGCCGGCCGGGACAGCTTGAATCCAGGAAAATCCTGGAAAACCGGGACATATTACAACCCTATGACCATAGAAACATCTGCAGAGACAGACAGTGGCGGTAAACGGAGATGAGCACCGCACCTTAGAGTCGCACACATCTAGCTTTCAGGCAAGGAAGATCTTTCCTCTACTTACAGTCTTACCAATTTGCTGACAGATTTGCCCTCAAGTCAATTCTAATTTATGACAACCCTTTCCAGGTGGCTATTACACAGATTTACTATTCACTTCTTCTGCAAGTGCCCTGGGACTATGCAGCTTTCCCATGACAACACAGGCTGCCTCTTCAAGAGAGAGAACTCCCAACTTCTAGTTCAGCAGCCAGATGCCTAAATCACTAAACTATCCAGCTATTTTACAGATTAAGATATCCAATTCATTCGAAGAATGGTATAGGGAAATGTGGCAGTTAGCTCTGAATGATAAATTAACATGGAAATTGAATAAGAAAAAGGGAATAGTAAAAGAGAACAGATTTTTGCGAATTTGGCAACCCTTTGTTGATTATGGTAAAAAATAATGATGATGGGAGCAGTCCAGTGCCTGAACATTCCAGTTTTTGGAAATAATATAAATGTGTGTCCTACCGCACCCTCCTGGGCCTTGTATAGTCACTTAGGGTGATAAAGCACTTGAATTTTATTGTACTTTATTGGAAAGTCTGTATCTTTGCTTCAAGGAAAAGATCTCTAATGATTGCTTGAAAAATAAATTAGTTTAATTATAGAAACTCTTAATCAAGTAGAAATCAATTAAATGATTTAGGATGAATTTTATTGTCTATACTTAATCAAGTGCAGCTTTATCCTTACTTTATGAGTATGTTAGTGTTGACTTTTTTTCTCTTTCTATATATGTCGATCTCCTTTTTGTCTAATGTATATATATATATATTGTTTTTGTTTTTTCTTCTTCATATATATCATTTGTTGTTGTTCTTTATATGTTAAAAAATCAATAAAAATTATTTTTTTAAAAAGATATCCAATTCATATTCTGACACTAAGTTGTTCTTTTGATTTGATTTTTCATGTCACAGTACTCCCCAGTCCACAGTAGTAAAACAGAATTTGAATTATGATTATTTTTATGTATTGCTACATAAAAACCATTAAGACTTACTCTTGTTAGACTGTCCTATATGAAGGAAGCCTGTGAAACTTATTACTAGCTAATAAAACAATTGTCTAAGAAGGGCAGCATATGGGTTGGAAGCAGTCTTAAATAAAGAATATTCACTTTTTTAATGCTCTGTAATATATAAAATACTAGGAGTTTATTCCTCTTGGCTAGCAGATTGTACAAAGGATGTATACATTTATTTTTAGGTTTTATAACTATTAGTCAATTCTATTTTAAATAGTGGCAAAACTAAATGTGAAGTAAACACCTTTGTGTGTGATGTCTTATGTTATGTGCTTGCCATGAGGTGAAGGTGCGAAAAATATATGCAGCAGTTACAACCAAAAGGGATGGTAAGAGTAAGACCCATACTGGCTGGGCATTGGAAACACCTTAGGCAACAGACACATGGAAATATCTCGGCAAGACTTAATTCTTTTTATTTTGTGTTCTGTTCAAAACCTGGATCCCAAAATGAAGCCACTTTCTTTGCTATGTCATTGCTCAAATGCAAGTCCTCATCGGTGCACATCTCTGGCAGCAATTGGCAGACCAGCAAATGGGACAGACTTTGTGTCTCTCCACATTCACACATGTCTTGTTGTCCGCCAGCAGTCCCCACTTGAGCATGTTGATCTTGTATTTAGGGACTCCAACCCTCAGCCTATTCAGGGTCCTCCAGATGACATAGGGGGACTGAGATCTTTATCTATATCCACTTTTAATGTTGTTCCTTGCCCAGTGAGCTCCTTCTTCCATTTTCTAATTTGGTTTGCTGACCCACCCCAGCAGGCATGGTTGCCACACAATGGCGCTATACAGAGAGTCTATTCAAGGAGAGTCCAAATAGCAAAGTCCAAAGAACAAGCCGATGTCTGCTTACTGGTAGTTCAAGCAGCGTCTAGTCCAAAGGATGTCCAGGGGTATTGTCAAGATTGGCAGAGAAGTCATGGTCTTGGCAGGCAGGTCTGGGTTTACGCAGGCAAGCTCAAGAGGTATCCGAAGTTAAGCAGGGCATTAGTCTTTGCACAGAAGAATTGTACTGACACTTGAATGCTGGAACAAGCTTGCTTAAGAGCCTTCTAGCTAATGGTTATCAGCTGGGAGCCTTCTCTGTTAACAAGTTCTACCTTGCTTGTGTTTCAGCTGCAGCTACTTTCTGCACGTTTCCCTGGTTCCGAGCTGATCACTGTCAGAATCAAACTTCTTTTTTGTTTTTGTTTTAAAAAGCTCTTTATTGCAAAACAGAACAGAATCAACTCGACTATTCCTTTTTTATTTATAAATTTTTTTTTGAATTTTATCATATAAAATACAAAACACAAATACAAAACTGTACAACATAATACTTGAAAAAAAGAAATAATAATTCATGTACAAAATACAAAAAACAACTAATAATAATAATAATACCAAAAAATACACACAAAAAATGTGTACAGCTATCCTGGTAAGTTATCTCTTAACTTATTACTTTCAATTTATTCTCTAATCTTGATTCACCTCTCTAAAACTCGTTTTCAAGTAAAACATTTAATGCCAATATGGATAGTTTTACAAAAATGTAAATGCAAATAATAAATCACCCAGTGTTTATTTACATTGCCCTGGAGAGCTCAGAGTATCTCATTAGCATTAATCCCAAAATCCCTTTTGTTCAGGTACAGGTCTATTTCTCTCATCACCCTTGAGGGAGTGATCCACAAAAGGTTTCCAAATATCCCAGAATCTATTTTCTTTCAGATTATCTCTCTTTTTCTTTATCTCCCATGTCAATTTGTCATTCAAGGCTAAATTCCACTTTTCTTTATACCACTCTTCCGTTTGTATAATTACATCATTTTTCCTATGTCTAGCTATACAGTATATAGCCATTGTAATCATCACTTCTAGTAGCTCTTTCTTATCCTTGTTTAAATTAATATCTTCCACATTTGTCAACAGAGTGATACCTGATCCCAGTTTTACCATCTTACCCAAAATTTCTCCAATTTCTTTCTCAATTCTATTCCAGAAATCTTTAACCACTTTACAACTCCACCACATGTGTTCATACATTCCAATAGTCTCCTTACATCTCCAACACATATTATCTTTTTTATTATCCATTTGATGTAACCTCACTGGGGTCAGATACCATCTCCACAACATTTTAAAATTATGCTCTTTTATTCTAACCGACATAGTCCTCATTATCCTCTTTTTCCATTTATTTCTCCATAAATCCTTTCCTATCTTTATATTCAAATCTTGTTCCCACCTTAATTTCAAATCCTCTTGTGGATCACCATCCCTATTTAATATTGCATACAATTTACTAACTAATCCCTTAGTATTTATATCACCTTTTCTAACTTTTAGAATCAGCTCTTTAAATTCCGTCTTTTCTCTTTCCAAATCATATTCACTCATGTATTTACTATTCCATTTAATAATCCTCAATCTTTGGAACCAATTAATTTTTTATTGCTCAAACAATTTTGTCCTACTAGCTTCATTTCTGCATATCTGAAACCAGTCCTTCAACAGGATAACCTCATTCTCTTTCAAAATCTCCTTTATCTCCTCATTTATATTAATTGGAAAATTTGCCATATCTAAAATTTCCAATATTGGAGAGACATTTGGGACCAAATCCTTTTTTACCCTCTTCCATACATTCATTAAGCCTTTCATCATAGTATTCTTAGTCGCTACCTTTCCCAATTTGTCTCCTAAAAAGACCATTTTGCCCAAATGTTTATAGTCCCTCATCTCAATTTCCTCCCATATTACCTTTTCCCTTGCCAGGATCTTCACAACATTCTTGTTTTGAAACGCTCGATAATATGCCATCAAATTTGGCATTCCCAACCCTCCTTTTTTCTGCAATAAATACCATAACTTTTTTGATAACCTAGATTTCTTTCCACCATTACAAAAGTCATTGATCAAATTTTGAAACACCTTAATTTCCTTATCCTTCAATTAAATTGCTATCGCATCAAATAAAAAAAATATTTTAGGTAACAGCGTCATTTTAGCAAGTGCAATTCTTCCAAACCAGGACAATTTCAACTTTTGAAAACTTTGTATCTTGTTCCTAATTTCAGTTTTCAAACTATCATAGTTCAATCTATTAAGCTCTTCCAATTTGTTTCATATAGTTATTCCCAAATATTTCAATTTATTCTTAATCTGAATATTAACTATATCCTTTATCTTTTTCTTTTGTATGACTCACCGTATCAACTAAATCAATTACTCTTCTGGTCAAATCTGCCATGTGTCTACCTTTCAAAAAAACCACTTGGTCAGCATTTATATATTTCCCCATGAAAACATTCAATCGATTGGCAAGTATTGCTGTGAAGATCTTGGCATCCTGATTTATCAATGAGATGGGTCTACATGATTCTACTTTCTCTAAATTCTTTCCAGGTTTTGGCAAAAGTACAATTGTGGTCCGGTACCATGAAGTCGGAATTTGCCCTCCATCTAATATATAATTATATAATTTTACCAACTTTGGTATCACGATATCTCCAAATTCCTTGTAAAAATCCACAGGCAACCCATCTTATCCGGAGGCTTTTCCCAACTTTAATCTGGCAATTATCTCTTTTACTTCTTTCACTGTCACTAATTCTTCCATTCTATCCCTATGTTCCTGTTTTATTCCCCTCATTATTTGCTTTTCTAATTGCTTTTTAAGTTTCTCCTCATCTATATCTTTTCTTGCATAAAGAGCTTGATAAAAATCCTTCACAATTTTACATTTGTCCTTTATTTTATTACATCTTATCCCTTGATCATCAATCAAAACTCCAATTTCCCTCTTTTCCCTTTTATCTTTTGCTGCTTTTGCTAAAAGTTTTGAATTTTTATTGCTAAATTCAAAATATTTCCTTTTTAAATAAACCAAATCTCTTTTCACCTTTTCTATTTCTTTACCTAACAATTCAGTCTTTAATTTTAATAAGTTAGCAAAGACTTTTTTATTCTTTGTTTTTGAATGTTCCTCCTGTAACAACTTTATCTCTTTTTCAAGCTTATCCTGTATCAACTTATAATTTTTATATCTATTACTTGCCATCTTTATACACGCCCCTCTAAAAATCGACTTCATGGTATCCCAGACCACATTATATTCTACCTCCCCATTATCATTCCATTGCCAACTTTCACTCCAATTCTTGATAATTTGTTCTTTACAGTTTTGGTCTCTAAATAAGTTAGCATCATATTTCCAAATTCTCCTTGGTCTAGTCTCATTCCGTAATTTTAAATCCAATATCACCTTAGCGTGGTCTGATTCCTTAAATATTCTCACTTCCATGTCCTCCAAGCTTTTAATCAAATTTTCAGTTACAAATATATAATCTAATCTGGAATAAGAGTTGTAAACCTGTGAAAAATATGAGTATACCCTTTCAGTACCCTTAAATTCTCTCCAAGAGTCTTTCAAGCCAAAAGCAGCCATCCAATTGTCCAACATTCGGCCTTTAATCCCTTTTCCACTTCTTGCTAAATTTTTACAATCCAAGTTTGATTTTACTAAATTAAAATCCCAGAGTGGAAGAAGCAAAAATAGGAATAAAAGTAAAGAATAAGTAAAAATCTTTGTAAGATCCAAACCACAGTAGCGGCAGCGGCTTTCAGATGAGAGCCCTCTTCGTACCTCCTCAGCCAATCCAACCAGAAACAAACTCCAAACTCCAATTTTCAATTCTTCTTATTTTTTAAACTTTTCCTCTCGGCCACCTGACTACTCTTCCTCACTTCTCACACTTTTCACTTTCTCAGCTACAACTTTGTAAACAATGTTGTGCCATTACATTCCTTTATTTCCCACTTTAAGTTTCGATTCCTTCTCCTCTCGTCACCATTGCACTCCTCGTCTTTCCCGTCCTTCTCTTTCACACACACCTCCTCCGCCTCCCCTCTTTACCTTCTTCCAGCTCACGAACTCAATCCTCGGGTCTCGTCCTCCACCGGCGCCAGTTATTTAGCCCTCTTTTTCCACAGGAGCCCCAAAAAACAACAAACACCAGGTCTCGTCCAGCCCCGAGCTGCTCGTTTAGCGTGGCCTGTGCCATGCCTCACTCACCCCCCTGTCCGCTGAACTCCGACTCCGATGGCACTTCCACTTTAAAATAATTGTAGCAAATACTTCCAAGGCTCTGTGGTCTTATTTCCAAAGATTAAAATCCCAACTTTAGGCGTAAAATCTCATTTATTTCCACATTCAAGTGCGAGCTGATCGAACTATGTGCTACTCCGGCATTTTCCCAGCCACGCCCCCCGTATGCTGCAGTTAAGTCACTGTCAGAATCAAACTTCTGGTCTGACAGGTCATCTGCCTGGGGAAACAGAGTTGGGCCAGAAGCAGGTTGTGATTCCTGGTTCAGGACATTCTCAGGTTCAGGCAGAACTGGGCTGGGCATAGGAAGTGCCTCCTGATCCAGGTCATCTTCAGAGTCTGAAGAGGACTGAATCACAACATTTGGTTTTTCTCTTGTGTACCCTTCCAGAATGTTTGTTCTTGCCATAAAGCTTTTCCTGGATCTGAGCTGGCAGACTTGAGGCTCATATTTGTTCAGAAGGTGTCGAGGGTCATTCTCTTGCTTAGTTCCCTCAACATCTACTACTACTTCTCTCCTGATCTTAGCAGCATACTCTGCTGCAGATATGCTCAGAGCCAAAGCTGATGCATGCAGTATGGATGGTTGAGTTCCCCATTTATAGTTTGTGAGTTTCCCGATGATGTTGTTCCTTGTACTAACTTTGGCTTTGGTGTTCAGGCAGAGCTGCTTAAGCATCACACTGAGGTATTTTGATGTTGATCTGTGCTGTAATCGATTCCCTTGCCATGTAACATTCAACTTAACCCTTGTCTCTTGGTTTCAAAGGTGGAAAGCACATACTTGAGTCTTGCTTTGATTAGGCTTCAAATGGTTGATGTTGTAATATTGTCCTAATGCTTCAAGTGCTCCAGTAAGTTTTCTAGCTATCTCATCAAAGCTTGACCCTTTAACTGTCAACCGTGGCTCCAGACAATCCGGGACCTGCACACAACAGTTCTGTGCAAGTCGTGTTCTACGCAAGCGTAAAAGAGTTCTACTCAAGCGTAAAAGGGTTATACGCATGCATAGAATGCAAGCGCGGCGCCAAAATGGCCGCCGCGCTCTTTGCGGCCCCCCCCCCACAGGACAGAGAATCCGGGTAGTTAGGGGCATGGCCAGCTCCCTTATAAAAGGGGTGGCCATGAGGCAGCCGAGCTGCCATTTTACCTCAGCGACGGAGCGGAGAAGTCTTTTCCCCTGTGTCTCCGTCGCTCTTTAACTTATCGGGAAGCCTTTTGGCGGCGATTTTTCCTTTTTGGCTTCCCTTCACTCCGGTGGAGATGCCTTCGAAGAAGAAGGCAGCTTCGAGTGCGGCTCGCGCTGTTAGGAGGCGCAACCCGGGTCAGAGGACCGCGGTGCCGCCTCCCCAGCAGCCGCCTTTGCAGGCCCCTGCCGGGACCGGCGGAATGGGGTCTATCGCCCCTTGGCCCGGAGCGGGCGAACAGATTGCGGGTGCGGTAGGGGCTCCGGCCCGCGGCCCGCGAGCGGTGGACACCGCTCCTGCACCTGCCCACCAGGTTGGGCCTGCTGCTCTTGGGTCGCAGCCTCTCCCGGGGCCCTCTAGCCTTGGGGGGTGGTGCGGCCCCCTGCCTTGGCAGGTTTCTCCACCGACCCTGCCGGGCTTCGGTGTTGGCCAATGGCCATATTCAGGTCCTGGGGTACAGGGACCTGTACCCACGCCTTGGACCGTGCGGGCCGGCCGGCCCTTGGCCCCAGGTCAACGTGGAAGCCTTACTGGCCCGCCTTGCGGCCCTTGAAGCGTCGTTGGCTCGGGCCAGTCAGGCGGGGGCCCCCCTTTGGGGTTCCTTTTGAGGCGCTGCCGGCAGGAGGACAACAGCCGACAGGGAGGGTTGAGCTGCTGCAGGCACGTGGCGCGGTTTCGCCCACTGCCTCGCAGCTCCCCAAACAGCAGCCAGGTGCAGGTCAGGCCCCGGTGATGAGCTCTACGTCGGTCGTGAGCTCCGACGCCCCCAGTGGGCCGGAACCCCCGGTGGGGGCGGCCCGCGGGGGTGCAGCATGTGAGTATACGGTGTAAGCGAGTACATCCACACACATTCCCAATATGGGGGGGGGGCTTTTCAATGGCCTTGGCCTCACGCGGGTGGTGCGGCGGTGCACCCGCTGACGCCTCACCCGGCGATGACAGCTAACACCCAGGGCCCCGTGGTGGGGGGTGTTCCCTACCCTGAGGGGAATGTTTTGGGTGGCCGGGTTGGTCCAAGCCCCTATTCCTTACCGCTGAGTGACCACTTGGCACAGGCCGCCTGAGAGTAAATTTGGCGGGGGGAGTGCGTGGATATCTTCGCGCTCCTAAACAGGGTGCCCATCAAGGAGAGAGGGAGGGGCAGAAAGAGAAGGATAGTGGCAGGCACGTTGTCGCAAGCCACCAAGTATGTGGGCCAAATGGTTGCCGGCCTGCATCATATGCATGGCGGTGTACCTTAGGGCCCGGCCGGATCTGGCAATTCCGATGGTGCAGTATTTGGACAACGTCTACCGGGCGATGGTTTACTTTCCGGGCCCAGCGTGGTTGGCTTGTGACGAGGAATGCCGTAGGCGGATTTCCCCGCACCCCGAGATTAGGCGGGATGAGCCAGGCCAGAGGCTGCAGCTTTTGTACGTGACGCCCACGCGCCCTGCGCCCGGGGAGATATACCATTGTGGGCATGCGGTTCAGCAGGCGGCCCCAGCATAGGTCACCTGCCAGGGGGCGGGGCGGGGGGTTCCAGCCCGCCTGCTGTGCTGGACTTTCTTGTCCAATGGCTCCTCTAATGGGAAGACTTGCAATACAGACAGGAGTATCCCACCTGTGTTGGCCCCCATGCAGCCTCTGCCTGTCCCAGGCCTAGAAGGATGTGGGGCAGAGGGTGGGGCAGACAGGGGGCTGGCAAGACTGCCGCAGATGGATCTAGTTCACCGAAGGGCTCCCTCCCCATTTAAGGTGGACATGTTGGAGCGTGGCTCACATGGTACCCGAAGGGAGAGGATGCGGGTTCTCTCCTTCAGGGTTCTAGGCAGGGGTTCCGGATCCCTTTCATGGGTAATAGGTCCCCTCAGGATGCCCCCAATCTTTTATCCCTTAAGGGGAGGGAGGAGGTGGCTGCTGCTAGCTTTGACAATAGGGTCTATGCGGGCAGGGTCGCTGGCCCTGTCCCTGCACCCCCGTCCCGGGGAGCATATTATTTCAATGATGCCATGCCTTTTGGCTATTCCATTGGGGCTCGGTATTCGAGCGTTTCACCACTTTCCTAGATTGCGCTTTTGTCCGCAGGTCAGGGTCCCGGTCTGTAGCCCATTCCCTGGATGGTTTTATTCGGGGCTGAACGGGGCTGGGACACGTACACACGTCTCCTCAACACATTTCAGACGCTAATGGAGGAACTGGGTGTCCCTTTAGCGCCCGAAAAGACCGAGGGCCCATCTCCACAGCTAGTATTCCTGGGGTGGAGAGTAACACGGTAGCGCAGGATTCTAGGTTGCAGCGGGATAAGGTCTCAAGGCTAGTGGCCCTTGTCTCGGTCTTGCTGGCCGAGCGCATGGCATCACTGAGGGAACTTTTGGTGCTACATGGTCACCCCAGTTTAGCTGGCAGGGTCGTCGCACCGGGCAGGGCATTTGCTCTGCGCTGGTGCGATGCCATGGCGGGATTCTCCAGGCCCCACCACAGGCTCAGATTTACCCGGGGTATCGGGGCAGACGTGCTTGTCTGGCCATAGATCCAGAGGTAGTTCAACGGGGTGTCATTTTGGGGTCTGATCTCCTGGCTCCCCCTTGCTTTCAGATGCAGTCCGATGCCTCAGGATTCCTGGGTTTACGGGATGTACTTCAATTGGAAGTGGGCCTATGGTGGGTGGCCACCATCCTGGGCAGGCAAGGGTCGCCTGCATGGTCTCACGTATCTGGAATGTTTCCCTATCCTGGGTGCTTTGATGCTATGGGGCAAGGAGTGGGCCAACTCGGTTGTGCAATTTTGGCATGGCAACGCGGCTGTTGTCCGCATCGTCACTGCACAGATTTCCAAATCGCCCGGGGTTATGGAGCTAGTGCGTTGGTTTGTGTTATGCAACCTGTGCCTCAACGTTCCCTTCAGGGTCAGGCATGTCCCAAGGGTTGATAATGATATTGCTGCTGCTTTGTCCCGCCTGCAGATCTCCCGGTTCCGTGCCTCGGCCCCCGGATGCGGAGGAATTTCCCTCGCCACTCCTGGACGAGAGATGGAACGTTGGCAAGGAGAGGTGAACCGGGCGATTGGCCTGTCACTAGCGCCATGCATGTGTAAGGCGTATCACCACGCATTTAGTTCCTTCAGAGTATTATGTACCCGATTCCGACTGCCAGGAACCTGGCCGATCCCAGTAGCCCATGTTCTGCGGTTCATGGTTTACCTGTATGCCCAGGGCCTTGCACCACGCACCATAGCATCTCAGCTGTCGGGTTGGCTTTTATGGCCAAAGTGGGAGGTCGTGTGGACAGCACCAATGACTTCCGGGTGAGACATGTTTGGGAGGGGTGGGTGCGCGTGCGCGGGCGTTTCCCGGCCGACCGCCACCCCATTTACCCAGGGGTTTTTTACCCAGTTGGCCCGGGGCTGGCCTGGCCTCTGTTTTGATAGATGAGGCAGCCCACTTCATGCGGCTACAACGGTGGCCTTTTTGGAGCCCTCCGAATCGGCGAGCTTGAGATGCTGAGTAAGGCGGATGCAAGATTTTCCCAGGGTTTTTACCCAATTGGCCCGGGGCTGGCCTGGCCTCAGTTTTGATAAATGAGGCAGCCCACTTCATGCGGCTACAACGGTGGCCTTTTTGGAGCCCTCCGCATCGGCGAGCTTGAGATGCTGAGTAAGGCGGATGCAAGATTTCCCCAGGGTTTTACCCAATTGGCCCGGGGCTGGCCTGGCCTCTGTTTTGGAAATGAGGCAGCCCACTTCATGCGGCTACAACGGTGGCCTTTTTGGAGCGCTCCGCACCAGCGAGCTTGAGATGCTGTATAAGGCGGATGCAAGTTGTAGGGCACTGGAACTCGAGGATGTCTATTTTGCCAAAGACTGGGCCCAGTTGAGGATACGCTCCTCTAAGACAGATCAGCATGGCGTAGGCAGTGGTGTAAGACTGCTACGGTGTTCTTTGGCAGACATCTGTCCGGTTGGTGCCCTACAGGAGTTCCTGGCACTGCGTGGCATGCACCACGGCCCGTTTTTCTGTCACCAAGATGGGTCTCCCCTTACTAAATTTCAGTTTTGGAAGGTGACAGGCAGTGCCCTCACCAGGGTGGGGCCTACCAGGTGCCCGTTATGGCACACATTCATTCCGTACTGGTGCAGCCTCTACAGCAGCTGCTTTTGGGTACTCTGGGGCTGACATACGCAGCATGGGGAGGTGGGGCTCGCAATGTTTTCAGTTTTATGTGCGCCCACTTCCGCCATGAGTACCAATCCAGTCACCTTCCCGTCTTTTTCTCAATTTTTCTCAATTTTCTTACAGACCCTGGGTGTCGTATTACACCGGTGACAGTATGGCTGGTGGGCCACAGCTATGTGCACAGGGCAGCGCGTTACGCTGCGGCGACAGAGTGGGGACCCCGACTGGGACTGGGTGAACACGCCAGTCTCACATGGCATGGTAAGCCTGGGATGTTATGGCGGGAGCTGCGGCCTTTCCTTTTTTCTGGCCTGGGTGCTGACCCGCCTGACATTCTCATCATACACCTGGGGGGCAATGATTTGGGCCAGGTCACCGGCTTATCGCTCAAGCATGCGATTTGCGAGGACCTCGCCTACTTGCATTATGTCTGGCCTGCCACAACCCTGGTTTGGTCGGACATTGTCCCGCGCCATTCTTATAGAGGGGGTGTTAACCTCCTGGCCCTTGACCGCGCTAGGCGCACGGTCAATAGGGCGGTGGCGCGGTTTCTTGCCGACAGGGCTTGGGGACGGGTCAGTCATCACCCCGCTGTTAGCCTACAAAATTATGACTTGTACGCAGGGGATGGGGTCCATCTGTCGCGAGGAGGTATGGACCTCCTGTTGGGTGATTGGCGAGCAGGCCTGTTGACCGAGCTGACGGTCTGGGGGGGGGGCGTCAGGCCTTCTTTGAAGCCCCTCCGTGTGGCGGGTAGCACTGGTAAGGTAAACAGTATGACCCACAGGTATCCGGCAGGTTCGCAATTGACTGGACAACACTAGACAGGAATAAATTAGTTAAACGTTGTCCGGTCAACGACGGCGATGGGGTGATGACGATAGCTAACCAGCATGCATCACCCCGTGATTTCACGGATACGCGTCAGAGGGTGGGGTCATGAGTTAGATATTGACTACGGTCAACAATTTGTTTGTCGTCAACAAACAAATTGATACAAATTGATACATTGTAACCAATTGCCTTTGGCAATTTTGGGGTGGTACCTTACCAGTGTTACTTCGGCCTGCTTGCCTTAAGAATTATGATTGGTCGTTTTACCAATACAAATTTATAATTCGGACTAGGGCATTGAATCAATAAATGTGGCCCGATGCTGTTATCCACTTTCAATGTTGTCTGTGTCCGTTATTGGGGGGGTGCGCCTGCAATGCAAGCGCGGCGCCAAAATGGCCGCCGCGCTCTTTGCGGGGCCCCCCCCACAGGACAGAGAATCCGGGTAGTTAGGGGCGTGGCCAGCTCCCTTATAAAAGGGGTGGCCATGAGGCAGCCGAGCTGCCATTTTACCTCAGCGACGGAGCGGAGAAGTCTTTTCCCCTCCACCCCCTCCCTAGTTAACAGTGTGATATTTTGGTCGCTTCGGGGCCGGGTGGGAATTTTTGGCTGGGACCCACATTGGCTTCCGGGTCCTGGCTTTTTTGCCCATCCCACACTGTTGCTATGGTTTGATATAGGGGTCTTTCTTATGTTCCTAATGTTGACTTTGGTCACATTGGCGGGTAGCACTGGTAAGGTAAACAGTATGACCCACAGGTATCCGGCAGGTTCGCAATTGACTGGACAACACTAGACAGGAATAAATTAGTTAAACGTTGTCCGGTCAACGACGAACCAGGCGACGGGGTGATGACGATAGCTAACCAGCATGCATCACCCCGTGATTTCACGGATACGCGTCAGAGGGTGGGGTCATGAGTTAGATATTGACTACGGTCAACAATTTGTTTGTCGTCAACAAACAAATTGATACAAATTGATACATTGTAACCAATTGCCGTTGGCAATTTTGGGGTGGTACCTTACCAGTGTTACTTCGGCCTGCTTGCCTTAAGAATTATGATTGGTCGTTTTACCAATACAAATTTATAATTCGGACTAGGGCATTGAATCAATAAATGTGGCCCGATGCTGTTATCCACTTTCAATGTTGTCTGTGTCCGTTATTGGGGGGTGCGCCTGCAATGTGACCTGTGCAGAATGGATGCGCAGTACCTCCCCCCCCCCCCCACTGCCAATTCCAGGGTTTTGGCAGCTGCGAGTGGGAAATGGTGCAAATTGGAGCCGAAAATCGGAAAATCCCAGCCAATCTGGGAAGGTTGACAGGTATGTGACCCTTGAACAGCCATTGCTGTGTCATTTGTATAGATGAACAGTTTTGTATTGTCAGTAACTGGCTGATCATCTGTATATATATTATACAGTTTTGAAGACAATACACTTCCTTGGGGCACTCCATTCTTCTGTAACCTCCATCTGCTGCTCTTTCCATTCATCATCACATAGAATCTCTGCTTCTGGAGGACGCTGCCAATGACCCTAGTAAGCTTGTTATCTTTGGTAATCTTATTTATTTTATGGAGCAGAATCCTATGATTGACAGTCTCGTATGCTGCAGTTAGGTCAATGAAAGCCACTCTCATAATTTGTTTTCTCTCAAAGCCATCCTTAATGTGTTGTGTAAGGTTAAGGATTTGACCACAACATGATCTGCCCAGCCTGAAGCCTGCTTGCTCATTTATGATATTTCCATCAATAAATTCGGAGATGCGATTGTGAATCATCCGTTCCAGTGCCTTATAAAGATGGCAAAGATGTGACACTGGTCGGTAGCTTTTAGGGTCATCTAGGTCTTTGCCAGGTTTCTTTTTATTATTATTATTTTATTGAGTTTTTAATAAACATACAAAAAAGAAAAGAAAACATTAACAATACGGTAACAATACAATACACTAACAAATCCATAGTATCATACTAACAAACATTACTATGCTAGCACATAACAATATCTATACTCATTAATTACTATTTAACTACCAAATATTAAGAGCCATTATTTCAAAGTCCAAAATGATAGAAAAAATTTTTTTTCTGTACTACCACAAATCTTTTTTTAACAAATAATAATCACCCTGTGAATATGTACAATGCCCGGAGAGTTTATTTTCTACTCAACTCCAGAAGCTTCTTTGAAATGGTACTGGTCCTGAACTATCACTTGCCATAATAGAGTGATCCACGAACGGTTTCCATATATTCCAAAATCTATTCTCTTTTAAATTATCTCTTTTGACTTTAATCTCCCATGTCAATTTATCATTCAGTGCTAAACTCCACATTTCTTTATACCATTCTCCAATCTGTATATTTACATCGTTTTTCCAATTTCTAGCTATACATTGTCTACCCGTTGTCAGTACGATTTCCAATAATTCTTTTTCCTCCTTGTTTAAACCCAAGCCTTCCACATTCGTTAAAAGAATAGTACCCAACACCAACTTAACACTTTTACCCAGTATTTCACCAAACTCATTTTCTATTCTTCCCCAAAAATCCCTTATTTTTTTACAGCTCCACCACATATGTTCGTATGTTCCATCAAATTCTTTACATCTCCAACATAACTTATCTCTTTTATTATCCATCTGGTAAAGTCTTAATGGTGTCAGGTACCATTGCCACAACATTTTAAAATTATGTTCTTTAATTCTTACAGACATTGTTCTCATAATCCTCCTTTTCCATTTATTTTTCCATTCAATCTCCCCGATTTTTATATTCAAATTTTGTTCCCACTTCCGTTTCAAGTCCTCCTGTGGATCTGCACCTCTATTCAGTATATTATAAAGCTTGCTTACAAGACCTTTAATACTGCTTTCCCCTTTTCTAATCTTCCTTACCAATTCCTCAAATTCCGTATGTATTCTATCTATCCCTATTTCTCTTTTATATTTTTTATTCCAATTGTCCACCTTTAACTTCTGAAACCAATTCAAATTTAATATCTAAAACATTTTTTTCCGCTCGGCATCAACATCACACACTTTTAACCAATCCTTCAATAACAGCGTCCCATTTTTATCCAATATTTCCATTTTTTCTTTGTCTAATTTTATTGGGAAACACATCATATCAGTCAATTCCAAAATTGGAGAGAGATTCGGAACCATATCTTTTTGTACCTTCTTCCACACCTCCATGAGACCTTTCATCATAGTATTATTTGACCTTTTCACCTTATCCTTCATTCCCAAAAAAATCAAGTTTCCAATATTTCTATACTCTTTCATTTCCAATTGTTCCCAAATTACCTTTTCTCTTGCCAAGATCTTCACAACATTCTTGACTTGAAATGCTCGATAATATAATAACAAATTTGGCATACCCAAACCCCCTTTTTTCTGAGACAAATACCATAATTTCTTTGGAAGCCTAGATTTTTTACCTCCATTACAAAAACCATTAAACATTTTTTGAAACTCATTAATTTCTTTCTCTTTTAAATGGATCGCTAGTGTATCAAATAAAAAGTTAATCTTTGGTAACAATATCATTTTACACATGGCAATCCTTCCGAACCATGACAGCTTTAACTTCTGAAGTTCTTGTATTTTATTCTTAAATTCAATTCTCAAGCTGTCATAATTCAATCGTTTGAGTTCTTCTAATTTGTTTGAAATGATTATCCCCAAATACTTCAGCTTATCTTTAATTTGTATATTAAGTGTCGACTCCGTCCTACCCATCTCGCTCGGTTTCAAATTACACAACATCAATTCAGATTTGTCCCAATTTATCTTTAATCCAGTTATAGCTTGAAATACTTGTAGATGATCTTTAATCCTATCCATCACCTGCTCCGGGTGCTTCACCATAAGCAATGTATCGTCTGCGTACATACTCACTTTATTACCCATAATCCCTTCTATATTTGAGTCCTCCCTTATACTTTTAGCTAAAATCTCCATTGCCATTATAAACAAGATAGGAGATAATGGGCAGCCCTGCCTAGTACCAGCCTCTAGCTTTACCACATCCGTAAGCTCCTCATTTACTCTAACCTTGGCATTTCCTTTTTGATATAGTAAATCTATAACCCTGTTAAATTTATCCCCAAACCCATATTTTCTAACTATTTCCTTAATTGAAGACCACTACAATGAATCAAATGCCTTAAAAATATCCAATGATAGTAATCCCACTTTTTCCTTTGTTTGATTAACGTTGTCTATTAAATCTAATACCCTTCTAGTCAAATCCGCCATGTGTCGTCCTTTTAGAAACCCAACTTGATCAACATTTATATATTCCCCCATAAAACTATTTAGACGGTTAGCCAATATTGCCGTGAAGATCTTCGCATCTTGATTTATAAGCGAAATTGGTCTGTACGAATCCACTCTTTCCAAATTCTTACCAGGTTTTGGCAAAAGAACAATTGTAGTGTTATACCATGAAGTCGGGATTGATCCTCCATCTAGTATATAATTATATAACTTCACCAATTTCGGGACCACCACCTCTTGAAATTCTTTGTAAAACTCTGTTGATAATCCATCATCCCCCGGGGCTTTACCTATCTTCAATTCACTTATTACCCCCTTAACCTCTTTATCAGTTATCTTTTCCTCCATTTTCTCCCTATGCTCTTGTTTTATCTCATTCCCTAACTGCCTCTCCAATATCCTTTTAAGCTTTTCCATATCTACTTCTTTTTTTGCATATAACACCTGGTAAAATTCCCTAACTATTTTACATTTATCGCTATTCTTATTACACCTTGAACCTTGCCTGTCAACTAACACCCCAATTTCTCTTTTTTCCCTTTTAACCTTAGCTGCTCTTGCTAATAGTTTTGAGTTCTTATTACTAAATTCAAAATATTCTCTGTTTAAATAAATCAAATCTCGTTTAACTTTATCAATATCCTTACCCATTACTTCTGCCTTAAGTCCTTGTAATTTCAAGAAATTTTTTTTATCTTTACTTTTTGTGTGTTCTTCCTGTAATTGTTTTATTTCCCTTTCTTTTTCTATATGTTCTGCTTTATACTTTTTATATTTGAGGCTTGCCAATTTTATGCTTTCCCCCCTAAAAACTGACTTCATGGTATCCCATACAACATTAAAATTAACCTCATTATTATCGTTCCATTGCCAACTTTCTTTCCAACTTTCCATAATTGCCTCTTTGCTTTTCTGATCTTTGAACAAATTAGGATCGTACCTCCAATTTCTAACTCTTTGAATATTTTTTTGTGCTTTCAATTCCAAATATACTTTAGCATGATCCGATTCCTTAATAATCCCAATTTCCGTGCCTTCTATATCCCCAATTAAATTTTCCGAAAGAAAAACATAATCTATTCTCGAGTAGGTCCCATGTACATGCGAAAAAAAGGAATATGCCCTTTCCAAGCCTTTAAACTCTCTCCACGAATCCTTCAAACCCATAACTTTCATCCAATTGTCCATCACCTTCCCTTTCACACCAATTCCACTTCTAGCTATGTTTGTGCAATCTAATCCTGACCTAATCAAATTAAAATCACCAGCCACAATAGTTTTTGCAACATTTTCCAACTCCACTATTTTCCGAATTTTTTCAAGAAACACTGCTTGGTGGTCATTCGGAGCATAAATATTTACCAACAAAATTTCCTCATCCTCCAATTTTCCTCTTAACAACAAATACCTACCCTCTTGATCAGCAATCTTTTTTGTGATTTCAAATCCTAACTTTCTAGAAATCATAGTTGCCACCCCTCTTGCTTTGGATGTTCCAAACGCCATCTCATAGTGTTGCATCCAACCCAAATAAAGTTTATTCGTATCTTTTGACTTCTGATGTGTTTCCTGTAAAAACAAAATATCTGGTCTATCTTTTTTCAACGCCAATTCCAGCCTCCGTCTCTTAAGAACAGAACCTGTACCTTTCACATTCCATGATATTATTTTAATACTTCCCATAACCAAATTCTTCTCCCAACTTTAAACTCTCCATCGGGCGTGCCACCAACAACCCTTCACCATACCAACTACATAAAACACACATTTTCACTCTCCCCACCTTCCAACGAAAAGTCGCCTCTGTCAACTAAAGAGGGGAGAGGGGGGACCTGCAAGATGCGCCCTACTGCCGGCGCTATGCGCTATTTATCCATTCTACCTCTATTAGGTACTTAAGATTACTACTATCTAATGCTCATTGTTCCTTACCTATCTTCTCCTCCACCATAATCAAGGACGGCTCCTCCTCCTCCTCCCCTCGCTGTGGTGTTCCACCTGTTGCCCCACCGGCTTCCTCCCTCCCATATTCCCTCCCCAAAGCTCCAGAATCCGTCATTTCCTTCTTAAGATTTTTCCATTCTTCCAAATCTACTTGTACCAATCCCAACAAACTCAAATATTCCAATGGATTAGTGCCTTCATCAATAACTTGCATTCTTTTATCATAGAAAAAACGCAATTGTTGTGGAAATCTCCAATTATACCTTATGTTTTTACTCATCAATAGTTTATTAACAGGCCTCATCTTATACCTCCATGTTCTTTCTTTTAATGAAATATCATTGTAAACTTCAACATCTGAACCATCAAATTTCAACGCATCAGGACCAACTCGTTTCAGATGAGCCATTACTTTTAATTTATCTGCCCAATTTGCGAATTTAACCAACACATTTCTTTGAACCACTCTCCCTCTTCTTGGACCCACCCGGAATACACTTACAAAATCCTCCTGAACAAATTCCTTCCCCATTTTTAAACCATTTAACCACTGAACCACCCTCTCTCTTAACAAATCCGGAGTGCGTTCCGGCACCTGACGGATCAGAATGTTCTGCTTTCTCATCATATCTTCCACAGCATCTATCCTCCTTTCTTGTTCCTCCAATTTTAGCTTGTTCTCCCGCACCACCTCCTGAGTCCCTTTTACTTCCTTCTTTACAGCATCCACTTCGGTTTGAACCAATTTCAGCATTCCCTCAAATTTATTCAAACTTAGGTCCACCTTTTTTGTATAATCTGCCAATGATGACATCGTCTCTTGCCTTTTAATTATTTCATTTCTGTCTTTCACCCTTGAAGCCTCATTTTTCTCCAATTTTTGCAACAACTTGCCAATTTCCACCATAATTTGAGTCTGATCCAATGGCACTGTGGTGGGGATGATGACTGAGCAGATTCATCCATTGGTGCTTTTTCATTCTTCTTAGGCTTTACAACTTGTTCTTCTTCCTTCGCTTTCCCTCTTGTACCTTTATCCATAATAATGCAATATATTTCAAACCCACTGCTGCAGATCGCTGTAACAGTTTGTCAATACAATAGAGCTTACAACACTGCAGCCATTGGTTCCACAGATACAGCAGGAAAGTTCTTATGTCAGCAGAAGATCCAAAAATTACTGCAATCCACAGCGATAAAACAGAAGGAAACAACTCTCCCAACAGGCAGTTTAAGAAAGAGGAAAAAAGGGGGGGGAAGAGCAATAAAAAATATTAATCCACAGCGAGTCCGTTTCCCCAAAGCAAATAATCCAATCAGGCGTCTTCCAATAACAGTAAAGGAGCTTCAGGGGAACAGTCAGCCCAAGTTTCTTCTTTAAAAAAAAAACCCAAGCCAACCGAGAGAGAAAAGAAAAAAAAAAGGGGGGGAGACCAGAAGGAAGGAAAGCCCCAAATCCAACCAGCTTGGGGACGAGGTGAGGGGCAGTATATTCCACAATAAGCAAACAAATATTTGCAATCCACACAGTGAAGGGAGCAAACAATCAAAACCACCTAATCCTTCCTTTGAAGTGGACAGTCAAAGCGCCATTTTCCAGCAAGTGCCTGAACTTTTGGGGAAAAGAAAAAACCCCTTTCTCCTTCTGAGGAGCGAACAAAGAGAGAAAAAAAACTTCCTCCAAGCAGCTTGAGCCGGGAAACTCACAGACTTTCTCCAATAGTCTAGCCCAGACAAAAGTAATTAATCCACTTTGTTGTCAAAACGTGGCACGGTCTTCTGGAGTGTAGAAAAAGAAAAAAGAACCACCACCCAAACACAGTCACTTTCATTTTCCAGGACCGCTGCCATTACAGAGCCAGCACTTGCTTACAGAGCCAACCGCTTCTCCCCTCTTCCATTTCAGTGTCCGAGTTCCTTAAAAATAAATCCCAGCCGGTTTTAAGATTTATAGCTCCAGTCAAGCACTTACATATAAATTACTTTCACGTCCAGCAGCTCCTTGCCGATTCGAAAGCCAGTTCCAAAGCCTTCTCAGCAGTTTCACTGGTCCCGTCCTCGGCTCCCTGGCAGAAAAGCCGCGACTACCGTCACAGCTTCAACCACCAGAAAACCTCCCGAACTTCAACCATCCAGCCTCAAAAGATCACCAAACTTTTCAGGAAGACAGGCAAGGATCTTATCTTTAAAATTTACCACTTTAAAATTTCTCCATTCCACTCCGTCACATTATTTACCACTTTGTTTAGCGCGAGCGTCCGAAACTAGATGTTACTCAGCGGCCATCTTGGCCAGCCCCCCAGCAACCTATTGCCAGGTTTCAATAAAGCAACAACTCTGGCCTATTTCCACAATTTAGGAACCTTAAGTCCATCTATGCAATTGTTCATTAATTGCAGGAGCCATTCCAAAGTCTGGGGACCAAACTGCTTTATTTGCTTTGTTCTTAAGCCATCAATACCTGCTGCTTTATTTAGTTTCATGCTGTTTATAGCTTCCTCCAATTCAGATGCCACGAAGGGGCTATTAAGTAAACCTGCCTCCTGTTCTTCTGGTCGGATAGCTTTCCCACACACCTTTTTGCCTTGTGTTTTTCCATTCTTTAGCAACTAACTAGCTATTTTGTCTGCTGCTACTCCACTATAGTTTTGCTGTGTCTGGGTAAAATCTCCACCTAAATTTTTAAGGAGTTTCCAAGTTTGTCTAATGTTCTGCTTCATATCCAGGTTCTTGACTAATGTGCACCATCATGATTTTTGATTTTCAGCTAGAGCCTGCATCAGCTCTAGCTTAGTTCATTTGGCACAAGTTAGTAGTAACCAATCCGACAAAAACAGGACAGAATCATGAAGAGTCTGTTGCTTTAATTTCCAGTCTGCTGCTAAGCATGGAATTCAAGGATGTATACTTTTGTTTACGTGATTCTTACATTTTGAACATCCTCCATCTCCTGGGCAAGTTTATGAGGATTTTGTGATTTATTTCAAATTTTGTCACTTTAAAAAAAAACCACCACAAAATGCCTCAACTCCATTACAGATCATTCAGATACTTATGGGGAGGGGACACTTTGCTAATCCTGCAGAGACTATTCATTAGCCTTTCTAGTTGCTAGTAACTGAGGTTTATGGTAGTTAAACTCCCTTTGCTAGCATTCTATAAGATATTCTATGACTTGGAGCGAAGAGTTCATTACTGCTCCTCCTGCTGAGAGGATTCTCTTTCTCTACTAGCACCTTCTCTACTAAATGTGAGCTGCCTCCTTGCCAATCTACATCTCCCATTTCCTGAATGCTCACACATTTTCCTACTTGTATTTTCACCACTGTCGCTAGGGATGAGAAAGAAATTGGTTGGGCCTTTATTTCCTATGCAGAAACACTAGTTAACAAACCCTTTGATTCTTAAAGCTGCTTCAAGTGACATTTTCCAGTAAGAAAGAAAATGTTCTTGGAGGCAAACTAAGAATAACCATGTTTCCCTGATAACTTTGTGTTCCAAAGGATAAAATTCATACATGCATATATGGCTTAAGAGGGAAATGCCAATTTCAAGTCCTTGGTATAAAAACTGTGTTTTAGGATCATGTGTACAAAATGCTGTCTTACCTGTGTTTATTGCTTCCAACCCACTGTGCATATGTGATGGAACACAGTTGTACTTTTGGTTAAATTTAATTGGCTAATGCAAATGTAATATTATAGCAAAATTAACAGAGGTGGGAAATGTTTAATTTTTTAAAACATCCTGGATGTGGAATTCTAAGGCTTATGAGATTTCTGCTTCTCTCCAATGTGGCTGTGAATAGAAGTTCTGAATCTTTTGTTTCCACTTTAGACAATTGCTGTATACCTTGTTATCCACATTCCATACAAGCTGGGGTTAATCTTAACATTGGGCAAATTGGATGACAGCAACTGTATACTACAGTTTATGAAGGGAACTTGTCTCAACTAGCTACGTTGAAATGAACTACAGCTATAGATTTAGCCAACGTGGTCAACTGTGGTTAATCTAAAATGGAAATGGATGCTTGTGAAAAAGCTGAAAAGAGAGCAGAGGGAGTTTTACAGTCACCAGCAGTTGTGGAAAGGGAAGTAATTGGAGAAGGACATAAGTGGCAGGAAACTGGAAGTACCAATAAGAGAAGAGCCAAGAATGCGAAGCGGAACAATTGAAATGACTGTATGGTCAGCTTCCTGCAAAACAGAAACAAAAGACAGATCTGTAATAGAGAAAAGAAAAAGGTAAGAGAAGGAGGAGAAGCAACAAGATAGAAATAATACACCTCTGCAGTATGTATCAACGATAAAGTCCACAAAGAACTTTGTTCAACTCCATACTTCCCTTGCAGTTTACTAGAACTGGATCAGGAGCCATGGGAAAAAGAGGAATGTTCCCCAAAATGGCCAGCACAGTCCCTATCTTGTGAGAGAAGAGGCTAAGTCTAAATGGTCACCATGCAAAAATTTTGGATTTTATTTTTTTATACCACAAATACATTTGAAGGGTTATATTTGCAACCTGCATGAAATTTGTCCTTAAAAAAAACAACAACAACAAAGTGGCTTTTTTTCTGTGCCACTAGAGAACTTCTATTTTTTTTAAATGTTGACACATTCCAATAGTTCTCCCCTCCCCATACAAATGTGCTGGATGTGCTATGTAAAAAGGAAAGGGGTTTGTCTGTAGATGGAGTTTTGATGTTGGCTCTTGGGCATAATGGACTGTGGTAGTAAGTAAGTAAAATAGTCCAGTTCATTAAAACTAACATTTGCTTCTGGTGGCTTATAGACATAGGTAACAGAGAATTGTCGGGTTTGGATGGTGAGAATTTCAGTGTTGCTTGTTTCCATCAATGCATCTGATACTACGCTGAGGCCAGGTCTAACAAAAATTGCACTCCATACTGGTCATGTGGTCTCACAATCACTAGTTCTATTCCAGCCACTTTGGGTCTTTATCTTGCTGTCCCCTGGTGTGTTTCCTGAAGCAGAAGTATGTCACATTTGTATTTCCTGCACATGTCTACCAGGAGGATACTCTTATTACTCAAAAGTCCCTCAACATTTTATTGAGATCATTGTTATGACTGGTCTTGACAAAGACTTTTCTGGTGGATTAATTCTCCAGTTTGCTTGGTTTATTCCTGTGTTAGAAAGATTAGCAAGCAAGGTTACTGCCCAGGGTATGCTCATTTGTATTCACAATCTTCATGGAGGCTCTTTGCAGGCGCACCCCCCCAATGATGGACTCAGACACAAATGAAAGTGGATAACAGCATGGGCCACATTTATTGATTCAAGCCCTAGTCCGAATTATAAATTTCTATTGGTAAAACGACCAATCATAATTCTTAAGGCAAGCAGGCCAAAGTAACACTGATAAGGTACAACCCAAAATTGCCAACGGCAATTGTTACAATGTATCTATTTGTATCAATTTGTTTGTTGACAACAAACAAATTGTTGACCGTAGTCAATATCTAACTAATGACCCCACCCTCTGACGTGTATCCGTAAAATCAGGGGGTGATTCCAGCTGTCTAGTGGTAACCATCACCCCCTTGCCTGGTTCGTCGTTGACCGGACAACGTTTAAACAACTTATGCCTATCTAGTGTTGTCCAGTCAATTGCGAACCTGCCGGATACCTGTGGGTCATAAATGTTTACCTTACCAGTGCTACCCGCCACCCGGAGAGGCTTCAATAAAGGCTCGACGCCCCCCCCAAGACCGTCAGCTCGGTCGACAGGCCTGCTCGCCAATCACCCAGCAGGAGGTCCATACCTCCTTGCGACAGATGGACCCCATCCCCTGAATAAAGCCCAAAATTTTGCAAACTAATGGCGGGATGATGACTGACCCGCCCCCAGCCCTTGGTCGAAAGGAATCGGGCCACCGCCCTGTTCACCATGCGCCGAGCGCGGTCCAGGGCCTGGAGGTCAAAGCCTCCCCGATAAGCATGCCATGGGACAATATCTGACCAAACAAGGGTTGTGGCGGGCCATACGTAATGTAAGTAGGCGAGGTCCGCGCAAATCGCATGCTTCAGCGATAAGCCAGTGACCTGACCCAAGTCATTACCCCCAAGGTGTATGATCAGAATGTCGGGCGGGTCGGCACTCCTCGATGAAAAGAGGAATGGCAAAAGCTCCCGCCACAACATACCGGGCTTACCGTGCCATGTGAAATGTGCGTATGCACCCAGTCCCAGTCGGGGTCCCCAATCTGTCACCGCAGCGTAACGCGCTGCCCTGTGCACGTAGCTATGGCCCACCAGCCATACTGTCACCGGTGTGATATGACACCCAGGGTCTGTCAAGGGAAAAAACAGGGAAGGAGAGATACATGGTGACTCAGAAGGTACTCACAGTGGGAGTGGGCGAACATAAAACTGGAAACAGTGTGAGTCCCACCTCCCCATGCTGCGTATGTCAGCCCCGGAGTACCCATAAGCAGCCGCAGTAGAGGCCGCCCCAATTCTAAATGAATGGGTGCCGTAACGGGCCCCAGGGAGGCCGACTCTGGCCAGTGCCTTCCCTGTCACCTTCCAAAACTGAAATTTAGTGAGGGGAGACCCATCTTGGTGACAGAAAAATGGGCCATGGTGCGTGCCACGCAGTGCAAGGAACTCCTGTAGGGCACCAACCGGACAGATGTCTGCCAATGAACATCGTAGCAGTCTTACTCCACTGCCTACGCCATGCTGATCTGTTTTAGAGGAGCGTATCCTCAACTGAGCCCAATCATTGCAAACATAGACATCTTCGAGTTCCAGTGCCCTACGACTTGCATCTGCCTTAGACAGCATCACAAGCTCGCTGATGCGGAGCGCTCCAAAAAAGGCCACCGTTGTAGCCGCACGAAACAGGGCTGCCTCATACCTATCGAAACATAGGTCATGCCAGCCTCGTGCCAGTTGGGTAAGTACCCCAGGGGAAATTGGGTGACGGTCGTCCAGGCAACGCCCACGTTCCCGCACCCACCCCTCCAAAACATGTCTCACACGGAAATCAGCGGTACTGTCCGCATGACCTCCCACCTTGGCCATAAAAGCCAGCGCTGATAGCCTAGATGCTATGGTGCGTGGTGCCAGGCCCTGGGCGTGCAGGTAAACCATAAAACGGAGGATGTGTGCCACTGGGATCGGCCAGGTATCTGGCAAGCAATATTGGGAACAAAAGGTCCGAAATGAAACCAACGCGTGGTGATACGCCTTACGCGTGCGTGGCGCCAGTGACATGCCTATCGCCCGGTTCACCTCTCCTTGCCAATGGTCCATATCTCCTGCGGTAGTGGCGAGGGAAATTCCTCCGCATCCGGAGCCAAGGCACGGAACCGGGAGATCTGCAGGCGGGACAAAGCGTCAGCTATATCATTATTCACCCCCAGGACATGCCTGGCTCTGAACAGTACATTGAGGCGCAGGCTGCGCAATACAAACTGGCGCACAAGATCCATGACCCTGGGAGATTTAGAGGTCTGTGAGTTGACAATGTGGACAACAGCCGCATTGTCACACCAGAAATGCACCACAGAGTTGGCCCACTCCTTACCCCATAGCATCAAGGCCCCCAGTATGGGAAAAAATTCCAAATATGTGAGATCCCTCAGGCGACCCGTGCCTGACCAGGCTGGTGGCCATCCACCATATGCCCACTTCCCATTGAAGTACATCCCATAACCCAGGGATCCCGAGGCATCAGACTGAATTTGAAAGTGGGGCGAAGCCAGGAGGTCAGACCTCCAAAATGAGACCCCATTGAACTCCCTCAAGAACTGGAGCCATACGTGCAGATCTGCCCTGATGCCCCGTGTCAGTCTCACCCTATGATGGGGCCTGGATAAGCCTGCCATGGCGTCGCACAAGCGCCGAGCAAAGGCCCTGCCAGGTGCGACCACCCTGCAAGCGAAATTGAGGTGGCCATGTAGCACCTGTAATTCCCGAAGGGATGCCTTGCGCTTAGCCAGTAAGTCCGATATAAGGGCAACTATCCTTGCCACCTTGTCTGCAGGCAACCTAGAAGCCTGCGCTACCGTGTCAATTTCCACCCCCAGGAATATTAACTTATCAGACGGGCCTTCGGTCTTTTCGGGCGCTAAAGGGACACCGAGTTCCTCCATTAGCGTCTGAAATGTGTTGAGGAGACGTGTACACGTGTCCCAGCCCCGTTCATCCCCGAATAAAAAGTCATCCAGGTAATGGGCTACAGACCGAGACCCTGACCTACGGACAAATGCCCACTGCAGGAAGGTACTGAAACGCTCGAAAGCCGAGCAGGATATGGAACAGCCGAATGGCATGGCTTTGTCAAAATAATATTCACCCCGGAATTTGAAACCCAGCAACTCGAAGTCACCCGGGTGCACGGGTAAGAGGCGAAACGCCGACTTAATGTCACACTTAGCCAACAGTGCACCCGGGCCACATGAGCGCACCATGCGCAATGCCTGGTCAAAGGATGTATACCTGACAGAACAAAGGTCATCAGGGATAGCATCATTGACCGAGTGGCCGGCTGGGTAGGACAAATGGTGAATCAGGCGGAACTCACCCGGGGACTTCTTGGGCACTAGTCCTAGCGGAGACACTTTAAGGTTGGGGAACGGGGGTGCGGGGAAAGGGCCGGCGACCCTGCCCGCAGCAATCTCCTTATTAATGCTGGCGGCAGCCACCTCCTCCCTTCCCCTAAGTGACAAAAGGTTAGGTGCATCCTGCGGTGACCTATCCCCCATGAAAGGAATACGAAACCCCAGTTGAAAACCCTGAAGGAGGTACACAGCGTCTGCTCTCCTCGGGTACGATGCGAGCCAACGCTCCAGCATGTCGACATTAATTGGGGAGGGGGCCTTTTGGTGAACCCGCTCCCTCCATGGCAGTCTTGCCTGCCCCTTGTCCGCCCCTACCCCTGCCCCTGTATCCTCCTGGCCTGGGACAGGCGGAGGCAGCATGGGGGCCAGAACAAGAGGGGCACTCATGCTTGTACTTGCAATTTTTCCTGTTGCAAGAACCATTGGACGAGAAGGTCCAGCACAGCAGGCGGGCTGGAACCCCCTGCCCCGCCACTTGGCGGGGTACCTGTACTGGGGCCGCTCGTTGGACCGCATGTCCACAATGGTATCTCTCCCCAGGCGCCGGGCGCGTGGGGGTCATATACAGAAGCCACAGCTTCTGGCAGGGCTCATCCCACCTCATCTCTGGGTGCAGCGGAATTCTCATGCGGAACTCTTCGTCGTAAGCCAGCCATGACGGACCCGGGAAGTCAACCATAGCCCGGTAAATATTGTCCAGATATTGGACCATGGGAATAGCCAAATCCGGCCTGGCCCTGAGGTAAACGGCCATGTAAATCAGGTACGCTGGCAGCCAATTTGCCCACGTGCGTGGCGGCTTACGACGACGTGCCTGCTCCTTATCCTTCTCGTCCAGCCCTTCCCTCTCCTCCTTGGTCGGCTCCCTATTTAGAAGTGAGAAGATATCTACGTATTCGCCCCTCCAAATCTTTTCCTTGGTAGACTGGGCCAAATGGTCCCCCAAGGGCAAGGAATACCCTGCTGTTGGCAAAGCCGACACCGGCACCGAGGGAACTACGGGTAAAGTAAAATGAGCCTGAGCCAGCCCGGGGATCCCCAACAAATTTCCAAGTACATTGGGGGCACCACCCCGCCCCAAGCCCTGTGTCATGGGCAAAGTCGCTGGGTGGGCCGGGGGCCATTGGGCCGCCGTGCCACCCGAGCGAGGCCAAGGCCATTGAACAGCCCCCCCAATGAAGTCAGTTGTGTGGGTGCATTAGCTTGGACTGCATACTCACCCGCTGCACCCCCGCTTGCCGCCCCCACCGGGGGTTCCGGCCCGCTGGGGGCGTCGGAGCTCACGACCGAAGCTGAGCTCGTCGACGGAGCCAAACCAGCACCAGACTGCTGCACCTGTGGCGTGGGGAGCTGCGAGGCAGTGGCCACCACCGGCCCACACGCCTCAGGCGGCTCAACCCGACCCATCACCGGCCGTTGTTCGGCGGCCAAAGGGGGTACCTGAAAACCCAAAGATACCCCTGTTTGGTTGGCCCTCGCCAAGGACGCTTCAAGGGCCACTACCCGGGCAAGGAGGGCCTCCACGTCGACATAGGGCCCGGCCCCGACAGGGGGCAATTGGGCAACCGGCCCATAATTCACGGGTACCTGTCCAGGTCCCTGAGCCCCAGGGGCCAGATAAGGCCAAGAGCCCATGCCCAGCCCCTGGGAAGCCGCAGGAACGCCCTGTAAAGGCAGGGAACCCAACCACCCTCCGTGGCTCGCACCCCCCATAGGGAACTGCGCACCCGGGCAAGACGGCCCCACCGCACGAACCATGGCAGGGGCCGTGTTCGTCGTTTGCGGGCCAAGGGCCGAGGCCCCGTCCGGGGCCGTGGGTATGCTCCGCGCATCAGGCCAAGGAGCTACCGATCCCATCCCACCGTTCCCGGTGGAGTCCGCTAGAGGTGGCTGCGGAACGGGCGCAGTCGCGGTCCTCCGACCCGGCTGACGCCTCCGCGCCGATCGAGCCACGTTCGCGGCTGCCTTCTTCTTCGAGGGCATGGCTAATGTAGCTAGGAAGCCTAAAAACAAAAGGAGAAAGCTGCCCGAAAAGGCTTCCCTCAAGAAGACACGAGCGACGGAGGTAAGGAGGAAAAACTTCTCCGCTCCGTCGGTTCGCCAAAATGGCAGCACGGCTGCCTCGTGGCCAGCCCTTTTATTAGGGTGCTGGCCACGCCCCTAACTACCCGGATGGTTTCGTCTGGTGGGGGGGCCCCGCAAAGAGCGCGGCGGCCATTTTGGCACCGCGCTTCCATTCTGTGTACCCCAGAACTGTGGTTATATGCCCCTGTAGTGTTTCTTCTGTCCCTATCATTCTCCTTTTATAAAAAAAATAGATAAGAATAGTGCTATAAAATCATATCACTTCATGCTAGGTCTTCATTCTAGATATAGTCATTTGATGTTATAGCACTATTCTAATCTAATTAAAAAAGAGCAGTGATTACACAAAGGAAAGACAGGCAAAGACAGAATCACGGTAAAGAAGGAAAAAATTGGGGCTGTGGGTTCGATAGGAATGCCAATTACATCACCAGTGTGGACACTGAATTTTTGATTCAATCTGCAAGTCCAATGTTGAGCACTAGTTACACTTTCAATGATAGCTGAGGCTGCGAATCAAACTGCAGCAGAGACAAATTGCTCAAGACAGCTTGATTTTCTAAACAGCCTGCCAGGCTGGATTCTCACAAGAGAATCTTGTGATACTTTTAGACCCAAACCTTGTGAACTCGCAGTTCTAACATCTGGACCCTTTTCCCTCTCACAAGATGGCACCAAGATAGGTGGTCTAATGGCAGGGCGTCATTGTCTCCCCATAGCTCTTAGAAACTATTTGAAGGACTCATTTCTAATAGTCATATAAGAGCAGGAAAAGTGAAGGAGGAAGATGGAAATCTGGTTGTTATTGTGATTTAGTTTTGTACAGCTAAACCAGGTTTTCCCATTATGTCCAATGCATCTGTGTCTATTGCTACAACATTCTTTAAAACCCACAGAAAAAAAGAATACAGTGTGAAATATTTCAATTACAAGTGGGATGATAAACCTTCATGGTTAGTCACACATGCTCATTTATCCCCTGAAATGTTCCTTGTTGACCTTGTAGCCTTAAGAAGAAGCCAGGAGAATTTGCTTCAAGTAGTTACCTCAAAGATGTACTTAAGCTGACAGTAGCAATGCTTGTTCAAGATTTATGATTAATGAATCCATCTTCTCTTAATCACTGACACTACTCATTAAAAATAATCTTGGTATGAGCAATGGGGAGAAAGTGATGTTGTCATAAGGTCATGTCCAGTTATCTTGAAATTACTACTTCAGTGCCTATTGAGAAGAAAAACAAAGGTGATGGCCAATGTCACTAAGTGCAGTTGTCAAAAAGGAAGATATAATCTATTTCCATCGTAATTGTAGAGCCATGAAAATGAATTCTAATGGGAGTATTCAAAAAGTGAAAGATCACTACAGGTATATCCTCTTTGGAACTGTTCAGACAAAAGAAAGAGGAATTACAAATGAACTGACATAGGGGTCAGAATTTTCTTGACACTTTAACCAATATGAACTACAGCATTTTTCAAACAGCCACTTTCCATGTGCCAAAGGGTGTCAGTGAATTTTGTTAATTTCTTGTAACAAACTCCTGAAGTGCCATGAACATCAAGAAGAATTTCTCCATAATTCCCTTTTAAAGTTCTCCTTATTTCCAGCAGCCATTTCCTCAAACTTGCTTTAATCATGTTTACTGGTCATAGCAGGGTTTAGCATTTGAAGTTTGCATTAGTTCCTTTAAAAGCTCATGTTACAGGGCAATGCTACAGCTTTAAGCAAATCTGCAATATGCTTCATTTAAGATCTGTTACATTTCAGTGGTTTCCTTGAACCAAAATGTGTGCATCCCTCATTTCTAGGAACACGATTTATGCCACAAATCAGCCTGCTATTGAAAGGGTTTGCACATCATAAACACAACTTATAATGTTTCTCATGCATGATATGCATCACTTAGAGAAGCTATTAATGGAAGCTTCTGCCTCTTCTTATTCAAGCATGCTAATGACAGACCCCAGTAAATTAGCAAGCAGTCTAATAATCCAGTGGTCTCTTTTAGTTCTCATTTTATACCATCTTTCAATGGAGTCAAGTAAATGTAAATTTGGAATGTTGATTACTCTCTAATGAATTTTCAGCTTTCTGCATTCCTTTGAGCTACACAAGACAGCTGGGAGTATTTGAAAGGTATAGAATAGATTTGTATAATAATTGGCAAGCAAATAACTATCATTCATTTGTTTCTGCAGTACTAGTAAAAATGACCAAACAAGCAAGCAAAATATACTATAGATTCAGTGTCTTTTGCAATAGTGCTGTCAACCCGCAACCTCTAAATGGCCTCTTCCATTCTGTCTACAAAGACACAATGGATTGATGAAATTACTGATTAGCAGCTGAGTGGTAATTCATGTTTTACCTTAGTTTAGCTATGCTGCTCTCATAGCACTGTAAATAGATTATGAAAGGAAGCAGAGGACTAGGGAAGAAAGAGGAAAGTGAAGATTAGTATGGGAGAGAAGGAAAAAGAAAAGAGGGTGTGGGTTGCCCAGGCTGCTAATTGGACAGCTACCTTTCCCAATGGGTTTGTCGGGATTTGCAAACGATCCCAAGACCATCCTGGCTCGACTGGAAAGGCGATTGGGTACGGGCAAATTAGTAATAGGGAGCAATAGTGACTCCATGTTTCCTTGGCTGAGGGCACTGAAAGCAGTAGAGCAAGTGTCATGAGGAAAGAGGCCCAAGGTCTCGCAAACAGCATACGGTGTCTAGCTCACGTCCGTGTAAAGGGCTGAGCAGACACCAACCACAGTTAGACTAAATAGCTATGCATAGGTACACAGTCTTCCAGGACTCAAGATAACATGAGAACAATGAGTCTCACCGCAATCTGCTGATTAAGTCTGCTTATGCCCAACCTGGGCATGCATGCTGGTAAGTGTAACCCAACCAGCCGAGTGCCACATAGCAAGCTTTCTGTTACAGGGATCTCACGCGGGCTGTGCGTGCTGACTCCCAAATGTAGTCAATAAATACAGACCTCCCCGGGGTATTGGGGCATGCCTTTTTCATCATAGCCTTGTCTCTCGCACCTTCCTTGAGTTCAGCACCTCGACTCCCACGGACCATTACAACATATGGTGCCCGTAACGTGATTACTCGGGAGTAATGGAGCAGTTCTGATTGGAAAGCATCTCCAATTGGAACTCAGTACAGCTCAAGGGAGGCAGCACGCTCACACGCCGGCAGACCTCACGCAAAGGAACGGACGTGTTCCAAAGCCGGGGAAAGCCAAGATCCAGAATGACTGAAGGCAGACCAGCAGACCAGCGGCCAACCATCGCCGCAATCCCGATCCATCAACCAGTCCAGAGGGACATCATCCAATGCCTCAGTCACCCCGTCGTGCTACCCAAACACATCCCGCAGAAGCATCAACTCATAAGTTGTGTAAAACATCCTGGGAATCTCCCCACCAGGTAGCATGGGGGTTAGCTTGGGGAAGCTAAATCTCTCCATCAGACAAGTGGCTCATAGAGATGAGCTTGTAGCCCTGGCCAGGAAATATTGGATTAAGGTAGACCGATGTCATCTGATGGAGCTCATGAGGTACCTGGGAGAGCATTGCTTGTTCTACCCAGAAGCAGGTACATTAAATCCTGAGGTTTGGGATAAAGTAGGGAATTGGCTTCAACAGGAGCCCTGTGCTCCTGCTGACATCATCGGGACTTGGAGCAAGTGTAGACAGATCATTTCAACAGCTAGTCCAGTCCGGACAGAGACCAATACACCAGAGTACATGGAACCATCCACCCCAACGTGTCTCTGTCCGACCATCCAGTTTGAACATGGGGGCTTAAGGGACCCCCCTTTCATGGCAACTGCAGGAGCCGCAGGAGGGGGCGGACACTTGGAAAGCGCAGGCACTTCACAGGCAACTAAAAGTCCTTTTCAATTGATGGTGGAGGAGGAGATACGTAAAGGAGAATTGCTGCTGCTGCCGATGGTGCCGATAACAATGAAAACATAAGTAGTGGGCACAGCCACGCCTCCAGCCCTCACAGCTGAGTGTGGTGGTGGGAACTGGTCCCTGGTGGGAAAATGTTGGGAACCCCTGCCTTACAGTAGATGGATGCTTCATAGTGCATCCATCTATAAAAGAGACAGCTGGTTGACTTTGTCCAATTAATGGGTGATCAACAAGATGTGCCTTGATTGACTTGTTCTGTGTAAACAGGAGCACAAAGGAGGGCTAAGGAACAACACCCTTGTTTTTTATGTATTATTTTCAGATTTCTTCTTGATCTGAAAAAGCTATTTTGACCAAGGTGTTTATTTTATTCATGAGTAGCTTCTCAATTTTATCTCTCAAATTTTTCAAATTTTCTCAAATTTTCATAATGGGTGACAATGATGTTTGCACTCTATTAAAAAGCTATTATTGCTGAAAGCAATCCAGTTAAACTTCTATGCACCATCTTTGGGGCTCAATGCTCTATTATGGTGGAATCTGGAATTGTTTCACCAGATGCACAGCTTTGTTTCTTTAATCATTTAGATTTTTGCTTGCTTTGATTAACTTATCTGATGTTTACTAGGTGACTTCCATTCTACTTGAGTGATGGCTCTGAAGGAGAATCTACATCTTCTTGAGTTTACATCTTCCTCTGTGTCTTTGCACCTTATGTTCCTGAGAGCTAAAGAAACAGTAAACCAGGGGTTCGCAACCTATGCCCCCTGGCCCAGCCCCGGCCCGTGCCACCATTTCATGTGGTCTGCCACCCTTGCTCCTGCCACCACCACTGGAAACAGTGAAAACAGCCAAAAAGGCACCACCCTCACTCCCACCACTGCCGGAAGCATCGAAAACAGCCAAAAACACTGTCGTAAATGCACCCATGGCTGCCAAAAATGTATTTATGACAACCACAGGTGCATTTATGGCACCGTTTACAGTTGGAGGAACCATGTGTCCATTTGTCTGAGGGGACATGGTCTGGCCCGTGGTGCAAAAAGGTTGATAATCCTTGCAGTGAGCAATGGAGCTGGAATAAAACTGCTCAAGAAGACAGAAGGTGTGTTTCTGGTTACTCATCAGTTCAGAATCATAATAAAGTTTATCCTGGCTGTGTATCTTCATAGTCTAGAAATTCCTAAATATTGCCCAGTCACCTTAGTAGAACACCTTAGTATATACAGTAGAAGAGGAAATAAGTCAGTAAACAAGAGGAAATACTCAGCCCCTAGGGGAAAAGTTGGTTACACTTTTTCTCTCTAGTTGTGACAATCAGTTGAGCATAGGAGCTCAAATACCTACATTGAGGTTATGCCAATAAGCAAAGCCATATTCACTGAAATGTCAAGGGCTGCTTTGCGTGTGCATCTTAATTCCAACAGCAGACAGCTTCTCCAAACAATGAAGTGAATATAGAAGCCTTTGAGTGCTTGGTAGCTTGACATTATCATGGTTATTGTGTTCTGATGTCTGACAAGGAATTATATTGAGTGGTGTGATAACTTTTGTCGATACTCCAATTATCTTTTTTGATACCTCAATCCAAATGAAAAAGTATTCACAAATGCCTGGTAGTGTACTTCAAACATGTGATGTTTGAAGTTCTGCAATATTTTTCCAACTCTATCTTAAGGATAACAATTCAAATTAATTATATTGTGTTCCCTGCGTCACCATGAAAAATTCAATATTATGCTTACTTTTTCTAGTTAGGCTCCTAATTTCATACTCAGACAATTTCTCCAAACCATTATCTTTTGTTGACATAGCTAAGAAAGCAGCACTATGGAAAATATTGTAATATTGGAAAGTTTCCTCTAGCATACTAGCTCTGTTACAATTATTCTTTACTTTGTTTGCTTGGTCAAGGCATAGCTCTTTCCAATTATTTTTGGTGTGTGATTAAACTGAAAAGATAATTCCTTGTTGCTCAGTGTCTTCATAAGGCTTAACAACCACTATCCCTGTACACCAACGATTGCGTCTCAAAAGACTCTTCGGTTAAAATAGTTAAGTTTGCAGATGACACCACAGTGAATGGACTCATTCGAGACAACGATGAGTCCGTATACAGAAAAGAGATTGAACAACTAGTCTTTTGGTGTAGCCAAAATAATCTTGAACTGAATGCAGGCAAAACCGTAGAAATGTTAGTGGACTTTAAGAGGTTTCGACCTCTACATCCGTCGCTTATAATATTAAATAATCCCATATTAATAGTGGAGTCCTTCAAGTTTCTAGGTACTATCATAACCCAAGACTTAAAATGGTCATCTAACATTAGGAACAGCATTAAGAAAGTGCATCAGAGACTGTTTTTTTCTGCATCAACTCAGGAAGCTTAAGTTGCCTAAAGAGCTGCTGATTCAATTTTACAGAGGGATTATAGAGTCTATCATCTGCACCTCTATAATTCTCTGGTTTGGTTCTGCATCTAAACAAGACAAAAACAGGCTCCAACGTGTAATTAGAACTGCAGAAAAAAATATTACTGTTAATCTACCCTCTATTGAAGATCTATATATTACACAAGCCAAAAAGAGAACAGAGAAAATAGACAATGACTCCACACATCCCGGTAATAATCTGCTCCAGCTTCTACCATCAAAATGACATTTCAGAGCACTACATACCAGAACAACCAGATACAAGGACAGTTTCTTTCCAAATGCTATCAATTTGCTGAATAACTAAATTGTGTGATTTTATCACATTTTTATCCTTAGGGGGAGCATATGTACCAAAGACAAATTCCTGGTGTGTTAGCACACTTGGCCAATAAAGGATTCTATTCTATTCTATTCTATATCTTTCTGGAAAACTGAGACATGTTTCACTCTTAAACTAAGCCTCTGTTATGCAAAGGCATCAGTGCTGTAGCAACTATTGATCTTGATTATACTCCTGTGTGCTCCTGCCATTTCCCCCTGTACCAGTTTGATTTTTCAATAAAGGTTTCTATAGGTGGCAAGCCACCATTTAACATACCACATGATTAGAACGATTTAATTAAAATTTAAGTTGTACATGCTCAGCCCCCAAGATTTGTGACTTTAGGGAATATTTAAAAAAACATGTAATATGCTTTGTCATTCTTAAATAAATGCTAACAACAATGCTAGAAGGAAAAGTCAAGTTCATATTCTCTTTATTAAAATAACACACAGTGACTAATGTTGCTTTGTTAAAAATATGCCTTTAAAATACAGTACCACTAATTATATATTCTCCTAGTGATCAGTATCTGGTGGTCCTCAATTTACTGGGCACATCTGATGTCAAGGTAAACCAGAGTTTGACAGAAAACCTGTCTCTTTTGAATCACTCTCGCTAAACAAACACTGTGATTTGTTTAGCATAATATACAAAGCAGGCAACAAGTGATGATCTGATTAAGTTCTCTCTTAAGAAGCTGATTTTTTAAAAATCAATCAATCAATCAATCAAGATTTATTTATGGCTTCTCCCCACTTCTGATTTATTGGGTCAGAGACTAGCCCCCTGCACAGCTACTGTCAGGTTTGTGCATCACAATAAATGTTTATAGGATGAAGGTTCCATAGATGATTTATCTGTTCCTGATCCATGCTGTGGCAATTAGACAGTATGTATCTTAACACAGCTTATCCATCATAACTCAAAGTTCCTTGGATCCATGGCTTATTGTGACACGCAAACAGTGTAATTTGTATATATTTATATATTTATTTATTTATTTGTATGGCATCACCATAATGAGTTTTTTTTTAAAAAAATAATATTATTAATCCTTGTAACCTTTTCAGAGTGGGAAGGAAATTCTTCAGAGAGGTGGTATAAATGTACATTGACTAACTAACCAACCAACCAACCAACCAACTAACCAGCTAAATAAATAAATATTTTTTTAAAACTTTGAAGTATCTTCCTCTTATTTCTGGTTAGTTGGCCTAAGAAAGGTAAAGTGCATCTATTTTTTGTGGCAGCTTAAATATAACTCCAAAAGAGGAAAACAATTTTTTTAAAAAGATAAGCTTTGCATGAAATTTACATGAGTTTTTATATGTATAGATATAGATTTGGGGAAAATATTTTCATTTTGATAGAACTATAATACATCTCGCTACAGAAGGGAAGACCACACCAAGATGAACTGTGTGCCCACTCAGTCTCCCCTCCAGATGGCATGAAGGAGAAACTTCAAGGTCCCTGTTTTATTTTCTTGTATCTTTAAAACAGATTTGAAAGGTACAATTCTTCAAATAGAAAACTATTCTCTGTAGAGTAGGGTACATAGTTATTCTAAATTCCAAAGTGGCAGCACTTTTGTTTTCAACAACCATGACATTTGCTGACATTCCTTTGAGATGTGGCATTGGCCTCAGAGAACATGTATCTTGGAGAGTTTCAATGCAACATGTAAGTTACATTTTGTTGTTGTTAAGGAAAGTAATGCATTGTCTTTTACTTTGGATGATAGGTGGAAACTACCTAACGTCTATAAATGTTTTCAAAGTTCATTGGGAAATTTTCAAGTTCTCGTAGAATCAGATTGTTTTTTAATTAGCTAGTGTAAATGAGGGATAAAATTAATATGATTTTCTTGATATTGTGTTCTATTTTCCCCTCAAGTCCCTAAATGGCATATGGGCAAGATTTCCTTTTCAAAATAAAATAAACAACATTGCTTAGAAATATCATTTAAAAAGAGCATCTGTCTATCTACCTGCACCCTAATCTCCTAGCCACATCTGAGCCTACCTAATTAAAGCAGAGAAACATCACAGATAATTAATATTTTATGGGAACTACATGTAGACTTGCTGGTAAAAGGACGATTTTGAAAGTTCAGCAGCTGTTCCTAGTGGCATAACTTCCCAGTAGGAAATCCAATGTTGACTGCAAATAGAGTCTGATCTTTGCTCTGCTTGTGCCCCTACATTTACTCTCCTGATCCCTGCATATAAGATGCATGGAAGATGGGTATCCCCCCCCCCCAAGTAAGGGGTGGGGCTGCTGGGTTTTTAAGCCACACCTGCCTTAGACCAAGCCTCTTTGTGCTTCATTTTCAGATAGACAGCCCACTCACCCACCCACCCTGCTAGCTAGAGTGCTTAGGGGGTCACTCACAGGGGCCAGATAGGAATTTTTTAGCCTAGTTTCTTGATTGGCAGAATTTAAGAATAGATCCCAATTATTTTTTTGCTGATCCCTTTCTGGTGTTGCAGGACATATGGGCTTCTTAAGAGCACCATCTTTAAATAGGTCACAAGAGTAGTAAGGCAGGTAGTGTGGCATTAGGGTAGTAGAGGTGAATTACTCATTGTTCGATGAGGTGGAGAGTGTATGCTTGACAGGTTTTTTTGTGAATCAGTAGAGCGTGCAGGAGACAGCATGGGACAGTGCTACAATATGACCAAATGTATGTTCTTGCGAACTGAGTTGGAAATGATTGTAGTGATGTCTCCCATGCTAAGCTGGCCTTCTAAGTAATTGGCAAGGATCAGCATTTAGTAGGGGCTGGGGATTTACCAGCCTGGACTAGAGAGGTGAAAAGAGATTTATCTGCTCTGGCACCAGGTTGCACACTACCAGGACCCTCTGCAGGTCAGGGGTTATTTACATTTTAATAAAGTTATGACCTGAATTTTATCTGTGTGTTGCCTCTTTATTTCAGGGTTTGGGGTGGGGATTCCATTTGGTTCCTTTACACATCTCGCTGCCTTGGTGGTCTAGTAATCAATCCCATGGCTTCCCAACCTAAGGCCTGTGGGCTGGATCCAGCCCATGGCACCATTTCATGTGGACCCTTCACCCCTCCAAGAGCATTCAAGAAACAAAATGGCTACCCATTTGAAGCTGTTGGGAAAAAATGGCCACCCCTATCCTGCAGGCAGGGCAAAATGGCCATGTGGCCCTCAAAACTGACTGAGAGTGTGTGACCTGGCCCATCTTGAAAAGTTTGGGAACCCCTGAGCTATAGCATCAACTAGGTTAAAACTTCATATGCTTTAAGGATGGGAGACGAAACACATGCAGGGATATTTATTTTCTGCAGCCCCACTCCTAATGCTGTTTATGACTGCAGACCAAATGCAGTTTATCGGTTAGCAGCAAATATTCCATACTTCATATTTAGCAGTAATGTCTTGCATAAATTTATGCATGTAGTTAACTGGCTCATGGAAAATTTCCAAGACAACTAAAAGCTTAAGTAACTATGGAAGAAATAGAGGTAAGGAGCAATGTAGACTAGTGGGTGGATTGAGACAGAGAGATCCATGTTCTGGACCTTGTTGAAGTGTGGAACTCACCACATATTTTGGGCAGGTCAATCTCAATCTTAAAATCAGGAATGAGACTACAAGGGAAAGAATTGGAATAGAACCAATCATAAACTACATACAGAGACTATAAATAAAGTAGTTTGCCCATTTGGACAGAATGTCTTGGAATTCCATACCATACAAGGCATATGTGGGAAGAGGAGAAGGACAAATAGTACAAGACAGATCCAGAAGAAGGTCAAAAGATGACATCAAAGAAACATTACAAGAACACCAAATAATGTCAGTGGAGGACTCTAGAAGTGCCCAGAGAAAGAACCTTAAATTTCCCTCAATACCTGAAGGGGCAAAAGAGGAAGTGAAGAAGAAGTATCAATCAGCTTGACTGCTATGTCACATATTGTGTTAAGGATAAATGAATAGGAAAGCCATGTATTTTGCACTTAGATAACCACAGGAGAGAGTGGCTAGGAGTGTAAAAAGAAACAAATTGGCTGACAGGAGCATGTAGCTTTCTGGAGGCAAATTTGTAAGTGTACTTGAGAATTTTTAAAAGGCTTTTGTTTACCAGTGAGAAAATATATTTTTCTATATGTGCATCAGCCTTTTCCTAGCAGTAATACAGTAGGAGAAACAGAGATGACTCAAACACTACTGTTGTCTGAATTTGGAAACATAATGGTACCTCACATGTGCTAATCCGCATACAGGAATATGTTTGCATGCATTTAGCTATATACAGTAAAAAGCTTCCCTTCCTCCCCTGCAGAAAAGGCAACAGCAAAAGGCATCAAACACAGCCACTACAGGAAGGAACGCACGGCAGCAAACAATATGGCCACCGCACGCTTTGCCGCCCCCACCCCCAAGATGTGGGCACTTCGGGGGCTGGCCGGGGGCATATACTCCGCTCCCAGTCGCCGGTAGTGAAATCGGCTGGGCCAAGGGTGCGTTTGTTCCCTGCCCAGTCAAATCTGTGCAGTGCTCTGGTGGCGCCGGGAAGCCTCCCGGCCCCACCGCCGAACAACGTATTGCTCGCCCAGGTAGCAGGCGAGCCGGGTGCAGCGTGGCTTATGCCAATTTGGAGCTCCAGCCCCTTACACCATAGCACCTTGGGTACAGGCCCGCAATGGTGCCAAAGAAGTGGTCGGTGCGGCCGCGGCCCAGGCCCATTCTAGGCCGCTCCCGGGGACTGGGTCCCAGACCTGGCCCAGACTGGCAGCAGACCCGGGCCTCCCCCGAGTCAGAGGGCTTGGGCAAGGGCGGGCCTATCGCCTATGGAAGGAGCCGGTGGGCAGGTGAGGGCCACAGCCCAAACTGGGCACTCAGCGTCCCGTGGCAGGGCCGCGCTGCCGACTGCCATGGGCAATTTATCTGCCCCTGTGGGGCCCCAGGGGCAGCACGCCACTCAGGGTCCACAGCCCTCAGACAACATGGCCTTTGTGGCCCGCCTGGTGGCCTTGGAGTGCACTGCGGGCACTACACCCATCGCAGCCGTCCCCGGCTCCAGCAGTCACACCATGGCTGCCCCTGAGGGGTCACAGCCACCTGCTTTCCCCAACGTCTTGAGGTCCTCAGTGATGGATCTGGCAAGCTCGGTCGCGGGCTCTGACGCCCCGCACCAGCTGGAACCCCCGGTGGGGGCAGCTCGCAGGATGCACCTGGTGAGTATGGCGATCAAGTCAACTCACACCTGGTTTTTCCTTGGTTCCCAGCCCGCCGTGCTCCAATGGCCCTGGCCTTAGCAGCAGGCCCCTGTGACATCCATGCAAGCCCCGTATCCATGGCATTGCGGGTTGGCGCTTGGAGGGCTCCATGTCCGTCTGTGCCGCCTGGTGTCCCACCTGTGGGACCCAGCATGCCTTATCTGGTGTGGCCTCATGGCCCTTCAGCCAATGTGGCTTACCACACCGTACCTACCTTGGCTATCCCAACAACTGGTAACTCCTTGCCACTCGGAGACCATTTGCTTCCGGCTAACAGGGATAAGATCTTGTGCTGGGAGAATGTGGATTTTTTTGGCATACTGAACAGGGAGCCGACTAGGGAGGAGAGGGAGAAGGAGGATGACAGGGACAAGGAATTGTCCCGTCGTCGCAAACCTCTGCATACATGGGCCAACTGACTTCCAGCATAATTAATCTCCTCTTCTGTTTCACCCAAGGCTCGCCCGGATTTGGCGATCCCTTAATCCAATACCTGGATATCAATGATCGGGCTTACGTGGATTTCCCGGGGCAATCATGGCTCACACAGGACGAGGAATTTCGCATGCAGGCCGCTCTTCACCCGGAGATGCTTTGGGATGAGCCCAACCAACTGCTTTGGCTTTTATACATGACTCTATCACGTCCTGCCTCGGGTGAACATGACCACTGTGGCCATGTCATACAGTGACCTGGCTCGGCATAGTCCCTCCGCCAGCCGGCGGGGCAGGGGGTTCCATCCCGCCACTGTACTGGAGCCATTCATCCCCGGCCGGATGTTCGCGGAGCCAGTGTAAGTTCAGGCACGAGTGCACCATCTACATGGGACCCCATGTGGCCACCACTTTCAGGGCAGTAGCCCAGTATTTTGCCAGACAAGGTTCGGGAACAGTAGTCCAATGCCGCTCGTTCTAACAGGGCAGTAGCCCGGTATTTTGCCAAACATGGTTCGGGGACAGTAGTCCAACACCCCTTGTTCTAACAGGGCAGTAGCCCGGTATTTTGCCAAACATGCTTCGGGGACAGTAGTCCAACACCCCTTGATCCGCATACAGGATCCCAGTTTGTATCGCAGTGATGGGGTGCATCTTTTGGCTAGAGGCATAGACCTCTTCCTGGTGGAATTGCAAACGGGCCTGGTGACTGCAGGTGTGGCCGGAGGGGGGGGGGTGATGAGTCGGTGAACTCCTCCCCATGTGGCGGCTAGCACTGGTAAGGAGAAAGTGCATGACCCATTTAATCCAGCAGCTACACAGTTGGTTGGCCATCTGGAGGACAAGGTAGAGGCAAACTTGGGATGGTCAATCAGCGGATACCATTAACAAGCTGTTGCTATGCTCAAAACAGCATGCAACACCTCCAAAATTGTCCGGATGTACGTCAGAATCAGGAGATAATAAGTAGCATTCTGACGATGGTCAACAATTTGCTTCATTGGTAAACAAATTGTTACCAGGGTCAACAATTTGTATCATTGGTAAACAAGTGGTTACAATGTAGCCAATTAAGATTCAGAAATAATATTTGCTCCTTACCAGTGCTATCACGGCCCGTTTGCCTTAACAGTAGTTAAGGAAAATTTTAAGTTATAAGTTAACAAAGTGGCCCAATTTGAATCCATATCAGATGTCCATGTCGTTATTGGGGAGTGGGTCCGGCAAAAGGAAATGGTGTGTTTGTTGCTTTTCCAGCCCAAAACAAAACCTGCAATGGGAGAAGGAGCAGAAAGGGACAATGGAAGCGCGGCGCCAAAATGGCCGCCACGCTATTTGCGGCCCCCCCCCCACTGGACGAAACCATCCGGGTAGTTAGGGGCGTGGCCAGCACCCTAATAAAAGGGCTGGCCACGAGGCAGCCGTGCTGTCATTTTGGCGAACCGACGGAGCGGAGAAGTTTTTCCTCCTTACCTCCGTCGATCGTGTCTTCTTGAGGGAAGCCTTTTCGGGCAGCTTTCTCTTTTCTTTAGACTTCTTAGCTACATTGGCCATGCCCTCGAAGAAGAAGGCAGCCGCGAACGTGGCTCGATCGGCGCGGAGGCGTCAGCCGGGTCGGAGGACCGCGACTGCGCCTGTTCCGCAGCCACCTCTAGCGGATCCCACCGGGAACGGTGGGATGGGATCGGTAGCTCCTTGGCCTGATGCGCGGAGCATACCCGCAGCCCCGGACGGGGCCTCGGCCTTTGGCCCGCAAACGACGACCACGGCCCCTGCCATGGTTCGTCCGGTAGGGCCTTCTTGCCCGGGTGCGCAGTTCCCCATGGGGGGTGCGAGCCACGGAGGGTGGTTGGGTTCCCTGCCCTTGCAGGGCGTTCCTACGATTTCCCAGGGGCTGAGCATGGGCTCTTGGCCTTATCTGGCCGAACAACGGCCGGTGATGGGTCAGGTTGAGCCGCCTGAGGCGTGTGGGCCGTTGGCGGCCACTGCCTCGCAGCTCCCCACCCCACAGGTGCAGCAGTCTGGTGCTGGTCTGGCTCCGTCGACGAGCTCAGCTTCGGTCGTGAGCTCCGACGCCCCCAGCGGGCCGGAACCCCTGGTGGGGGCGGCCCGCGGGGGTGCAGCGGGTGAGTATGCAGTCCAAGTTAATGCACCCACACAACTGACTTCATCGGGGGGGGCTGTTCAATGGCCTTGGCCTCACTCGGGTGGCACGGCGGCCCAATGGCCCCCGGCCCACCCAGCGACTTTGCCCGCGACACAGGGCTTGGGGCGGGTTGGTGCCCCCAATGTCCTGGGACATGTGTTGGGGATCCCCGGGCTGGCTCAGGCTCAATTTACCTTACCCGTAGTTCCCTCGGTGCCGGTGTCGGCTTTGCCAACAGCAGGGTATTCCTTGCCCTTGGGGGACCATTTGGCCCAGTCTACCAAGGAAAAGATTTGGAGGGGCGAGTACGTAGATATCTTCTCACTTTTAAATAGGGAGCCGACCAAGGAGGAGAGGGAAGGGTTGGACGAGAAGGATAAGGAGCAGGCACGTCGTCGTAAGCCGCCACGCACGTGGGCAAATTGGTTGCCAGCGTACCTGATTTACATGGCCGTTTATCTCAGGGCCAGGCCGGATTTGGCTATTCCCATGGTCCAATATCTGGACAATATTTACCGGGCTATGGTTGACTTCCCGGGCCCGTCGTGGCTGGCTTACGACGAAGAGTTCCGCATGAGAATTCCGCTGCACCCAGAGATGAGGTGGGATGAGCCCTGCCAGAAGCTGTGGCTTCTGTATATGACCCCCACGCGCCCGGCGCCTGGGGAGAGATACCATTGTGGACATGCGGTCCAATGAGTGGCCCCAGTACAGGTACCCCGCCAAGTGGCGGGGCAGGGGGTTCCAGCCCGCCTGCTGTGCTGGACCTTCTCGTCCAATGGTTCTTGCAACAGGAAAAATTGCAAGTACAAGCATGAGTGCCCCTCTTGTTCTGGCCCTCATGCTGCCTCCGCCTGTCCTAGGCCGGGAGGATACAGGGGCGGGGGTAGGGGCGGACAAGGGTCAGGCAAGACTGCCATGGAAGGAGCGGGTTCACCAAAAGGCCCCCTCCCCAATTAATGTCGACATGCTTGAGCGTTGGCTCGCGTCGTACCCGAGGAGAGCAGACGCTGTGTACCTCCTTCAGGGTTTCCAACTGGGTTTTCGTATTCCTTTCACGGGGGATAGGTCACCGCAGGATGCACCTAACCTTTTGTCGCTTAGGGGAAGGGAGGAGGTGGCTGCCGCCAGCATTAATAAGGAGATTGCTGCGGGCAGGGTCGCCGGCCCTTTCCCCGCACCCCCGTTCCCCAACCTTAAAGTGTCTCCGCTAGGACTAGTGGCCAAGAAGTCCCCGGGCGAGTTTCGCCTGATTCACCATTTGTCCTACCCAGCCGGCCACTCGGTCAATGATGCTATCCCTGATGACCTTTGTTCTGTCAGGTATACATCCTTTGACCAGGCATTGCGCATGGTGCGCTCGTGTGGCCCGGGTGCATTGTTGGCTAAGTGTGACATTAAGTCGGCGTTTCGCCTCTTGCCTGTGCACCCGGGTGACTTCGAGTTGCTGGGTTTCAAATTCCGGGGTGAATATTATTTTGATAAGGCCATGCCATTCGGCTGTTCCATATCCTGCTCGGCTTTCGAGCGTTTCAGTACCTTCCTGCAGTGGGCATTTGTCCGTAGGTCAGGGTCCCGGTCTGTAGCCCATTACCTGGATGATTTTTTATTCGGGGGTGAACGGGGCTGGGACACGTGTACACGTCTCCTCAACACATTTCAGACGCTAATGGAGGAACTCGGTGTCCCTTTAGCGCCCGAAAAGACCGAAGGCCCGTCTGATAAGTTAATATTCCTGGGGGTGGAAATTGACACGATAGCGCAGGCTTCTAGGTTGCCCGCAGACAAAGTGGCAAGGATAGTTGCCCTTATATCGGATTTACTGGCTAAGCGCAAGGCATCCCTTCGGGAATTGCAGGTGCTACATGGCCACCTCAATTTCGCTTGCAGGGTGGTCGCGCCTGGCAGGGCCTTTGCTCGGTGCTTGTGCGACGCCATGGCAGGCTTGTCCAGGCCCCATCATAGGGTGAGGCTGACACGGGGCATCAGGGCAGATCTGCACGTATGGCTACAGTTCTTGAGGGAGTTCAATGGGGTCTCATTTTGGAGGTCTGACCTTCTGGCTTCGCCCCAATTTCAAATTCAGTCTGATGCCTCGGGATCCCTGGGTTATGGGATGTACTTCAATGGGAAGTGGGCATATGGTGGATGGCCACCAGCCTGGTCAGGCACGGGTCGCCTGAGGGATCTCACATATTTGGAATTTTTTCCCATACTGGGGGCCTTGATGCTATGGGGTGAGGAGTGGGCCAACTCTGTGGTGCATTTCTGGTGTGACAATGCGGCTGTTGTCCACATTGTCAACTCACAGACCTCTAAATCTCCCAGGGTCATGGATCTTGTGTTGCGCAGCCTGCGCCTCAATGTACTGTTCAGAGCCAGGCATGTCCTGGGGGTGAATAATGATATTGCTGACGCTTTGTCCCGCCTGCAGATCTCCCGGTTCCGTGCCTTGGCTCCGGATGCGGAGGAATTTCCCTCGCCACTACCGCAGGAGATATGGACCATTGGCAAGGAGAGGTGAACCGGGCGATAGGCATGTCACTGGCACCACGCACGCGTAAGGCGTATCACCACGCATTGGTTTCATTTCGGACTTTTTGTTCCCAATATTGCTTGCCAGATACCTGGCCGATCCCAGTGGCCCACATCCTCCGTTTTATGGTTTACCTGCACGTCCAGGGCCTGGCACCACGCACCATAGCATCTAGGCTATCAGCGCTGGCCTTTATGGCCAAGGTGGAAGGTCATGCGGACAGCACCGCTGATTTCCGTGTGAGACATGTTTTGGAGGGGTGGGTGCGGGAACGTGGGCGTTGCCTGGACGACTGTCACCCAATTTCCCCTGGGGTACTTACCCAACTGGCACGAGGCTGGCAGGACCTATGTTTCGATAGGTATGAGGCAGCCCTGTTTCGTGCGGCTACAACGGTGGCCTTTTTTGGAGCGCTCCGCATCAGCGAGCTTGTGATGCTGTCTAAGGCGGATGCAAGTCGTAGGGCACTGGAACTCGAAGATGTCTATGTTTGCAATGATTGGGCTCAGTTGAGGATACGCTCCTCTAAAACAGATCAGCATGGCGTAGGCAGTGGAATAAGACTGCTACGATGTTCATTGGCAGACATCTGTCCGGTTGGTGCCCTACAGGAGTTCCTTGCACTGCGTGGCACGCACCATGGCCCGTTTTTCTGTCACCAAGATGGGTCTCCCCTCACTAAATTTCAGTTTTGGAAGGTAACAGGGAAGGCACTGGCCAGAGTTGGCCTCCCTGGGGCCCGTTACGGCACCCATTCATTTAGAATTGGGGCGGCCTCTACTGCGGCTGCTTATGGGTACTCCGGGGCTGACATACGCAGCATGGGGAGGTGGGACTCACACTGTTTCCAGTTTTATGTTCGCCCACTCCCACCGTGAGTACCTTCTGAGTCACCATGTATCTTTCCTTCCCTGTTTTTTCCCTTGACAGACCCTGGGTGTCGTATCACACCTGTGACAGTATGGCTGGTGGGCCACAGCTACGTGCACAGGGCAGCGCGTTACGCTGCGGCGACAGATTGGGGACCCCGACTGGGACTGGGTGCATACGCACATTTCACATGGCACGGTAAGCCCGGTATGTTGTGGCGGGAGCTTTTGCCATTCCTCTTCTCATCGAGGAGTGCCGACCCGCCCGACATTCTGATTATACACCTTGGGGGTAATGACTTGGGTCAGGTCACTGGCTTATCGCTGAAGCATGCGATTTGCGCGGACCTTGCCTACTTACATTACGTATGGCCCGCCACAACCCTTGTTTGGTCAGATATGGTCCCACGGCACGCTTATCGGGGAGGCTTCGACCTCCAGGCCCTGGACCGCACTCGGTGCATGGTAAACAGGGCGGTGGCCCGATTTCTTTCGACCAAGGGCTGGGGGCGGGTCAGTCATCATCCCGCCATTAGTTTGCAAAATTTTGGGCTTTATTCTGGGGATGGGGTCCATCTGTCGCCAGGAGGTATGGACCTCCTGCTGGGTGATTGGCGAGCAGGCCTGTCGACCGAGCTGACGGTCTTGGGGGGGGGGGGGCGTCGAGCCTTTATTGAAGCCTCTCCGGGTGGCGGGTAGCACTGGTAAGGTAAACATTTATGACCCACAGGTATCCGGCAGGTTCGCAATTGACTGGACAACACTAGATAGGCATAAGTTGTTTAAACGTTGTCCGGTCAACAACGAACCAGGCAAGGGGGTGATGGTTACCACTAGACAGCTGGAATCACCCCCTGATTTTACGGATACACGTCAGAGGGTGGGGTCATTAGTTAGATATTGACTACGGTCAACAATTTGTTTGTTGTCAACAAACAAATTGATACAAATAGATACATTGTAACAATTGCCGTTGGCAATTTTGGGTGGTACCTTACCAGTGTTACTTCGGCCTGCTTGCCTTAAGAATTATGATTGGTCGTTTTACCAATAGAAATTTATAATTCGGACTAGGGCTTGAATCAATAAATGTGGCCCATGCCGTTATCCACTTTCATTTGTGTCTGAGTCCATCATTGGGGGGGTGCGCCTGCAATGGAAGCGCGGTGCCAAAATGGCCGCCGCGCTCTTTGCGGGGGCCCCCCCACTGGACGAAACCATCCGGGTAGTTAGGGGCGTGCCCAGCACCCTAATAAAAGGGCTGGCCACGAGGCAGCCGTGCTGCCATTTTGGCGAACCGACGGAGCGGAGAAGTTTTTCCCCTCCACCCCCTCCCTAGTTAACAGTGTGATTTCTTGGTCGCTTCCGGGCCGGGTGGGAATTTTTGGCTGGGACTCGCATTGGCCCTTGAGTCCTGGTTTTTTCGCCCATCCCACACTGTTGCTATGGTTTGATATAGGGGTTGTTCTGTGCTGCTGTTGACTTTGGTCACATTGGCGGGTAGCACTGGTAAGGTAAACATTTATGACCCACAGGTATCCGGCAGGTTCGCAATTGACTGGACAACACTAGATAGGCATAAGTTGTTTAAACGTTGTCCGGTCAACGACGAACCAGGCAAGGGGGTGATGGTTACCACTAGACAGCTGGAATCACCCCCCTGATTTTACGGATACACGTCAGAGGGTGGGGTCATTAGTTAGATATTGACTACGGTCAACAATTTGTTTGTTGTCAACAAACAAATTGATACAAATAGATACATTGTAACAATTGCCGTTGGCAATTTTGGGTGGTACCTTACCAGTGTTACTTCGGCCTGCTTGCCTTAAGAATTATGATTGGTCGTTTTACCAATAGAAATTTATAATTCGGACTAGGGCTTGAATCAATAAATGTGGCCCATGCCGTTATCCACTTTCATTTGTGTCTGAGTCCATCATTGGGGGGGTGCGCCTGCAATGAGCTATCTGTTGGTGGCAGCAAGAACTATGTCCCTCAAACAAAGAAGAGGAAGAACAGATTACTATACACCCCTTCCCAACAGAGCTGGTCATTTGCTAAAATCAAGGCCCATCCATCTGCCATAGCACCTTAGTAGTTAGAACTCCTGAAAGCCAGGATTCAGTTTAATGTGTGCTGTACAACAGCTGCTGCCCATCATCATGATCATTATCATGATTATCATCATTACTGCCACCACCTCCAATGCTGCCACCAGGGTTTTCATCAATGCTTTCCAATCTTTCTCCCCACTTACTTTTCTCTTAAGGTGGGGAAGCAGTGATGGGTAGTAGTTCTGTTTTTAATTCCATTCCTTCCTCTCGGAAAAAAAAGACTGTAACAGGAAGCTCTGAAGAATAATCTATAGCCACAACTCTCCAGAATAGTTGTCTTAGTTGTTGCTAGCTGAGGCTATCAGTTGGGGTGGTGCAGTGCCACAATCAAGGGCGGGACAAGTAGGACTCCCGTCTCGGGCCCATCGGCGCTGGGAAACCACCGATGTGCGCATGCACAAACAGACCACACATGTGCAGAAAACCATGGGTGTGTGGCAGTGCCAGGAAACCACCGATGTACGCATGCACAGACAGACCACGCATGAGCAGAAAACCACAGGGGCATGTGTATTTCAGTGCAATATAACCCACATTTGGCATTGTGATTCATGGGCATCGTGCTACTTCTCAGAAATAAATAAATAAAAGTCTACTTCTTCAGACATTTCCAATTGCTCGCTACTGGTTAAACCTCGAAACAAATCTAGGTTTAAAGGTTTACAGCTGAACTATCCAATGGGGCTCCATACAACTCTTACTCAGCAAACAGACACACAGTTTTTCTGGCCAAATTTTAAATATTCATCCTCAGAATATACAGTATACAATGAGTACCAGTAATCTCCAGTTATTTTATAGGAAAGCAACCACAAATGCTGAAAGCATTTTCTCACCACTCACTCTTCCTACTGTGTGTTTGTTGCTTCCCAAATTCCCTGCCATCTTCTAATAATCTAGCTGACAGGTAAAGAGAAGGGGAAAAGAAAAGAAAAACTCCTGCCAGCATTAGATTTGTTTAATATCCTTGACACCCATTACTGTCAAACTGTATATGTTTTTTTTAGAGATTTATAAATATATGATTAAAAGAAAAGCCCTCTGATTTTCAACTTTAAAAGCCCTCTAGACAGCTTGCAAACCAAAAATCACATAAAACATGGTTTATGCTTCAACCATCAAAACATCTGCAGGGGTGTGTGTGTGTAATATATTACATGGGCTGTATCTCCCGACTGCAAGCAAATCATTTCAGCTGATGGAAACCAAAAAGCCTGATGGATAATGAGGGGATCTAAGCAGAACATGGGGCTGCAGTGGCTTAGTGGTTAAGATGCTGAGCTAGAGATTTGAAGGTCAGGAGTTCAGCAGCTCAAGAACCAAGTGCTGTCCAATGGAGTTAATTTCCATCTTCTGTCCCAGTTCCTGCCAATCTATCAGTTCGAAAGCAAGAAATTGCAAGTCAGTAAATAGGTACCACTTTGGGAGGAAAGGTAACTACATTCTGTGCACTTCAGTGTTTAGTCATGTCTGGCACATGACCATGAAAATGTCTGCAGACAGAGCCTGAGAGTTGGACATAACTGGCTTTCGAGCAAAAGAGACCATTACCTCTACCTTTAAGGAAAGCATTTCAGTGATTCAGCCATTTCATTACAACATTTCATTTTTAAAAATTGTTTCAGTGTCTGTGTTCTCTTTATTTTCCCAATATGGCTTCCAATCACTAGCTAATTAGAGGATAGAAGTAATTGTTCTCATTCCTGCTGATGCAAAAGGGGCTTTTTATTGTGGCAATGCTGGTTGGAGGATGGTAAGAGTTGTAGCTAAAAAAGTATTCCTCCTCACAAAACTCTGGCTTTCTTCGGCTGCTACAGGTTGGAATGGTTGCAGAGGGACATAAAATTTGTGACAGAGCCTTTCAAAGCAGCCCTTGTGTCAACCCACTTGCCTGAGTGAGATATAAAAACACAAAAAGCCAAACTAAACCAACCCAAACAAATTCGTTTCCACTTGCCCCCAGCTGTTAGGCATCACCAGTGTGCATGATGGGAAAAATGAGACCTACCCCAGTTGTTCAAACAACCAATTCCGCAGGAGTGGAAGGTTCTCTAGGAAAATAGGGACTGGTTCATCACAAGGATTTAAAATGCCTGATAGGGACAGCAATAACATCTGTAATTGCTATCTGATTCTCAACATTGCCTTATTAGTCTTTGTGAAATGAGTCTAGGAAGCTTGCCTGTTGTTATATTTAATATTAATAAACATATTGATTTGAGGCCAATAATTTATTAAACTCAAATGGCTCACCTTGGATTCTTAGAACAAAGCATATTTTTGCTGTCTGATTACAGTTTCATAATGAACATCATTTGAGATCGTGTGAGCTATTTCATTCTAATTAGAGAAGCCGTTTATTCGACCTACCCATATAACTTGCTGAAAATGCCAAGATACTTAATGAACGTTACATGGATATTAATAATGACTACACACAAGGTCAAATGGATGCTTATTTAGGATAGAAATGTTTGTTATTAAGATAAAACATCTTGTTAATCTTATGGCATAAATAATTCCATTTTAATTTTCAGATATTTCTGTTTTGCTCCATTTTAATCTTTTATGTGCACTGTCCAAGACAAAAGTGCTAAAATTCACATTTATCAGGCAACAAAAAGTTAACATTTTTAACTGATAGAAAATCTAAGTCCACAATAGATAGCATTTGGACAAATGTATAAGTACAAACCAAATTAAGGCTACTTTTGTCCTTCTAAAGTGACTGTGACATGGAGTAACAGCACAGAAACATTAATAGGATGGAGTGGAACATCCATAGGTCCTTCATGTTAAGTCTGGCTTTCCTGTTATTAAATGTGAGGAAAGGGGTGTGGGGTAGGGAGAATGAAAGTGCGGCACCAAAATGGCCACCGTGCTCTTTGCAGCCCCCCCCACCCGGACTCAGACATCCGGGTGAGTTAGGGGGCGTGGCCACGCCTCTATAAAAGGGGTGGCCACGAGGCAGCCGAGCTGCCATTTTAGAAATAGTGACGGAGAGGAGAAGTTTTCTCCGTCGCTGTTTGTTCGAGTCTTCGGCTGTTTAGCCCTTGGTCCTTCCTGGCTGGGAAGGAAGGATTCGCACAGAGCCTTTAGCTTACTGGCTGCTCTGTACTTTTTGCGCTAGGTTCTCGATCCCTGGAAGGGGATCCTGCTCTTTCTTCAAGATATGCCTCCCATACGGAAGGCCCCGGCGATGAAACCGAGGCCAAAGGGGAGGACTTTTTCGGGCACTGCGCAGGACGGGGGGCAGCCTTCAGGTCGGAGGACCAGGGCTGCACCCCCGCGGCAGGGCACTACCCCAGCTCTACCCACTGATACCGGTGGGGTGATGCAGGCTGGTGCTTGGAAGCCGGCCCCTCAGGGGCTTCAGCCCTCGGCCCGCAGTTGCTGGCCATGGGTCAGGACAGCGGGGGAGGGCCTGGTGCGGGTGCGCAACACGTTCCTCCTCCGGCCCCTCATGGGCCGGAGTTTTGGGCATGGCCCTATTCTGGCCCAGGCTCTCACTTTGGTGTTCCTTGTCAAATGCCTAGTGGGCCTTCCGGCCCACCCGGCCCACCTTATGCTGGGGGATCTGTGGCAGTGGATGTGTTACTAACACATTTAGCTGTGCTCGAGGCATCCTTGGGTATTGCACACAACCCTATGGGAGGGGGCCCTTCTCTCTCTGCTGGGGGCCCTTTGTGTCCACCGGCTACCTCGATGGCTGCCACACTGCAACAGGCAGCCAGCCGGGTTGAGCTGCTTGAGACGCTCCGGCCTGCGCCTGCCGGTGTCTCGCAGCTCCCTGTTCGTCCAGAGCTGCAGCCGGGGAGCGGTCAGGTGTGGCCGCAGAGCTCGATTCCGGTCGCGAGCTCCGACGCCCGCCGTAGGCCGGAACCCCCAGTGGGGGCGGCTCACGGGGGTGCACCTAGTGAGTATCAGGTTCAAATTAATGCACCCACATCACAGTCCACTTCCAGTGGTGGGGTTCAGTGGCCCTGGCCTCGTCAAGTCGAGGCGAGTGGGCATCAGTTGCCAGCCTATCCCAGTGCTCCTTGGTTTCATAATGGCACCTCATTGAGGGTGGGGGTTTCCGCCCCCGGGGCAGTGCCGGGCATCGCAGGGGCTGTCCAGGTCCTGCTGCGTATGTGCCGGTGACGGCTCTGCCGACGGCTGGTTATTCCTTGCCCCTTGGTGATCATTTGTCCCAGGTCACGAGGGAAAAAATTTGGCGGGGGGAATACGTGGATATATTCTCCCTATTGAACCGTGAGCCCACTAAGGAGGAGAGAGAGGGACAGGACAACAGAGACAAAGAGCTGTCCCGCCGTCGTAAGCCACCACAAACCTGGGCCAACTGGTTGCCCGCATATCTTATTTATATGGCGGTGTACCTTAGGGCCCGGCCTGATCTGGCCATTCCTATGGTCCAATATTTGGACAATATTTACAGGGCGATGGTGGATTTTCCTGGCCCATCGTGGCTGGCTTACGATGAGGAATTTAGAATGAGGGTGCCCTTGCACCGGTAGATGAGATGGGATGAGCCCTGTCAGAAATTGTGGCTCTTGTACATGACCCCAACGCGTCCGGCGCCTGGGGATAGGTACCATTGTGGCTATGCCGTGCAGCGAGCTGCTCCAACACAGGCTCCCCACCAGCCAGCGGGGCGGGGGTTCCAGCCTGCTTGCTGTGTTGGAGCTTCTCGGCTAATGGCGTGTGCAATAAGCGGCAGTGCTGATACAAACACGAGTGTCCCTCTTGCGCTGGCCCCCACGCCGCCGCCGCGTGCCCACGGGCCGGTGGGTCACGGGGCAGAGGTAAAGGTGGACAGGGAGCAGGCAGAGCTTCTGCTGATGGAGCTAGCCAGACAAAAGGCCCCCTCCCCAGTTAATGTGTATATGTTGGAGCGATGGCTCTCAACTTATCCAAGGAGGGAGGACGCGAGGTACCTCCTGGAGGGTTTCCAGTGGGGCTTCCGTATCCCATTCAAAGGAGTGCGGGGACCCCAAGATGCCCCCAATTTACTTTCCCTGAAGGGTAGGGAGGAGGTGGCTGCCCTGAGTATTGCCAAAGAGGTAGAGGCCAAGAGGGTAGCAGGTCCCTTTTCTGTACCACCCTTCCCCAACCTGAAGGTCTCCCCTCTGGGGTTGGTACCCAAAAAGGCCCCGGGGGAATTTCGTTTAATCCACCATCTATCGTACCCGGCGGGATACTCTGTCAATGATGCTATTCCTGATGACCTTTGTTCGGTCAGGTATACGTCTTTTGACCAAGCCTTACAGATGGTGCGCTCTTATGGTCCTGGTGCCCTCCTGGCAAAATGTGACATTAAATCGGCATTCCTATTGTTGCCAGTGCACCCGGGGGACTTTGAGCTATTGGGTTTTAGATTCCAAGGGAAGTTCTATGTAGATAAGGCCATGCCTTTTGGCTGCTCTATTTCATGTTCAGCATTCGAACGTTTTAGCACTTTCCTTCAGTGGGCCTTTATTCGCAGGTCCGGGTCTCGGTCTGTAGCCCATTACCTCGATGACTTTTTGTTCGGGGGTGAACGGGGCTCAGACACGTGCACGCGTCTCCTCACTACATTTCAGACGCTAATGCGGGAACTGGGTGTCCCTTTAGCGCCCGAAAAGACCGAGGGCCCATCCACTACGCTCACATTTCTGGGTATTGAAATTGACACGGTCGCACAGGCATCCCGGTTACCCATTGACAAGGTCACCCGGATCTCCGCGATGATTTTGGCCTTGCTGGCCAAGCGTAAAGTGTCACTTCGTGAGCTTCAGGTACTACATGGCCATCTTAACTTTGCCTGCAGGGTGGTCACGCCTGGCAGAGCATTTGCTCGGCGCCTATGTGACACCATGTCTGGCCTGTCAAGGCGCCATCATAGGGTCCGACTGACCAGGGGCATGAGGGCTGACCTTTTGGTTTGGCTCAAATTCCTGCGGGAATTCAATGGGGTCTCCTTTTGGAGATCTGACCTTTTAGTTTCCCCTAGGTTCCAAGTACAGTCGGATGCCTCTGGCTCCCTGGGATATGGGATTTACTTTGAGGGGAGGTGGGCTTATGGCCAATGGCCTCCAGCATGGTGGGGCACGGATCGCCTCCGCGATCTTACATTGCTTGAGTTCTTTCCAATCCTGGGAGCTTTGATGCTATGGGGCGAGGAGTGGGCCGACTCAGTGGTCCATTTTTGGTGTGACAATGCTGCGGTAGTGCACATTGTTAATGCTCAGACGTCTAAATCACCCAGGGTGATGCCGTTGATCCGCCAGTTTGTGTTACGTAGCCTACGCCTTAATGAAGTTTTTTTCAGGGCAAAGATTTGGGCCAGCTAGACAAGTTCAAACCTAAGTCGACTTTTTCCCCACCTTCTAATGACCCATCGATTGACGTATTTTACCAGCTTGTGCTACGGGATTTGGAGATTAGTGAAAGACACATGAATAGATGGAGTAACAATCTATCCCCCAGTGATTACTGGAAGAGTTAGCAGTGGACCCTGACATCATAGTTAATAAAGCAGATAAGGGAGGGGGCATTGTTATCATGGACATTATTAATATGAAGGTGAAGCCCAAAAACAATTGTCGAATAAGGAGTTTTATAAGGAGTTAGATCATGACCCCACTGATAAGATCTTGAACCTCCTTAAAAATGTTTTGTATGAAGGCGTAGCTATGGGTTATATCTCTGAATTAACTCATGATTTTTTGTATAACAATAATCCGAAAGTGCCTGTATTCCACTTACTCCCAAAAATCCACAAAGACCATTCCGCCGATGGCCTTATGCCAGGGAGACCCATCATCTCTTCGATCGGTTCCGCTCTCGAACCTTCATCTCAATTTTTAAACCATCATATCAGCCCGTTCACATTGAATACTGCCTCATATACTAAAAACACAACAGACTTCATTACCCAAGTTGAAGGGGTTTATGTGCCTCAGGGAGGGGGCTTTATTACCATGGACGTCCAGGCACTGTATACCAATGTGCCTCTGGATGACATTAAAAATATAGTACACCAACACTTAGAGACCCGCATTGAATTGCACCCATACACACACATTTTCTGTTAGAACTTCTTGATTTAGTTTTAGATTATAATTTCTTTTGGTATGGTAAATTGTTTTATTTGCAAACAAAAGGAGTGGCCATGGGGAGCTCTGTAGCGCCATCCCTGCCCAACCTATATATGATTTGGTTTGAAGGTGAATTTATTTTAAACTTGGGGAACAACCCTTTCTTTCATCACATCATTATTTACAAATGATTTTTAGATGACCTTTATTTTATTGTTGATGATTTAAGCATAGCACCTCAGTTTGTTTCTTGGGTAAATAGTCTGAATAATAATTTAAAATTTACTCATAATATTGGGGCAGAATCAATTCCCTTTTTGGATGTAAGTACGTATGTATCGAAGGAGCGGAAGGTATTGGCCAGGCTATACAGAAAAACAACTGATAGAAACGCCTATCTGGACTTCAATTCATTTCATCCATACCATTTAAAATACAACCTGCCGTACAGACTTTTTCTAAGAGCCAAATGGAATTCTACCGTTGAGAAAGATTTTGACATGGCAAGCTTTACCATCTCTTCATATCTGCATACTAAAGGATACCCAGACAAAATTATTGAAGCTAATTTAGACAAAGCAAGAGCTGTACCTAGGGATAGATTGTTTCAACAAACCGTCAGGAACCCGGAAAATAAATTACATTGCTCTTTTGTGTTTTCACCATTGTCTGGCCAGATACAAAAAATTATCAAAAGACACTGGCACATTGTCAACCATATACCTGGTTGTTCCTCTCCACCTAGGATAGGGTTGAGGAAATCAAGATCGATACAACAAATAGTGAGTAAAACAGATCATGAATCACGCTTTCCACCCAAGCAACCTTCCATTGTTGGTTATTTTCGATGTGGTAATTGCACTCATTGTGCCCTAGCATGGCAGACTAAAACAGTCTCGATCTGCAGTAGCACTTATACTTTACGTTTAAAACAATTTTCGAATTGTAAAAGTTCCGGGTGTGTCTATTTACTCATATGTTCCTGTGGGTTAGGTTATGTGGGGGTGACATTCCGCAAAATAAAAACGAGGGTGGGGGAACATAGGTCTAAAATCCGTAATAAGAACTTGTCTGCTCCGCTTGTCAGCCACTTCATTGAAGCAAACCATAGCGACCAGGACTTCAAATTTGTAGTACTCGAGAGCCACAAATAACACCCATTTCAGTGCACAAACTTAGATATTGCTTTAAGACAGAGGGAGAGTCATTTCATTCACTGGTTCAACACCTTGTATCCATTCAGGCTCAATCAAGAAATTGATTTTACTTGTTTTCTATAATTCCTGTCCTTAATCAGCTGTGTAACATAATTATCCTTAAATATGATCATTGACCAGTATTAGTTAACGTCCGTCGACACCATAAGAACAAACGGGTGAGGTCTAGGACGCAAAGAAATAATAAATAATAAATAAAGCAACAACGAATTGGACTTAAATAAGACACTACAGGTAATTTTGTATAAATGTTTATTCCAAGATCGTGTATATATGTATATATGTATATATCTATGTATGTACCTGTTGGTAAATGCTGTTAATTGTTTGTTTAGATCCCTAAGGAAAAAACTGAAAATTCCTATTATCGAAAGGAGTTCGGATATTTGTGTGTATATATAGATACTTTGACAAGTCATCATTGCAGACATCATTAAATTAATTTTATTTGCCAAGGCAAACGGTTCTGTTATTGCTCCACCCTTGCTTGAAAGCCAGTTGTATCTGACTCTAGGGTTTGGTGCTCATCTCCATTTATAGCCAAGGTCATTTCCATGAACATGTGGCAGGCATCACTATACATTGTAGTGCACAGAACACTGTTTACCATCACACCAAAGTGGTATCAATTTATCTACTTGCAATTTCTTGCTTTTGAACTGCTAGGTTGGCAGGAGCTGGGACAGAAATGGGAGCTCATTTCGCCGTGCAGTACTCAAGTCTCAAACTGCTGACCTGCTGACCTTCCAGTCATCAAGTTCAGCATCTTAACCAGTAAGTCACCACTGGCAGGGTTAGTTCAGCTTGACTTACAAAATCAGATAAGAGTGATGTGGCATACAGACATTTATTGACATTCAGCTTTCTTGCTTCCTTCCAGTTGGCTCCACGATTTCAACATCTATCCAAAGTTAAATGGTTATTTGCCATCACAATGATCATCTGTTTGTAGCATAATCCACAACTAACCTTTACCTTTCCACTGAAAGGCTGCCTGTACAGCCAGAAGTTCAAAAACAAGGGGAGCAGTGCCTTCAACTCATTCTTGCATGTCAGGTTAAAAATAGCAAAAAAAAAGGATCCCTCCACCTCTGCTATGACTGGAGCAGGAAGATCAAGGAAGCAGTAGGTCCACTGGGTGGAATTGATGGGTGGGGTTCTCTGCTCATGGATGGCAGAGAAAAGAGAGAACTGCTCAGCACCTATTCTGCCTCCATCTTTTCCTAAATAGAAAATGGCTCAAGGAAATACAGGTGGAATAAAAGCAGCATAAATCTGGTTTATGTGATGATTACGCCTGGTCCACATATGTCAAGCACAAGAAGGTGAAGTATTTAACCATAGTTCACTGCTTTAAGTTAGGACTCTGAATATTTGAGCAAATAATGGAACAAGAACTGAATCCAGGCTGTTTGGGCATTTCTGTGGTGACTATGGATGGATGGGTGGAAATTTCTTGTTCCCCTATCCCCCAAAGAAGAAGCAGGACACAAGGTTGGAAGAAACTAGGGCTACCTTTATTTTTGCAATTGCAAAACATATAAATCACTGATAAATGGGATCCTCACAGGGGCAGAAAGTAGTGCGGCCATTTGTCCCCAGTACACACACACACACACACACACACACACACACACACACACACACACACACACACACACACACACACACACACTGGAGCAGCCTTCATAATTTGGAGCATGACCCTGGGTTCGTTGAATCCAATCACCTCTAACCACTCCTCCCAGCTCCAGATGATCAAATCATATTTGAGCTTATCAACCCCACTCTCGACTAACCAAGAGCCATTCACCCCACACTGCCCCACCCCCAAAGGTGACCTAAATAACACTCGCCTCCTAAAACAATTGCCCAAATCTCCGTGTTGCTGTACAGGACAGGCAAAAAAGACCCATGTGAGCAGCCAATTTTCATGTGGGCCAAAAAGATCCTATCCATACCCCGAGAGCAACCAGCTACTCTCATACTGCACAAAGAGGCTGAGTGGGCAGGTCACCTGAGGCAGGGGGATGGGTGTCCCAGCCTAAATCCCTGCAAACCCCCCCCCCCTAATAATTCTGTGCCAAAAATTATTCTGGGTTGAAAGGATTTTTGCTGGAGAAACTCCACTCAGGGGATGCCTGAATGAGGCTCCTTTCATGTTTCCAAGAGCTGGGACAGAGATAGGCACTCAATCCACCATGCAGAATCTGGGTCTCAAACTGCTGACTTGCCAGCCTTCCAGCTAACAAGGTGAACTTCTTAACCACTGAGCCACTGCAGCCCACCCACTGCCACCAGGCAACCTCTGATTGGCCTAGCGGGGTGGTCAATGACAATAACATAGAGCAGGTCAAAAGTATTAAATACCTCAGTGTCCATTTTCATCATGAGACTTCTTTTGAAGCTGTGTTTGTGTGTGCATGCATGCATGTGTGCCTGCATGCATGCGTATGGCAAAGAGCATCCGCCCTGTGTAGTCATGCAAGGGGATGCCTGCCAAGGAGATAATAAGAGGGCAGACCAGCATTCCCTGTAGATTATTCATGAGAAATTTGGCATTTCAAGGGGTTGAACATTGTTATACTAGAAAGGATATGACATAAGTAAAAGTAGGAAAGGGCAAATTGAAATACCAATACTTTATACAGAAGACACTGAGCTGACACCAATAAAGAAGGAGACCAATATCTTTACCACCGCCCCACTGAAGTTCAAGAAATATGCTTGGTCAATATTTATTCCTTTGAACATGTTTTGGAACTTATGTATGTATTTTATCCCTGCCATCTCTCTTTCTGATTTAGTTTTGTAGTCATCTTTTCTACAATAGTTACTTTTAGGTAATTTACAGAATATCCTAGGAGAAGAAACCTGTTCTGAAACAGATTTTTATGTGTTGACATTTCTTATGTCAGATTTATATTGCACAGAGATTGCCCTTTTTGCTACATGTAGAGTGCCAAAGACCACTGCTAGCAAAAGATGACATTGATTACATTAGCATGTCAACAGGCAAACAAGCCTCTGATGTTGTGGGTAACATTGTTGTGGTCTGTAGTTGTGCTGCTAGAATTGATGTGAGGACAAAATTGGTATCCAGGTTAGTTGTAGGATCTAGTTTTGATTTCTGTGTCAGTGTTGTACAGTCTGTTTTCTGTCAATCATTTTTGAGATTGCAGAAGTGTCTGTAAATAAGTAGAGGCTGGTCAGTAAAGTCTTGGGGAAATTAAATATTGTTGTCTAGATTGCACATTGTAGATCACTGATGAAGTGGGTGAGTGTTTCAGTTGTGACCTGAAGGTAACAAATAATGTTGTTCTGTGATTTTTTGCTTCTGAGTCTGTGTTGTAGTAACTTGTAACCCGATAAGTCTCCTTTCAGTAATCGGTAAGCTCTATGCCAAACACTTAGCAAACAAACTTATTTCCTGAATGGAATAGAGCAGGATCCCTGGTCCAGAACAAATTGGGTTCTGCCAAATAAAATCCAAGTTTGATCATTTGCTGTCCTTAACTATCTGGCTGTTAAATATAGTGTGAAGGCTAACTCTAAGCTTTACACTGCTTTTCTTGATCTAAAGGGGGTCTTTGACTCTATTCCTTGAATGTTCCTGTGGGACAAACTGGACAAACTAAACATCGACAAGAGACTATTATATTTAATTAGGGAAAGTAGCATTCAGGTCAAAGTTTCTCCCATAGGGGGGCTAACAAAAAAAATCAACAAAGGGGTTAACAGGGCTGAATCCTGGCTCCCATTCTATTTAATATATTCATTAATGATTTGGCTCCCAATCTATCTTCCATAAACTTCCATAATCCTAGATTGGGTGCCTGCCACATTTCCTTACTCCTATTTGCTAATGATGCAGTCCTCCTGTCCTGCTCCCGAGTGCGTCTCAAGTGCATTCTGAATCGATGTCAGAACTATTTTAGATAGATAGACTCACATTGAACAATGAAAAATTGAAGGTCTTGGTTTTTGCTAAAACTTGGAAACCACTGCATTGGAACATCAATGACAATAACATAGAGCAGGTCAAAAGTATTAAATACCTCAGTGTCCATTTTCATCATGAGACTACCTGGAATACCCACTGCAGGTTCACAATTAATGCAGCAATGAACACTGCCCTTGCTATAACCCATGTTGTTGTTTTTTTTTTTAAAAAAAGAGGTGGCCAATATATTCCAGCCAAATGCAAGCATGGGCTGGGCCAACGGGACAGGGGGATTCATCCCGGTGCACCCTTGCCTCCGGTGCCCTGAGAGGCAAATAATAATTGTTTTATTATTTTATCTTCCCGGCATGCTGCACTTTAGTTTAAGCCATTGCTCCAAGCTCCCTCCTTCAGCTTGAAGCAATGGTTCATTCTAAAGTGCCGTGCACTGGGCAGAGCAAGTGAGGGGGTGACCAAGTGGTTCCTGGGGCAGCCTTCTCCCCCGTCCTTTGGTCACCGCCCCTCACCCCTGTCCAGCACCCTCCCATAGCCTTAATCATGCTTTTGTTCAGAAGTAAACCCTAGGTCCAATGGAGCTGCTCCTAAGTAAGTTGGTACACAACTGCAATTTAAGATGATTTCATATGTGAAAAGCTATGACTCTACCATGATATTGTATGTTGCTCATACTCAAATAACATAGCCCCATGTTACCTGAGTGGCAAGTGAGTACAAACAATTATATATCCCAGGAGTTCTTAACCTTTTAAACCTGGGGGCCAGGTCATGCTTCCTCAGACAACTTCATGGGGTGGACAGACATTTTGCCCTTCCTCCAGCACTTGGCACTTCCTGGTGTGGTGGAGGTGGGCCACATGAAATGATGCTGTGGGCCACATTCAGCCCACAGGCAGCAGGTTGGGAATCCCAACGTAGTCCAGTGAGAAGCAGTAGCCCTGGAGGCACTTCTGTTATTTGAGCTGCCATTGAGCACAGAGAGAGAAAGAGGAGAAGGCAGCAGCCTCCAAGAGGAAAAGAGGGAATGGCTGCAGGTCTGCATCTTTTACAATGCTTCACACCACGGGGCAAGAATATGATGGAGGAGGTGTTTAGACTATTCTATAGCACAGACATTTTCTCAGTGGATCATTTCTATTGTATTTTTGCTCAGAATGAAGCATTCCCAAAGGCAGATGATTCCTTGAGGCAACCTTACACAAAATGTGTGTTTTTTGCTCTGTTACCTGGGGCATTCTTGTACAGGCAGCTCTAGCACACTACATAACATTATTAGTTCTGTATGTACGAAAAACATTAATCTAGTAAACCCTCAACTTTTTCTTCAGTAGAAACAAAATAATGTTTTCAGTACAGAAGCTTAGATAGAACATTCCACTGTCTCCATACCTGAATGTTCAAGGTTGAGAAGTGACCTACAATGGTACCACACCTAATGAGCATAATGCATTCCATGTGATTGCTCTTTAAGCGAGTTTGCTCTTTAAGCGAAACACCATTGTAAGTGACCAATTGTGACTTCTGGCTTTTCGAGCAAGGGAAACTTTTAGTTCTTAGAGAGCTATGGCAGCAATTTGGTAAGCAGAGAGAGCAAAAAAACAATTTAGGTGTCATTCTTCTTTTTTACCAAGTTGAAAATGCAACTCTGTCACTGTTTCATGTGGTGGCAAAAATAATTCAATGCTTAAAGAAATAGCTATCATGTATCTGTGAATTCAGTTGCCCCTGAAAGATTCCAGACACTCTGCTAAAATCATAAAATCACATAAACCTGTAGGGTCATTTTCACCACACTCCACTGCCAACACCTACAAAAAAAACCCACAAATAAATAACTGGGTTCATCATAGGTTCCTCCTACAAAATGTTTATTTAAAATAATGATGCCCCATCTTTCCATCTGTCAGGAATCCAGGAGGCAGCAATATTGCTATCACATCTATCCAGTGCTATTTTCTCCATAAAGTATTTAAATAATGCTAGTGTTGCTATCTGAGCCTCCAGTATGTTTTACTTGACAAGCTGACTCAGCAGGTAAAATGACAGGTTTTTTTAAAAAGCCCAACCATTCCTCCAAACAGGAAAAAATAGTGAGAGAACCTCCGCAGTATTTATATTTTGTGATCACATTTGATCACAAAAATACAACTGGTTTTACAGATAAAATTTCTTCTTAGTTTGTGATGTTTGTTAGGAACAACATGTTCTAATCATTCACTTGTTTTGTATTATTTGAATTTTACAGCAAAGACCTAGCTCGTTAACATGTCTGGTCAAGATAATCTATGTATTGAACTTCTCTCCTTCCTCTACCTTTGGCTTAAAAATGTGTTCTTATAAGTGACAGGTCATTACGGACAGCATAACTTTCAGTTACCTTCCTTCTCAGACATATTTCTTCATTAAAATCAATTCCTGTTATGACCTTGCTGCCCAATACTTTTCATGGCTATATTAGTCCTAATGAACAGACAAAGAAAGCCTATTATTATAGGTGAAAATTGGAAGAATTTAGAAGGAAAGACAAAAACGCTTCAGTAAGATTATTTATTTATTTTGTTTAAATTTATATATCCGCCCCCTCACCGGAGTGACTCAGGGCGGCTTACATCCACTAAAAATCCAAATAAAACACTGAAAACCATTAAAAACCATTAAAAACCATAAAAAATTCATAAAAAACTCACTCACCCACCCACCCCAACTGAAGAGAGGGGCATTATTTCACGAGCCACCTCCCCATCCATGCCCCACACCCCCCCTGCCAGCCAGGTTTTAAGTCCTTTTCTAAAGGGCAGCAGCTCTGTCTGCAGCTGCAGTTCTACCAGCAGGAGGTTCCATAGGGCTGGGACAGACACAGAGAAGGCCCTCCTCCTTGTGCCAAAGAGGTGGGCATCTCTAGCTGTGGGTACCATCAGAGAGGCCCTCCAGTCTGCTCTGATTGGGTGGGAAGATATTCTTGGGATGATGCGGTCTCTTAGGTATTCTGGCCCACTACTATGGAGGGCTTTAAAGGTCATAACCAGCACCTTGAATTGCACCTGGAGGCAAACTGGTAACCAGTGCAGCTCCCAGAGCAGTCGGGAAGCACGGGCATAACGCCCGCATCTGATCACCACCCGGGCAGCCGCATTCTGTACCAGCTGCAGCCTCTGAATGGTCATCAAGGACAGCCCCATGTAGAGTGCATTACAATAATCTAGTTTAGAGGTGACCAGAGCATGAGTGACCATGAGAAAGGAATCCCAGTCCAGGAGTGGACACAACTGGTGGATTACCCGAAGTTGTGCAAAGACCCTCCTAGCCACGACTGCCACCTGCTCTTCCAGCAGCAGCCGCGAGTCCAGGAGGACCCCCAAGTTGTGCACTGGGTCTGTCCGGGGAAAATAGCCCCACCCAAGACCAAAGATAGTAGCTCCCAGGATAACACAGGAACCCGAATCCATAGCCACTCAGTCCTGCTGGGATTCAGTTGTAGCCCATTGTCTCCCATCCAGACCCCCATGGCCTCCAGGCATCCAGACAGAACTTTGACAGCATCGCTTGGATCACCACAGGCTGAGTTGTACAACTGGGTGTCATCCACATACTGATGGTACCGCACCCTGTGGGAATGCATGATCTCGCCCAACGGTTTCATGTAGATGTTAAACAGGAGAGGAGAAAGTACTGAGCCCTGAGGCACTCCATATTGGAGAGGCCTAGGGCTGGACCTCTCACTCTCCAGCCACTCCAACTGGGTCCGGCCCTTCAGGAATGAGGAAAACCAGGACAACACAGTCCCCTGGATCCCTAATCCTTTGAGCCATCCCAGAAGGATACTGTGGTCAACTGTATCAAAAGCCGCTGAGAGGTCAAGGAGAGCGAGAATGGATGGATGACCGCCATCCCGCTCCTGCCAGAGATCATCCATCAGTGAAACCAATGCCATCTCAGTACCATATCTGGGTCTGAAACCTGACTGGAACAGGTCCAGATAATCCACTTCATCCAGGACCCCCTACAACTGATGCACCACTGCCTTCTCCAATACCTTTCCTAAAAAAGGAAGGTTGGAGACTGGCCTGTAGTTGGATAGTATTGCTGGGTCGAGGGATGGTTTTTTCAGGAGTGGGCACACCAAAGCATGTTTCAAGGATGCTGGAAACACCCCCTCCTGCAAGGATGAATTAATTATTGCCCCAACCCTTGTCTTGCCCAAGCCTTGCTACTGCTTCGGGAGCTGCACTGGTTACCAGTTTGCCTCTGGTTGCAATTCAAGGTGCTGGTTTTGACCTTTAAAGCCCTACATGACAGTGGGCAAGGTTACCTAAGAGACTGCATCACCCTAAGGACATTCTTCCATCCAACCAGGGCGGACCGGAGGGGCTCTCTTATTGTACCATCTGCTAGAGGGGCTCGCCTCTCTAGCACAAGGAGGAGGACCTTCTCCATGTCCGCACCGGCACTCTGGAACCTCCTACCAACAGAGCTATGTCTCCGGATGGAATTGCTGCCTTTCAGAAAAGAACTTAAAACCTGACTGGCAGGCCAAGTATGGGGTACAGGTGGAAGGGTGACTTCCATTGGGTGGCTGGTATAGTGTAACTCTGGCCCCCTCAGTCCCTGCACCCATTTTTAGGGGGAGGGTAGTTTTTTATGCAGTTTTTAAATATGTTTTTATTGTGATTGTGAACTGCCCTGAGTTGGCCTTGGCCAAGTGGGCGATATAGAAATTTAAATAATAAATAAATAAATAAAACCCAGCTACCTGTCACCACCTTGGAGGCTTTCATCAACCAGGTGGGACAGGCATCTAGGGGGCAAGTAGTGGTGCAAATAGCTGCAAGGAGCCTGTCCACTTCATCAGGGGCAACCGGATTGAACTGATCCCAGATAGCATGGCAAGACTGTGGTCCGGTCCCCTCCGGAACCTCCCCTGCCATGCTAGGATTAAGCCCCGAGCGAATCCGAGTGATTTCCTCCACCAGATAATCTGCGAAAGCCTCAGCCAATCCCTGCCAACCAGACACCGGTCTCCCACCTGCCAAGGAGAGACCTGGTTACATGGAACAGGGTGGCTGGGTGATTATCAGCGGGGGCAATAAGGGTGAAATATTTCTCAAATAATTTTTGCATCTCCTACTTTCTGATCTTCTTCCCTGTGTCTAGTTTAGGACCTAGGATCAAGTTCATATTCCACTCTTTAGGCTTCTGGACTCAATCCAGGAAGGATATAATTATCAAGTTTCATGTCACAACTGAGTACTCCTGAAATATCTCCTTGCATGGCTTGCTATACATTAGTTTTCTGTGCTCCTTGTTTATGAAATACAGTTTGACCTATTGCTAGTCAAGGCTGAGAATTTCTGTATACTGTATTTTTCTTGGGTCAGATTCCTTCTCACCCAAATTTCTGTTTTTCAGTCTTCCCAAATAGTTTAACTACTGTCTTGATAATAATTTAAATAAAATAAATGTTTATTTCTGAAAAGATGTATGAATGAGAAAGAAAGAAAGAAAGAAAGAGGAACATGGCTGATTCAGGAATCAAGAATGAAATATTTTCCTCTTGTTTCTGATAGATCAGCTATTGTGGAAAAGTGGCAACATTTTACAGAAGCCTATCCTATGGAAAACTGTAATGGGAACTGCAAGTATGTAGTATGATTATTTACATGAAATAGTTACAGCACAACCATGGCATCTAGTGCCAACACCAATATACCAAAGACAAGATTGGTCTAGCAGCTCAACAGGACTAGTTGTATACAGGGCTTGCTACTTCTATTGGCAACAGATCTTTTTAGCTTCTTCTCTGCGTTTGATATAATAACAATAATTTGAAACAGCATTATTTTCAGACACACAAAGTTACTGAAGAATAGCCAGGGGAAAGCCATATTCTGTTCTAGATGCTATTGAGACTGGATGGGAAAGCTGTAACACAGACATGCTCTTGATATAAGAGAGGTATTTTATAGAAAGAAGTACAATTTCTGAAAGCTAAGGCTCCACTTATGTTGCCTTCTGCATCTAAAGAAAGAAAAGCCTAACATGGTATTGCCATAATAAAAAGCAATTTCATTTAGCACATTGAAATTCCACTTTCATTTAACTCTGTAAGGCAGATTATTTAGAAATCACCCATGCCATTACCAGATTCAGAGCTATTAAATGTTATTAGGTGGTAGTAACATGCTGCCCTCAGACCATTTCCTCTAAATGTTACACGCCATCTGGGACAAGAAGCTCTCCAGCACTTCCTCTTACCATGCATTCAGGTAGGGATTGTGTGGAGTCACATATTATATAATAAGTCATGTCACATAACTGTTTTTCTCATGTGCCAGAAGTATTACTTAGTAGATTGTAGAAAGAAATGGTGGCAAGGGTTGCAGGCCCAGGGAAGACACCTAGTATGCCCATAGCACCTGTTTCCACAAATCTGATGCACACACATTAAAAGCCATTGATTTTTTGTTGTTGTTGTTGAAGATATTGGAAAACCAATAGTGGATATACAAGATGCCACTGTCTGGATTTGCCTCAAAAGCACAATACTGGTGTAGATCACAGGCCATAGATCAGATGACCCACCTATCATGCGATCTCCTTGACCCAATGCAAAATTGGGTCTGCTGTGTGACTGAAGCATCAAGGGACATGCACTTCCTGGATGCAAATCCACTGAGGGAGGAGAGGCATCTTGGTTTCCTTTGTGGAGAACTGATGGCAACCCTCCCAAGCTGGGCAGACCCTTAGTTATTCACCCAACCTTCCCCACCTCCAGCAACCCAAGTGTGTGAGGGGATTCCATTGCATGGGATACATGAACAAGCCTCTATCACTCATGCTTATCTGCTCCCATGCACAACCCATCCTGCCTGCTTCCTCACCAAGCAGTGACTAGAAAACAAGGCAAACAAGTCACTATTAACATACCTACCTATAACTAGACAAAACTAAACCCTTATCAATAACTAGTTAGACTTCTCTAAGATATCATGACAGCAAAGGGTGGGTGGGAGAAGTCACATGGTGACTGCTGGAGAGGATTACATGGGAGGGGGCTTTAAACACCTGGCTGGCCTCAGCCATGCCCCCTTCCTGATGAAGCACCACTGGCCACCCCTGATTACATGGCCACTGGTTCTGCCTTGCCCTGATCCCAGATGTAAGGTGCATCTGCAAAGAAGAAAGGGCCCTGGATGGTGGACATTTCTGGTAACCCCACCTTTCCAAGCAGCAGACTGGAGTCCCCAGTGAGTATTTTGTGTGTGTGTGGGGGGGGGGGGGGAGGGGGTTAATTTTCTGAATTTGGGTTCTGAATCTCCATCCCTTTAATTCCCAGGAGATTAGCCTTGTCTCTTAACATTTGTTTGACTTCCTTGTTAATGTATATATTTGCATGAATCTGTAAGGTTTTAGACAGAGAAATGTATTCCTCCCCCTCCATTGGCCTAAGTGTTGTCTCATTTACTATCTTAGTGTAATTTTAAAAAACAAAAACAAAAGCTCTGTTGCTTCTGTGTGCTTCCTAACAAAAATATTTTTAATTCATATATTTGGAGAAAAATACAGTGTCTTTTTGGTGTTGTTTTGCATGTTTAATTATTCAATTCCTTTTGGGTTTTTTAAAGTTTATTTTTATTAAACAAATTTATCGTACACACATACTTTTATAAACATACAAATATCATATTACAAAACATAAAAACACAATATAATGACTCAATACCACAATACAAACACAATTCACAATACCATAGTTACATTTAACTCCAAACTCACCCGTGCTATACATTGGAATTTGTAAACTTTCCTCTTTTCCTCTAATTTTCCAAAAAATTTACATGGTTCAGGGCTTGGCTTAACCCCATCTTCATTTGTCAAAGCATACAAATGGGTTCCAAATTTCCCAAAATCCTCTATTCCTCATTATACCTTTTTGTTCATTCACTGCCATTGTTAACATTTCATTTAGTGCTAATTGCCAGACTTCTCTGTACCACCTAATTTTACTTATCACAAATTCTTTTTTCCATTCTTTGCCTATTAACTGTCTCGCAAATGATAGGAAAGTGAGTAACAATTCTTTTTTATTTTTGTCCATTTTAAGTTCTTCTCTCTCCCCCAATAGTGCAATTTTTGGATTTAACTTAATTGTAGTATTTATAATATTTTCTAATTCCTTTTCTATTAGTTTCCAAAAGTTCTTTGCATAGCAACACCCCCACCATATATGTAAATATACTGCTCAAAAAATAAAGGGAACGCAAAAATAAGGCATCCCACTATCTGAATGACTGAAATACTGTATTCCTATTGTTGTTCACATATTGTAGTCGGATGTGCTGACAACAAAATCACACAAAGCCTAACAATGGGAATCAAATTAATCAACCCAAGGAGATCTGCAGTTGGAGTTACACTCATAGTGACAGTGGAAGAAAACACTACAGGCTGATCCACCTGTGATGTAATGCCCTTAAATCAAGTCAAAATGAGGCTCAGTAGTGTGTGTGGCCCTCACATGCCTGTATGACTTCCCTACAACGCCTGGGCATGCTCCTGATGAGGTGGTGGATGGTCTCCTGAGGGATCTCCTCCCACACCTGGACTAAAGCAAACCCCAACTCCTGGACAGTCTGTGGTGCAACGTGACGGCGGTGGATGGAGTGAGACATGATGTCCCAGATGTGCTCAATCGGATTTAGGTCTGGGGAATGGGCAGGCCAGTCCATAGCATCAATTCCTTTGTCTTGCAGGAACCGCTGACACATTCCAGCCACATGAGGTCTAACATTGTCGTGCATTAGGAGGAACCCAGGGCCAACCGCACCAGTATATGGTCTCACAAGGGGTCTGAGGATCTCATCTCGGTACTTAATGGCAGTCAGGCTACCTCCGGCAAGCACATGGAGGTCTGTGCAGCCCTCCAGGGAAATGCCACTCCACACCATTACTGACCCACAGCCAAACCGGTCATGCTGGAGGATGTTGCAGGCAGCATAACGTTCTCCACAGCGTCTCCAGACCCTGACACATCTGTCACATGTGCTCAGTGTAAACCTGCTTTCATCTGTGAACAGCACAGGGCGCCAGTGGCGAACCTGAACATCTTGGTGTTCTCTGGCAAATGCCAAACATCTTGCACGGTTTGGGCTGAGAGCACAACCCCCACCTGTGGTTATCGGGCCCTCATACCACTCTCATTGAGTCTGTTCCTGACAGTTTGAGCAGACACATGTACATTGGTAGCCTGCTGGAGGTCATTTTGCAGGTCTCTGGCAGTGCTCCACCTGTTCTTCCTTGCACAAAGGCGGAGGTAGTGGTCCTGCTGCTGGGTTGTTGCCCTCCTACGGCCATCCTGGATGAGCTGCACTACCTGAGCCACTTGTGTGGGTTGTAGGCTCCGTCTCATGCTACCACTAGAGTGAAGGCACCACTAGCATTCAATAGTGACCAAACCATCAGCCAGAAAGCAAAGGATCTGAGAAGTGGTCTGTGATCACCTCCTGCTGATCCACACCTTTATTGGGGATGCCTTGCTAATTGCCTCTGATGCCCACCTGTTGTCTCTTCCATTTGCACAACAGTATGTGGAATTGATTGTCAATCGGTGTTGCTACCAGGTGGACAGTTTGATTTCACAGAAGTGTGATTGACTTGGGGTTACATTGTGTTTTTTAGGTGTTTCCTTTATTTTTTTGAGCAGCATATGTTCCCTTTTCTATCTTACACCTCCAACACTGTTCAGACTGGTTCTTGTTCATTTGATGAACTCTAATTGGTGTCAAATACCACCTCCATAGGATCTTGCTGTTATGCTCCTTATCTCTAACAGACAGTGACTTCATAATTCTTTGGGTCCATTTGTTGTTCCACATGTTAATAACAATTCCTAAGTCATTCTCCCACATTTGTCTTAATGATTGTTGTGCCATTTTTTCACAGTTCAATTCTTGATATAGTTTACTTACTGTTCCCTGTATTGTTTTCAATCCACTCCTAATCTCATATGTTATCTCCTCAAACAGTGTTGATGGTCTTTTAATTATTTCTTTTTCTCTAATTTTTTTTATCCTACTTATCCATTTGAATCACTTGAAACCAGTTTAGTTCTAACTTATTATACAAGTAAATCTCATACCTTTCTTGTCTACATTTTTAAACTAATCTTTCACCAGTAATGTTTTATTTTGTAATAAGGTATGTCTTACCTCTTTTGAGGGTTTTAATGGACAATCATTTAGGCCTAAGAGTTCTAAAATTGGAGATCTGTTCGGAGCTGCTTTTTACTTTAACACTTTCCAGAAGTTATATACTGTAATATTTTTAATGATAAACTTTGTATTTTTATTTTTGATGATCCTTCCCCCCAAAATATCTCTCCTTTTAATTCTTTGTATTCAAGACAATCTTCCTCTTTTCAATTCCTTTTCTAAAGCATACTATTTTATTGTCCATTTCATTCATTTCATCTCATTGAGCACTAGATTTAATTTCTATTATAGCTCTTCATTAGTAAAACATAGTATATCTCATTATGGTTTCAAAAATTACTATTATTACCATTATGTCTGATCATTACTTTGATGTAATCAGTCATGAGGCACCTCTGCACCAGTACATACCTGTCAAGTATCCCGTGTTGGCCAGGATTTCCTGTATTTCAAAACTCGTTCCTCCCCTTTCCTGCCACTGTCCCGTATTTTGAACTGCGGAGAAAGGGGTTGCTGCACATGCATGCCCATCAGAGCCAGTTCTGTGCATGCGCAAAAGGGGTTCTGTGCATTCACGAAGGGATTTTGCACATGTGCAAAAGGGTTCTGTGCATGTGCAAAGGAGTTGTTACTGCGCATGCATGCCCAGGCTGGAGCAGTTCCCGTATTTTCTGGAGCTACGCTTGACGGGTATGCACCAGTAACAAATGGTACCTCTAGCAGCAGGAGGAAGCAGACTAATTTGCTTTCACTGGCAATTTTGGTAGGCCTAGGCAGCAGAATCAGGATGGTAGTAATGAAACAGGCCTGCATCTACTGAAGATGAAAAACAGGCAAGGGCAGCAGCAATCTGAGATTACCACTAACGTGAGAATGTTGTCTCCATTGCATTATTCAGTATTCAGTCTGAAGCTGAGAGACTATTTGATGCTTTACCACAGGAGTTCCCAACATTTTCTCACCAGGGGCCCGTCCTGCCCCTGACTCACAGCTGCAGGGGGCTGGAGCATACCTGTCAAGTTTTGGGTTTGGAAATAAGGGCAATTTCCCGACAAATAAGGGATACTTGACAGCTATGCTTATCCTGTGCTGCCCTCCAATGGTGGCAACAGGGCTTTGCAATCTAATTAATAAGGGATGACGGTGGGAAAGAGGGTAAAATAAGGGGTTTTCCTGGCCAGTAAGGGATACTTGACAGCTATGGGCTGGAGGGGTGGTTCTGCCCAGTGCTTCCCTTTCCTGTGGCAGTGGTGGCAGTGGCAGCACACACATTGTGCTGTTTCCCCCCCCCCCCAGCTGTTTTGGCAGCCAACACCACTTTACATAGCAGCGGGAGGATGCTCGGAGCATTTTCACTCCATTTTTTGAATGTTTCACCATGTTCCTGCTGCATTTTGGCTGTGAGAACATGCACTTTGGCACTTTCAGGTTCCGTACTGAGAACCCAGGAAGTGTCAGGAGGTTCCCACGCCACCTGGAAACACAAGAGCGCCACATTGTACCTGCCAAAACACATTGGGAATATAGAGAAAAATTCCAAAAATGGAGTGGAAATGCTCCAAGCATGCTGCCACTATGAGAAGCAGCAGATGCTGCCAAAGCAGGAAAAAAGCATGATCGCATGCACCACTGCTGCTGTAGGAACTTGCATGTTTGCACTTTTGGTGGTGGGAGCTTCTGGCGGTGTCTAGGTGACCACTCTGGGCCATATTAATGAGCTCTGTGAGCCAGATTAGCCCACAGGCCATAGGTTGGGAACCCCTGCTTTAGCATGTTGCCAAAAAGAGGGGTTATGACCATTCAGAAAGGAAGTTCTTGGTGTAGCTGCCTGATTCTCTTAGCCAGCCTGCCTGTTGACATCTACCAAGACCTTCTTCCCATTTGACTATCTCTTCTTTGTTGATTGCCTCTTTTATGGTGCAGCTCTTCAACTGATGATCTTGAACTGGCAAGGCTGAGGACTCAACTTGGGTGTACATGCTTTTAAGAACCACACACACACATAAAAGTGTCTCGAACAAAATCTCAGAAAATTACTTGCTCAAATCTATGAGTTTTAATTCCCCAATTTAAAGTCTACCACATTTCCAAATTTCATACATAGCTGTGGAAAAAAATTGCTATAGCTGCTTTGGTTTTCCTAAGCCTTGTCCCTAGGTGGGCTAGCAATTCACATTTCCAAGTCTATTCGGGTTTGGAGTGAGACAAAATCAGGGGGTGTTCAAACCAATTCTTACCAGATTACAGCTGGATCTGAATTGAGCTGCAAACAAATTGGGTGGGTAACCAGTGCACAGACCTATTACAGTATATTCCTTTTAGGCATGAGAATGGCATGCACTCCAGATATGTCATTAAATGGTGAGGGAATTCATGATTTCTATTTCTCTTCACCACGAAATAAAGCCTTACATTAAATGTGCATGAATCCTTGCCATGACCTCTTTTTTATTACCACCCCCAAAAGCAGAAGAGAGGCTTGATCCTTGTTATGTTAGAAAAATAAATCCTTCTTTGCTCTGATCCAAAATAGCTATTTTGTTCCAAAGCTACTTTTTAAGTTGGAAAAACACATTGGTAGTTCTGAAGACCCAGCCCAGCACCTTAGTCCAAGTAATCTGACCCAATAATGAAGGTGAAAATTTAAATGCAGCTCATCCAAGCATGTTCAAGAGGGCTCTCACAAAGGTTGGGAGATAGGACCGAAACAATTGCAGGGGAAACAATGGTAAGGTCATACTCTGTGAGCTACTTTCTTTGCTCTCCTTAGGATCTGAGCCAATGTTCTCAGTTCAAGATTTTTAATAGGGTGGCCTACATTATAGAGGGGGGACTGTGGGGGTTCAAGTGGTTAAGACACTGAACTCGATGACTGGAAGGTCGGAGTTCGATTCCCGAGTACTGCATGTCAGAGTGAGCTCCTGCCTCTGTCCCAGTTCCTGCCAACCTAGCAGTTCAAAAGCATAAAATTGCAAGTAGATAAATAGGTACCACTTTGTTGGTAAGGTAAACAGCACTCTGTGCACTCTGGTGCTGAGGCATGGCTGCCACATGTCCACGGAAATGTCTGCAGATGCAGACAGCACTGGCTCTTTGGCTATAAACAGAGATGAACACTGAACCCTAGAGTGGGATATGACTGGCTTTTGAGCAAGGGTGACCTTACTTTATTGAGGACACATCTCTGTTTGAAGCCATCTTGTCCAGAGGTTTAAAAAGTCCTAAGAAGGGAGGGTAGGGATCTCAAAGCTGCTCACTGACAATTAGTACTTAAACGTGCATCTGGGAATCATGGTTAGAAAAATAATGACTAGTAGATCTGAGTACAGTACACTGCTTCTTCTCCCCCATGGTGCTCTCTTCTAAATTACCACCCTCCACCACCACATTGTAGAAGCTTGGACTACTGACAAATATCTGTCATAGTCCTCAAAGAGCCCTTTGCACTTTTCACTTTCTGTACATGTTAAACATGTGGACGGATTTGAAAAAAATTATTTATTGTAACAAACATAAAGAAAAGTTTAAAAATGGGAATCACATGTTTTTTAAAAAGTGACATTATGATAGATGTGTGAGGTCTGTAAAACAAAAGTTTAGAAACTTGGTTCCCATCATGGGGCACATGCTCCACAGGGGGACAAATTAGATTTTTAAGGTGGGCAATTCAAGAATGAGTTATTTACAGTGAATGGCCTATTAGGTTTCCTCCACATGAGTAGGAGTTGATTTTTTGAATAATAAGAATCATCTGTCACAGGGGGATCAGGATTTTAGAGATGCTTAGGTGGGGCGTGGCCAAACAAAGGTTGGGAACCACTGGTTTAGAGGATTAGTAACAAGACTGAAGCCTGGATTAGAATATTGCATCAGTAATTATGTTTGGTGTAAGTGGAAGGGATGACAGATTAGGACTCAGAAGATCTGGGTTCAAAGCTCTATATGGACATCAAAACTCGCAGGGGAGTTTAGGTGGTAAAATCAGTCCTCACATATTTCCGTTAGCTTTGAAAGGTCACTTTACATTAATTCTGACCTGACAATGCATAACCATAGCCAATTATTTTAGCAAACAATTATACCAAGCTCCATTCCAGTGAGGGTTGTTTAATTAAGAGGCAAAGAGGAAATAAAAACATATATTATCACTGTTTCCCTTTTGTATAGGAAAAGTTTGATGTGATAAATACATTGCACCTTATGTCAGAAGGTCCCATGTGCTGCTGCAACTTATTATATTAAAGTACCTCTTCCTCCCACTGGAAATGAAAATGATGTGACACGGTAACACTTATTAACTTATCAAGAGCTGATGTGTCATAAATGTGACAATTTAAACTGAACATAAGAGAGAGAGCATTAATTTAGTAAAGTGGTTCCCAGCCCTGGATTCCCATGTGTTCTTAGACTTCAGTTACTAGAAATCTTGGTCATCACAGCCAGTGGTGATGGCTTCTGGGAATTTTAGTCCAAGAACATCTGGGGACCTAAGACCGAGAACCACTGATTTAGTACAAGCATTTTTTCAGAAACAATACTTGTGTCATTGAACTAAGGGCAAGGTTAAGTAGTGTAGGAATATTTTGGATGGAAGAAGGTGTGACTTTGAGTGGCTCTCATTTAGATAAAGCTGAGTTACAGTTTCAAGCTGCCATGTATTGTTGCTGCCATGTATCATTATTCCTACATATATGAAATTGGAAAGTATACATTAAGCACCTCTAGAAACACAAGTCCGTGGGTTCCTATATTGAGAGGTATGTTAAATACAGGGTTTAATGTACTGTGCTCTTATTCCAATGGCAAATAGTTGCTTTTAAATAAAAGGAAAGTTAGCTGTCACACAGTGTGGTGTCATAGACACAGCAACAAACTAGACCAGGGATCAGCAAACCTGGCTCTCCAGCTGTTCTTGGACTTCAATTCCCAGAAGATCTGATCAGTAGGTGTACTGACCTGGGCTTCTGGTAACTGAAGTCCAAGAACACCTGGAGAGCCAAGTTTGCTGACCCCTGAACTAGACCAAAGGAGACCTGGGTTTGAATCTTCTAAGTATCATGATCTTCAAAAAGGGCAAAAAGGAGGAACTGGAGAACTACAGACCAGTCAGCCTGGCATTAATCCCAGGGAGCTCTGCAGCATGTTATAGAGCAGTCACTCTACAAGCACTTTGAACACAATGCAGTAATAATTAGAAGCTAACATGGATTTGTCAAGAACCAGTTCTACCAGACTAATTGTATCACATTTTTTTGATTGGGTAACTTTCATGGTAGAGAGTGGGGACGCTGTAGTAGATGCAATATATTTCAACTTCAACAAAGCCTTGGATAATGTGCCCCTTGATATTCCAATTAGCAAATTAACTAGGTGTGGTCCAGATAGAGCAACTGTCAGTTGGATGCATAATTGGTTACAGAATCATTCACAAAAGTGCTTTTGTTTCAAACTGGGAGAAGGTAGCAATCAGGGCACCACAGGGCTCAGTCCTGGGCCTGGTGCTCTTCAACATTTTCGCTAATGACTTAGATTAGGGAGTGCAGGGAATACTTATCAAATTTGTGAGTGACACAAAATTGAAAGGAATTTTGAAGGAAACAAAATTGGTGAAAGACAGGGATACATGCAAAAAGATCTTGATAGGCCTGAGCACTGGGCTGAAAATAACAGAATGAAATTTAATAGGAATAAGTGCAAAGTTCTACACCGGGGTGGGGGGGTGGGAGTGTTAAAAGGTGGAGGATACTTGGCTCAGTGATACTATAAACAAGAAGGATCTTGAAATTGTTGTAGATCACAAGCTGAATATGAGTCAACAGTGTGATATGGCTGCAAAAAAAAAAGGCAAATTCTATTTTAGGCTGCATTAACAAGCAAACAAACAAAAAAAACAGTTTCCAAAGCTCATGAAATACTTATCTCCCTATATTCAGCACTGGTTAGGCCTCATCTAGCTTACTGTGACCAGATCTCATCACCACACTTTAAGAAGGATGCTAACAAACTGGAACAAGTTGGGAGGAGGGCAACCAGAATGAACAGGGGACTGGAAACCAAGTACTATGAGAAAAGATTGAACAAATGGGCCTTTTTTAGCCTTGAGGAAAGGAGGCTCAAGGAAGATATAGTATCACTCTTCAAATATTTGAAAGATAGTCATAAAGAGGAGGGGCAAGATCTGATCTTGGTCATCCCAGAGTGCAGGACACATAATAGTAGGCTGAAACTACACGAAGTCAAATATAGGCTGAAAGGAAAGACCTGTTAACTGTTAGAGCAGTAAGACGCAGAAACAATGATCTTGGGAGGTATTGAACACTCCAGTGCTGGAGGCATTTGAGAGAAAAGTGGACACCCATCTGTCAGATCTGCTTAGATTTGATTCCTTCATTGAGCAGGGTGTTGGACTCAATGGCCTTATTGACCCCCTCCAACTGTATTTAACTAATCTATGATTCTATGAATTCCTGCTGAGCCATGGAAACTCATTAAGGTCAAAGAACTGTAAAATCACTCCTTAAATATTTCAATTACCTGGAAAGCCCTATTAGAGTCACTATAAGTCGAAGGCACACACAAGAATGGCAGTTCTTACATGCTCACTTTAAAAGAATAGATAGTTTTTTCAAATAACTTTTTGTTCTCATAATCATACACATGTACATTTGGTACTGAAGGAAAGTGTCTTCTCCTTGCCCCTGGGTCAGGATACCAATTCTAATATTCTTCTTCTTTTTCCATGTCTAGGCCAGACATGAAACTGCCAAAATGAAGGACCTTTTGGTGAGTTCATTCTGCAATTTCTTTCACCTGACCTAGTGTGAGAAAGATTATCTGGCAACACAAGGTTGCCGTTATCAGAGTACGCCCGATTGTGATTCAAAAGTACCACAATCTTCAAGGAGGCTCTTTCTGTGTACCCTTTCTAATATACTTAATAGAAAGAAATGACAAAAATTGGACAAATCAATGTTTATTCAAATGAGGCAGCTTTGAAGGCTAGAGAAATGGCAGAATGCATGCTGGATGGAGAATACAGGTGTTAGTAAAATGGTGGATTCTGTGGAAGGATTGTATGGCTTTAGATTGAAAGGGGTTACAGCAAGGAATAGTTATAAATGTTTACCTCAGAAAAATAAACTCAAAGGATTTAGCTTTCTTGTTCATTGGCAAGAATTATAAAACTGTCTCAGGCCATTGGGCTTCTCAGCTATGCATCTAAATTCATAAATACGGCTCAAAACCAAACATGCATATTCAAGTACCTACTAAATGATCAAGAAACACCAAACACAATGATTTTTACATATATTGTATTGGGCTCCTGACACTGTGGAAGCTAAACTATTATTAGAAACCTGAAAGCCACCATAATTTGTTATGAACAGATTTAGACAAACAAAGCATTACCAAGGGGGCTTTTCTAAGAGCTTTCATTGGAATTAGAGATTTTGTTGTCTCTTAAGACTGGATGATAGCCATTTCACAATAGTTTAATTTCTTGATCATCTCCTTTGACCTCAGAGTTATCCACACATGAAGAAGATGCAGACAGCTTATTGGCCTTCACAAGTCAGACTATATTCTTGTATCAATATAACGTGGCTCTGGGACTCAACAGCACTTCAACATGTTGCTAAACCATTTCTCTCTTGGTGTACAAAATGTATGGTAAAATCTAAGAACAAGGTAATTTAGTTGGAAAGTGCAAGGGGAATCCTGGCTCATAAACAAAGGCCTGGTATGCCAGAACAGAAGAAAATAGTGGATTATATGATAGTGGGTTACCATGAAACACCATTGCAAAAGCCTAGCTGAACCCTATGTTTATTCTTCCTGCTCAAGTATGACAGGGATTGGAAAAAATGGAAAGGAGATTTTTGGTTTAGATGATGAGCTCATGACTCAAAGGCTTCAATTATTGAACAGAGAAGTCAGTGAAGATTCTTGCCTAGTGACTAATTTAGCATCCAACTCATTATTCAATATAGCATAGCACAATTTTCAAAACCAAACAAGCAGTCAAGCGTAATTAGGTTGGCTAGGCTAGCATTCAGTCTCACTTGGTTGGCTGAGAGTATAGAAGAGCCATTTTTCTCAACATAGCTTTGGGTGGCCAGATCAGAATTGCCTCCACAGATTAGGCAGCTGAGTGGCGACACAGCAATTATGTAAGACAGGTAGAAACACTCCCTTTAATATAATCAAGGCAGAGACAAACACACATAGGGTGGCTCTTACACAGTTGTGGTGTTTCAGAATCATCACCACATTGTTGTCAGGAGATGGTTGTACTTTCTGGGGTGGTGGTGGAGGAATCTAGCACCTCAATAAATCCGTAGCATGTGACACATGGGAGAAGTAGATTGATAGCTCCTTCCTGGTTATGACACTGCCACTGCATTGCAGTCACAGTCATTAGTGTGCTGCTGAGGTGAATAAAATACTATTCCTCTTACTTTATGAAAGCATAGATTATGGATACAGCTTCAAATTCAAGTGCACCTTGCACTGTAGTGAAGTGATGATAAAAGGTTTAGAAAGTGTAAGATATAATTGGCACAAAAGTCAAGTGAACAGATAGAGGTGGAATCAAAAGAAAAAGGAGGCTAATAAAGCCATCTCAGTGCAAGTCAAACCAGCACTTTAAATGTACATAGATGACATGTTCAGTGAGCTCAGGTCTTCACTGTGTCCCATTATCACTGGATAAAAGCTAATTATGTCATCAGATTTCCAGATTGATGGCACAAAGGAAACAGAAAGCGAGTGTAGCCTCTGCTTAGATGACTCTCTGCAGAACATAAATGATGCGTATAGCTGCTGTCTTGATTTAAAAAAACAAAACAAAAAAACAGCCAAACAGATTTTGAAAATTGGCCACGAGATCTGTTCAAAGATGAAATCTATCAGCAAGCAAACAAAGCAGCAGTCATCGTATTTTGAGCAATCAGTGCAATTGTGCATTGTTGCACTAAATAAGCTGTTCTAAGTAGGGCGGGATATAAATCGAATAAATGAATGAATGAATGAATGAATGAATGTTCTGTGCAAAAATGGGCTTGTTGGGACACAAATGCAATAATTCTGTCAATTTAGGTAGCAAAAGAAAGACCACTTTGGGATTCCCAAGTAGTTGGCTAGTCAATTACAAAGGCTTGATGACAATAAATCTTTAGAGGTCAAATGTTAGCTCATCGGTTTCTGAAATATTCTGAAGGTCTTGCTAAAAGTTCAAAAGCATGAAGAAACAGGTAGACAACTCAGCTGGTCCATTTATTTGTATCAAAAGATTGATTTACTTCCCAGATTTCCAAATGCTTCTAAAAGAAATATTATGGATATAGATATGGTATAGGAGTACCCCGTATAATGAAAAAGCTCTGTTCCACAGAGCTTTTTCATTATACAATTTTTTTCATTATGCAAATCATATTGGTGATGCCCTGCATAACGATAAAAAGTTTGTTATATGGGGTATACATAACCAAAAAAATTTTTTCGTTATGCGGGGTATTGCCAATAGAGCTAAAATGCTTCATTATATGGATTTTTCATTATATGAAGCATTTGTCATATGGGGTGCCACTGTATATGCATGTGATATGCGGTAGCTAAAAGCTGGACAAATATGTTGGTCCATAGACTTCCACAGCTGTGGGAATTTATCTGGTTCCTGTCTGCCTGCTTCCTACACATTTTGTAAACAAAGGCCCCTTTGTTTACATGAGAGACAACGCTTGATTTTGGGCATGCGTAGAAAAGTGAGAAGAATTCTCCTTATTTGGTTCTGACATTCTAATTGGTTGTGTGTGCCTTAGTTTTGTTTTTGATATACTCTGTTTGAAAAAAGAGACGCCATGATTATTCCTTTGTTCAGCTAAGACTGCAGTCGTGTGTATGTTTTCTCTCTATTTCTCTGTCTCTTCCTTACTCTGCCTAATGAAGCTGGACTCCGTTAGACTTCTTAACTCTTCCTTTGTTTATCTGGGACTATAAACTGCTCTTTATGAGGCTGATTAGATCTTTACATGGATCGGATTTCTACAACTGGAGCCCCGTGGGAGGCATTTTAAATTCAAGGAACTCTTTGAAATCTGCTTCAGCAATTAGCGATTAGCACCTCATTATCACCTCATTGCGACCAGGGACAAGGTCTCATTCACCCACGACCAGAGAAAAAGGTCCGACCGGGAAAGGTCAGTCAAGCGCTTGAAAATCATCCAAGTTTTACTTCGGATCCCAACAGGGTGAGTGAAAGATTTATTATGGGGTGTGTGCTAACTTCGCCAGAGCAGAAGTTTTGTCTGAATAAGAATGGGCAAAGAGCAGTAACAAAAGAAGTGCAAGATTTTACTCCAAAAAATATTCTGTTGTCCCAGAGGCTTGCTGGTCCCCTTCCACAGCTTTTGCCCCCAGCCAAGGGAGGGAGTCTGACTGCCCCTCCATCATATGAGAAACAACAGCATGAGCCCCCTGATGGAGGTGGGGGTGGAAATGGAGATGGGACATTATATCCTGCCTTGCAGCAATCAAGCACTTTTAGCCCTACAAAAACACAGTTCTCTGCTGCTTTAACTGCAGCTGTGCTGGATATGGAACCTGTTGCTGTATATCCAGTGAACAGAGAGGCTCTTGCAAATGGGACTGCTGCAATACTGCCTGTCAAGTCTAAAAAAACAACTAATGCCAGCTGATTGGGAACAAATGGTGGGGACCTCATCACAGATTGAAGTTATTAATGCATGCAGAGTGGCAGGAAGCAAGGAGTGTGATTCCAAGAGCAGCACAGGAGACCTCAGCTCACCCCTGAAGCAACCCTCATCACAAGAGCAGGAGAAGCTGAGTAGTAAACTTGATTCCTCACGTGTGGCCAGGAAGTGGAAGGATGGCCCAGAGGAGGAATGCAGAAAACTCAAGCCCAGAAAGGGGTCTTCTTGCAAGTACAAACTAACAGGTGCAGTTTGTCATAAAGTTGAGATTCAGATGCTGCAGAAGAAGTCCAGAGGAAAAGGGGTGTGGATCCTTCCTCTATGGACAGCAGGCTTTTGCAAAAATACAAGGAGGGAGAAGACATACTCCAGTTTTTGGCTGATTTTGAACTGCCCAACCCTCAAACAAAGAGATCCAGAGTGGGCTGTTCCAAGTTTCAAGCATCAGGATTGCAGAGAAAGCAAATGGGAATTCCCTGTACTGTTCTTCTGTGTGAAAGTTACTTGCAACTTCTGGAGAAGTTGTTCTTTGTGCACATACCTCATCTGCCTGCCTTAATACAGATGGGTGTGGCTGGAGCATGAAGGAATGTGTGTTTGCCCGAAAAGCTGAAAAGGGGGGTTGTCTGGTTGTCTTGTGAATTCAGTGAGACTTAATTTATGGCCTAATTTCAACCTTGCCATGCCAAGAACTGTGCTGGAGAGAAGATAGTGTTTAAGCTCTAATCTGAGAAGAAGAAAGCTTCAATCAACATTTGGACTTTTAATTTGGACATTTTAATTGGACTAAAAAGTTTGTGTGGACTGTAAAGAAGAATTGGCCTTGTTTGCATTATAAAACCTGAAAACCTTTTTTAAGAAAAAAATTGTCTTCCTGCTCATGCTATGAGTGTGAAATGCTCTAATGATATTTGTACTCTATTTGATTTACCATACTATGCTGGTTTTAAGTTATTGAATGCCTCTTTCACTTACACCTAGTGAGAGAAGAAGAAATGTAATGTCTTACTCATGTAATTGGGAAGTGAGAAATGCTTGCTAGAATGCAACAGAAACCTCCTTCATGTAAGGAAGAAGAGAAATGTTCATGTTTTGTTCATGCTTAAATGTTTTGCTTATTCTCTTGCAGGGGAAAGACCTGTCTTTGCTTATGTTATATTTTGCCTTATGAAACTGCATATCTCAAGGTACCTCCAGAAGTACATGGAAGAGTTTTCAGTACCCTACACATGTAAATGGGTTTGTGATATTGCATTTGTGTTAAATGTCAGGCATGTTTCATGTTTAGTTACATGGTGCTAGTAATAACATAGCACTGGTCATCAGACAGGGCATGCTCCTGTTTCTTAGGGGAGTGTCTTCCTAAGCCATTGGTCATTTATTGGCAACAAGGGGATCCTGAGTGTGTGGGTCCCTGCCCGAGTGATCCGCCCATGGAGAAAGAAGGTTACTCAGCTCCAGGACGGTGGTTCACCAGTAAACTAAATTTGCTGACATTTGTTCTTTTCTTTCTTACTGTGCTTCCAGCTGTAAGAACAATGACTCATGGGGGCAACCCAAACTTTTGGCTTCGTCATGCTAACTATATGTTTGAGGTTCATGGTAAGAATGCAACGTTATACTATGAGCATCCACTGGCAGTGTCTCAAATGGCCTTTCTTCCAGCATTGTTCAACACGCCTGAGTTGGTTATTGGACACTTGCAACATATTGACAGGTCTACACTCTTCTCCAATCCCCCAGAACAATTTAACAACACCCGCTGGCGAAGCATGACATTCAAGAAATACACTAAAGGGCTTTGTTTCTGGTGTCATAGTTCTGGGGTCTGGAATAGTAAATGGAAGCACTGGACTCAAGCAAAAAGGGTTTTGCGGAATGTAGGCAATTATACGGGTTGTGACGATTATTTTTGGTTATGGGGTAGTTATAACAGTTCTTATAAGCTTAATTTTACCTTGTTAAACACTACTATTAATAATAGTTAATAATGAGTGTAAAACTTCCTTTTCATTAGGAGTTCCACGGGAGAGAATCCCGACGCCAATGGCGTCACTCGATATGCCAACAGAAACTGGCAGAGCTGCCGGTCCAGATCCCCGGGACCCATGCGCCGCAGCCCTTCTTTCATTGTGCGCACCAGACGTTCCGCCTGGCCATTTGTTGCAGGGTGAAAGGGGGCTGAGGTAATGTGCCGAATGGCGTTGGACTCTAAGAACGCCTGGAACTCGGCTGACGTGAAACAACTCGCATTGTCACTAATAATGACGTCAGGTATCCCGAAGGTGCATATCAGTTTGCGCAATTGTTTTATGGTCCCAGCTGATGAGGTGTTGCGCATTGGAATTACCTCTAACCACTTGGAGTATGCGTCCACCACAAGATGGAGATTGCAGCCATGAAATAAAGAGGCGGCTGATTCTAGTGAGACAAGCCATGAGAAACCTGGGGAACATAGTGAAAAGCAGAGACATCACCTTGAAAACAAAAATTAGAATAGTCAAAGCAATGGTATTCCCAGTGGTAATGTACGGATGTGAGAGCTGGACAATTAGGAAAGCTGAACGCAGAAGAATAGATACCTTTGAAATGTGGTGTTGGAGGAGAGTTTTGAGGGTACCTTGGACAGCGAGGAGAACAAATAGGTCAATCTTAGAAGAAATCAACACTGACTGCTCATTGGAAGGTCAAATAGTAAAGATGAGGCTAAAGTACTTTGGGCATCAAATGAGAAGGGAGGATTCACTTGAGAAGGCCGTGATGTTGGGAAAGGTGGAGGGCAAAAGAAGAAGGGGGAGGCCAAGGATGAGATGGATAGATGGTATTGTAGACACAATGGGCACAGAACTGGGAGGACTGAGGGGGATGGTGGAGGACAGAGGCGCCTGGAGAACGATGGTCCATGGGGTCGCAAAGGGTCGGAATCGACTGTGCGACTGAACAACAACAACAACAATGATGTGTTTCCTATGTTTACTCCTGATTATTCTGCTATAGATAGTGGTTCAATTTGCAATGGATGGCAAATTAAGGATCCCAACATGTGGTTCTTTTTTAATGGAGTTGCCACGAATTTCCATCCAGGACAATATCAATGTGCAGCATTGGGTTATTTTACCTTACCCGTACAAGTGCAAATGCCGCTTCAGGCAGATGCATGGCGCCGGAGAGCTGTTGCCGGCCCGATGGGTTCTGGTTGCAATGATGAAGTGATAATCGATGTTCAGCTTTCTGATGGTAGCTCCTGGGGGAGAGCTATAGGGAGTGTTATCACTGGAGCACTCACCTTGGGATCATACCCAGGTGTCATTTCCCAGGAGAATAGAAGGTCCATTTTGGGACTCACTTGTAGGCTGGAGAAATCAATCAACGCCACAGGGAGGGTCATACGGGATCTTCAAATGGAAATCACTGAGCTTCATCAAGACCAAATGCAGGACAGACTGGCCATAGATTACCTGTTAGCAAAATCCGGAGGATTTTGTAAACTGGTCAGGAACCAGGGATGTCGGGTAAAATTCCAGGATCTGAATAATACTATTGAGAAAGAACTTCAGAATTTACAGGAGAGCATTACTAACAATGTACGCACTGATGTTAATCTCTTTGATTGGATGACTTCTTGGTTGCCTGATTTGTCTGTCCTTAGCCAAGTTTTCTTTTATGGGGTCATTATTATTATTTGCCTTATATCTTTGTGTTTTTGCATTTATTGTATTCCTAATTGTATTTCTATGTGTAACACATGTCCACTGCGTAGAAGGGAGACATCGGGTTTTGCATGACAGCAATTGTACTCAATGAGGTATCATCCTCTGGAACAAAGTACCAGGAGTCAGGAGGGGTACGATGTCCAGGAGGACAGTGATGATGTATATGGAGGAATAGTTATGGAGTATGATGACATGCAAGGGTATGATTTGCCGTCCTTCTCTCAAATTTAAATGAAAAAGGAGGACATGTGGGAATTTATCTGGTTCCTGTCTTCCTGCTTCCTACACATTTTGTAAACAAAGGCCCCTTTGTTTACATGAGTGACAACGCTTGATTTTGGGCATGCGTAGAAAAGTGAGAAGAATTCTCCTTATTTGGTTCTGACATTCTAATTGGTTGTGTGTGCCTTAGTTTTGTTTTTGATATACTCTGTTTGAAAAAAGAGACGCCATGATTATTCCTTTGTTCAGCCAAGACTGCAGTCGTGTGTATGTTTTCTCTCTATTTCTCTGTCTCTTCCTTACTCTGCCTAATGAAGCTGGACTCCGTTAGACTTCTTAACTCTTCCTTTGTTTATCTGGGGCTATAAACTGCTCCTTATGAGGCTGATTAGATCTTTACATGGATCGGATTTCTACACACAGCTGCCTCTGAAACTGTGTAATCATATTTTTTTCTCCCTACCACCACCATTTCTTCCATAGTCCCTTCTCTGCTTAAGTATTTTTTACTGTAATTAGAAAGGCATATGGGACAATTTGATAGTGCACATTAGTAATTTGTAACAAGCAGTGTTGAGAGGGGAAGAAATTCCCCATTTAATATTATGTGGCAGAGCTTGTTAGTTAATCAGGAATAAGCCGTGAGTATCCTTCTAAGTCAGGGATCAGCAAACCTGGCTCTCCAGATGTCCTTGGACTTCAATCCCCAGAAGCCCTGATCAGCAGGTGTACTGACTTGGCCTTCTGGTAATTGAAGTCCAAGAACACCTGGAGAGTCAAGTTTGCTGACCCCCTGCTCTAGGTGTTGTTGAATACAGCCTCTATCATTCCCCCACCCCCAATTGACCAAGTTGGCTATTGCAAATGGCAGTCACAGTCCAGCAACATTTGGAAGGGTGGTCTCTATTCCAGCTGTAAATGACTTCCCTGATCTTACTCTCTCTTTCTGTGTGAATGCATGTGTGTACCATCAAGACAATTCTCCCTTATGGCAAACTTTTCTTATGGCTTTCTAGGTAGAAAGTAATCACAAGTGGTTTACCATTTCCTTCTTCTGGGGGCACCCTAGGACTGTGCAACTTGTTCATGAACACATAGACTAGCTGTTCTCATGGGAAGCACTACAGTGAATCAAACTTCCAACCTCTAGTTCTGCAGCCAGATATCTAAACCACTGAGCTATCTAGCCAGCTGTTACTTTACTGTTTCTAATTTAAAAATTTAGACTTCAGAAGTCTTTATAAGCTTATATATATTGAAAGTTTTCCATATGTATGGGAGGTTTTTAAATGATGGCATGTTTTGATAGGATAGGAAAAGTCATGTTTATTGGAGAATGAGAGAAGTGTTTTTTTACTGTTGTACAATGGGAAATCAGAAGGCCAAGAATTTGAACACTGAGGTTTGAAGGAACTAAAAAACTCTGCTTATCTGTAAGGATATATCACCAGCACATCTGTACCATAGTATTCTTAGTAAAAATGGATGACTGTGAAAGCTGGACAATGAAGAAAACTGATGAGGGCTAAAAAACAAAACAAAAAAACCACCACAGTTCATTCAAAGTCTGTTTTTTGAAAAGAGCTTTACAGATAGCTTTGGCCACTAGAAAAACAAATCAATAGGTTCTAGATCAAAAGATCTGTGAGCAATCAACTAAGGCCATCATAGTTTCAGCACATCAGAAGAAGAAAAGATTAACTGGAAAACACAATAATATGGGGGAAATTTGAAGGCAGTATTAAAAGAGAACCTAACATGAGGTGGGCTGCCAATGAATGGAAGCGATGGCCTTCAGTTTGCAGGACTGTTAATGATCGGTTTCTTCTGGGAATCATTAAATCATTGGTTTGCCATAACCTAGGAAAAGTTCAACAGCATATAACAATAATATATCAAGAGGAAATTAGAAATAAATGTGGAAATCTTAGGGTCTACTTCTAGCCTCTAATAAAAGGCACTAAATTAAATCCAACAATAATCAGATTGATATGATTTGTACAACCTGGCTATTATATGAGAAAATTGTAGCTGCAGTTAGTCTGAAGTGACCATTTTGTGGCTATTCTGTCATGAGGGGTCTAAGAATACAGTGTACGTGATTAGGCATATGAATGTGTAATTTCACTTTGATTTTAAAGAGTGATATTACATTAGTACAGCTGGCCACTTCAGAGTCCTAAAATTACTGCTATCATGTTTTTCAGAACTTAAAACATTCTCTTGAGAGAGAGAAAATAACCCAAAAGAGAGGAGAAAATTTGAGTCACCATTATCAATATGAATAAAATCTTAAGACATTTTAAAAATGAATCAGCAAAGCACCACAGCAATGCATGAATTTGATACATCTCTCTTTCATCACAATAGAACTGGTTAGCAAATAGAGATGGGAGATCAGTGATGCCCAAATGTGAAGGCAGGCCAAAGATCTATCAAGGAAGCTTTTCTAGAATATTGGGGATATCTCCTGAATGTGGTTCAGGTGGGGGCAGTTGGTGAAGTGTGGGTTAGATCAAGAGATGGTGTGGTTTTTCCTTTTCCCATGTTCCCATGTTCCCATGTTACCACTAGGATCCTGCAAGTACATCATGATTTACTCTTTATCTAAATATATTACCTAAATATTTCTTATACAGATCTGTTTTGAGATGTTCTGAACTGATTTGTTCTCAGAAGAGTGTGGGTATTGGTATTCTTCTGAATAGCCTCCTAGTCAGTATATGATTTTTCTTCCACAGAGAAGGAAGGCTTTCAAATAATGAAAAAGGTGCTTTTTCCCCTTTAAAGATACTTCTTCCTATTGTCAGAACTGGGAAATGATGAGAGAGTGAGAGAGGTTGATGTTGTACATAACCTTGGCTGAAGGGCAGGAGACTCCCAAATCAGTGGACTTTATCTATGGCAGCTTGCCAATGATTCAGAAATGAGCAGTAATGTAAGATGGATGTTCTATGTAAACCCACATCACCTGCAGGAGTTTGTTTCCAGACACAGATAAGGCACTTGATAAATTAATGTTGGAAACTTGTTGCTAACTAGCCTTTCCAACAAGGAAATTGTGGGGGGGGTGTGTGTGTGTGTGTGAAATGTTTATTGACTGGCTTAGGGTGGAAGGAGAAAATACCAACTGCTCCACCACTCATCCCAGCCTAAAGAATACTCTATAGTATCATTTTGTGAACAGCTGATGGCAGTTTTTAAACTGCTCTAGTACTTATTCTGTGCAAATGTAAAATAATGTTATAGCTGTATCTTATTACATTTCTGTATCTGGCAGCATCACCCCACAGCAAGTGATATTTTTAGAATGACTGTTACAGCACAGAAGGCTAAATTCAATAACCTCAGCTGGGCGTCTGAAATGTAGAAATGCAAACACACACAAAAAGAATAGCATTCACCCATGCAACATGTGCCAGCAGAATAGCCTTTGCCAATAATGAAACAGAAGACCATATCAGACCACCAGTGAGGGCCTATCAGATAGGTATTGGGTGTGGTTTAAGAATAACATAAATACCTGTGTTTTCTCCACAGCATCATGCATCTTGATCTGGCTTCACAGCGAGGAGGATCTTTTGATGAACATTGGACCAACAAATCTTTCGTTTTCATTTTCGGTTGTTCCTTGTTGTGTGGTGTAGCTATGGCGCCAATGAGAAGGATGAGATGGGGAAGAGCGAAGCCAACCACAGTTAATCCATTGAGGGTTTTTTATTCATTAACTATGTCCTCTTCTGGATTACAGATGCACAAGGAATTAAGACACCTTGGTGCATTTACGAGCTCTTTAAAATGGTGGATTTACAGGTGGAGGTTAAGGATCCACCTTTAGAACAGGGTATGGCTGATTCAGTCTCCTCAAATAGAGTGATCAAAGGCTGGAAGCATCTCGAAAATGTACGGCTTTGATTAGATGCACTGGAAGTAATGGTAAAAGTGGGCACCATCCAGTGGTGGGCATCAGCAGGTTCGCACCAGTTCGCCAGAACTGGTAGCAGAAATTCTGGCTAGCCCTGCCATTCCAAGTTTTGAAATAAAGCAGTCCTAATTCGGGTACAATGCAGGGCTTTCCCCCTGGCCATGCCCACCATACCATGCTCACAGTGTGGTAGCAATTTTTTTTGGAGCCCACCACTGGCACCATCGTTAGTATTGTTGGTGAGGTGAGGTGCCTGGGTGCCAAAAATGTCACAGACACAGGTGTCTAACATGAGATTGCACATTCAGGGGACTTGAGCATAGGTCTTCCCACGACACAGATGAGGCCAGAGGCTGAGGCCACTGAATCAGTCTATTCAAGGAGCGAGTTGCATGTTACCATAGTTAATTTTCTTTTGGTTTTTGGCGGGTTCTTGTATTAATGTACTCTGGCATGAGATGTGACTGATTAATTGAGACATGGGACACTACACTTGGCTGAGCGCCTTGGGTAGTATTGTATTTATGAAGCATGAGGCCTTCCATGACAGGTGGGCTAACAGTTTCCACCTGGAAGCAATTGTCAGTTCAGAGGACAATGGCCCCTTGGCATATTTTACTATTGGCTGGTTGACAGTGAGCATTGGAAGCTGTTGGAAGCATTGTCTGGGACCTTGGTGTACATCACTTCAGAGGGTGGTGTCCATAGTGGCAGGTACAGGTTATGCTTCTGAGGATGTCAAATTGGGCCATGGAGGGTCTGGAAGTTTCCCAATTATGTGATTTTGCTGCATAAATTAGCAGAGCTGGTCTCGTGGTTTCTCTTTGTTTATCTTTAAGATTGGCCCATGATGAAATGGAGGAGCTGCATCCAGTGGGTAGATCACAGGAGGTTGCTTGCCCCAGCTGGGGGCATAGGGCAGAAGCCCCTTAGAAAGGAAAGCAAGATGCCTCTCCTGAGCCTGAATGTGATTCTCCCCAGAGGTTTTTGGTGCACCTGCATGGTGACAAGGTAAGCATGCCAGGAGTTGGATGCCTCCCATGGACCTGGAGTAGAATGCAATTCCTCCCAGAGGTTTGGTATATCTGCATGATGAAAAGAGGACAGCAATTACAGCTGCAGCAGAAACAGGGATGGAGTCTGAGGTGACGGGGGGGGGGGGGCATTCCCCCACAGGACCATGCGGCAGACAATCCTAACACCGAACTCCGGAACATGTTCACCCAATTCCTGCATATACAAGACACTGCTAGCATTGCTGAATTCTGTTAGCAGATGTATGCAGTGTTAGCCCAAGCATATAAATTATGATGCATATAAGGGCTTTGAGGACTGGTGGTGCTATCACACATTGCACTAGACTCAATATTAGGTTGCATCAAGAGATGGGACACTGATGGCCCATTAAAGCTTTTTCTATATTTTTGATTATGAACACTGAAGTTAGTAATGTTTATCCCCTTTACATGGATCATGAGATTACAGTTGAGGGATTTGACAAAACAGTGAGGATTGTTATAAGTGGTGAAGCAAGTATGGGCTCTTGGAAGTATGTTGAAAATAAAGAAATTATATAGTTACTTGAAATCACCATGCACCATAGTTATGTGGCAGCATGCAAAGAGTTTCGAACCTTCCGGGAAACCACGGGTATGGATATATCATGGCCAGTTCCAACGAAACTGTTGTTGCAATCTTGTGTGCATCATAATAAGAAAGGCTTGGGATCTAACACCATTAGGGGTAAAAATGGCGGCATTTACATTTTCAACTAAAGAACAGGGTTTTCTAGAATTTTCAAAGAATTTAGGATTGTCAAAGTACTGGAGGGTTCGGATCCATGTAAGGCAAGGGACCCTGATTCACTCACTCCTATAACCCCAAGGATGCTACTTTGTAGTGTGGCAGAGACAACATTCACAAGACTTGGCCTGCTGACATTAAGTTGTTTATACCCATGACATGTGAAATTCAAGCAGTCCCCATCTGAAGATGAAAGGGATCCTTCTAATTTGGAATCAAACAGTTATCAGGGACTGCAGAACTTGGATGAGGGACTTCAGAGGCAGAACCTTAGACTTAAATTGTGAACAATGTAAGAAAGTGTGGTATTCAAAATATTGGCAAATGGAACATACACATGTAAAGTAAGCTCCCTAAATTATTTATTCTTGTTGATATGCATTGTCTCAACTTGATGAGACACCTTGATAAGGAATTTTCATGTCCTGCACAAGTCTTTGCCTCTGGGCAAAAGCAAAGTGTAGATAACTACTTTTCTCATCAAAGTTTCCGCCACAAGCACAAACTGTCTCAGCATGCAAATAGAGCCATCCTCTTTGTCAAGAAAAACACACAAGCACAGCAAGCACAGCACAACTGCATTGGAGGCACCTAATCCTTAAAAGCCCATGTTGCAAAGCAGAAGAAGCCATTGTCATATTACATAACTTCTGATGTTTCCATTAACTCAAAATTTATGTGGTTAAAATAGATCTTTGTTGTGTTCCCCCTGCAAAATACCTTGTCCTCTTCTAAGCTGCAGAGAACATTTCTGTACCTCTTTATCCTTGTATGCTGCCAGACAACTTAAGATTTATACCTCTTGGTAAATAGAACACAGTGAAATACAGCTATATAACCTTGGACTCTGTGATTGACAGGCAGTACTAACCTCTGAAATAACCAGACCTAGTACAGATGTGAGGAGTCCCCTTTTCAGTGCTCCAGTTCAAATTTCTTAATTGCAGAACAGTGAACAAGTAAGGAAAATAAGTTTGTCTATTTTCCCAGCAGGAACAGAGTTTGGCCCATCATAGCAATGAACAACAAAGATTCTGAAAAGGGAAATATTTGGCTTCAAGTCTTGCCCTAGACTGGACTTGATAGTTATTCTGTTCTTAATGTTTTTATAATTCACGTATACATGCTCTATTGTTTTTCCAAACGAAGATATGGCAAAACATGGCAAGAGATTCAGAAGGTATTTAGCTGTAGCAGCTAAATGCAAGTAGGTATATTTGTGTTAAGTCAAAATCACCAAATTCACTGCTGTGTGCCACCCCTTGTTCCTTGCTTATGTTCATTTCCTGCCAGAAAGGAAGGTTGGGACAAAAAGAAAGAAAGAAAAAAAAGAGTAAAGCATGTATGAAGGCTGTATTTATTTGAAATGAATTCCTTATTACTATGACAAATAAATTATTCATTTCATTAATTTTGCTTAGGGTTGACTGAATGTTCAGCAGGGTGTAAAAGGACATACTCAAAAGTAACTGATCAGGCTGCATTCCTGAGACCTGTTTTCCCACAACCAAGGCTTAGTGCACCACTAAAAATCTCCTTCCCCTCCCACCTTCTCAGGTGCCTTGCCCTTCTCCATATTTAATCAGGAACTTCGGTAGAGTTCATTTAATTTCATAGCTTGGGCTTTTCTTGGACTGACCTTTTTCCATGTGCTGTATTCTTTATTTTATTCTTTATTTTATTTTTTAGACTTGTATGCCGCCCCACTCGCAGAGCGACTCTTCTTTGCCATCCACTCACATGTAAAGAAGCTGGACCAGAAATATGAAATAATTAATTCTATCATCACAAGGGCCACTTATCACACAATCCAGAAGTATATTACTCTGATTGAGAGTGAGAAGAAAAGGGAGAACATTTCAAGAGAAATGAAGGGAATTTTTAAATAAAAAGCCAACTAGAGGAGACAGAAGGAAAAGCCAGGTATGGCAAAGAGGTTCTCTGGCTGAATTTCTGCTTTCTTTCACTTTCTGAACTGGGAAAGAAATGGGCGTCTTTGGAAGCTATTAAAGAGTACCTAGCCTTTTAAGAGTAAACATTGCCAAAGTCTGATCTCTCATCATTCATTCAAGGTTCTACTAAGCATGCTTAACAGTAATGAAATGGCTGGTTTTCCTGTTTCAAAGTTTTTAAATAACTACTAGATGGATCTGATGCAAATTTAAACATGAGAGGGGTTAACATACTATTCTTTTAAAATACAAATTTGGTGTTTGAACATATATTTTATGTATTTTATCTGCTGACAAAAATGGTCATCTATGTTTGAATGAGAAGGAGGTAAATCACATCAATACGTAAAAGCTCATAATTTTTAACTGTTTAATCAAATGTCCCTAAATCTGGTGCAGAGTAATATCAGCCTGTCTACTTCTATTGGTGCTGATCCAAAGCCTAGTTATAATGTGACTTGATTGTGTTCCCTCAATTTTTAGAATTGCTTTGTAGAATGTTGATTTGCTCTGCTGCACAACAATATAAATAGTTATGTTATTGTGATTAATTAGTCCTCTTTCTTATACTCAAAAAGTCTATACTTCTTATAATCAAATAGTCACATGGATGGAAGCATATTGATTATAGATACATTATCCAAAATGCTTATCATCCAAAGAAAAATGCTAATCAGAAGCTTTCTGGAAATGGCTCAGAAGTTCAAATACATTTTGAGAAGGCTGTCAGTGTGGGAGAAGTCACTGGACTTGTCTGCATTAACAAAAGCACCCTACTTAACACAACGGGTGAAATTGCATTGTCATAACAGGGTACACAAATCAGCTGTACCTGAGTTATTGCAAAAGCCTAGCACTTCAGGAAGGGAAAGAAATTAGACTAGAAGATGAATATAATGTCCTGTTTAATAGCAAGCTCTGTTACTAAATGATGTTTGGAAAATAAAATGCAAAACTTTCCTGGCACAGAGACAACACAAGCGAGCCAAAACTCCATGTACCCAACCCAGCAGTTTAATGAAATCCATAGATTTAACAGTTGTCAAAGATTTAGCTCAGCAATTCCATGGAAAACAGGTGAGTAGGGGAATTATTGGGGTTAAAATCTGGCCAGGGAATTTTGTGTTTCTATTTTTCTTCTTTTTAGCAAAAAATATATATGCTCCCCTCATACCAAATGGGGAAAAAATAAGGCTTATTTTTCTGTCTCCAAAAGTGTTGGGCAATGCTGACCTTATTTTCTTTGTTGACAGTAATGTCCTCATATGAAGCAGTTTGTCAGTCTGACTTGACACTTCTTTACCTTTTAATCTCTCTTGTTTCAGTACTTTGTAGAACCGTGTGCATGGCACCGTCTATATTATTTACTGTGCTGACAATCACATTGTTACTTCCATTCAGTTTCCAGGAAAGTACTCAAGGAAAGAATGTCATGAATAAATCCTGTTTTTGTCAATTCATCTTGCAGAAAACTATGTAACTGATCTCTCACACGAGGTACTCTTTTTTAAAAAGAAAACTGCCAGGGATTCTGGGAATTGTTGCTGGAAAGCAGTTTCTCCAAGCTCTAGAGGAAGAATCCAAGTACAAAGGCACTCTAGTTAAGCTGGTGCATTGGTGAACCTCTCTTTGTGCTCTTCCTATTTTAAAGTGCTCTGAGCAGCTGTAAAAACCCCTCATAGGTTGTGTGTGTTGTTCAGTCGCACAGTCGGTTCCGACCCTTTGCGACCCTATGGACCATTGTTCTCCAGGCACCTCTGTCCTCCACCATCCCCCTCAGCACTCCCAGTTCTGTGCCCGTTGTGTCTACAATACCATCTAGCCATCTCATCTTTGGCCTCCCCCTTCTTCTTTTGCCCTCCACCTTTCCCAACATCAGGGCCTTCTCAAGTGAATCCTCCCTTCTCATTTGATGTCCAAAATACTTTAGCTTCGTCTTTACTATTAGCCCTTCCAATGAGCAGTCAGTGTTGATTTCTTCTAAGATTGACCTATTTGTTCTCCTCGCTGTCCAGGGTACTCTCAAAACTCTCCTCCAACACCACATTTCAAAGGCATCTATTCTTCTGCGTTCAGCTTTCCTAATTGTCCAGCTCTCACATCCGTACATTACCACTGGGAATACCATTGCTTTGACTATTCTAATTTTTGTTTGCAATGTGATGTCTCTGCTTTTCACTATGTTCCCCAGGTTTCTCATGGCTTGTCTCCCAAGAATCAGTCGCCTTTTTATTTCATGGCTGCAATCCCCATCTGCCGTGATCTTTGATCCCAGGAAAGTAAAATCTGTCACTGCTTCTACTTCTTCCCCATCTATTTTCCAGGAACTGATTGGGCCTGTTGCCATTACCTTGGTTTTCTTGATATTGAGTCTCAAACCAGCTTTTGCACTCTCCTCCTTCAGCCCAATCAAGAGGTTCTTTAGGTCTTCCTCACTTTCTGCCATTAGGGTGGTATCGTCTGCATATCTCAGATTGTTTATGTTTCTCCCAGCAATTTTAATCCCATATTGTGATTCCTCCATCCCTGCATTTCGCATTATGTGCTCTGTGTATAGATTGAATAAGCAGGGTGATAAAATGCAGCCTTGTCTTACTCCTTTTCCTATTCCAAACCACTCTGTCATTCCATGTTCTGTCCTAACTGTTGCTTCTTGGTTCATGTACAGATTTCTCAGGAGGCATATGATGTGCTCTGGTATTCCCATCTCTTTAATTACTTGCCACATCTTGTTGTGGTCCACACAGTCAAATGCCTTAGTGTAATCAATGAAACAAAAGTAAACTTGTTTCTGGTATTCCTTTGTTTTCTCCATGATCCAACGTATGTTGGCAATGTGGTCTCTAGTCCCCCTGCCTCTTCTGAAACCGGCCTGCACCTCTGGTAGTTCTCTCTCCACATGCTGCTGAAGTCTCTCCTGTATTATCTTGAGCATCACCTTGCTGGCGTGTGGGATGAGTGCAATTGTTCGGTAATTTGAGCATTCTTTGGCGTTGCCTTTTTTTGGGATTGGGACGTATACTGATCTTTTCCAATCCTGTGGCCACTGTTTTGTTTTCCAGATTTGCTGGCATATTGAGTGTAGTAATTTGACGCCATCATCTTTTAGCGCTTTGAAAAATTCGACTGGGATACCATCATATCCACTAGCTTTGTTGTTTGCAGTGCTCTTTAGGGCCTTTATAACTTCGCTCTCCAGGATGTCTGGCTCGAGTTCAGTTTTTTCATCATTGTGGTTATCAGGAGTGTTGAGGTCCTTTTTGTAGAGTTCCTCTGTGTACTCTTTCCATCTTTTCTTAATCTCTTCTGCATCAGCTAGCTCTTTTCCGTCTTTGTCCCTTATCATGGTCATTTTTGCTTTAAATGTTCCCTTTATTTCCCCGATTTTTCTGAAGAGATCTCTAGTCCTGCCTCTTTTGTTGTTTTCCTCCATTTCTTTGCACTGTTCTTTTAGGTAGTTTTCCTTATCTCTCCTTGCTTTTCTTTGAAATTCTGTGTTCAGAAGGTTGTATTTTTTCCTTTCTCTTTTGACTTTTGCCTTCCTTCTTTCCTCTGCTATTTTAAGAGCCTCATCAGACAACCATTTTGCTTTCTTACGCTTCTTTTCTTTTGGTATGGTTTTCTTTGCCGCTTCCTGCATGATGTCCTTTATCTCTGTCCATAATTCTTCTGGCACTCTGTCTATTGCGTCCAGGCCATTATATCTGTTCATCACCTCCACCGTGTATTCTTTAGGGATGCTGTCTAGGTGATATCTGTCTGGTCTTCTTGTTTTCCCTATTTTCTTTAGTCTTAACCTGAATTTTGCGATCAGTAGGTTGTGATCTGAGCCACAGTCTGCTCCAGGTCTTGTTTTTGCTGATTGTATGGAGGTTCTCCATCTTTGGCTGCAGAGTATGTAGTCAATTTGGTTTCGGTGTTGGCCATCTGGTGATGTCCATGTGTAAAGTCGCCTCTTGTGTTGCTGGAAGAGAGTGTTTGCTATGACCAGTGCGTTCTCTTGGCAGAACTCTATCAATCTTTGCCCTGCTTCGTTCTGTACTCCAAGACCAAACTTGCCTGTTATTCCCTCCACTTTTTGATTTCCTACTTTGGCATTCCAGTCTCCTAATATAATTTGGACATCATTTCTTGGTGTCTGTTCTATGAGGTGTTCTAGGTCCTCATAGAACTGGTCCACTGTGGCTTCATCTGCACTAGTGGTTGGTGCATAGACTTGGATTACGGTGATATTGAAAGGTTTGCCTTGAATTCTGACTGACATCATTCTGTCATTTTTGAGGTTATATCCCATTACTGCTTTTCTTACTCTCTTATTGACAATTATGGCTACTCCATGCCTTCTAAGGTTTTCTTGTCCACAATAGTAGATATGATGGTTTCCAGAGCTGAATTCACCCATCCCTGTCCATTTTAGCTCACTGATGCCCAAGATGTCAATGCTTATTCTTTCCATCTCATTTTTTACCACTTCCAGTTTACCTTGGTTCATTGATCTCACATTCCATGTCCCTATACAGTATTGCTCCTTACAACATTGCATTTCCCCTCCCCCTTTCCTGTCCCTCCCCTTTCTCCCCTCTGTGGTGTTAAGCATCCTGTATCACCTAGCCTGCCCTTTTGTTTTGCCTTTTGTTTTGGTCAATAGGGTTCTCTTGGCAAGATTTATGGCGTGGTTGCCGGTGTCTGCGCCATTTTTCTCTCCTCATACATTTTATCACAGTTTTTAAAAGTTTAAAAACATTTAAGACAACATATTATCATGCACATTATCACACTTTAAAGCACAGTCTCTATGTCAGTTGCTATATTAAGTCATTTTAAAGTCTTTATGTGAGTTACTATATTAAGTCATCAACATTTCTGCATATTTAACTACTTATCCTTTGTATGGGGCTCTGAGTCTCACCCCCTGGTTTAACTCCTTTGCCTTCTTCCCTTCTGCCAATTGGACCTCTCCTTCGGCGCTTGGTTGTTTTCAGGGCTTGGAAAAGGCTCTCGTCGGGGCGACTGGCTGGCCTCTCCCCGCCCGCCCGGCATAGGTTGTGACTAACAACAACAAAGTCTGGAAGATCATCCTCATATAAAGCATCAGGAAAGGCCTTATCAGATCAAAGGAGAAGATAATCTTTTTACTCCAAAGAATATAACAAAAAAAGGCAGCAGTAGGGATGGGTGGGTAAAACAAAACAAAAGGTTAGTTAAAAAAAACTTTCCAGAATTCACAAAGTCTTTATAAATTCAGTGGAAAGTTGCTCAAGGGAACTCTCTGCAGATGAGGGAAGCAGCCCTCTTCATCCGTTCACCTGGCAACCGGCCGGTAAGATGAGCCACAAGTAGGGCTCAAGAGGGCTATAAGAGCTGCCCTCCCCTGCTGCCGCCACTGCCACCACCGCCACAGATGAGGGAGGGTTTAAGAAGCGCGGAGGCTGTGGGCGGGAGGACCCTATTTCGCTGCACCATTCCGCAGCCCACATCGGACTCTTTCCCTTGATCATCCCCTGGCCTTGAGGGAGATGGGAGGCAGCTGTGTGGTGCAGACGGCCAGCCATGGGAGCGCTACTGGAGCCATCATTAGACTTTCCTCCCTCAGCCACCCCTTGGCCTTGAGGGAGACGAGGACTCTTGCTAGACTTTTCCTCGGCTGTGTAGCCTGGAGGGAAGGGGATGGGTCTGAGATTTTCTTTTCTTGTTAGGCTTTGCTATCTTCCTTGATGTATTACTTGTAATGTGTTCAGCTGCCACTGTGGAGGGTCCCCGCTGCGTCTCTCCCAGGCCCACGCCAATGGCCCGGGATGGGAGACGTAGCTCACCTACAGTCGCTGACTTCACCGACCTTACTGACTTCACCCTCCTGACCCTGCCCGCCGGGAGGGCTTGGGAAGAATCCGGGGCCTTTTCAGTATGTTTTTGTACTTATTGCATTTTTGTATTATTGTTGGAATATGATGTATTGTTATGTAATTTTGTATTTTGTACATGAAATTGTATTCTTGCCTTGTAATTTTTACTGTATTTCTATATATTTTTGAATATCGTGAACCGCTTTGGGTCATCCACAAAACGAGGAAAGCGGTATATAAAAATAAATTCAAATAAAATTAAAATCAAATTTGAGGGGGGAGATGAATGGGTGGAGCAAGAGTGACAGATTTGCTTATTTTTACAGCAGACTTGAAGGTACTCAGTGGTTCAAAATCTGGCCTTGGATCATTGTGTCAAAAACCATGTTTGTGTCTACCGCCACCATGAAGCCCACATGCGGATAGAAGGTGCCGATAGGATGATCTGTGGCAGGAAACTTATGAGGTGAAGAGGAGGAAGAGGAGGAGGAAGAGGAGGAAGTTGGCACAAGTGTGGCTGCTGGCTCAGCCTCACCCCACTCTGGGTGCCCGGACCCAGCAGCGAGGATGTTGGAGAGGTGGCCAGGATGTGTGACAAGGAGCCCGGGGAGCAACATGGTGGTACACTCAGCTCCCGACCAGAAGCACTGCATCATCGTCATCCTCTTCCAACTCCACCGCCAGCTCCCAAGAGCTGGACAACAGCAGAGGCTCCTCAGTGGCAGAGGCTGGGACCCTCCCTCTGCCTGGCGGTTGGGTGGGTGGGTGGAGGGTTGAGCCAGTGGTCGAGCGAGTGGCCCCTGCATTCCTGGCTCCTTGTCACATACTGGTCTCAACTCCAAGCGCCTGGAGTGGGGTGAGAGGAGGAGGTGGGCAGGATGGGGTGGGGTGGTGGGCAGGGCCAGCCAGTTTACTACCAGTTCACCCGAAGTGGCCCGAACCAGTTTATCCCAACACTGACCACCCTTCCCTGTGGACTTCGGCACACAAGGCCGTTAGTTCTCAGGTCTGTCAAGGTTAGTTAACTGCCACCTCATGATTGACATTGAGTCACTGGCAGTATAGTCTACTGTATTATCATAGCAGGATAGCCTGGCCAGACTGGCAGCAATATTTCTATATACAGAATTTAACCAGCAGAGAGGCCTAAGAGTTTTGTTTGTTTTTGAGAAGAACTTTCCAAATTGGTTCTATTCTAAACAAAATATTTTCCCTTCTCATCCCTGAAAAAAATATCTTTGGTTTAACAGGAAAAAAATAATTATATTAAAACTGTTGGAAACTCAGGGGGGAAATTAACTAATAAATACATCTCTCCTTAGGCAATGGAATTAGAATAATATCATCTACTCAAGCAATTACTAGCCTTCTTTTCACCAGAAACTTTGAAGCTCTCTTCAATTTTTTTCTGGCCTTATTGATAAATGCATGACAAATATATGGACAAGACAGTGTCATCTTTGAATTCTAGAATGTACTGTTTAGGCTACATATTAAAATTAAATAGTAGAAAAAGTCATAGCATTAATACTTGTAGTAGTAAGCTGTCCACAAATTTAAAACTCACCTCATTCTATTGTCAGTTATCCATTTGTTAACTGGTAATAGAATTATTTTTGGTAATTAGTCACTACTTCAAAAAGAACCACAAGCAGGGATGAGAAGGGAAGAGATTTCTTCAGAATAGAACTGATAAAATATGCTGTTCAAGAAATTTCACTTCAAATATGGCATTACAATTTATTTTGTATATTTCTTTCTCCCCTGTGGGTATTTGAGTCAACAGGTTTTCACACTGAAATAGAGGGTATCATAAATATAATAAATGACTCACTCATTCCAATAGTGAAAACTCATTCAAGTTTGTGACACATCCTGCTTTGCCTCTCTTGAAAATACGCGTGGGCACTGAGCTAGGATTTGAGTGAGGAATTTAAAATGGTTTACTGACTGATCAACTTCCACTCAAGTATCTCAAAATTTTAGGTAGATATTACAGATCTCACGTCCCATGACATTTTGAGGTCTAAGACTTTGTGAGGTGAACTTGTGCAAGACCACAAGCCAAAAGAAAATGGCAACAGGATGCATTTCCACTGGGTTTTTCGGATGACTTGTCACTCACTGCGTGTCACCAAGGTATGCTATTGAGATGTACCTTTTCTGGGATTTTTACCTCTTGATTTGGGTTCTGCCTTCTGGAAATGCAGAAAATAAGTGACAGCCCTTTAAATGTGTGCTAATTGTTTCAGGCCCAAAGAAACTTGATAAGCACAAAGATGTTTCCCCCCACATGCCTATTTTCCCAGCACTGAAATTCTTCTGCCCTACATTGTAGTCATGCCTGCCTCTTCTTGTCCTTACTCTGATCCCCCCCCCCCCTTTACACTCCCTGTTGCTGTCATTTAGGTGTCTTCAGGTTATGGCATGAGTAACATTAATGGCTCATATCCCAGTATCCATCACCTCCTTCTCAGATGCACAGTTAGGAGACTGAAGATAATTACTCTTTCAATCACAATCAGGTACCTTGAACAAGATAAAGTGGGTTAAATGCAAGATAGTAACTATAAATGAACATGGTCCTTTACTTTCAAGTGGCAGAATAAATGCAGTTAACATTCTGAGGATAAAAGCCACTGTTACAGTCAGCAACCAAAAGGAAAGGAAAGCTTTGTCTATCTTCAGAAATACTGCAACTAGCTGAAGTACACATAATTAGGCAAAGAGGGACTAGAGGGCAGTGCACTAGAAGGCAATATCCCATGCTGGATATCTTTCTGCAAAGGAGATATCCTTGCTTGATAAATCTGATCTCCTTGCCCTTGAATGTATCCAGCCCTCTCTGCAACTCCACTTTCTGTTTTGGAGTCGTTTTTAATCTCTCTGTGTCAAACAAGTTCCTGGTGGCACTTGAGCTGAAAGCACATTTGTCTGCCAATGATTTGTTACAAAAGATCAGAGTCTGGCAACAGGTTGCCATCATAGTAACAAGCAGAAGACGCTTTGCTTAAATGTGCTAATAATTTACAAGGTGGACTGCTGGGGTGAGTAATGACTCCTTGCAGCCTTCCGATTCCTTTTTTAGCTTTGCAATTAGTTCTCCAATGCTTTTTACAGTAAATGATGGGATCCCATTGGGCTCTTTTGAGGAGCTGGCAGAATATCCAGTTGGCTATGAAATATTTTTTGGTGGCTTAATTTATGGGGAGTTCTAGGTCATGGTAATTTATACAGACTGAATGCATTAATAATGTATTTCTGCTTGCTTTTCATATGACATCTAAAGTAGGATGGCTCAAACTACTTCTGGCTCAGGTCAGCCTTGCAATAAATACCTTCTCCCGACTCTGGTCAGGGCTGGACTTTACCACACGGCTGCCTCCCACATCTCATTGCAAAATCTGGTGACTCTGATGTGATCGGAAGCGGAGGCAGATGCAATCATCAGCAGCAAAGGCAGACCCGATGACCCATGGCAAAGAACCTCCTCCGTGATACCCGAGGGACATCATCCTGTGTGCCTGCCCTGCCTTACTACCTCCAGCGTGCCAGTCATCTTGCAAAGGCAACTTTGGGGACCCTTTCGGGTAGTATGGGGGCTTCTTTATCGATTAGACAGCGAGCTCACATTGGGGAGTTCAAAGGCCTGGCCAGGCAGCATAAGATAGAGTTAGGGAAGAGTGAGCTAGTGGACTTAGTGGCGTACATGGGGAAACACTGCTTGTTCTACCCAGAGGCAGACACGATGGATCCAGAGGTATGGGAAAGAGTAGGAAGGTGCTTGCAGAGGGAACCCCGAGCCCCCCCTAAAATCATAAGGGCTTGGAGCAAGTGTCAGCAAGTAATTACAGCCGTGAGTCCAGCCCAGGTAGAGACCGAGAACCCCCCAGCCTATTCAGAACCCTCAGCCCCACCACGTCTCTACCCGACCGTCAAATTCAAGCATGGGGGCTGGGAGGACTCCCCCTCCGTGGCTACTGCAGGGGCCATGGTGGGTGCGGTGGGGTGGAAGCCTAGGAAGTACAGGCACTTCCAGGGCTGTCAAGAGTCCTTTCCAACAGATGGTAGAGGCAGAACTATGCAAGGGGGAATTGTTGGAAGCAGAACTGGCCGAACTTCAGCTGTTATGCCCAATCCGCATAGAGGCGGACGCACTTTCAGGTGAACAGACTGCCGTCTACATGCCCATTCCGTACAAGTTGCTTGCGGCCCAAGGGAGCTTGCTTCTGCTGTGGGAAGATGGGGCATCTCATCAGGGAGTGTAGAAAATGCAGCCCAGGAGTTTATCAGAAAAGACAGCCTGAGGAATAGCAATGGAACCAACTTTAAAGCATTGAACCCAGAGTGGTTGATAACTCAAAAGGCCACCTGAAATTTTTTAAATTAAAGAATTGTCCAAATGGCCATTAAGGTCTGGAAAAGCACTGAACCATTCCCTTCATGGACAATGCGTGGAGCATTGCAAACAGCAGGAAGGGATTAATACTTTTCTCCAAAGAAGAAATGTGAACTGTGTACAGTGTGTATGTGTATATTGAATGAATGATATGAATAGGTACCTAGAATGTATGTGGAGATGAAAGGCTTGTGAGTATGTATTTTTGTGTTTAGAGAAAAATGTTTAGAATTTAATAATTATAATAATAATAGTAGTAATTATACCTGACCATTGCATTAGCACAATGTCATAGTAATTGTGGGGGGAAAGCATATCTTTATTAAGGGATCATGTTTTCACAGAAACCCCAGTCCTGACATTATTAATCATGGCAAGGGCTATATAGTGGGAGAAAGAGTAGGCAATAAAATGGTTTTTTGTCCACTTTCCTGTCTCACTAACATCAAGACTGGAAGTAATTAGTGGATATGTTAGGTTATATATATTGGTATACATTGCAATCCTTTAAAATAGGGTTGGTAAATAATTATTTTAGAATGAGACTTACTAACATTGTTACAGTAAGGAAAATAGCATAGATTGGAGTAGACTAAGGTTTTGAAAACATTGCTACCCTTTAAAATAACAGGGTTTGAAAAAGCAATGCATAAACTGATTAGTTATCAGTAATTATAGGCAATCCTCTCAGAAGGGAATTGTATAATTGAGAAGAGTAAATTAATATGTTAAGTATAAATCAGGTTTAGCAATGTGAGATTGGTGAATCAGGCCAGTGGAGAAAGACAAAATTGGTATAGTGCCTTGCATATCTCTTAACCATGGGATGGATTAATTGAGAAATATCCTATTTTCCATTGAAAACTTAGGATGCATCCAGCTAATGTATTAAAAGTGTACATGCATTCACAGAATTAGTCTCTAAAATGTAATTGTTATGACTGAAATGCAGGCTTTGTCTGGAAACAGCACATGGTGAAGGGAAAGTAATTTTTTTCCTCACTATCAGTAAAAATGTTGTAACTGGAACTGAAAAGTGAAAAATTAGTCCCCAGCTGATTTTTCCTGTCCACAATCTTAAATGAATAGTGCAGGATTTTTCTCTGGGACAACAGGAGGTTTTAAATTAACTGTAAATTGATGCACATAGAAAGCAATGCTACAAGTTCTCATGGACTTAAATCCAGGAACTGGCTCTCCTGTCATCTAAAATAGCAGGCATATGCTTAAGACACCCACAGATAAATATGTGGAATTTGGTATGTGCTTGCTACTAGGTATGTTAAATTAATATAGGAAGCTCTGAACCTGAAAAGGCTCAGAAAAACATACTGTCTGTAACAGCCATTACTGGCCTGAGCCCAAATGTAGTTTGTATACTGTATATCTGATTCAAAGAAATATTGCTGCTTCTGTATTGAAGAGGTTTTAATTTGGATATATATATAGTCTGTCTAAGCATCTGTGGGCTACTAAGAGCATGGATTTGGCTGTGGTAAAAAATTAGTAATGAGATTGGCTCTGAGCAACTTTGCCAGAGCACATGTATCATACAGGGAGCCACTAAACATTGTTACAGACAGTCAGTACATTAAGGACTTGGTTCACAACCTACTGGGAGCCTACATCACTCCTGCCATTGACAAGAATCTTTTGACCCTATTTTTGACCATGCAATTTCACCTACATCATCGCAGGGAGCCCCTGTATGTAGCCCACATTAGGAGTCGCCAGGATTTACCTGGTCCCATCTCAGGGGGAAACAGCAGGGCCGATGCGGCTGCTAGGGAAATCCACCAGAAATTGGTAATGGGCATCTTTACGACCCCCATACAAAGTCATGCATTTTTTCATCAGAATGCCAAGGCGTTGGCATGGCAATTTAACCTCCCATTGTCACAGGCGCATGGAATCGTGTGCTCCTGCCTGCAGTGCATGGGGCACTGGGGGGCCCCTCGTGGGGGATCAACCCACAAGGGATGGGATCTAACCAGATTTGGCAAATGGCTGTCACGCACGTCCCAGAGTTTGGGAGATGACAGTATATGCATGTCTCCATTGACACTTATTTGCAATTTGCCTGGGCTACAGCCCAGAAAGGAGAAACTGCCGCTCATGTTGAGCTCCATCTTTTAACTGGTTTTGCGGTCATGAGCAAGCCCGACCTCATAAAAACTGACAACGGGCTGGCCTATGGCTCCAAACAATTGGCATCATTTCTAGCAATTTGGGATGTAAAGCACACATTCGGGATTCAAGGACAAGCAATTGTTGAATGGGTAAACCGGACATTAAAGCCCTACATTGAGAAACAAACAAGAAGGGAGGAGATAGTCACCCACCAAAATCAGGGCCAGGCGCAACAACGCCTGCACAAAGTATTATTCACATACAATTTTCTCAACATTTTTTTGGACTGCACTCCTTAGGAGAAGCATTTCAGATGACAGGGGGCCCTCCCGCACACTATGGTTCACTTCAGGGTACCGCCAGACCCCTCCTGGAGGGGTCCGGCACTGCTAATAACATGGGGGAGAGGGTACACATCGATTATGTCTGCTACAGGTCCAGTCTGGGTACCACGTCATTGCGTGAAGCTGCATTTTGAGCAGCATGGCGTGGGTCAGAGGGACACAGAACCCCCTGCCCGAGATGGAAGGAATGAGCCTGATGAAGGGACAGAGATGGAGCAGATGACCCAGATCAAGATCGGAACCGAGAATGACCTGGGGGATGGTCAAGACCCTGTGCGATGACACTTTGTCCATTCTGAGGGAGCAGAACACCAAGCCCACCCCACAAAACATGGTGGCTGTGGTGTAAGCCAAATCACTTACAACTCACTGACGATTGTCATGATCTTCCTTCTGCTAGCGGGGGGGGGGGGGGAGTCCAGGCATCTAGTGGGGATCTGACAGCTAGAATGCAGTATAATATTTGGGAGAAATTAGCCAGACTTGTCAACCAATCTGACTTTTGCCTGCAACAAACCATGGACACTTCATCTCTTTTGAGTAACTGCCTGATTCCGGTGTGTTGAGTGCCAGGAGAACAGGCTGGGGACACTGAGTGGTTGTGTTCATCCCGCCACCATCACAAGATCACTTATGGGACTTATGCAAACTGGGGTACTTAGGTGACAAAAACTCTGCCGGCCAATGCAGTCATCCTTTACACACCTCGGGTGGCCATCAGCCAAAACACCACTTGTGCCAGAATGGTGGGCTGCTCCACAGCCAAAGACCCACACCACCATTGCCTGAACCCAGGGAAAGAGACTTGGAAATGTGCCAAACCAGAGAAATTAGTTATGTGTATGCCCACATCGTTCTGCCTCTGGGATGGTTATTTATGTGCAATCAAAGGACATGGAACTATATACCGGCCAATCTGTCAGACTCATACTGTTGTGTGAGCCGCCTGACCTTGGTGGTCCCGGGGAGTGATATGGTGACACAAAAGCCAGAATGACTTAAGCGGGGAGCGGTCCAGCTAGATGAGACATGCAATAACAATATATCCCTGCTCAGCAAGGCAGAGTACGTTTCCCTGGCCATCAGCTTGGTGGGGGTGCCGGGGTTAACTGTCGGCAACACGCGCCGAATCGGCCAACTAGCATGTGTGTTAGCCAAAGCAGTCAATCACACCTCATCAGCCATTGTGATGTTAAAGCAGGAGCAGGCTGAACTTAGACATGCGGTTTTAGATGACCGTGCAGCTATTGATTATCTGCTGCTGTTACACCATTTGGGTTGCGAGTCGGTCCATGACAAGTGTTGCTTCAACCTGACAGACAACTCTTGCAAGGTCCAGAGGTAAATAGCCAAACTAGACACCTTAGTCAAAAACATCAAAGAGGACACAAATTGGGCTTGGTGGAATGCATTGAGGCCATCGCTAGTTGGCCTCCAGCGATAATAGAAACTTAAGTGTATTACTATCTGACAGTTCCAAGGCAATGACGGCTGCTGTCGCCAGGTTTGCATGGAAATCATCCTGCATTCACAAAAGTATGGCAATTCATGTCTTTTGACCCCAATAGTGCTCAGTAAATAGTGAGCCTCCAGTGTTAAAATTCGCGAACATGAACTTGGGACAGTCAGACTAAAGTAAAATACTATGGTGTGTATTATAGGATTCTCAAACAAATTTTTATTTTTTAATATTTTACTGTATGTCGGAAATCCTTTTATTCTATATGTGATGCCAGAATAGTTGTGTTATCTGGTGCACTCTGTCTGGCCTTTGGCTGTAATAATAAAGATTTGATTTGACATCATTGTGCTACTACTCTCTCTCCTCTCTATCTCACTCTCCAATTTGCCTTACAAGCAAAGTGTGCTTGTTTATCTTTCAAAGTTATTGTACAGAATTGTTTATCTACTGTTTACTCTTCTATCTCAAGAAATGCAACTGTAAGTAAAGAGCTGTTATTCTTATACTTCAAGATGTGTGGAGAGTTTTACTTAGCTGGGTTAGTGTTGTGTATTAAGGCAGAATTGCAAATTGCTCAAGCAATGCCTTGCAAAGATAAAATGGCGGTTTCCCACCATCCAAATTAGGAGCTAAAGTTGGTGCAAAATCTCCCTCTCTGAGCACGCTCATTATGCTAATCAGAGTTCTGTGATTGGGTACACTTTTGGATCCTGTTCCTGATTGGTTAATACTTGTGTATCTTGTTATGATTGGTTGGTTATGCTTGTCTGACGGGTTGCTACTTTATATCAAGGAGCCACCGCCGGGGAGACACTATATAAGCCCCACAGGTAAACAAGGGTGGGGCCGGACCAGATCTATACTTCCTGATATGCACAGGTTAGCCAGTAATGTCCTAAGCCTGGGTCTCCTCTATACGCTACCACAAGGTGTAGCTTAGTGCATTGCCTCTTCTACAGCAGACTCCAGAGGGACTGATTACACGGGATTCATATAGCTATCTTATGGCCAGAGCGCCTTGTAAGTGTAACCTGAAAGACTGTTAAATAAACTCCTGTTGTTGTTCTGTTCATCATTGCCTGGATTATCTTAATATATAAAACCAAGGTGTCCCCCCATGAGACGCATATGCGCTCCGACCCCTGGCCACCCACCCCCCTAGAACCACGCCAATTACTTACCTTGCCCCTTAAGCTGGGTCGGCAAGGGGTACCAGCAGCCCACCGCGGGTTCCATTGCCAGAGAGGGGGGGGTGCAAGGTGGGCACCACCAGCCACTGGCAAGTCCTGCGCAGAAACATGCGACTGCGTAGGCGTGCCGGCCAAATGCCTCCCTCATGGCTGTGCACACAGCCAGGAAGAGCAGGCACCCAGAAGAGCCGGCACTTCGCCCTGTGCAACGGAAAGCAGGGGAAGGAGGAGGATGACAAGTGGCAGAGGAGGAGGAGGAGGAGGACAAGTGGTGGTGGAGGAGGAGGACAAGCAGCGGCAGAGGAGGAGGACAAGCGCTGGCGGCAGCGGAGAGTGGGCGCCAAGCAAATAGCCAGGCAAAGGAGGGCAACACACAGGTGGGGCGATGGGGTGTTGGGGGTGGGGGGAAATGCTCCTGGGACCGTGGGGGGCTGGGAAGGGGGGACGGGCACAGCTGTTGGGGAGGGGAGCGGAGCTCTGGGGGGCCAACCCAAGGGGGGACCACTACCCAGCAAAGCGGGTATCCCCTGCTAGTTGCTTATAAGGGCCGGACACGACAGTTAGATTGGGAGTCTAATATTTGGAGAACTCGCTAACTATAACTACTTGTTAAATCTGCCCTACATACTGCTGTGATGCTGCTGCATATATATAATATATAAAATGTAACAATAACTACATTCCATGATAATTAGTTTTAAAAATAAAATCCAACATGGATAGATGTTTGCATTTAAAATTATGTGCAGATGTTCACCCAAGTAATGTGAAACACATTTTTGTACACAGTTGCCTAAAATAAGCATTAAGTATAAATTAGGTAAAACCTGTTGCTTAGTGTAATATAATTTGCAGTAGAATAGGATTATTGAATCAGGGGATTTGGTGAGTCAACTCCTCCAAACATTCAATTGATTCAAACAGGCCTACTCTAGTTGTGACCTACTGTAGCATAGTAAATCACAGCTAAAGTAGGCCCATTTGAATATGTGGAATTTACAGAGGACCCCCTCCCCCAATCTGCACTGATTGCAGCTAAGGACTAGCTAAGCAACAAGGTTTCAGACATGATATGTGAATGCACATTAAACATTTAGAGAAGTGCATAATCTGAAAATAATTGTATTCTGTTTGTGTATTAATCCAGAAAGTGCTAATTAGTTTGGCTACCTTACAAATGCAGACCAAGCAAAATTCCTCAGCATCTTTAATTTGAAGAGATCAGTGTTAGGATTTGTGGGTTGCACATCAAGTCTATAAAAATGAGAGGTGTTTCCACCAAAAGTCCAAATTAACAATACTGCTGTTTAATGTTGTCTAACAAAATAATGGGGTCCTTTACCTGCTCCAAATGGAAAGTCAGATCCTGCACAACCCTGTTTAATGATTAAATGGACAAGGGTGCTTTGCAAATGCATCCCCCAAGTTATTTCATATTAACCCTCTTCTCGGGAAAAAAAATACTTGGAAGTCTCATTTCTTATCATGAAATGATATGAACATCCAGTCAGTTGCTGTGTAGAAGTACTGAGGTAGAAGTACCCCTTAAAAACACTTGGGAAAATGGAGTGCATCTTGTGTGCTGGCAATACAGTATTCACTGTATATAGTGGCCTCTAGTAGGTCATTTTGGTAATATTATGTAGTTCTGGGGGCTCATGAGGAAGGAAAGGGGCAGTTCTGGTGTGCCTTTAAGAAGCTTTCTAGCCTCAAAGCAGGAATTCTGGAGCGATTTGGGTCAGCTTTTCAATGGTATTGTGCTGGAACTGGTTTTGCAAGCCAGCTAGCATTGAATGAAGGGAGCCATTGGGGTGGGATGGAGAGAGGGATGCTTCTCCTGGGGAGGAGATTATTTTTTCCTTAAAAATGTGTATAAAAAAACAGAGTGTGTCTTATACACCACCAAATATGGTACATGAAAAGAACAACTGATCAAGCACCCTTCTGTTTGGCAACTGCATTTCCCCTGAGTCAATTATTGTGAATGTTCTTTGCAATCCTTTCACATGACTATTTTCTGCCACTGAGAATAAAAACCTTCCCTTAAGTTTCCAAAGAGATCGCAGCCACAGCAGGTGCTGGGAACGACCACTCTCAATATGGTAAGATGCAGCAATATGTATGCGCCAATATTTCTAATAGAGAGAGAATTCTCAGCAGCCTACATGTTTATTCTCAATGGTCATCCAGAAAGCTTGTGGCTATCAAGCCATTTGTGAAGCAAGAACTAATGTTAGAAAAGTCACTCTGTTTTTTTTTTTTTGTATGGGCTAGGTATATGAACTCTCTTCAGATAAATCTGCAAAAATGGGCTTAATCTGAGCTTTTGTATGATTCCAGAATGACTGCAACAGAGCTAATGGCCATTCTTCAAACCTAGAGAGGGATAAAACTGCATCTGATCCTTCATATCCTATTCTACACTTGCAGGGTTAAGCAGATGGTCAGCACTCTGAATTGAGGAAAGGGGAAATTAAATAGACTCCTACTTGGGCCAAAAAGAGAACTGCATTCTTCCAGGCACTTCAATCTCTGAGGTGGAGGGGAAGGCTTAGACTGAGGTCACCAAACATAATTATCTTTGCAACTGCTTACCAGACCACAGTTCAAAATGAAAGACTTGCATCATTGTTTAGATAGCCCTTTTGCATTCTTGAATATTCTTTTTTGACTTTGTTCTCTCCTTCTTAATTTGTCATTATCATTATCCAGTGTGCATACGCACATGTGTGGTTATGGAACAATGACTGTTGTGGGATATTTCAGTGAAAAAGTCACACAATTAGGGTGCTATGTAGCCTTTTTCTTTTTGATAATAATAATAATAATAATAATAATAATAATAATAATAATAATAATAATAATAATAATAATAATAATAATTTTGTGTCAGACATTCTAGGTTGAAAGGATTTTTGCGGAAGAAACTCTGCTCAGGAGATGCCCAAATGAGACTACTTTCATGACCCCAAGAACTGGGACAGAGACGGGCACTCAATCCATCATTCAGTACCCGGGTCTCGAACTGCCGACTTGCCAGCCTTCCACCTAACAAGGCAAGCTTCTTAAGCACTGAACCTATGGAATATTCTTCCCCTCACCCCCACTAAAGTTTACTGACATTTTTACATTATTAGGATTGAGAAATTATGATTTCACATTGTCCCAGTGTTCAAAAAGGGCAAAAAGGAGGATCCTAAGAACTGCAGTCCAGTCAGCCTAACACTAATCCCAGGGAACTCTGCAGCATGATATAAAGCACCTTGAAAAAAATGCAGTAATAACTAGAAGTTAACATGAATTTGCCAAGAACAAATCCTGTCAGACTAATATCTCATTTTTCAAATGGATAACTTTTGTGGTAGATGGTGGGAATGCTGTAGATGTAATGCATCTTGACTTCAGCAAAGCCTTTGATAAAGTGTCCCATGATATTCTGATTAGCAAGAAAACTAGGTACAGAATCAAAGAGTGCTTATCAATGGTTCTTTTTCACCCTGGGAAGAGGAAACAAGTCGAATACCACAATGCTGAATCCTGGAAGTGCTCTTCAAAATTTTAACAAATATCTTTGATAAAAAAGAATGCAGGGAATGCTTTATGCATGACATAAAATTTGGTGGAATAGCTAATACCATGGTAAACAGAAACAAAATTGTCCTAATTGTTAGAGCACTACAAAGTCAATCGTATTTTCCCAGCCTTGGCAGGTCTGCACTGATTACCTGTTGCCTACCGTGTCAGATACAAGGTGTTAATGTTATCATATAAGGCCCTATATGGTTTGGGACCTTCCTATGTTGGAATGTCTTTCCCTCAGAACAACTCCCCACATCACCTATTCATCACAGTTGGCACAGCTCCAGGTGCCGACCCTGAGGATGATTCGAAAATCTTTAACTAGAAATAGAGCTTTCTTGGTGGTGGCACCAACACTGTGGAACACTCTACCCAGTGCTACATTCGGGAGGGGGGGGAACAAATAGGACTCCCGTCCTGGGCCCGGAGATGATGGGGGCCTGTCAGTGTCTGGAAACAAATGATGTGTGCATGCACAAACAGACCACGCATGTGCAGAAAACCATGGGGGCGTAGCAGCACCAGGAAACCACCAATGTATGCATATGTAAACAGACCACACATGTGCAAAAACCACGGGGTGAGTGGCCAAAATGTGGGGGGGGGATGTACCAGGCCCAAAAATTTCTGATGTCGGCCTTGACTCTACCAGTAGAGCTGTGCCAGGTCCCATCACTGGCTATCTTTAAAAATCAATTAAAACTCTTCTTCAAAGAGTTTTTTCAGGGTGTTGTCCCTTTACCAATGAATTGTCAGTCAGGCTGAGTTCCTATGTCCTCAGACGCCAATTACTTTATTTTATTTTAGTTCAGTTTGTGCCGTATTGTCAGTTGTTTGTTTGATCTGCTGTGTGTTGTTGTTATTTGCTGTTTGTTCACTGCCCAGAGTCGGATACCACCCAAATGGGTGGTATAGAAATACAATAAATAAATAAAATGGATGGTATAGAAATACAATAAATAAATAAAATGGAAACAATTATCTTTGGAGGTACAGTATTGAGTGATCCAAAGCTGAAGGTATTCAAGAGAAAACTAGACAACCATCTTCATATATATATTGATTTTGATTTGTGCATTGAGCATGGAGTTAGTTGTAACAATATCATAAGCCTATTGCAGGCGCACCCCCCCAATAACGGACACAGACAACATTGAAAGTGGATAACAGCATAGGGCCACATTTATTGATTCAATGCCCTAGTCCGAATTATAAATTTGTATTGGTAAAACGACCAATCATAATTCCTAAGGCAAGCAGGCCGAAGTAACACTGGTAAGGTACCACCCCAAAATTGCCAACGGCAATTGGTTACAATGTATCAATTTGTATCAATTTGTTTGTTGACAACAAACAAATTGTTGACCGTAGTCAATAACTAACTTATGACCCCACCCTCTGACGCGTATCCGTGAAATCACAGGGGTGATGCATGCTGGTTAGCAATCGTCATCACCCCATCGCCTGGTTCGTTGTTGACCGGACAACGTTTAACTAATTTATTCCTGTCTAGTGTTGTCCAGTCAATTGCGAACCTGCCGGATACTTGTGGGTCATACTGTTTACCTTACCAGTGCTACCCGCCAATGTGACCAAAGTCAACAGTAGGAACACAGAAAGACCCCTATATCAAACCATAGCAACAGTGTGGGATGGGCAAAAAAGCCAGGACCCGGAGCCAATATGGGTCCCAACCAAAAATTCCCACCCAGCCCCGAAGCGACCATAATATCACACTGTTAACTAGGGAGGGGGTGGAGGGGAAAAAACTTCTCCGCTCCGTCGCTGAGGTAAAATGGCAGCTCGGCTGCCTCGTGGCCACCCCTTTTATAAGGGAGCTGGCCACGCCCCTAACTACCCGGATTCTCTGTCCTGTGGGGGGGGGGCCCGCAAAGGGCGCGGCGGCCATTTTGGCGCCACGCTTGCATTGCAGGCGCACCCCCCCAATAACGGACACAGACAACATTGAAAGTGGATAACAGCATAGGGCCACATTTATTGATTCAATGCCCTAGTCCGAATTATAAATTTGTATTGGTAAAACGACCAATCATAATTCCTAAGGCAAGCAGGCCGAAGTAACACTGGTAAGGTACCACCCCAAAATTGCCAATGGCAATTGGTTACAATGTATCAATTTGTATCAATTTGTTTGTTGGCAACAAACAAATTGTTGACCGTAGTCAATAACTAACTTATGACCCCACCCTCTGACGCATATCCATGAAATCACAGGGGTGATGCATGCTGGTTAGCAATCGTCATCACCCCATCGCCTGGTTCGTCGTTGACCGGACAACGTTTAACTAATTTATTCCTGTCTAGTGTTGTCCAGTCAATTGCGAACCTGCCGGATACTTGTGGGTCATACTGTTTACCTTACCAGTGCTACCCGCCACACGGAGGGGCTTCAAAGAAGACCTGACGCCCCCCCCAGACCGTCAGCTCGGTCAACAGGCCTGCTCGCCAATCACCCAACAGGAGGTCCATACCTCCTCGCGACAGATGGGCCCCATGCCCTGCGTACAAGTCATAATTTTGTAGACTAATATCAGGGTGATGACTAACCCGTCCCCAAGCCCTGGTGGCAAGAAACCGCGCCACTGCCTTATTGACCGCGCGCCTAGCGCGGTCAAGGGCCAGGAGGTTAACGCCCCCTCTGTAGAATGGCGCGGAACAATGTCCGACCCAACCAGGGTTGTGGCAGGCCAGACATAATGCAAGTAGGCGAGTTCCTCGCAAATCGCATGCTTGAGCGATAAGCCGGTGACCTGGCCCAAATCATTGCCCCCCAGGTGGATGATTAGAATGTCAGGCGGGTCAGCACCCAGGCCAGAAAAAAGGAAAGGCCGCAGCTCCCGCCATAACATCCCAGGCTTACCATGCCATGCGAGACTGGCGTGGTCACCCAGTCCCAGTCGGGGTCCCACTCTGTCGCCGCAGCGTAACGCGCTGCCCTGTGCACATAGCTGTGGCCCACCAGCCATACTGTCACCGGTGTAATACGACACCCAGGGTCTGTAAGAAAATTGAGAAAAAAGGCGGTAAGGTGACTGGATTGGTACTCATGGCGGGAGTGGGCACACATAAGACTGAAAACATTGCGAGCCCCACCTCCCCATGCTGCGTATGTCAGCCCCAGAGTACCCAAAAGCAGCTGCTGTAGAGGCTGCACCAATACGGAACGAATGTGTGCCATAACGGGCACCTGGTAGGCCCACCCTGGTGAGGGCTCTGGCTGTCACCTTCCAAAACTGAAATTTAGTAAGGGGAGACCCATCTTGGTGACAGAAAAACGGGCCGTGGTGCATGCCACGCAGTGCCAGGAATTCCTGTAGGGCACCAACCGGACAGATGTCTGCCAAAGAACACCGTAGCAGTCGTACTCCACTGCCTACGCCATGCTGATCTGTTTTAGAGGAGCGTATCCTCAACTGGGCCCAGTCTTTGGCAACATAGACATCTTCGAGTTCCAGTGCCCTACCACTTGCATCCGCCTTAGACAGCATCACGAGTTCGCTGACGCGGAGCGCTCCAAAAAATGCCACCGTTGTGGCTGCATGAAAAAGGGCTGCCTCATAATGATCAAAACAGAGGCCTGGCCAGCCCCAGGCCAACTGGGTAAGAACCCCTGGGGAAATAGGGTGCCGGTCGTCCGGGCAACGCCCGCGCTCGCGCACCCACCCCTCCAAAACATGTCTCACACGGAAGTCAGAGGTGGTATCCACGTGACCCCCCACTTTGGCCATAAAAGCCAACGCCGAAAGCTTGGATGCTATGGTGCGAGGTGCGAAGCCCTGTGCATGCAGGTGAACCATGAACCGCAGAACATGGTCCACCGGAATTGGCCAGGTCTCTGGCAAGTGAAATTGAGTAGCAAATGCCCTATATGAATTGAATGCTTGTTGATACGCCTTACGCGTGCGTGGCGCTAGTGACAGGCCAATCGCCCGGTTCACCTCTCCTTGCCAATAGTCCACATCTCGTCCGGGAGTGGCGAGGGAAATTCCTCCGCATCCGGGGCCAAGGCGCGGAACCGGGAGATCTGCAGGCGGGACAAAGCGTCAGCAATATCATTATTAATCCCTGGGACATGCCTGGCCCTGAACAAGATGTTGAGGCGCAGGCAGCGCAGCACAAAATGGCGCACTAGATCCATAACCCTGGGCGATTTGGAAGTCTGTGCATTGACAATGTGTACAACGGCAGCATTGTCACACCAGAAATGCACCACCGAATTTGCCCACTGTTCGCCCCATAGCATCAAAGCCCCCAGAATGGGAAAAATTCCAGGTATGTGAGATCCCGCAGGCGACCTGTGCCTGCCCATGCCAGTGGCCACCCACCATAGGCCCACTTCCCATTGAAGTACATCCCATAACCCAGGGATCCTGAGGCATCAGACTGGATCTGGAAATTGGGGGATGCCAGGAGGTCAGACCTCCAAAATGAGACCCCATTAAACTCCCTCAGGAATTGCAACCAGACGAACATGTCTGCCCTGATACCCCGGGTAAGCCTGACTCTGTGGTGGGGCCTGGATAACCCTGCCATGGCGTCACATAAGCGCCGGGCAAAAGCCCTGCCCGGAGCGACCACCCTGCAGGCAAAATTAAGGTGCCCATGGAGCACCTGCAGTTCCCTCAGGGATGCCTTACGCTTGGCCAGCAAGTCCGAGATAAGGGTCACTATCCTGGACACCTTATCACCCGGCAACCTAGAAGCCTGCACTACTGTGTCAATCTCAACTCCCAGGAATACTAGCTTGGTCGATGGGCCCTCGGTCTTTTCGGGCGCTAAAGGGACACCAAGTTCCTGCATTAGCGTCTGAAATGTGTTAAGGAGACGTGCACACGTGTCCCAGCCCCGTTCACCCCCGAATAAAAAGTCATCCAGGTAATGGGCTACAGACCGGGACCCTGACCTGCGGACGAAGGCCCACTCTAGGAAGGTACTAAAAACGCTCGAAAGCCGAGCATGATATGGAGCAGCCAAAAGGCATGGCCTTATCGAAATAATATTCCCCCTTAAATTTAAAACCCAGCAATTCAAAGTCGCCCGGGTGCACCGGCAAGAGGCGAAAAGCCGACTGAATGTCACACCTGGCCAGCAGGGCACCCGGGCCACACGCGCGCACCATGCGCAGCGCCTGGTCAAACGATGTATACCGGACTGAACAAAGGTCATCAGGGATAGCATCGCTGACCGATCGGCCGGCTGGGTAGGACAATGATGAATAAGACGAAACTCACCTGGGGAATTTTTGGGCACCAAACCCAGTGGTGAAACCTTAAGATTGGGGAACGGGGGTGCGGGGAAAGGTCCAGCGACCCTGCCCGCGTCTAACTCCTTTTTAATGCTGGCCGCAGCCACCTCCTCCCTTCCTCTGAGGGATAAAAGGTTGGGAGCATCCTGAGGGGACCTATCACCCATAAAAGGGATACGAAATCCCTGCTTAAAACCTTGAAGTAGATACTCCCCGTCCTCCCCCTTTGGGTACGATGCGAGCCAGCGCTCCAGCATGTCCACCTTAATTGGGGAGGGGGCCTTTTGGAGGACTAGCCCCATCCGCGGCAGCTTTGCCAGCCCACTGTCCACCCCTCCCTCTGCCTCGTGCCCCCCCAGGCCTGGGACAAGCAGAGGCTGCGTGGGGGCCAGAACATGTGGGACACTCATGCTTATACCTGCAATTCTTCCGATTGCAGGAACCATTTGACGAGAAAGTCCAGCACAGCAGGCGGGCTGGAACCCCCTGCCCCGCCGGTTGGCGGGTAACCTGCGCTGGAGCCGCTCGCTGGACCGCATGTCCACAATGGTATCTATCCCCCGGGGCAGGGCGTGTGGGTGTCATGTACAAGAGCCACAGTCTCTGGCACGGCTCATCCCATCTCATCTCGGGATGGAGAGGAATCCTCATACGGAATTCCTCATCATATGCTAGCCATGAGGGGCCCGGGAAATCAACCATTGCCCTATATATGTTGTCCAAATATTGGACCATGGGGATAGCTAAATCCGGCCGCGCCCTCAAATATACCGCCATGTATATTAAATAAGCGGGAAGCCAGTTGGCCCAGGTACGCGGCGGCTTACGGCGGCGTGCCTGCTCCTTATCCTTCCCATCCTGACCCTCCCTTTCCTCCTTGGTGGGCTCTCTGTTCAGGAGTGAGAAGATATCTACGTACTCCCCTCGCCATATCTTTTCTCTAGTAGCCTGTGCCAAGTGATCACCCAATGGCAAGGAAAACCCTGCCGTCGGCAAAGCTGAAAAGGGGACAGCCGGCCTAGTAAAAGGGGCCTGAGCTAACCCAGCCACCCCCAGAACATTCCCCGCAGTGTAAGGACCAATGCCCACCCCATTGCCCAAGGTGGCAGTTGTTGTCGCCGGGTGGGCCGTAAACAGCGTGGCCCCCGCACCACCCGCGCGAGGCCAAGGCCATTGAAAGGCCCCCCCCTATATTGGGAATGTGTGTGGATGTACTTGCTTGCACCGTATACTCACATGCTGCACCCCCGCGGGCCGCCCCCACCGGGGGTTCCGGCCCACTGGGGGCGTCGGAGCTCACGACCGACCTAGAGCTCATCACCGGGGCTTGACCCGCACCAGGTTGCTGGCTGGGGAGCTGCGAGGCAGTGGCCGAAGCCGCGCCACCCGCCTGCAGCAGCTCGACCCTCCCCGCCGGCTATTGTCCTGCTGCCGACAGCACCTCAAAAGGAACCCCGAAGGGGGCGCCCGCCTGACTGGCCCGGGCCAAAGACGCCTCCAGGGCCGCAATGCGGGCCAGTAAGATGTCCACGTTGACCATGGGCAAAGGGCCGGCCGGCCCGCCTGATCCAGGCACGGGTACAGGTCCCTGCACCCCGGGGCCCGTATATGGCCATTGGCCAGCACCGAAGCCCGGCAGAGCTGGTGGAGAAACCTGCCAAGGCAGGGGGCCGCCCCATCCCCCAAGGCTAGAGGGCCCAGGGAGAGGCTGCGGCCCAAAAGGAATAGGCCCGACGGAGTGGGCAGGAGGAGGAGCGGTGTCCACCGCTCGTGGGCCGCGGGCCGGAGCGCCATCCGCGCCCACACTCTGCTCGCCCACAGCGGGCCAAGGGGCAATAGACCCCATTCCGCCGGCCCCGGTCGGGGCTGGCAAAGGTGGCTGCTGAGGAGGCGGCACCACGGTCCTCCGACCTGGGTTGCGCCTCCTAACAGCGCGAGCTGAACTCGAAGCTGCCTTCTTCTTCGAAGGCATCTCCACCGAAGCAAAAAAGGGAAGCCGGCAAGGCAGAATCGCTACCAAAAGGCTTCCCGGTAAGCTAACGAGCGACGGAGACACAGAGGAAAAAACTTCTCCGCTCCGTCGCTGAGGTAAAATGGCAGCTCGGCTGCCTCGTGGCCACCCCTTTTATAAGGGAGCTGGCCACGCCCCTAACTACCCGGATTCTCTGTCCTGTGGGGGGGGGCCCGCAAAGGGCGCGGCGGCCATTTTGGCGCCGCGCTTGCATTATCACTGCATTATTCTATGACTGTGGAATCGTGATGGGCATCTTGACTTTAAATAGATAGATCATATAATTAGAGCATGGCAAACCTACCCCCCAGGTCAAAGTTGTTTGTGTGTCTCCTCAACTGCAAGATTTGTTGTTGTTGTTAAGAATGGGCATCTGGAAATGCACAGATCATACCATAGGTGATATGTCTCCTAAAAGATACAGAACAAGTTAGCCTTTGTGTCCTTCGTAAGAATTGATGTAAGAGTGATGAAAATGAAGAAAAAAGATACCTGCAAATACAGAGTAATATGCAAGAACCTGCAAAACAAAATGAGAAAAGGGGAGGAAAAATCATGTTCCAAACAGTTTGCAGAAATAGAAATGAAGATTATCACATGTTTAGTGTGCAGAAAAAGAGCAAGGAGATAGCAGATATATACAAAGAATGGTAAAGTCTATTACTGATGGATAGTCATAATTCTCTTATACTTGACGTCAGGAATAAAATCATAGAGTGGAATAACTAGATTAAAGATCCATTTAAAAGTAACAGACCAACAGATTTTATTGTATCACACAATGGACCAGAAATAAAGAAATCTGAAATTTAAATGCAGGGTAGCTAGCAAAATGACAAAGAGGCTGGACTTGGTGATGTTTTTATACAGTATCAAAGATAACAACTCAAAAGTTTCAGTGAATCTTTTCAATCAAATTTATAAGGCAGGAATAATTTCTTAAATGTGGTCTTACTCCATCTTTATGATATAACTTATAACAGAAAAAGGCAAAACATCCAATGGCTACAAAATGTTATGCTTAGTGAGCTACTTGGTTAAAGATTTCTTAAACATCTGATAAAAATTGGCAAAAAGTGTACACAAAATTTGGATTCAAAGGACACAGAAATATAAGCAGGATTATGAGAAGCATATACAGAAGGTGCTAAAATGTATACTCATTTTAAGAAAAGAAAACTATTAAAAATTTAATACTTAATATATACCGATAACAAAAGATGAATATAATCACATTTGACTTCTGCATTACAAGAGGTGCTGAAAGTGGTTACCATCGATATCCAGACACTTCTGATTATGGTGAACTACTGCTTGAGTAACATTGACCAAAGTGTCCACTTGTATCTGTCAATAATATGCATATAGTGAGGCAAAGTGCAGAGATAATGTCAAGGACAAGCTGAGGTCAGTTAACAAGGAACAGGTACAAGCAATCACCAAGGCTCAGCTCTGCTGTGATTGACAGTTAATAAGATACATTGTAACCTTAAGTGTTTTGCTGGCTGTAAAAATAGAAGTTGCTTGCAGTTGCAGAGCAGAGCAGAGCTGAGCTGAGCTGAACAGTGCTAGATGTAATGCTAATTTACTTTGTCTGTAAATGTTGTTAATATACCAGTTTGATTTAAACTAAATCTGGTGTATAGTCTTCTTTCTTGGACCTATTGCAACTCAGACTGCTACAACACTCACTCAAAACTAATAGTATCATGCTGCATGCTGTTTCAACTCCTTCCCAAAATACTACCTAAGGCCCCCCTTAGGTTTAGGTCAATGGGTGTTAAGTCAGGAGAATGTGGGGGGAAACTCAACTGCACCTCTTTGTCCTATCCATTGTCCTGGCAAATTCTCATTGAGCTCTCATGTCTTGGTGGAAGTGTGGTGGGTCACCATGTTGTAGTAAGTAAAATCGATCATTCCCCAAAAGATGGCTGACAATCATGGAAACTGTTCTAACATGATAGCAGAAAAGCAGGGCTTGTTGCTCTGCGAGGCCTCCTGAATCTTCCCTTGCACATATTACACAGTGCCATACATCTCAAACTTATCATGAATGCAGGAATTTGTTAGGTGTGTTGGAAGTTCTGTTACATATTCACGCCTCCATTGTTGTACTTCCATATCATTCTCGAATTTCAAATACCACTTCAAAATGATATTGTGTCCTCGAATGACAACCATGCTTTTGCCATTTTCTTTTACTGTCTTGCCTGTTGTATGGTGACACTAGCATTCATTCTTCTGAGCGAATGTCATACTACACATTGGTACCATAATTCAATTCAACTTTGAAAAGTAAGGCATCTTTTAACATCTCTTAACATGTGCATGAATTTTTGCACCCTCTGTATATGATTAACACTGTTTTTCAATTTTTACTATGAAAATATCTTTAGAGAAGCATTTCCTGATTTTCATCATCGTACAGCGTATGTCATAGCCTTACTCACTGATATTTCTTCATTTTTCTTTAGTAACTCTTTGATTTGCCTCTACTCTTTCCTCAAATTCCTCTTTCAATAGATTATTTTCATATTTATTTTAGACACCTTGTAACTGCCTTTCTCTTGGCTTGTCAATGCTTCATGCAACCCACAAAATTCATTTGGAACTAGTGGCTTTTGAGAAATTTTAAACCTAGCCAAACTGTTAATATTCTGCTCCTCACTAAGTCATCACTGTTTTGTCCTTGAGAATCTGGAATGTTTATGAGCATTCTGTATTCCTACAAAATGTTGTGATGTCATTAAAGCATCACCATGGCAAAGGTCTCTGTATCTGCTTATTTGTGTATGATAGTTTCCAATAACCTATGTTTTTGTAGAGTGAAAGTTTAAGTAATTTTAAAAATGTTGCAGTTGTCTCCACATAACAATATTTAACGGCACTATATTGCACTGAGCTTCAGAACTGTTGTGGGTCAACAATGTGTCTAGAGTCACAGTTAACATCAAGAATATGAATATGAGCAGTGTGGAGTATTCATTTTCCACATCTAGAGGAGGCAGAATTTATATCATTTTTATGCCTATGTTTTTGTTGTGTTTGAATTCATTTATTGCTGTAACGGTTTGTAATATAATTGGGATCAATATGATCCTCCATTTGTCTCCTTCTTCTTGGTCTTAAAATATCGCAGGACTGCGTTCCTGCCTAAACTATGTAGTCATGTACAGTCTTCAATCCAGTCTGATGACCTTCCAATCACCCCACTTATCTTCCGTCCAATCCTTTTGTTTCCTGCCCAAATGTATCCATTCCTGATTGTATATATTTAGCAGTGCTGTGCCATTGCTCCCCATGTTCTGACTGCCTAATAAAGTTGTTTGGCCCTGTTATGCTGGGTGTTTCACATTTCTACCAGAACATCAAAGTTTTATACCTGTATTTCAGCAAATAAACACCTGCTAGCTCCCCCCCCTTTTAAATCCATTCATATCCCAGGTGATAGCATTAATACAAAGGCTGTCTGGAAAGAACAAGCTTGCACAATTTTTGATTCAATCATTAATCCAAATGGAGGCTGCAGCCAAGAACTCAGAAGCCTTAGAAGGGCAGCTGTGAAAGAACTAGAAAAGATCCTCCGCTGTGAGGCTGCAACCCTGGAGACCAGGGCAAATATCAACTGTACTGTTGTATTACCAATTACAATATTGGGGTTGCAGTGCCTTGGGACTGCGGTTGCTCAGTGGTTAAGAAGCTTGCCTTGTTAGCTGGAAGGTGTAATGATCGCCAAACCATTTCCCTAAGAAAATCTTGGCCTGAGATCTTACTAGACCAGGATGCTTTTAACTGCAAAGTCTGGCCTGGATTTTTCTTAGTGCCAGATGAAGCCCTGGGATCTTCAATAGTTCAACCTGTGCTGACCTACCCCAGCAGGCATGGTCGCTGCACAGTGGTACTACACAGAGAGTCTATTCAAGGAGAGCCAAAATAGCAAAGTCCAAAGAGCAAGCCAAATTCTGTTTACTAGTAGTTCAAGCAGCATCTAGTCCAGAGGATGTCCATGGGCATTGTCAGGGATGGGAGAGAAGTCAGGGTCATGGCAGGCAGGTAAGGGTCTAGGCAGGCAATCTCAAGAAGTATTCAAAGTCAAGCAGGGCATCAGTCTTTGCACTGAAGAATTGTACCGATGCTGGAATGCTGCAACAAGCTTACTTAAAAGCCTCCCAGCTAATCGCTATCAACTGGGAGCCTTCTCTGGTAACTACTTCTAGCTTGTTTCAATCACAGGTGTAGCTCCTTTCTGAATCTTCCCCTAACTGAGGGCTGATCACTGTCAGAGTCAGACTTCTGATCTGACAGGTCATCTGCCAGGAGAAACAGAGTTGAAACAGAAGCAGGCTGAGATTCCTGATTCAGGACATTCTCAGGTTCTCAGGACTGGATCACAACACAAACCCAGCCTGCCTGAACAATTACAGCCCACCCTCTACCTAGGGTTGGCTAATGACCATTGTTTTGGCCTAATCTTGGTAGTGTATACAAACATACTCCAGAATCAAATAAAGCCCAAAGTTGTGGAATGGAGTCTGGACTTTATCAGAGCTTCTACTGTATTTACAAACATCAAAAGTCAGATTTCAAAAAAAAAAAGGGGGGGATACAAAAGCCAGCTTTATCAAATATTAAAAAAAACTTTAGGCAACAGATCAGCACTTTATCCACTTTAAAGGCCAAAAAATAAATTAAAAAATCTCCCTTACTATTCTAGGGAAGCCTTCTTACCCCTAATTGGCTGGATGATTATTGGATTGCAACTAGTTTCAAAGCCCTTTCATTTTCCTTTCTTAATTCTCTTCAGCTGGATCATTTCTTCTTTGCAACCCCTTTTCTTAATTCACCTCAGGGTTCTCTAGAACCTTCCCCATCAGTCATTCACTCTCAACCAATTCCAGTCCATTATACAAATTTGTTGTAATGGTTTCTTCTCTCCCAGAGGATCAGGGCCGCTTGGTGCAAGGAAGGCACGGGATACGGAAGTGTGGTGGAAAAGTCAGTCCCGAACAAGTCGGGTGATCTATATTTATTGACTTGCATTCTCGATCACTTGCGCATGGAGTGCGCATGACCCCTATTACAGAAAGCTTGCTTACGTAGCATGTTGCTGTCCAAGGTACATTTGACAGCCTAAGAAGTTGCTAAAGAAAGTATTGTGTGCCAAGGTTCCCCATAGGCAGATTAATCAGCAGATGTAGTGAGACTCACTGTTCCCGTCCTATCTCAGAGTCCTTGTAAACTCCGGGCTCCTACACTTAACTGTTTGGTCTAGCAACAGCTTAGTGTCTCCGCGGACGTGAGTGAGATACTGTGTGCTGTTTACTAGGCATTGTGACATTTGGGTGACTTATGTCCCACTCCTTCCAGTGCTCTCAGTCAAGGCAATATGGAGACTCTACATCTAACTATTACTATTAGTGTTATACCCAATTTCCCTTCCTGCATAGCCAGGTTGGTCTCCAGCCCGTGTTCTAGCCAGACAGACCAATCGGGAAAGGTTATTGACAATCAATAATGCATCCCATCCACACAAATTAGCTCTTCTCAACATTCTATTTCTACCCACTGCTGTTAATCTTCCCTGTCTTTACACGAACTATTTTTTAACCAAGGCTACTTCCTATCCATTCTTACCCAACACTATGCACATGCAATCATTCACCCATTTACTTTAAATACATCCATTCCTTACAGAAGGCTGGCAAGCCAGCAGTTCAAGACCCGGGTACTGCATGACAGATTGATTGCCCATCTTTGTTCCAGCTCTTGGGGGCATGAAAAAAGCCTTATTTGGGCATCCCCTGAGTGGAGTTTCTTCTGCAAAAATCCTTTCAACCCAGAATAATTTCTGACACAAAATTATTATTATTACCAATTACAATGCAGAGATATGAAAGTGGGATGCAAAGAAAGCTGATAAATTTCTTTGAAATATGAGGCTGGAGAAGAGTTTTGCAAATAACCTGAACTGCCACAAAGACAAACAAGTGGATCCAATATCAAATCAGGTCTTCACTCTTTATAGAAGAAGAAATGATGAAACTGAGGCTGCCATAATTTAGGCATAGGATGAAAAGGCAAGATTCACTAATGCTTGGGAAAGTTCGAGGCATCAGGGCAGTAGTGGGCTCCAAAAAATTTTACTACCACACTCTGGGCATGGTATGGTGGACATGGCCAGGGGAAAAGCCCTACATTGCAACTGAATTAGGAGTACTTTATTTCAAAACTTGGATGGGTGGGGCCAGCCAGAATTTCTGCTACCGATTCTGGCAAACTGGTGTGATCCTGCTGATGCACACCACTGCATCAGGGGTGGAAAAGAGAGATGAATGAAAAACATATTGATTCAGTAAAGGAAGCCACTGCCTTGGGTCTGCAAGAGTTAGGCAGGGCTGTTAACGATAGGTTACTTACTCTAGAGTTGTCATAAGTCACTCATTCAGAGTTACCACAGAGCAAAAATGACTTGATGGTATATAATAAATAAAAACATGGGGGGCAGAGGTTTAAGAACTACTGTGCTCACTATGCCAGTTTTTTTTCTTGTATAGGAAGACAAGGACCTGCCAGAGAATTTTCTTCAGAAGAGGACAAAGTATTTTGTTTCAATCTCAACAACAACAACAAAAAGAGAATAGGAACAAGGGTGTGTGGTGTGTTTTTGTTTCCCCTTGGAAGGTGAGTGGGGTGGGGTTATTTTGTAAAATTGCATGAAATGATGCTGTAGTGCAGATACTGCTTTAACACATATAACACAGTTTATGCACAGTTGTGATTGATACTGCCTTGTTGGTTAGCTGTCAGAAAAGTTGTTTTCATCTTTTAAAGTAACCAGCCAGTCATTCTCTGTCTGGTGTGCATGCTTTGATTTTTGAATGGAGTTTTACACAGAATCTGTTTCTGAAAATGGTGGAAACCTTGGTGAGAAGACATATAGTGCTCTTTCTCTTGTTCTTGCCTAGAAGCAAGGAGGCTTATAGGAACTGAAGATTGCTTGTGAAGGTGTCACCTCAAGTCTAGAAAGGCAAAATCAACAGGAAGGCACAATTTAACAAGTATTCTTTAGATTCTTAATAATCACCTGCTTTACTGTAACTCAGTAGCACAGATAGAAATTACTCAGGAGTTTAAACTAGAAACCAAAATAATCTTCAGAATTCCAGACTTAGACAGCATGGCCATTAAACAGGCAATAGGGAAATCATAGGTGAGGTATCCTAAAACAGCAGCTCCCCTTTCTTTTATAAGAAAGATCATTTGCTTATTTTAGGTGCAAAGGTAAGTCAATATAATTTGACGTTAGTATTTTCACCATAAATCCTTAATTAAAAATATAACTAGTGAATCCAATCTTTCGCCTTTTCTTTCCTTTTATGACAAAAGAACAAAGTTTAAAAGCCTTTCCTGACAGCTTCAGAAAGAAAATCAATCCTGTTGGATAGCCACCATAATAATTTTGTGCTATCAAGTCAGTTCTAATTTATGGTGATGCTTTCCAGAGTTTTCTAGGCACTGAATACCCAGAAATAGTTTATGATTTTTTTCTTCTGGGGGCACCCTAGGTCTGACTATGCAGGTTGTCCAAGGTCACATGGGCCACTTCTTCTGGGATATAGAAAAGAGTATTGAACTTCCAACCACACCTAAACCAGTGAGCTGTCCAGCCAGTGGATAGACAGTGGCCTGGATAGAACATTTAAACTATTAAGCAGGCTTCTGATGCCCTTTTCAAGAAGCCAATGTGGCACATTTATTTTAAAATATGCATGAAATAATCCTCCTTTCTGAAAAGTAAAAACATTGCAAAATCTGAAAGTGTCCCATCTTTATCTGCTTCTTTCTTACAATACCTTGGATACCTTGGAGTCGTTATTCAGGGAGGAGACCATGCATTGGTAGACATATCCATGATTACATTCTGCACATGTGAATGGACTTGAGAAATCAAGTCCATTTGCATGTGGTTTTTTAGCCATTTGGATATCACGTCATGCGCTGGCTAGGCGGATCATGAAGTGTGCCCTCCGCTTTCACCTTGCCCAAGGGATCTGATGGAGGACACTTTGGTGAGTTTTAGTCCTGGCCTAACATCATTGACAAGAGATGGACAACACTTTCTAATAATACCACTCATGTCCCTGCACTCCAGCAAGGCTCTCACCTTCCAATACTATCTTGGCGCTATTACTGAAGGTCAAGACTTGGCAGAAGGAGTTCCTGTTGGCATTAATTTATTATTTACCACCCGACCTATCTCCTCCTATATTCTTTTATCTGAAGGTTATTCATGCCTCCACCTCTTTCAAAACAATGACATATTATTTTTCATTTTCCGATTAATCAGCTGTCTCTGTAAATCAATGTCCCTTGAAGCCTCTGTGACCTTCACAGAAGGCCCCCATGTCTGCTAATAGGGTTCATATCAGTGCCTACACAGATTTGTCTTGCTATTCTTGACAGGGAGTCATAATGTAAATTAGGGTACAGGGGGTGAGATCTAATTTATATGCATCACTAAACATGAGAATTTTCTGGCCTAATCCAGGCAAACTTTGATTAGTATTTGCTTGATGCAGATGAGTTGAAGAAACTGTAAAACTCTTGGATCTTTGAAAGACCTACTGAAAATTCATCTTTACCACTAGTTTGTTTGTTTATATTTGTAAGCAAGTGGCAATTTTCAGAATTTGATTCTTTAGATGTTTTGTGATGCCATTTAACTTACATCTGTTTCAGATATGCCAGAGAAAGATGGGAAGGAGAAGTATGAATGACTTTCCTTCTTCTCCCATTTGCATCTTTTCTGAACACAATGATAAGATGAGATCGATATGATGTGCTTATTATTTAAATATAGTCAATTTACAGTGGTCCTAGTAGGATTTTCAAGATATGTGAGATATTTAAAGAGTGGCTTTACCATTGCCACTTCCCTAGGGAGTACAGCAAAAAATGGCCAAACGGAGAAAAGGATACAAACACAATGTACCGTTTGTGTATGCCCAAAAATGATGAAGATAATGATAAACGAATCTTCTTATAAGGTCTTTGTATTCTTAATGTTATTTTTATTTTTTATTTAGCAAACTCTGATAATAAACTGATGTATATTAACTTGTAATGTCATCAAACAGAAACCAAACTCAGATACTTCTCTGCACAAAAAGTCTTCAAGTTCCTTTTGTAATCTTGACAATAGTAACCAAATTCAAATATGTTCTCTTCAACTTCTTCACTATGTCCTTTGTAACAATATGAAACAATGATTCATTCCTCTATTACACTTTCTATCTCTCGTCCAAAACAGCTCATAAACTCATATTCAGTTGGCAAGTCAAACTCCCATATAAATTGGCCCCAAACTCCCAAACTCCCGACGTCTATCCGGTTAATTAGACATTTCATTCAATAAATTTCATCAGGGGAGTTTTTGCAATATCACTCTTGTGTTTCGCGTCCTCTCTGTCTCTTCTGTAATTTCTCTATGGTTGCTAAGGACGTCCTTAGCAACCATAGAGAAATTACAGAAGAGACAGAGAGGACGCGAAACACAAGAGTGATATTGCAAAAACTCCCCTGATGAAATTTATTGAATGAAATGTCTAATTAACCGGATAGACGTCGGGAGTTTGGGGCCAATTTATATGGGAGTTTGACTTCCGAACTGAATACGAGTTTATGAGCTGTTTTGGACGAGAGATAGAAAGTGTAATAGAGGAATGAATCATTGTTTCATATTGTTACAAAGGACATAGTGAAGAAGTTGAAGAGAACATATTTGAATTTGGTTACTATTGTCAAGATTACAAAAGGAACTTGAAGACTTTTTGTGCAGAGAAGTATCTGAGTTTGGTTTCTGTTTGATGACATTACAAGTTAATATACATCAGTTTATTATCAGAGTTTGCAAAATAAAAAATAAAAATAACATTAAGAATACAAAGACCTTATAAGAAGATTCGTTTATCATTATCTTCATCATTTTTGGGCATACACAAACGGTACATTGTGTTTGTATCCACTTCCCTAGGGAGTGGCATGATCAAACAGGGATTTGAACCCAGATCACTTGAGCCCATTGTGCCTCACTGGGTCTCACCATAAACACATCCAAGACATAACATAAATTCAGAATCCAGTGCTGCTGAAAATAAGCATCCAAATAAAAATAAGATATTTTCCTGATGCTGGACAGGTATCAGAGCAGCACTGCAGAAGCCTCTCTTGGAATAGAATCCTAATATTGGGATGCTACCAATGAAAGAGCTGTGTCCCCAATAGAAATGAAGAAATATGTCAATTTTAAACATTTCCTAAATTTCTGAGTCTTACTCAGTTTCTGATGATTTTATGATTTGCAGACTTGCATTTTCACATCAAAATATGTTTCTGGACAAACTCAAAATGTCCTTCCTTGTGTCCACCCCCCACACCAATATATGTATGTATGTATGTATGTATGTATGTATGTATGTATGTATGTATGTATGTATGTATGTATGTATGTATGTATGTGTTTTAAATGATAATATCTTTTCAACCATAAAATTGAGAGGTGATTTTGACATGCCTTTCTTATGCAAAATAGCCCCAATCAATCAAATAGTAAAATTAAAATGTGGGATGTTGATTTATTTAAAACATTTTTGCCCTATCTTTCAGCTAGAGGCTTGCACATCAATACAAGAACAAGGTCATCCCTGGTCTCAATCTAAAAAAGCTAAAAGCTACATCTAGAATTGCAAAAAATCTTTTACTTTTGTGTTAGTAGTGCTTCTTCACATCCAACCTACATTGTCTTGTCCATCTTTCACATAAGACTGTGACATGTTGTATTTGTGTAGTGCAGAAACAGGACATGAAGCTGACCCAGATATCATTTTTACAGTTGATGAATTATTTTCATCTTTGGTGGTAAACTTACATTTAGGTTGCACTCCTTCAAGCTTTGGGATGGGTGGATTTGGCCTGATGAAACATTCCTTTGTTAAACAATCCCTGCTTGCAGAAATATTATATATATAGCGATGATATATATATAGAATTCTTTTTACTGATCTTGTAGCTAAACGTAGTTCTGCATTTTGAGTTATTTAGGTATCATGATTAGGTTAAGTTTTTCTTAGATTCATTGTGACTGAAATCCCTGGTAGTCCTTAAGTAAAAACTCTGCATCAGGAGAATTCTGTTTTTTGTTTAGATGAACATAATAAATTTCTGACATGCAAATTTTATTCATAGGATGGGATCTTTGCTCTCCTCTGAAGTGCCTTTTCCCCATGTTATCCTTTATTTTCCTATGAATAAAATAAATATCAGACATCATGGAGCTATTCTTCTCTCAAAGCATCATAAAAATAATCACAAAGAGCTTGTAAACAACCCACAGTGTCTGCAATGAATGTGGCTTTGTCAGAATTTGAAAGGCAGAAACAAGGAAATCAGCTGTTGTTTTTCAAAGTACCTTTCAAAACCATATCAGAGAGTAAACAAAACAAAACAGCAAAAGAAGACAAAAATGTTGTGGCACCTTAAAGACTAACGCCTGTATTTAAAAGTGAGCTCTCGTGGGCCAAGTCCAAAAGTAGAAATTTTATCCAATGTTTAAAATTATCAAGGTGGGATGGGTTGTTGTTTTTTTGGATACAAAATGCTTCTAAGACCTCAAGATGCCTAATGCTTGCCATTGAGTTTTGCTCACCAGCCTTACTAACAGCAACTCCCAATGAAACCTGGTATGTGTTTATTGAGAAATAAGTTTGTTCTATTGGATTCCATGAAGATTAATTACACAAAATTGTAGGACTGCATCCTCCATGTGCATCATTTCCACAGTTTCAAATCTTAAGGAAAACAGAATAAGTATACCACGGTATATGATGCCCACTGAAGCTAGTGAGGTGGAAAGTGAGGTTACCAAATATGAAATCAAGAAATAATGGTGGACGAAGGCAACTACATACAGTTGGCTTACAAGCCTCTTCCCTTATAAGGTCTAAGACCACTTAAATTATCTTAACCTATAAAACCAAGGGTTAACCGTTGGAACTGGCTATAGGTTGCTATGCCTCGCCCTACTTGCCTGCACTCACCCTTCGTGCAAATGGCCGATCTGGGTCCGCAGGTCAACAAAGGATTGAGAAAACAGGCAGTGGGGCAACAGCCCCACAAACGTGAAAAAAGGGAAACAACTTCCTTTCCCAACATTCCTTGCGCTGTGCCGCGCCAGAGCCAATCAGGCTGAGAGGCTCTCGCACGGTGCGGCGCAAGGAACGTTCGGAAACGCGCCGCAGCCAATCAAAAGAAAACCGTTTAAAAAAACACAGCACAAACACAAAGCACAAACCCATAACTACAAGCCCCAGCGTCCTGTGCGCCATGAGCGCGCAGAACACTGAGGAAGCCGGCGTCCAAAAAATAAAACAAAAACACCGGGAGAGCAAGTCCGACAAGCCGCAGGAACCAAAGCCCCCCTCCCCATCGGCACCTGAATTGGAGTTTCCCCTTTAATATAACTGGGTGGGGGCGGGGGTATTGTGCTCCCCCTCTCTCCTGGCTCCCCTGGGGTTGAGAGGGTTGGGGGTACCAAAGGAGCCTGTCTTCCCAACCCTCCTGACCCCAGGGGACCCGGCAGAGAGGGGATTCCCCTTCCACACACACACACGCCCCATTTTAAAGAGAAGAAACCAAGCGGTTACTTCTCTTTAAAAACGGAGTTGGGGGGGGAATCCCCCTCTCTGATGGCTCTCCTGGGTCCAGAAGGGTGGGGGAGACAGACACCTTTTGTCCACCCAACCCTCCCAAACCCAAGGAAGCCAGCGGAGAGGATGATCACAACCCCCTGATATTAAAGGGAAAACCACAATTGAGATTTCCCTTTTAATATCAGAGGGTAGCCTGGATTCGATCCCCTCTCCTGGGTCCCATGAGTCTGGAAAGTTTGGGGGGACCAAAGGAGCCTGTCTCCCCAACCCTCCTGACCCCAGGGGACCTGGCAGAGAGGGGATTCCCCTCCCCACACACACACGCCCCATTTTAAAGAGAAGAAACCAAGCGGTTACATCTCTTTAAAAACGGAGGTTGGAGGGGGGAGGATTCCCCCTCTCGATGGCTCTCCTGGGTCCGGAAGGGTGGGGGAGACAGACCCATTTTCTCAACCCAACCCTCCCAAACCCAAGGAAGCCAGTGGAGAGGGGGATCACAACCCCCCCACTGATATTAAAGGGGAATCCCCAATTGAGATTTCCCTTTTAATATCAGAGGGTAGCCTGGATTCGATCCCCTCTCCTGGGTCCCATGAGTCTGGAAGGTTTGGGGAGACAAAAGGTGTCTGTCCCCCAAAGTCTTCCAGAGCCAGGGGAGATGGCAGAGAGGGGATCCCCCCCCGTAGGATACCAAAAAACACAAAAACAAACAATCAAAAACATTCAAAAATACACAAAAACAAACAAAAATAACACCAAAAAAGTTAACAACAACAAACATTTCCAAACACACCCAGCACCCAGCCAAACACCACAAAATCCAAACACCACCACCACCCCAAATAAAGAAAAACAGCCAACTCACCACCACACGACCTCATACCACAACAACTAGAAAAGAAATGAATAAAGAAAGAGACTACTTACTGGAAGAAGCTCCACCCAGAGGCCATGAGAGAAAAAACAGTCAAAATACAAGATAACCCCTACCAGCAGCACTTGCTGCGCACAATAATAAAAAAAATTCAAAAAGACACAATAGCCCCACACAAAAGGCCCCAAGAGTTTTTCAAAAAAGCATATCATCCGTTATTCTTTTTTTCATCCACAAAACCAAAACACCAAACAAAACTCATCACAGTTTATAACAGGCCATCAAAAATATTTGTATAAATAAAAATTTTAAAAATTTCAATTATAGACTAACCTATTGAACATGTTGTGAACCACTTTGAGTTTGTCGTTGACAAAGGAAAGTGGTATATAAGTTCAAATATAATAATAATAATAATAATAATAATAATAATAATAATAATAATAATAATAATAATAATAATAATAATAATAATAATAATAATAATAATAATAATAATAATAATAATAATAATAATAATAATAATAATAATAATAACCTCTTCTTTACAAACATTAACAACAACAACAACAAAAACTTTCCAACACCATTTAAAACAGCCCGGCAACGCCGGGCAACCTTTGCTAGTAATTATATATAAGCAAAGTACAGTGTGGCATATGCCCTGGCAGGTTCACCCAAGCTGTGAAGGTGTCAGACTACTGACTAGTGGGATAGGGAAATGACTGTGACCCTATCCATGAAGTCAAGTCACGGACAGCCCGGCCAGCAGGTGACTAAAATTAATGGCTACAGCAACTCGCACCAAAAAGCCTCAGTACCTCACAGGTCCCTTGAACCACACTACTGAGTTGGTGAGAAAATTGATCGAACAGAGGCTGCTAGGAAGAAGATGCCAGGCCACCTTTACATCACATGACCACAGCCCTCTCACTGTGCATCTATCACTCTCAAATACTAGTGAGAGATGGTCAATTGAACCATCTTGTGGAGGAAAAAGCCAAGTTAAAGTGTGATATCCTCAGCTTAGACAAAATTTGGAGAGAAAAAAGAAATGAAAGTCATCTGGAGAGATGGAAATAACATCAGGCTTGGCAAAGGTGAAGGCCCACAAACAGTAAGGGGTATTGGATTCATCATCAGCAAGGATTTGTCCTCTAAAATCATGTAGTATAACATCACCTCATCTAGAATCAGGTCCCTACTTGTTAAACTTATTCCCACCAGCACCATCATCCAAATCTGTGTGCCAATAAGCCAGAGAGAAGAAGACAAAGTTGATAAATTTTATGAAGGTCTTTCAAATGCTCTGTCTCAAAAAATAACTTTTACAACAGTGATTAGTGATTCTAATTTTTATTTATTTATTTATTTATTTATTTGACTTGTATGCCACCCCGCTCGCAAAGTGACTCTGGGTGGCTAACAAAGATACAAAATATATAATTACAATTACAAGGTACCACACTATCATAAAACAGAAACATTTCAAAACATTTCAAAAATATCCCAATTACAATGACACTTATAATTACAAAATATCAAGTTATCATAATACAAAACGTACTTTGAAAACAATATGCGGGGGGGGGGGGGGAATCATAAACTCAACCCCTATGTCTGAGGGAGAGTCTGGTGGTGGTGGTGGCGGAGTTCCTGTAGCTGGCTGGCCGGGGCCGGGCCGCTCAGCTGTGCCTCCTTCCCTCAGCCAGGCTGGCTGAGGGAGTCCAGTAGTGATGGTGGCGGTGGAGTTTTTGTAGCAATTTTTTAATTAAAAAATCGGAAGATGAGCAGAAGGTGAAAAGTTCATTGGGAGATACAGATCCAGAGAAAGAAATGAAAAAGGTGAAAGGTTTGCAATAATAGCAGAGACCAAAAAACTGTCTGTCAGTAATAATATCATGGGAAGGCGATTTAATTTGGGGCCAAGTAACATTTTGTTGATGGATGTAGATAATACGAATTTAGATGAGGATAAAAAAGAGTTATTGTCCATAATGTTCACAACAGGAAGACAGTGTATTGCAAGAAATTGGAAAAATGAAGCAATCTTAAAAATAGAAGAGTGGTACAAGGAGATTTGGGATCTTGCATTGAATGATAAACTAACATGGGAGTTAAATACTGTATTTTCTGGCGTATAAGACTACTTTTTAACCCCGAAAAATCTGTGCCAAAGTCGGGGGTCGTCTTATAGGACAGGTACTTAACTGCAGCTTGTTTCCCCTTGCTTCATATGTCCGGCGCATATGGTGGGGGGTGCCGTGGCCGAGTCCCTGCTCTGTGCGGGGAGTATGAAGCAAGGGGAAGCAAGCTGCACACATCTTCCTGTACCTCGAGGAGGAGAATGTGACCGTGTATTGGCTCTCCACCAGAACCTGCCCATTCGACTCCGAGGGCTGCGCGTCTTCGGGTTGAGTGTGGGTTAATTTTTATTTGGTGTGCATTGGAAGAGAGGTAGTCTTATATGGCAAGTATATTCCAAACTCTATATTTTAACTGGAAAAGTTGGGGGTCGTCTTATACGCCCAGTCGTCTTATACGCCGGAAAATACGGTATATAAAAGGGTATAATTAAAGAAAATAGATTCTAGAAAATATGGCAATTATTTGTGGATTACTCATTAATGGAGGTTGGAGGGACTAGGCCAGTACCAGATCAAATGAATTTTTGGAATTAGTGAAAGTTTAATGTGATATGCCACATCCTCCAGGGCATTGTATAATACACTGGGTGTGTAATGAGATTATTGTATTTTGTGTAAGATTTGATAGTAGTAAAATAACAATGCAATAGTCTAATAAGGTTTTGATATATAAATATGGTAATGGAATAATCAAATATAGAATTTGATTTTTAATATGTATGTTAAAGTAATTATATGGGTTTTACAATGTATTGATACATAATAAAAAGTAGTTATAGAATTGTGAAAATGGAGGGTGTTGCATCGCTAAGTCTGTATCTGGAATGTAATCTTTAATATTTTTGTTTCTGATTTTCATATCTGTATTGTATCTTGTTGTGCATTGATATTTGTTTTGTATTAATCTTTCTTTTTGTCTTTTTTTTGTTAGAATTTTTTTTTAAAAAAAGTAATACCTGGTTTAAAAAGAATATAAAGAGATGATGGACCTGGATTGCTCCAAATGCAAAAAAGAAGAATGAGATAGATTTCATCTTAATCAATAAAACAAGGCTGCTAAAAGACGTGTCAGTAGTGCCTTCATTCAATAGAGAAAGTGATCATCAATTAGTGAGAGCACAAATAGTGATCATTGAAAAAGTTGGGAAGAAGATCTTAAGATTCGCAAATCAAAAGTGGCTGCCAAAATCTCACAACGAAACCCAGCTAAAGGAAAACATTTCAAAAGTGGACTGGAGAATGGAAGACAACATAAATGATGATCACAACAACTTCATTGAAAAACTGATGCAATGTGCAAATAAAGCATGAATAGTGAAGCCATTGCAGGCGCACCCCCCAAAGAAATACTCAGACACCTATATATGGATAAAGGCATTGGGCCACTTTTATTGAATAATGCCCTAGTCCGAATTATAACTTTCAATTGGTGTATTCATCCAATTGTAATTCTTAGGGCAAGCAGGCCGCAGTAACACTGGTAAGGCTCCTCCCCAAAATGCCAATGATAATTGGCTACAATGTAACCATTTGTATCAATTTGTTTGTTGACACAAACAAATTGTTGACCGGAGTCAATAAACTATCTACTGACCCCACCCTATGACGTATATCCGTCAAATCACGAGGTGATGCATGCTGTAAAGCTCCTGCCATCACCCCTTGCCTGGTTCGTCGTTGACTGGCCAAAGCTATTACACCTGTACCTGTCTAAGTGTTGGCCAGTCAATTGCGAACCTGCCGGATACCTATGGGTCATCAATCTTTACCTTACCAGTGCTACCTGCCACACGGGGAGGCGTCTATGAAGACTCACCGCCCCCCCCCCCCAGACCGTCAGCTCGGTCACCAGGCCTGCTTGCAAATCTTCCAGAAAGAGGTTCATACCTCTAGCCGACAGGTGGACCCCATCCCCTGCATAGAGATCTTAATTTTGCAAACTAATCGTGGGATGCCGGATGACCATCCCCAAACCCTTGTCTGACAAGAACCGGGCAACTGCCCTGTTCACCGAGAGGCGAGCGCGGTCAAGGGCACGGAGGTCAATACCTCCCCTGTATGTATGATGCGGCACGATGTCCGACCATAGCAGCCTTGTGGACGGCCACACATAATGCAAATAGGCTAGGTCACTGCAGATCGTGAATTTTAAGGAAAGGCCAGTGACCTGGGCAAGGTCATTGCCCCCGAGGTGCAGTACAAGGACATCAGGCGGTTCAGCATCCCTGATGGAAAACAGGAATGGCAACAGTTCCCGCCATCTCATTCCGCACTTACCGTACCAACGTATACGTGCAGTTGCACGTAGTCCAAGCTGGGGTCCCCACTCTGTCGCCGCAGCATACTGCGCTGCCCAGTGCACGTAACTATGGCCCACCAGCCATACTGCCACCGGTGTGCGGGGTCACACAGGGTCTGTAAAAGAAGAAAAGAGAACAATGACTTAACTGGTACTCATGCCTGAAGTGGGCGAACATACAATGCAAAACGCATGGATCCCCATCTCCCCATCCGGCGTATATCAGCCTCAGAGTACCCAAATGCAGCCGCAGTGGATGCGGCACCTATCCTAAATGAATGGGTGCCGTAACGAGCCCCGGGGAGGCCAACACTGGATAGTGCCATACCGGTCTCCTTCCAAAATTGGAATTTAGTAAGGGGAGACCCATCCTGGTGGCAGAAAAACGGGCCATGGTGTGCGCCATGCACTGCCTAAAACTCATGTAGGGCACCAACCGGACAGATGTCTGCAATGGAACATCGTAGCAGTCTAACCCCACTGCCTACGCCATGCTGATCAACTTTTGAGGACCGTATCCTCAACTGAGCCCACTCATTAGTGACATAGACATCATCAAGTTCCAGTGCCCTACGAGTCGCATCCACCTTAGACAGTAGTACCAACTCACTGATGCGGAGCGCTCCAAAGAAGGCCACCATGGTAGCCGCGTGAAAAAGAGCCACCTCATACCTATCATAACACAAGTTATGCCAGCCTCGTGCAAGGTGGGTCAGTACCACTGGTGAAATTGGGTGGCGAGTGTCCGGGCGGCGGCCACGTTCCCGTGTCCACCCCTCCAAAACATGACGTATGCGGAAATCATTAACGCAGTCAGCAAAACCCCGCACTTTAGCCATAAATGCCAGTGTCGACAGCCTGGATGCAATAGTACGAGGAGCCAAACCCTGACTGTGTAGATAAACCATAAATTGTAAAACCTGTTCCACTGGAATGGGCCACACTTCGGGCAACTGTAGTTGTACACAAAAGGTTTTAAATTGTATAAAAGCATGTTGATACGCCTTATGCGTGCGGGGTGCCAAAGACATGCCGCTCGCCCGGTTCACCTCTCCTCGCCAAATGTCCAAATCTCGGCCGGGAGTGGCGAGGGGAATTCCTCTGCTTCCGGAGCCAAGGCACGGAACCGGGGGATTTGCAGGCGGGATAAAGCATCAGCAATATCGTTATTAATGCCTGGGACATGTCTGGCCTTAAACAGCACATTTAGGCGTAGGCTTAGTAACACAAATTGGCGAACCAACGCCATTACCCTATGCGATTTAGATGTCTGAGCGTTGACAATGTGCACCACTGCCGCATTGTCACACCAAAAATGGACCACTGAGTTGGCCCACTCCTCGCCCCATAGCATCAAAGCTCCCAGGATTGGAAGGAACTCAAGAAAGGTAAGATCGCGGAGGCGATCCATGCCCCGCCATGCAGGAGGCCATTGGCCATAAGCCCACCTCCCCTCAAAATAAATCCCATATCCCAGGGAGCCGGAGGCATCCGACTGTACTTGGAATCTAGGGGAAACCAAAAGGTCTGATCTCCAGAAGGAGACCCCGTTAAATTCCCGTAGGAATGTGAGCCAAACCAAAAGTTCAGCCCGCATGCCCCTGGTCAGCCGGAACCTATGGTGGCGCTTTAACAGGCCAGACATGGCGTCACATAGGCACCGGACAAATGCTCTGCCGGGTGTCACCACCCGGCAGGCAAAGTTAAGATGCAAAGTTAAGATGCCCATGAAGGTCCTGAAGCTCACGAAGTGACACTTTACGTTTGGCCAGCAATGCCAAAATCATCGCGGAGATCCGGGTGACCTTCTCCATGGGTAACCGGGATGCCTGTGCGACCGTGTCAATTTCAATACCTAGAAATGTGAGCGTAGTAGATGGGCCCTCAGTCTTTTCGGGTGCTAAAGGGACACCCAGTTCCCGCATTAGCATCTGAAATGTAGTGAGGAGACGCGTGCATGTGTCCGAGCCCCATTCACCCCCGAACAAAAAGTCATCGAGGTAATGGGCTACAGACCGAGACCCTGACCTGCGAACAAAGGCCCACTGAAGAAAAGTGCTAAAACGTTCGAATGCCGAACATGAAATAGAGCAGCCAAAAGGCATGGCCTTATCTACATAGAACTTCCCTTGGAATCTAAAACCCAATAGCTCAAAGTCCCCAGGGTGCACTGGCAGCAATCGGAATGCCGATTTAATGTCACATTTTGCCAGGAGGGCACCGGGACCACAAGAGCGCACCATCCGTAGGGCTTGAGCAAATGACGTATACCTGACCGAACAAAGGTCATCAGGAATAGCATCATTGACAGAAGAACCCGCCGGGTACGATAGATGGTGGATTAAATGGAATTCACCCGGGTTTTTTTTAGGTACTAGCCCCAGAGGGGAGACCTTCAGGTTAGGGAAAGGTGGTTCGGAAAAGGGGCCCGCTACCCTCCTGGCCTCTACTTCTTTGGCAATACTTAGGGCAGCTACCCCTTCCTTACCCTTCAGGGAAACTAAATTGGGGGCATCTTGGGGTCCCCGCACCCCTTCGAATGGGATACGAAAGCCCCACTGGAAACCTTCCAGGAGGTACCTCGCGTCCTCCCTTCTTGGATAAGTTGAGAGCCATCGCTCCAACATATACACATTAACTGGGGAGGGGGCCTTTTGACTGGCTAGCTCCATCAGCGAAAGCCCTGCCCGGCCCTGTCCACCTCTACCTCTGCCCCATGACCCACCAGCCCGCGGGCACGCAGAGGCGGCGTGGGGGCCAGTGCAAGAGGGACACTCATGTTTGTACCGACACTGTCGCTTATTGCACACGCCATTAGCTGAGAAGCTCCAACACAGCAAGCGGGCTGGAACCCCCTGCCCCGCCAGCTGGCGGGGAGCCTGTGTTGGAGCAGCTCGCTGCACAGCATGGCCATAATGGTACCTATCCCCAGGCGCCGGACGCGTGGGGGTCATGTACAAGAGCCACAATTTCTGGCAGATCCCATCTCATTTCAGGCTGTAGGGCCACCCTCATTCTAAATTCCTCATTGTAAGCCAACCATGGTGGGCCAGGGAAATCAACCATCGCCCTGTAAATATTGTCCAAGTATTGGACCATAGGAATGGCCAGATCAGGCCGGGCCCTAAGGTACACCGCCATATAAATAAGATATGCGGGCAACCAGTTGGCCCAGGTGCGTGGTGGCTTACGACGGTGGGACAGCTCTTTGTCTTTGTCATCCTGTCCCTCTCTCTCCTCCTTAGTGGGCTCACAGTTCAATAGGGAGAATATATCCACGTACTCCCCCGCCAAATCTTTTCCCTCGTGACCTGGGACAAATGATCACCAAGGGACAACGAATAACCAGCCGTCGGCAAGGCCGTCGCCGGCACATTAGGTACCCGGGGCATGCGCAGCGGAACCTGGACAGTCCCTGCGATGCCCGGCACTGCCCCGGGGGGCGGAGACCCCCACCCCCAATGCTGCACCAGTATGGAACCAAGGGGCACTGAGATAGGCGGGCAACTGATGCCCACTCGCCTCGACATGACGAGGCCATGGCCACTGAACCCCCCCATTGGAAGTGGGCTGTGATGTGGGTGCATTAACTTGAACCTGATACTCACTAGGTGCACCCCCGTGAGCCGCCCCCACTGGGGGTTCCAGCCCACGGCGGGCGTCGGAGCTCGAGACCGGAATCGAGCTCTGGGACCACACCTGACTGCTCCCAGTCTGTACATCGGGACGAACGGGGAGCTGCAAGACACCAGCTGGTGCCGGCCAGATCGTCCCAAGCAGCTCAACCCGGCTGGCCTCCCGTTGAAGCGTTGCGGCCGGCAAGGTAGCCGGGGCCAATGAAGGGGCCCCAGTGGAAAGAGAAGCGCCCCCCTCCGCAGGAGGCTATGCAATGCCCAAGGATGCTTCCAGCACTGCTAACCATGCTAACAGAGTATCCACTGCCCCAGAGCCCCCAGCATAAGGCGGGCCGGGTGGGCTGGACGGCCCACCAGGCAGTTGAGGAAAAGGTAACCCAAAAGGCGAGCCAGGGCCAGAATAGGACCATGCCCAAAACTCCGGCCCATGAGGGTCCGGAGGAGCAGCGGGTTGGATACCCGCACCAGGCCCCCCCATGCCACCCTGTCCCATGGCCGGTAATGGCAGGCCGAGGGCCGAAGCCCCGGAGGGGCCGGCCTGTAGCTGCCCAGCTACCGAGCTGGAGCCCGGCTGCCAAGTGTCAACCTGAGTAGCCCCACTGGTACCAGTGGGCAAGGCTGGCACACTGCCCTGCCGCGAGGGCGCAGCCTTGGTCCTCCGACCCAATGTCTGGCCCCCGTCTGGCACAGGGCCGGTAAAAGTTCTCCCCCTCAGCCGCGGCTTCAGCACTGGGGCCTTCCGCTTGGGAGCCATGTCTCCCTAGGAGAAGAAAAGCTGGATCCCTATCCAGGGATCGAACTCCTAGCGCCTAAGCACCGCGGTAGCCAAGCAATCCAAGGCTCCGCGTGCGTTAATCCTCCTTTCTCAGCCTAGAAACGAACTGCAAGGGCTCAATAGCCGAAGACTAAGAGAAAAAACAGTGACAGAGAAAACTTCTCCTCTCCATCGCTATTCTAAAATGGCAGCTCGGCTGCCTCGTGGCCACCCCTTTTATAGAGGGGTGGCCACACTCCCTAACTCACCCAGATGTCTGAGTCCGGGGGGGGCGCAAAGAGCGCGGCGGCAATTTTGGCGCCGCACTTTCAAAAGAAGTGGGAAGAAGAATTTCAGAGAACACCAAAGTCCTACTGCAGAAGAGGAAGGAAATACCAAAAAGTGCCAGAAATAATGTGGAATATTTCCTTCTCAGTAAACTAATAAGAAGGAAACTGCAAAGGACCTTGAAAACTATCGAAATAAGCTTCTTGAAGCAGTGAAAAATTGAAGTAGCATCAGGAAATGTAAGCAGGAAATAACACTCCATAGGACAATAATAACAGCATTGAAAGAGAAGAAAAGATGAGAAAAGAAGACATAGAAGAAATCTGCAATAGCTTCTACATGAGATTGTTCTCATTCCACTTCAACATACCCATGCCAGCACTGATTGAACCATCGGAATGTATCCCCCCAGTTATAATAAGCGAAGTAAGACATGCAGTCCACCAGATGTCATCAGGCAAGGTCCCAGGAAAAGACAATATAACAACAGAAATTTTAAAGGCTGGTGACCATTAGTTATGGAAATCCCTTGCACAGTGTTTCAGCAGGTATATCGAAATTTTTAAAAACCCTTGAAAGTTACAGTCTACTACAGTGCTACTATACAAAAAAAGGAGATTGCAGGGACCTTAAAAATTACAGGCCAATATGTTTGCTTTCAAACATAAGTTATTCACAAAAGTGATAACAAACCAACTCTCCATAACATTGTGCTTGCCTACCTTGCAATGTAGCAGTTGAAAAAGTACCCACTAAATAGGTAACTGGTAGTTAGGAGGAGGTCTGAATTTAGTACCACCCAGTTTCCTTGAAGGCAATAAACCAGGCTACCATAAATTTTTATGTAGTTTACTGAAAACAAGAAAAAGGTCCAAATAGTATCTATTTCAAGATAAAGATTTATAAAATCAAATTTAAAATCTCTAATATCAAAGCCATAAGATAAAACTATTGCATCTTGTCCAGCCAGTAGGCAAGAAAACATATATTCTACAAATAAGCTAGCTATCTTATCCTTCTATCAAACTGCCTAGAGTGGCCATTTGTTTAGACGTGCAGTAAAAATAATTGAAATAATAAATAAATACTTATATTACCATATTCACAGCATATAAGCAGAGTTCCAAAACTGAGAAGCAAAGCCTAGAAACTAGTAATAAGTCATCAAATGCCTCCTCCCTCCTGTATTTATACTTCCTTCCCTTCTTTTAGCCTTTTCCCCTGGGGGAGACAGAAAGAACTTCCTTGAAGATTATGTTCTTTTTGAACCACAATTGGGGGTACCCTGGTAACGACACCCTTGTGTTGCCAGCTAATCTTTCTCACACTAGGTCAGGTTGTTTGTTGTTGTAGTTCAGTCGCATAGTCAAGTCCGACCCTTTGCAACCCCATGGGCGACTGTACTCCAGACACCCCTATCCTCCACCATCCTCTGCAGCCTGCTCAGCTCTATGCCCACTGCATCAACAATGCCATCTAGCTATCTCATCCACTGCCGCCCCCTTCTCCTTTTGTCTTCAATCTTTCCCAGCATCAAGGCCTTCTCAAGTGAGTCATCTCTTCCCATTAGGTGTCCAAAGTATAATACTTTAGCTTCATCTTCAATATTTGTCCTTCCAAGGATCAGTCAGGGGTGATTTCCTTCAGGATTGACTTATTTCTTCAGGGTACTCTCCAGGGTACTCTCATAATTTTCTCCCCCAGCACCACATTTCAAAGGTGTCTATTCTTCTGTGTTCATCCTTCCTTATGGTCCAGCTCTCAAAACCATACATTACTGCTGGGAATACCATTGCTTTGACTATTTGTACTTTTGTTGGCAGGGTGATGTCTCTACTTTTAATTATGTTCTCTAGGTTTCTGATAGCTGGCCTCCCAAGAATTAATCACCTTTTTATTTCATGGCTGTAGTCACCATCTGCAGTTATCTTGGATCCTTAGAGGTTAAAGTCTGTCACTGCTTCCATTTCTTCCCCTTCTATTTGCTAGGGAACAATAGACCCTGTTGCCATTATCTTGTTTGTTTGTTTGTTTTTTGATGTTGAGTCTCAAGCCAGCTTTTGCACTCTCCTCTTTTAACCTAAGCAGGATTTTCTTTAGGACTTCCTCACTTTCTGCCATTAGGGTGGTATCATCTACATATCTCAAATTGTTGATGTTTCTCCCTGCAGTTTTGATCCCAACTTGTGATTTGTTCATACCTGCATTGTGCATTATGTGTATATAAGTTGAATAAGCAGGGTGACAAAATGCAGCCTTGTCTTACTTCCTTTTCCTATTCCAAACCACTCCATCATTCCGTATCCTGTCCTAACTGTTGCTTCTTGACTCATTTACAAATTTCTCATAAGGTGTTCTCGTATTCCCATCTCTTTAATTACTTGCCACATTTTTTGTGGTCCACACAATCAAATATGTAGTCAATGAAACAGAAGTAGACTTTGTTCTGGTACTCCTTTGCTTTCTACATGATCCAACAGATTTGGTCTAAGAGCTGCTGCTGCGCCTCCCCACTCCCTCCACCGGCGGGGGTTTAAAAGGAACCTCTCATAGCCATGAGAAGTTCGAAGATGCTGAGCTGCTGCCATGCCTCCCCGCCCCCTCCACTGGTGGAGGGTTTAAAAGGAACCTCTCGTGGCCACGAGAGGTTTGAAGATGCCGAGCTGCTGCCGCGCCTCCCCACCCCCTCCACTGGCAGGGGGTTTAAAAGGAACCTCTCGTGGCCACGAGAGGTTCGAAGATGCCGAGCTGCTGCCGTGCCTCCCCGCCCCCTCCACTGGTGGGGTTTTTTAAAAGGAGTCTCTGAAGAACCCTCTCCAACACCCTCTGGCCCTGACATCGCCAGAGGAGAGAGAAGCAGCTAAAGCTGTGGCGGCCGTGTGGTGGAGTTTTGCTCCCGCCCTCCTTCTCTGGGCCCTGCCCGATCTCCTTTCCCGGCCAGCCGGGCTGCAAGAGAGATGAAAGGATTCTCAGTTGAGCAGGCCATCAGGCGGTGACAAGAACTGCTGCTGCCTCTGCTGCCTCCTGCCGTCAGTCTCCTCTCCTGGCCAGCTGGGCTGCAAGAGAGAGGAAAGGACTCTCAGCTGAGTGGGAACGATGGGCGGATTCCCTTTGTGACCAGACCCCTGCCGCATTTTCCCTGTCACCCTTACCATTGGCGCTGGGAAGGAACCTCTTGACTTCACACTCAAGAATGTCCGGCTCAAGTTCAATGTTCTCACCACTGTGGTTGTCAGGGACATTGAGGTCCATTTTGTAGAGTTCTTCTGTATACTCTTGCCATCTTTTCTTAATCTCATCTGCATTTGCTAGATCCCTACCATTTTTGTCCCTTATCATGGTCAATTTTGCTTGAAACGTTCCTTAAATTTCTCCATTTTTTAAAAAAGAGAGCTCTAGTCTTTCCCCTTCTGTTGTTTTCCTTTATTACTTTGCACTGTTCCTTTAGTTCTATTAGTTTGCACTGTTCATGTCAGGTGGGGGAAATTGCATAATGAACTCACCAAAAGGTGGCTTCTTTTTGGCAGTTTCATGTCTGTCCTAGACACTGAGGAAGAAGAAGTTTCGCTTTCCTCTGTTAATTTCCCTGACCAAGGAGGAATTCAAACCTAGGTCTCCTTAAACATAATTAGAATGGGTACCTATCCTATGAATTGGTAACTGTATAGCATTTTCTAAATCTAAGAGATTAGCAAAAGCAAAGCAAAAGCAATCACACTTATATACTGCCATAGCACTTGGTACACTGTCTGGGCGGTTCACAAGTTAATTAGCAATTTGTCCCCATGAGTAGCCAACATACTGGGTACTCATTTTATCTACCTTAGAAGGATGGAAGGCTGAGTCACCCTTAGGCCCTGGTCAGGATTGAATTTACAACCTTTTGGTTGCAGTACAGCAGTTTAACTACTGCGCCACCTGGTTTTTCAGAGGATCACAAAAGAAAACCTGAAGGCAATAAGTATTACAATATTCTGTGTCAGATAGAAGCAATTAACCTTTTGACTAAATCTCTGCAGTACAAATGGGTATTGTATTCCCCACACACACATACCAAAATCACACAGTTGAGAAATACAAGATTCATAGCTTTGTTTGATTGATCACTTAAACTCAAAACATGAGGAGGATTCAACTTTCTGGGAATCTAAATTACTTTTCAACAATGTGCTGCATTTCAGCTCACTTCTGAAAACCTTTCATAATTCTACCCTTATGGATTTCTCCTCCCTCCAAGGGCAACTTCAATAGCCCTTGTCTGATGCTCTGAGATGTCAAGATATAGTGTAATTATGAGTTTTGCCATGCTTGGCTTTACTAGGGCTGAAGAAAATAACCTGTGGTTCACTGATGCTGGGGATCTGACACTATGCCAGTAGCATGCTTAACATTTTGCCAGCCCTGTTGTAAGGCACGCCAATGTGAACAGAGACTAGCAGCCCAGGTGCTGTATGCTACATACTCAAAACAATTCTGCATGGTAGAACTCCTAAGCCAACTACAAAATGCCCCTTCCTACTCCAGAGCTGAACAATGTTGGACAAACTACCAGTAATGCCTAAAACAATTAAGATGGGACAGATGAATAGAGACACAAATTCCATTCTACTGAAGTCAGTCCAAGTATTTTTCTCCCCACTGGCTTGGAACTGAAGTTGTTACTCTTTCCCCAAATTTCATTAGTAATGGCATTTTAGTTCTAAACTAAATCAAGTGAACTAATGCATCACTCATTATATAGAAACAGGGGAAGTAAATTGCACAACCTCTATTTATGTTCAATGGAATACCCAAAAGAAAATACTGTGTCTCTTATTATGATGAAGGTATAGCTCACACATCTGTCTAGCAGAGGAGATGTACAAATTCTCACCTCACGCTATAACCCATTATGCTGTTTTAATAACTTCCTGGATTCTATATACAGTAAAACCCTGGGTTATGATGGAGGTCCATCCCAACAGCCTCCGCCGTAACCTGAAAAAATTGTAAACCAAAACATCCATAGGGATGCATTGAAAAATTTAAAAATGATCCTGAATTGATCGTTGTAAACCGGAAAAAAATACATTAAAATGTGTAAACTGGGACAGCATTTCCATATGATTTGCCATTGTAAATCACAGCAAACTTAAACCAAGGCTGGTGTAAGCAGGGCTTTTACTGTACTGTATTTCCACTTTCTATTCTTGGTTATGTATATTGGCATAGGTTCAACCTGTCCCAACAAAATCACTAAAGCACTAAGGAAGTCAAGATAACCACAGAAACATAGCAAGCCAATGATCTTGCAAACCAAAAAGTTCTAACCAGCTGGATTATGAACCTGTAAACCAGCTGGCTGGATTGCTCAGTGAGCTGGGTGCCTGACTGAGGAGACAGAGGTTGAGAGTTTGACTCCTCACTGAGATTCCTAGGAGGAGATTCTTGCTGTGAACAACCTTGGACAAGCAGCATACTCCCAGGGCACCTCCAGAAGAAGGGGATGGTGTGGGTTGCCCAGGTCACGAATTGGACAGCAACCTTTCCTGATAGGTTCATTCAGCGAGAACACTGCCTTGAAGACCAACCGAGCTTTACTGGAAAGGAAATTGGGTACGGGCTAATAATAATAAGGAGCAGTAGTGACTCCATGTTTCCTTGGCTGAGGACACTGAGAGGAGTAGGACAAATATCACGAGGAAAGAGACAAAGGTCTTGTAAACAGCATACGGTATCTGGCTCATGTCCACGTAAATGACTGCGCAGACACCAACCACAGCTAGACCAAATAGCTAGGACTTAGATAAGGCGAGAACAATAAATCTCGCCACAATCTGCTGATTAATCTGCTTATGGCCAACCTGGGCACGCAGGCTGGTAAGTGTAACCCAACCAGCCAAGTGCCATGTAGCAAGCCTTCTGTCACGGGGGTCTCACGCGGGCTGTGCGTGATGACTCCCAAAGTAGTCAATAAATACAGACCACCTGAGGATTCAGGGCTGGCTTTTTCCATCATACTTCCGTCTCTTGCACCTTCCTTGAGTTCAGCACCTTGACTCCCACAAACCATTACAACATCTGGTGACCCTCGACATGTCTAATCGGGAGTAGTGGAGCAGTTCTGATCAGAAAGAATCTCCGATCGGAACTCAGTACAGTCTCAAGGGAGGCAGCACGCTCGCACACTGGCAGACCTCACACATAGGAATCGACGTGTTCCGAAGCCAGGGAAAGCTGAGATCCAGTGCGACCGAAGGCAGAGCAGCAGATTCGCGGCAACCAAGGCCACGATCCCGATCCAGCCACCAAACCTGAGGGACATAGTCCTGTGCTTTACCCGCCCAGCCATACCGCTTAGACTTGTCCCATGGTAGCATCGACTCATGAGTTGTGTTAGCACGGTTAGCACGGGGAGGCAAACCTTGACCGTCAGGCTAGAGACTCATAGGGATGAGCTCAAAGCCCTGGCCAGGCGACACCACTACGGTGTAAGCAGACAGTGTCTGACAGCACTGGTGAAGCATCTGGGGGAGCATTGTCTGTTCTACCCAGAAGCAGGCACGATAGAACCAGAAGTTTGGGACAGGATAGGATACTGCCTTAAGCAGGAGCCCAGGGCACCTGCCGACATCATTGCAACTTGGAGCAAGTGTAGACAAGTAATTTCAGCGGTTAGTCCAGCCCGAGCAGAGACTGATACTTCCCCAGTACTTCCAGTGTACGAGGAACCATCATCCCCAACACGTCTCTGCCCAACCATCCAGTTTAGGTATGGGGGACTCTCCTCCAGCGGCAACTGCAGAAGCCGCGGGAGGGGGTGGAAACTCAGGAAGCGCAGGCGCTTCCCGGGCACCCAAAAGTCCTTTTCAATTGATGGTGGAGGAGGAAACATATAAGGGAGAGATACTGGCCGATGAGTTGGCCACACTTCAACAGCTATGTCCAGTCCGTGTAGAAACGGATCCCCTCATGGGTGATCAAACAGCGGTGTACACGTCAATTCCATATAAATTGCTTGCAGAAGTCCTCAAAGCCATCACAGAGACAGGACTCCAAAGCAGATTCATAAAGGGTGCACTCCAGCAGCTCTGTGAAGCCACCTCACTCATTCCTCACGACTGGAAAGTCATCATGTAGATGATGTTGAGCCCCAGCCAGTATCTCTTGTGGGATAGCGAGTACAAAATAGAAGTGCAGGCTAGGGCAGCTAAAATGGGCAGAGCAGTAATTCCTGAGCAGATATACGGCTCGGGGCTATTCGAGTCCATCCAGGCACAGTCGCTCCTGCAGGCAGCCATACTGCTGCTGGCTTCTCAGGCTGCTTTCAAAGCATATATCAAGGTTCCAGCTTCCGGCAAGGGAGTTAAGAATTACACCTCCATCAAACAGGGTACGCAAGAGCCCTACATGGATTTCATCAAGAGGCTAGAAGAAGCAATAAGCAGACAGGTAGACAACCACGAGGCACAGGAGGATCTCATGATGAAGCTGGCAAAAGACAATGCCAACCTTGATTGTCGCAAAGCTTTGCAGGTAATGTGTCATCGTCCTGATCTGACGCTCACCAACATGCTCAGAGCTTGCGCTGATGTTGGGACAGACTCTTACAAAATGGGTCTGTTAGCAACGGCAGTGCAAGGGGGAAACCAGCCCAAGGATAAGGACAAGAGGGCTTGCCACTGGTGTGGCAAGATAGGGCACTATGCAAAAGACTGTAGGTTGAAGCAGCCCCAAAACAAAGGGGGCGGCCAATCATCGGGCCGTCCACCCGATCCAACCACCCAGTGTCCAAGGTGCCACAATGGCTTCCATTGGGCACGTCATTGTACTTATTCAGGAAACCGAGTAGCGGGTATGTCCCTAGTCCTGGTTCAAATAGGGATAGCGCCTGCCCTGACAGCCCCAGGGCAAGGATCCCAGTAGCAACATCCAGTCTCGCACCCAGCGTTTCCAAGGAACAGGCAGAAACGAAAGGCAGCACAGGGCTAGATTTAGTGTGCCAGGAGGAGGTCACTTGCGACCTGCCAGGCACAGTCTATCTGGTCAAATCCCAGTATCAGGGACCCCTGCCCCACAACATCATGGGAATAGTCTTGCCTCAGAGCAGTGCTGGGAAAAAGGGAATCTTTGTGATCCCGGGAGTCATCAACTCCGATTACACTGGAATCATCAAGATCTAGCTTTGGACGCAGTTACCCCAATTAGCAAAGGAGACTCAGTAGCGCAATTGATCATGGTTCCATATCATCTGACAGGTGGGGGCAAGGAGGTTGTCAGAGGAGATGCAGGATTCGGGTCGACAGATCATCCGAGAAAGGAAGGGGCAGTGGAAGGATTCCAGATCATAGCGACAGTGGAGCCAAACATAGAGTCGAAGCAGCGACCAGTCATCAAGGTATTTTTGAATAAAAGACCTTTTGATGGGCTGCTTGATACAGGAGCCATGACTGGGTAGAGGTCACTATTCCAGAGGCAGACGGCACCGTGGTCATCCGACCACACGTCTTGAATTTGCCTGTCAATCTCTGGGGTAGGGACATTCTGCAGCAGTATCGTGCAACCCTAATGTTTGAGTAATGGCCCTACCGCTCAAATGGTTGACTGATGAGCCAGTATGGATAGACCAGTGGCCAATAGTTGGGGATAAACTAGTAGCTTTAAAGCAGCTTGTTAAAGAGCAGCTTGAAGCGGGCCGCATAGAGTGTTCCACCAGTCTGTGGAACTCTCCGATCTTTGTCATCAAGAAGAAGTCAGGCAAATGGCGGCTTCTTCATGATTTGAGGGGAATCAACAAGTGCACTCAACCCATGGGACCGCTTCAGTGTGGCATTCCCGAAGGGTGGGAGATCCTAGTCGTAGACTTGAAAGACTGCTTTTACACCATTCCTTTAGATTCTAGGGACAAGGAGAGGTTCGCCTTTACGGTGCCTGTTGTCAACCATAAGGAATCAATCCAAAGGTTCACGTGGAAATTTTTGCCACAGGGCATGCTTAACTCGCCCACTCTGTGCTGAATTTATGTCCACGACGCACTGGAAAAGTTCAGGAGCCTGCACCCCGAAGTCTTAGTCTGCCATTTCATGGATGACATATTGATTGCAGCACTCACATTGGGTGTCAACATGTTTTGTGACCTCCAGAGCACTCTGGGGGAAAAGGGATTGATCATTGCCCTAGAAAAAGTTCAGAGAACTGAACCCTATTTGTATTTGGGTCATCGGCTTCTCAGATCCTATGCAGCACCAGTGCTGCCTAGGGTCCATATCAGGGATTCCATTACGTAATTGGAACTCCAACAGATTCTAGGTAACATCAATTGGGCATGTCCGTATTTCAGATTAGACACTGAGTTTTTAAAACCAATTTTTTCGCTGCTTACGCTAGGGAAGCAGCCAGCCAATCGCATATGCATTCCACGAAATGTGAAAATAACTCTTCAGGAGGTAAACCATGTCCTCAGCCTCAGATGGGTAGATAGGATCAGCTAGGAGCCAGACGCTCATGTCCTGAATCTGTACGTAGTTGGGACTGGGACCATGTTTACCGGAGCGCTAGGGATAGACTCTGATGGGGGGCAAAATAGTGCAATGGGTGTATCTGCCAAACACCTCATCCCGCAACGTCATTCCTCCTCAAGAGCTGGTGGCGACGATAATCTACAGAGGGAGGCTGAGAGCAAGGGACATTTCTGGACACGATCTAGCCAAGATAGTTGTGCCATTCACCAAAGACCAGATAGAACGGCTCATGCAGTTAGGAGATTCTCTCCCGATTGTATTGGAAGGTTTTACAAGGAATTTGGCATACCATCTGCCAAAAGACCCTAGGCTTGTTTCGCTACAGATGCGGACAGTCGAACTGCAGGGAATGTTGTCCTTGATCCCACTTCAGGGGGCGAAGATGGCATTCACAGATGGGGGAAAGGTTATGGCGTTCTTACAAGGCTTGAGGGGCAGGCTTGGAACACGCTACTGACACTTCCGCAGTGGTCAGCACAGAGAGCGGAGCTGGCAGCAGCAAATCTAGCCTTGAGAATGTTTGCCCATGAAGCACTGAACAGTATGTAAGGAATGTGATTGACAGTCTACCAGGAGCCTACATCACTCCTGCGATAGACAAAAACTTGTTAAGTCTGTTCTTGATCATGCAGTTTCATTTGCACAACCACAGGGAAAGGTTCTATGTCACCCATATTAGGAGTCACCAGGATTTGCCTGGCCCCCCTCTCTGAGGGCAACAATAGAGCCAACACGGCTGCAAAGGAAGCGCAGCAAAAGTTAGTTTCGGGAGTTTTCATGACCCCAATTCAAAGCCATGCATTCTTCCATCAGAATGTGAAGGCACTGGTGAGGCAGTTCAAACTGCCATTGTCATAAGCCCAGGGAATAGTTTGTTCCTGCCCGCAGTGCACAGGGGCACCAGGGGGGCCATCATGGGGGGGTTAACCCAAGAGGTACCGAAGCCAACCAACTGTGGCAGATGGACGTTACGCACGTTCCACAGTTTGGGAGATGGCAGTTCATGCACGTCTCCATTGACACTTTCTCGCAATTCGTTTGGACTACGGCTCAGAAAGGCGAATCTGCAACTCATGTAGAGCAACATCTCTTGGCATGTTTCATGACCATGGGCAAACCAGATTGCTTGAAAACCGATAATTCGCCCGCCTATAGCTCCAGACAGCTAGCCACATTTTTGGCCATCTGGGACATTAGGCACATCTTCGGCATACCATACAATCCCCAAGGACAAGCCATTGTCGAACGGGTGAACCGGATACTAAAGTTTTATATTGAAAAACAAGAAAGAAGGGAAGAAGTAGCCATGCCAAGAACTCAGGCTCAGGCACAGCAGCGCTTGCATAAAGTTTTGTTCATGTACAATCATCTTAACATCTTTGCTGACTGCACCCCACAGGAGAAGGATTTCCGTACTTGGGAATGCCTCCTGCGCCCCATGGTACATTACCGGGTCCCACCGGGGCCTTCTTGGAAGGGCCCACCCCCTGGTAACATGGGGAAGAGGGTATGCAGCGATTATGTCTCCTACAGGTGTCGTTTGGATCCCATCTCATTGTGTAAAACCGCATCTCGAGCCCCATGGCTTGGAGGTGATCGGTCCAGGACCCCTTGCCCAAGATGGAAGGAGTGAGTCTGATGGAGGAGGCGGTTCTGGCAGAGACCAGACCCAAGAATCACCTGGGGAATGGTCAAAACCCTGTGTGATGATGCCATGTCCATCTTGGTTGAGCAACACACTGAGCCCACCCCACAAAACATGGTGGCCACAGTGCTAGCTCATATCACCTACAATTCTCTGATGGTTGTCTTGATCCTTTCCTTGATTTTGGGGGAAGGGGTCGGGGCTTCCTCTGGGGACTTGACGCCTGGTGAGGATTTGTCTGCCAGGCTCCAGTATAACATTTGGGAAACACTTGTCAGACTTGTCAACCAATCTGAATTTTGCATAAAGCAGACCACGGACCCTGCTTCATTGTTGAGTACTTGCCTTGTCCTGGTCTGCCGTGCTCCGGGAGAGCAGACCCGGGACATTGAGTGGGTGCCTAAACGTGTACTTGGACACTATCGCAGAATCACATATGCGACTTACATAAACTGGGGGACTCAGGTAACAAAAACTTTGCCCGCTGATGTAGTCACTCTAGTTACACCCCGAGTGGCAATCAGTCCAAACACATCTTGTGCCAGGATGACTGGTTGCTCCTCAGTCAAGGAGCTACCCTACAGTTGTCTTAACCCCGGAAAAGAGACTTGGAAATGTGATCACCCGGACATTGTTGGCATTATGTACAGTCATTTCATTTTGCCCATAGGGTGGTTTTTCACTTGTAACCAATGCACATGGAACTACATTCCAGCCAATGTATCAGATTCATTTTGTTGTATAAGTTGTTTAACACTGGTTCTCCCAAAAAGGGAAATGCTTACACCACACCGAGCCACACCATGCCCAGCACGGATCACACGAGCAGTCCAGCTCGACGAAACTTGTGATAGCAATATAAGGTTACTCAGTAAAGCAGAGTATGTCGCCTTAGCGGTAAGCCTTGTACGGGTACCTGGATGCACATAGAATTGGTCAGCTGGCCCTGGCCAAAGGTCTCAATCACACCTCTTCAGCTATCGCTTTGATTAATCAAGAGCAAATAGAAATTAGACATGCAGTGCTGGATAACTGAGCAGCTATTGATTACTTGCTTCTTCCCCATCACTTAGGATGTGAAACAGTTCACAATATGTATTGCTTCAATCTCACAGATAATTCCAGCAGAATCCAAAGTCATATCACTGACTTGGATAAAATAGTTACATACATTCAACAGGACACCAATTGGGGATGGTGAAATGAGCTCTGGTCCTGGGTGCGTGGAACTGGCTACAAACAACGCTTAAAGTCACTGCTAGTGTTGTGGTAATGGGAGTCATGCTATGCTGCTTTGCGCAATGCATCCCCTCGTTCCTGTCCATGTGCCACCCAGGACGGAGACCCCTGGTAACAATCACGCCTCGACAGCTTATGCCCTACATCTGCCAGGTTCTCAGCCAAGTTACTTTAGAAAGTAAAGAAAGAGGGAATGTGGGTTGCCCAGGTCACGGATTGGACAGCAACCTTTCTCGATAGGTTCGTTTGGTGAGAACACCGCCTTGAAGACCAACCGAGCTTTACCGGTAAGGAAATTGGGTACAGGCTAATAATAATAGAGAGCAGTAGTGACTCCATGTTTCCTTGGCTGAGGACACTGAGAGGAGTAGGACAAACATCACGAGGAAAGAGACACAAGGTCTCGTAAACAGCATACTGTATCTGGCTCACGTCCATGTAAAGGGCTGAGCAGACACCAACCACAGCTAGACCAAATAGCTATGCATAGGTGCACGGAGTCTTCTAGGACTTACAACAGATGGTAAACAACTTCTAAATACTCATAAGAACATAAGAACAGCCTTGCTGGAACAGGCCACAGCCCATCCAGTCCAGCATTCTGTCTCACACAGTGGCTCACCATTTCCTTCAGGGTATTCCCCAGCAGATGCCTTCACCTGCTTAGGATTCCCTGGAAATGGCATTGAGAGATATCCTGCCTATCTCTCCAACCCAGAGGTTGTCCTTAAGTATCCATAATTATAGCCATTGATATCCTTGTCCTCCATGAACTTGTCTAATCCTTTCTTAAAGCTGTCAAGACTGACAGCTGTCACCACTTCTTCTGGCAGGGAGTTCCATAGACCAGTAATCCTCTGGGTGAAAAAGTACTTTCTCTTATTTGTTTGAGAACTAGTACCCAAAAGTTTCATGGAGTATCCCCTGGTTCTAGTGTTATGCGATAGGGAAAACAGTTTTTCCTTATCTACTTTGTCCACACCGTGCATGATTTTATAAACTTCAATCAGGTCAACTCTTAGACGTCGTCGTTCAAGAGTGAAGAGGCCCAACCGTTGCAGCCTCAGATGGTAAGGAAGGTGTTCCAGTCCCCTAATCATTCTGGTTGCCCTCCTCTGCACTTTTTCCAGCTCCATAATATCCTTCTTGAGGTATGACGACCAGAACTGTACTCCTATCTAGAAAATGCTGGAAAGGGTAACCATAAGTTGGAATCAACTAGAAAGCACACAATTACTATAATTATTAATCAAGCTATGAGTCTAGCCAGTGAGTATTCTCCAACCAACCTGCAAAGGTCTGCTGTTACACCAATCACTGATGAGATGATGGTAACATAGACTTACCTGGGCATACCCAGTTGTTGCCTGAATGGTGGTCCAGGATGAGAGCAACCCACATAATTGGGCTCCCAATGTCATGTTGGCTGCATGTGCATTCTGTAGCAAGCAACAAGAATGCTGGGAAGCCAGCCACCAGGATGGCCCTTACTGCTGGCTTTCAATTGCCTGGCCTTGGGCTGGGGTGGTGTACCCTTAGGCAAATGAACTTGAGTGGTGCAAGCTTCACTGTGGTCCACCTACTCAGCATAAAAGCAGGAACATGGCTGCTCTGATTTTGTGGCACACTGGTCTTCCCTTCCACCCCACCTTTTTTCTCTTACTAGTTTCTCTTACTTGTATTGTACAAGGCTTTCTGTACAGACACTGAAAACACAGAACAGTAATGTTGTTGACTTTTTCTCTTTCAACACAACTTTGTTGGCAGTTTGGGACATTGGAGTAGATCCAAGTACTGAGCGGGTGGCAGGCAGGTCTCTTATTAACCTTGGGTAATGAAGCAATCCCCTTAAGGGATACTGGCAGCAAGGCCATAGTCTGGCCTGTATTGGGAGCTATAGGCCTGGACATGCCCCTGGGTGGCACAAAGCCACAGAGTAGCATACATTCATGTGTTCTCCAAAGGACTGCCACTCCTGAGGGAATTCCCATTTGCCAGCTGGGAGGGGCAGTGGTTGGCATCAGAAAGTTCTGCCCTCCTGATGCTCTGGATCCATTCCCAATACTGGGTGAGGAATACTGTTGCTGTAACCAATAAAGTCATGGCCTTTTACTCCAAAGAACCGTTTGCTGCTTTTCTTTGTGTAATAATATCTTGCTCCTGAAGCCCAGTCCTGTCAACCAAAGAGGAAACAGGCTATTTGAAGACCTCTCAAAACCTGTTTATATGAAACTGAACTTTGGCTCGTGGTCCTAAAATAAACCTGTGTAGAACTAAGTGCCAGGGAAGATATTCCATAGGATTGAGCTTTGCTTTGCATGTCTAAACAGGGTCATGCTGAGGTTTACTCATGGATAGATACTCAGAGAATTAAGCAGCCTTTTGCATGCTCTGTGGTTAAATGTTGATACAAATGATATGGGGCACTGTACATTTTATTTGGGGCCCATGTCATGCCCTTAGTCTTGCTCATATGCAAGATACTTCCTAAATTAGAATGCATATCCTAGGCCGAATAAATTTTTCATCACTTCTGTAAGCCAGATTGCACATTGTATGGAAAAGGAATCAAAATCAAGAAGATGAAGTTGAAAACAATCTCTCCTAAAGTCACAATGGCCATCTGTTAGTCTGGATCTCTATGGTTATCATACTTCACACTCCTGCCTGGCTACTACATTTATAATCTCTTTTCAAACTCCAAGGATGATGAAAAAAATCTGAAGATTTTGTGCTACAGAGAAAGCTGCAACTTTATCTGAAACATGAAGCTGTTAAATCACGTCTAATGTTTTAACACAAGACTAAATGTATCAGCAATCACTCATGTGTTAAACATGACTGTTCGCAAAGTACACTTGTTTTTCAATAAGTGTTTAATAATTTAGTTCACTTAGCTTTTGCAATCATACAGCTCATAACTTATTTTGAGAGCTGGAATATTTAAAATTCTTGCCTGTGGAATGGCTCAAAAGCATTCTTAGGCAGAAGAATGAAATGTTTCAATGTGTCAGTTTCAGGACAAACTGACATCCAAGGCAAAGTAGACTTTGATCCAGAGAAAATATAGCATTGCCATCATTTCTCCTCATGAGGGCATATTTTAAAATGCATGAACTAAGAAATTATCCTCACCTAATTGTGTCAAACAATGTATGGTGCCACAGGGCTTGTCTACATGGGCTCACTTGGAGTGGGCTGGTGGAGCTAAACAGGGTCACTTGTAGTTGGGTAGAAGTTAGTATGCTGTTTGGTGTGATTTTTGCATCCAAATGGCATACACACCTCAAGCAACCCTATTTGGTCCAGCTTCTCTCTTTTTTATATATAAATGTTTATTAACTTTTTCAAAAATATACAGATATACATAAAACAATACATCATAAAAAGGAAGAAAAAACATATTTCATAAAAAATAATCTCATACATGATAATTGAACTATTACCTTTTATAGCTGTCTATAATGTTAAACATCCCCTAGAAAAACAACTAACTTGTATAAAAAAAAACTGCACAAAATTTCTTTTTTTTATCACTACAACTATAATCATCTCATAAAACATTTCAGTAATACTGTACTTTAAGTACAACTATCAAAATCGAATTTTCCCTTGAATTCCACCCAGTGTTTATTTACATTGCTCTAGAAAGCTCGGTCCCAATATTTACCTCCAGAAACTACTTTGAATTGGTACAGGTCTACTACTTTCATCACCCGTGAGGCAGTAATCTACAAAAGGCTTCCAAATACTCCAAAATCTATTTTATTTATTTTATTTATTTATTTATTTATTCAATTTATATCCCGCCCACTCAACACAAGGCCGACTCCGGGCGGCTAACAACATAAACGTAACCCCAGGGCAACCCAAGGAGTTTACAAATGTAAATACAATATTCACAAATACAATAATAAATACAACATTTCAAATATATAATCACAATCCTAAAAACAGTTAAAACAGTAAAAACAAATTAAGACTACCCACCCCCTAAAAAGCAGGGGCTGCAGGATCGAAAGGCACCATGGGGAAGAGTTCCTCTACACCAACCACCCCATGGTGGTTACCCTTCCACCTGCACCCCACACTTGACCCGCCAGCCAGGTTTTAAGATTTTTCTTTCAATTTATCCCTTTTTACTTTTATCTCCCATGTCAGTTTATCGTTCAATGCTAAATTCCACATTTCTTTATACCATTCTCTCATCTATATAATTACATCATTTTTCCAATGTCTAGCAATACATTGTCTACCAATTGTTAACATTATTTCTAGTAATTCTTTTTCCTCCTTGTTTAAACTCATACCAGCCACATCTGTTACCTGACTCCAGGTTAATTTTCTTACCCATTATTTCCCCAGCCTCTTTTTCTATTCTTCTCCAAAAATCATATATCATTTTACAACTCCACCACATATGTTCATAAGTTCCAATAGTGTCTTTACATCTCCAACATAAATTATCCTTTTTATTGTCAATCTGATGTAACCTCAGTGGTGTCAGGTACCATTGCCACAGCATTTTATAATTATGCTCCTTAATTCTTACTGACATGGTTCTCATTATCCTCTTTTTCCACTTATTTCTCCATTCATCTTTTCCTATCTTTTTGTTCAAATCCTGTTCCCACTTTGATTTCAAAACTTCCTGTGGTTCACCACCCCTGTTTAATACGGCATAAAGTTTGCTTACTAGACCCTTAATGCTTCTATCTCCTTTTCGAATCTTTAAAACCAATTCTTCAAAATTCCGTCTTTTCTCTGTCTATATCTAATTCTCTCCTATATTTGTTATTCCAGTTATTAACCTTCATTATCTGGAACCAATCCAATTTTAACTGTTCAAACAACTTTTTCTTCTTATCTTCGTCCCTACAAATCCGTAACCAATCTTTCACCAAGGAAACTTCATTTTTATCCAATATTTCCTTTATTTCTTTATCTATTTTTATCGGAAAGCATGCCATATCTGCTAATTCCAAAATTGGAGAGACATCTGGGGCCAGGTCCTTCTTTAATCTTTTCCACACGTTCACGAGTCCCTTCATCATTGTGTTACTGGTAACTGTCATTTTAACCTTACCTCCCCAAAAAATAATTTTGCCTATATTCCTATAATCTTTCATCTCAATCTCCTCCCAAATTACTTTTTCTCTTGCCAGAATCTTCACAACATTCTTAATTTGAAAGGCACGATAATAAGCTAATAAATTTGGCATTCCTAAACCCCCTTCTTTCTGAGGCAGATACCATAATTTCTTTAGTAATCTAGGTTTTTTACCTCCATTACAAAAATTATTAAACATCTTTTGAAACTCATTAATTTCCCTTTCATTCATTTGAATTGCAAATGCGTCAAATAAAAATTTAATTTTCGGTAACAACATCATTTTGCAAATTGCAATACTCCTGAACCATGACAACTTCAACTTTAGAAAACTTTGTAGTCTAGTCTTAAATTCCATTTTCAGGCTATCATAATTCAATCTTTTAAGTTCTTCCAATCTATTTGATATAATTATCCCCAAATATTTCAACTTATCTTTAATTTGTATATTGGTTAGTCCCGCAATCTTTTCCCTCTCCCCTTCTCCGATGTTACACAACATCATTTCCGATTTATCCCAATTTATCATCAAACCCATAATATCCTCAAAATCCTCAAATTGTACTTTAATCCTATCCATAACCCTCTCAGGATGCTTAGCCGTTATCAGTGTATCATCTGCATACATACTTATCTTATTACCATTATCCCTTCTATTTTTGCATCTTCTCTTATACTTTTGGCCAAAATTTCCATTGCCATAATGAACAAAATAGGGGACTTTACTGTATGGGACCAAAGACAACAGGACAGCCGAAGGGTTGGCTTAACTCAGGTTTATTGCATGAGGACCGGGTGAAGCATTGGGTAATGGCGGTGATACATCTCTTTATATACAGTAGGGTTATACATTTGAATCTTGTAGCACGGTAGCTCATTGGCCGCTACCTGCGAGGCCTCGCCCAGGCACGCCTCTCTTCAGTAGTTCTTCTTTCCTGCTGCTGAATGCGGGGAAGGTTTTCCCGCGGCTGTCCGTGATTGAGCAATGTGAACCATGTGAGATTGAACGCTCGCAGCTGCCCTCTATGGGCTGCTTGCTCGCGTTCCTTTACAGCTGCAATACATTGTAATTGGGGTGGTTACATTCTGACAGTACAAGACATGCATACACAACATCCCTCCCCCCTAGGATGGGACGAAGTCCCGCAACCAATGTGGCTTGCCGCACATTCGCTTGGGGCGCGCTTGCGCCTGCCCTAGTACCGGAGAGCCTGTGATCCCTGACTCCGTGGGTGCTTGTCCTGCAACGGGAAATGGGGATTCATTAGTGGCTCTGTGGGGCGTCTGTGCCTGCCTTGCGCTGGGGGAAGGGAATGGGATGAACAACTGGGAAGTGAACCCCTGTCTGTTTCCCTCGGACCCCGGGGACCCTCCGATCGTGAACCGCGGGACCGATGAAGATGCCCTTGTGGTTCTGCTCCCTTCTGTCCCCCGCTCGGGGGACCTTGAGACTGTGGCGGACGGCCTCGCCGTTTCCTCCTGCCTTGGGGGTGTCGGTCTCCGGGACATTGGCGCTATGTTGCACTCTAATTCACAGGGGCTACTGGGACTGGAAGTACCAGGGGCTGAACTGAAACCCCTCTTTTCACTAGGACGGGTGGGGGACCACTCCGCTAACTCCCCCTGGCACTGTAAATCACGGTCTAAACTTTTTGGGGAATCTGTATTTCTGGGACGCTCCCGGGGGATGTGTGTGGGATCGGGGCTCTTCCTTTCCGCCGCAAACTCCCGCAAAAGATTTCTGAGGATCGATTCCCTTTCCTCCCCCCTTGGTGGGGACCCATGTTCCCCTTTCCCTCCCCCTTGGGTTAAGCGGGTGGGGGAGTACCCTAACGCTGATTCGTTGCTACTCTCGTCTTCGTCCTGCTTTCCGGGGACCCTCCGCCTGAGTTGATCTGCGTGCCGCCTCCACAGGAGGCCTGTATTGGTCTCCACGCAGTATGAGACGGGGCCGGTTTGTTCTATTACGATGCCGGGCACCCAGGCTGGTCCCCCGCTGGCGTAGTTCCTGCAATGCACGGGGGCGCCTACGCTAAAACTCTTTGAGGAATCCATCTCTACATTTCGCCCTTTGTCTTCTACTCTGGTGGGGTCTAGCCTGGAGATTACCGTAGCCAGCTTCCTGCGCATTAGCAATTCCGCGGGGGAGTACCCTGACGCTAAAGGGGTGACCCTGTACCGTAGCAGGAATTGGCATAGTTGTCGGTCTAGATCTCCGGAGCCCATGCGCCGTAGCGCGTCTTTAGTGGTGCGCACGAGGCGCTCTACTTGGCCGTTGGTGGCCGGGTGGAAAGGGGAGGAGGTGATGTGCCGAATGGCATTGAGATCCACGAATTCCCTGAACTCGGCGGACGTAAAGCAGCTAGCGTTATCGCTGACGAGGGTGTCGGGTAAACCGAACGTGGAAAAGACCCTCCGTAACTGTTTAACTGTGGTGGCCGAGGAGGTGCTCGAGACTGGGATGACCTCCAACCACTTTGAGAACGCATCCACCACTAGGAGGAAGAGCGTTCCCCTGAACGGCCCTGCAAAATCTACGTGTACCCGGGACCAGGGCCCCCTCGCTGCGTCCCACTCTCTATGTGGCAGACGAGCCTCTTCTGGCCTGGAGCTTTGGCACGCTTCGCAAGTGCCGACCATGTGCTCAATGTTGGCGTCTAGCTGCGGCCACCAAAAGTAACTACGGGCTAGAGCCTTCGAGCGGCCGATCCCCGGGTGGCTGACGTGCAGCAGCTTAAGCACCCTCGGCCGGAGGGACGTGGGAATCACTACCCGCTGCCCCCACAACAGGCAACCCCTCTCTAGGGACAACTCTAGTTTCTTTTTGAAAAATGTGTCGAATTCCGCTGCTGGGGAAGACACGGGCCACCCTTTCTGTACCCAGGAGCAGACTGTGGCTAATGTTTTGTCCTTGCTGGTCGCTTTGGCGATGTCGGCCGGTACTACTGGAGGGGAGTCTAGGACCTCTATCATTAAAACCTGGTGGTCTCTCTCTTCCTCGCCCACATGGCAGCAATCCCGGGGAATGGGGGACCTCGACAGGGCATCCGCGTGGCTGATCTCCTTTCCGGGCTGGTATACCAACGCGTGCTGATACGCGTTGAGAAAAATGGCCCACCTGAGCATTCTCGGGGACAGGATTTGGGGTGTGGGCTTATCTGCGGTGAAAATGCCTAGCAAGGGCTTGTGGTCAGTCACTATGGTGAAGGGGCGGCCATACACGAAATCATGAAATTTCTTGGTCCCCGCAATTATCGCTAGTGCTTCCCTGTCTGTCTGGGCGTAGTTTCTCTCTGCTTGGGACAAGGACCTAGAGTAAAACGCTATCGGGGCCTCCCTCCCGTTCTCCAGCACGTGGCATAACACCGCCCCCACCCCCACCGGGGATGCATCGCAAATCAGGACAACTGGGCGTTTGGGATTGAAGTGGGTCAGTACAGCATCTGATGCCAGGAGTCGCTTCAGGTCATTGAAAGCCTTCTCGTGGTCGTCGCCCCACTTCCATGCCTCGTCCTTTTTTAACAATTTGTGTAGCGGTTCCGCCACGGCTGCCTTCCGAGGAAGGAAGGAGTGGTAGAAGTTGAGCAGCCCAAGGAACGACTGCAGCTCGGGCTTGGAGGTGGGGCGAGGGGCCTTTTTGATGGCGGCCACTTTGGATTGGGATGGCCTTATTCCCTCGGGAGTAATGCGGAACCCTAGAAACTCGACTTTGGTTGCGAAGAAGACGCATTTGTCCTTTCGCAACCGCAACCCCGCCTTTTCGAATTTTTCTAGGACCCTTCCCAACCTTTCTGCCAATTCTGCCCGGCTCCCCCCTGTAATCAATACGTCATCAAAGTAGGGTAACACCCCCTCTAGTCCCTTTAGGAGGCGTTCCACGAGTGATTGGAAAATCCCGGGCGCCGAATTCACGCCGAATTGGAGGCACGATACTTGGAACGCCCCTTTGTGTGTGACTATGGTCTGCGCAGCAGCTGCGGCGGGGGTGACCGGGAGCTGCTGGTAGGCTTGGGCCAGGTCGAGCTTAGCAAAACACCTCCCCCCGTGCAACCTGGCCAACAAGTGGCTGACTACCGGCACCGGATACGCATTAGGGCGGATCGCCTTATTGATGGTGCACTTGTAATCAGCGCATATGCGGACCTCCCCGTTGGCCTTGAGTGCTGTTACAATTGGAGTTTCCCACTCCGCAGAATCAACAGGAACAAGAATCCCCTGGCCCACCAATTTGTCCAACTCCGCCTCTATTTTGTCTTTTAGGGCGAAAGGCACCCTGCGCGGTTTAAGTCTGATTGGACGTACTCCAGGGTCCAGGTCGAAAGTCACTGGGGGGCCCTTGAACTTTCCGAGTCCTTTTTTAAAAACTTCGGGGTGCGCCTCACACACGCTCTGTATTGGATCAGTCCCGGCGGCGTGTACTCCCACAGCGTGCACCCCCCCGATGAACAACCCCAGGGGCTGAAACCATTGAGTCCCGAGGAGGCTGCATTTACCTCCTTTGAGGACGACTAGGGGAAGCGTTGCAGCGCGCTTTTTGAACTGGACCTGGAACTTCCCAACCCCCAGTACCGGGATGCGTTTCCCTTGCACGTCCTTTAGTGTGGCCCTCAACGCCTTGAGCTTGGGCCGCACGTGGGGGGCTATCTTTAGGAACTCTCCCTGAGAGATAATAGAGTAAGAAGAACCCGAGTCCACCTCCATCCTAACAGGGGCCCCTTGTATTACTACCTCGACGAAGTATCGGGGATGCTCCGTGGAAACGCTGAAAACCGGAGCGTCGTCCTCGCTGTCGTCGGAGATGCGTCCGACGCCGTCCCGCTTCCTCGTGGTCCGGGTGCCGTGGTCCTTGGGCCTCGTGGTGCGGTCCTGCCTCGCCGAGCGGTCTGGGGAACTCCTCTTGGCCTCGCGCCGCTTCCGGCAGACCTTGGCGATGTGCCCGCGCCGGCCGCAGTTGTGGCACTCGGCCTTGCGGAACGGGCATTTGGCGCGGGCGTGGGTGGCGCCGCAGCCGTCGCAGCGTCGGCCATTCTTCTGGACCCGCCGGACGTCCTCGTCGTCGCCGCTCTCCGTGGACGAGTTCGAAACCCGCCGGGCCGCGCGCACCGAGCTCTCTGCCTTGGCGGTTTTTGGTCGCCAGTCCTGGAGCTCTTGCATGCCGGCCGTCGTGGCTTCCGCAGCCTGCGCCGTGTCGAGGACCTGTTGCCACGTGGGAGGCGGCTCCTGTTTCATCAGCGCGCGCTGGGTCTTGGTGTCCCTCAGGCCGCAGAGCAGGCAGTCGCGGAGGGTGACTTCTGGGGTCTCCCACTTGCAGGGGCCGGCGGCCAGCCGCAGGGCCGCGGCGAACTCGGCGACCGATTCCCCGGGCGCTTGGACTCGCCTCCAGAACGCGCTCCGAGCGGGGAACATCGCTATCGCGGGCCGGAGGTGGGCGCGCAACACAGCCAGAAGCTCTTTGGCTTTGTAGTCGCTCACCCTCCTCGGCGCGATCAGGTCCACCAGAGTCCTTTTTGTTTCGTGTCCGAGCATGCGGACGAAGATGGCCCTCTTCTTGTCTTCATCTGAGACTTCGAGCTCCACCAGCGCTCCGTTGAAGTCTATCTCAAACAGCTCCAAGTCTCCCGGCTTCCTGATCTCGTAGCCGGCGCATGTCTTGGTCCCGTGGGCAGCCATTATCCCACCTTCGTCGCCAGTTTACTGTATGGGACCAAAGACAACAGGACAGCCGAAGGGTTGGCTTAACTCAGGTTTATTGCATGAGGACCGGGTGAAGCATGGGGTAATGGCGGTGATACATCTCTTTATATACAGTAGGGTTATACATTTGAATCTTGTAGCACGGTAGCTCATTGGCCGCTACCTGCGAGGCCTCGCCCAGGCACGCCTCTCTTCAGTAGTTCTTCTTTCCTGCTGCTGAATGCGGGGAAGGTTTTCCCGCGGCTGTCCGTGATTGAGCAATGTGAACCATGTGAGATTGAACGCTCGCAGCTGCCCTCTATGGGCTGCTTGCTCGCGTTCCTTTACAGCTGCAATACATTGTAATTGGGGTGGTTACATTCTGACAGTACAAGACATGCATACACAACAGGGACAAAGGACAGCCCTGCCTGGTACCTGCCTCAAGCTTTACCTCATCTGTGACTTCATCATTTACTCTAATCTTAGCAATCCCTTTCTGATATAACAGATCGATTACCCTTCTAAATCTGTCCTGAAATCCATAGCTTTTTGTTGTTGTTCAGTCGCACAGTCGGTTCCGACCTTCTGCGACCCTATGGACCATTGTTCTCCAGGCGCCTCTGTCCTCCACCATCCCCATCAGCCCTCCCAGCTCTGTGCCCATTGTGTCTACAATACCATCTAGCCATCTTATCCTTGGCCTCCCCCTTCTTCTTTTGCCCTCCACCTTTCCCAACATCAATGCCTTCTCAAGTGAATCCTCCCTTCTCATTTGATGTCCAAAGTATTTTAGCTTCATCTTTACTATTTGACCTTCCAATGAGCAGTCAGGGTTAATTTCTTCTAAGATTGACCTATTTGTTCTCCTCGCTGTCCAGGGGACTCTCAAAACCCTCCTCCAACACCACATTTCAAAGGCATCTATTCTTCTGCGTTCAGCCTTCCTAATTGTCCAGCTCTCGCATCCATACATTACTACTGGGAAAACCATTGCTTTGACTATTCTAATTTTTGTTTGCAATGTGATGTCTCTGCTTTTCACTATGTTCCCCAGGTTTCTCATTGCTTGTCTCCCAAGAATCAGTCGCCTTTTTATTTCATGGCTACAATCCCCATCTGCAGTGATCTTTGATCCTAAGAAAGTAAAATCTGTCACTGCTTCTACTTCTTCCCCGTCTATTTTCCTGGAACTGATTGGGCCTGTTGGCATTATCTTGGTTTTCTTGATATTGAGTCTCAAGCCAGCTTTTGCACTCTCCTCTTTCAGCCCAATCAAGAGTTTCTTTAGGTCTTCCTCACTTTCTGCCATTAGGGTGGTATCGTCTGCATATCTCAGATTGTTGATGTTTCTCCCAGCGATTTTAATCCCATATTGTGATTCCTCCATCCCTGCACTGCGCATTATGTGCTCTGTGTATAGGTTGAATAGGCATGGTGACAAAATGCAGCCTTGACTTACTCTTTTCCTATTCCAAACCACTCTGTCATTCCCTGTTCTGTCCTAACTGTTGTTTCTTGGTTCATGTACAGATTTCTCAGGAGGCATATGAGGTGTTCTGGTATTCCCATCTCTTTAATTACTTGCCACATCTTGTTGTGGTCCACACAGTCAAATGCCTTAGTGTAGTCAATAAAACAAAAGTAAACTTGTTTCTGGTATTCCTTTGTTTTCTCCATGATCCAGCGTATGTTGGCAATGTGGTCTCTAGTCCCCCTGCCTCTTATGAAACCGGCCTGCACCTCTGGTAATTCTCTTTCCACATGCTGCTAAAGTCTATCCTGTATTATCTTGAGCATCACCTTGCTGGCATGTGGGATGAGCGCGATTGTTCGATAATTTGAACATTCTTTGGCATTGCCCTTTTTTGGGATTGGGACGTATACTGATCTTTTCCAGTCCTGTGGCCACTGTTTTGTTTTCCAAACCTGCTGGCATATTGAATGCAGTAATTTGACGCCGTCATCTTTTAGCACTTTGAAAAATTCAACTGGGATACCATCATCTCCACTAGCTTTGTTGTTTGCAGTGCTCTTTAGGGCCTTTATGACTTTGCTCTCCAGGATGTCTGGCTCAAGTTCAACTTCTTCATCAATGTGATTGTCAGGAGTGTTGAGGTCCTTTTTGTAAAGTTCCTCTGTGTACTCTTTCCATCTTTTCTTAATTTCTTCTGCATCAGCTAGCTCCTTTCCGTCTTTGTCCCTTATCATGGTCATTTTTGCTTTAAATGTTCCCTTAATTTCCCCGATTTCTTTGAAAAGATCTCTGGTTCTGCCTTTTTTGTTGTTTTCCTCCATTTCTCCATTCTCTTTTAGGTAGTTTTCCTTATCTCTCCTTGCTTTTCTTTGAAATTCTGTGTTCAAATGATTGTAGTTTTTCCTTTCTCCTTTGACTTTTGCGTTCCTTCTTTCCTCTGCTATTTTAAGAGCCTCATCAGACAACCACTTTGCTTTCTTACTCTTATTTTCTTTTGGTATGGTTTTCTTTGCTGCTTCCTGCATGATGTCCCTCATCTCCGTCCATAATTCTTCTGGTACTCTGTCTACCGAGTCTAAGCCATTAAATCTATTCATCACCTCCACCGTGTATTCTTTAGGGATGCTGTCTAGGTGATATCTTTCTGGTCTCCGTGTTTTCCCTATTTTCTTTAGTCTAAGCCTGAATTTTGCGATCAATAGGTTGTGATCTGAGCCACAGTCTGCTCCAGGTCTTGTTTTTGCTGACTGTATGGAGGTTCTCCATCTTTGGCTGCAGAGTATGTAGTCAATCTGATTTCGGTGTTGGCCATCTGGTGATGTCCATGTGTAAAGTCGCCTCTTGTGTTGCTGGAAGAGGGTGTTTGCTATGACCAGTGCGTTCTCTTGGCAGAACTCTATCAATCTTTGCCCTGCTTCATTCTGTGTTCCAAGACCAAATTTGCCTGTTATTCCCTCCACTTTTTGATTTCCTACTTTGGCATTCCAGTCTCCTAATATAATTTGGACATCATTTCTTGGTGTCTGTTCTATGAGGTGTTCTAGGTCCTCATAGAACTGGTCCATTGTGGCTTCATCTGCACCAGTGGTTGGTGCGTATATTTGGATCACAGTGACATTGAAAGGTTTGCCTTGAAATCTGACTGACATCATTCTGTCATTTTTGAGATTGTATCCCATTATTGCTTTTCTCACTCTTTTATTGACAATTATGGCTACTCCATTTCTTCTAAGGTTTTCTTGCCCACAGTAGCAGATATGATGGTTTCCAGAGCTGAATTCACCCATCCCTGTCCATTTGAGCTCACTGATGCCTAAGATGTCAATGCTTATTCTTTCCATCTCATTTTTTACCACTTCCAGTTTACCTTGGTTCATTGATCTCACATTCCATGTCCCTATGCACTATTGCTCCTTTCAAAATTGCATTTCCCCTCCCCATTTCCTGTCCCTCCCCTTCCTCCCCTCTGTGGTGTTAAGCATCCTGTATCACCTAGCCTGGTCCTTTGTTTTGCCTTTTGTTTTGGTCAATCGGGTTCTCTTGGCAAGCTTTGTGGCGTGGTTTGCCGGTGTCTACCCCATTTTTTTCTCCTCATACATTTTATCACAGTTTTTAAAAGTTTAAAACATTTAAGACAACATATTATCATGCATATTATCACACTTTAAAACACAGTCTCTATGTCAGTTTCTATGTTTAGTCAGTATAAAGTCTCTATGTCAGTTGCTATATTAAGTCTTCTACATTTGCATATCAGCTACTTATCCTTTGCCTGGGACTCTGAGTCTCGCCCCCTGCTCTTCCTCCTCTGCCCTCTTCCCTTCTGTCAGTTGGTCTTCTCCTGGCCTCTTCGCTAACTATTTCCTTAATCGAGGACCATTGTAAAGAGTCAAATGCCTTTAAAATGTCCAAAGATATTAAGCCCACCTTTTCATTCGTTTGGTTTACATTATCAATTAAATCTAACACTCTCCTAGTCAAGTCAGCCATGTGTCTCCCTTTTAAAAATCCTACTTGATCTGCATTTATATATTCACCCATAAATTTATTTAAACAGTTAGCCAATATTGCTGTGAAGATCTTAGCATCTTGGTTTATAAGAGAAATTGGTCTATAAGATTCCACTTTTTCCAAATTCTTTCCCAATTTTGGCAACAAAACGATCATGGTCCTATAACATGAAGTTGGAATTTGTCCACCATCTAATATATAATTGTATAACTTTACCAGCTTTGGTACCACAACATCTTTGAATTCCTTATAAAAATCAGTCGGTAATCCATCCTCTCCTGGGGCTTTCCCCAACTTCAAACCAGTAATTACCTCCATTACCTCCTTCTCCGAAACTTGTTCTTCCATTTTATCCTAGTGTTCCTGATTTATTCCACTCGTTATTTGCCTCTCCAGGATCATTTTAAGCTTCCCCACATCTATCTCTTTTTTTGCATATAATGCTTGATAAAATTCCTTCACAATTTTACATTTGTCACTAATTTTATTACACCTTATCCCTTGATTGTTAACCAAAACTCCAATTTCCCTTTTTTCCCTTTTAGGTTTTGCAGCTCTTGCCAATAATCTTGAATTTTTATTACTGAATTCAAAATATTCTCTATTTAAATATATCAAGTCTCTTTTTACCTTTTCTATATCCTTGCCCATCAATTCTGCCTTCAATCTTTGTAATTTGGCGAAAATTTTTTTGTCCTTCTTTTTTGAATGTTCTTCCTGTAGTTGTTTTATTTCCTTTTCTTTTTCATCCTGTACTAACTTATACTTTTTATACCTATTGCTTGCCAACTTTATACTTTCACCTCTAAAAACTGACTTCATGGCATCCCAGACCACATTAAAATTTACCTCATCATTATCATTCCAATGCCAACTTTCCATCCAACTTTCTATAATTTGTTCTTTACATTTTTGATCCTTAAATAAATTAGGGTCGTATCTCCAATTTCTTCCTCTTCTATTATCCTTTTGTAGCCTCAGTTCCAGAATTACTTTAGCATGGTCTGATTCCTTAAAAATTCCTATTTCAATCTCCTCAATATTTTTAACCATATTTTCCGTTAAAAACACATAGTCTATTCTAGAATAGGATCCGTGAATGTGTGAAAAATAAGAATACGACCTTTCCAATCCCTTAATCTCTCTCCAAGAGTCTTTCAAACCTAGTGCAACCATCCAATTATCCAAAATATTCCCTTTAATACCTGCTCCACACCTTGTTAAATTCGTGCAATCCAAATTTGATTTTATCAGATTAAAATCACCAGCCACTATCATCTTTACCGCTTTTTCTATTACCACAATTTTACGAACTTTTTCTAAAAATTCAGCTTGAATTCATTTAGAGCATTAATATTCATCAGGGTTATTTCCTCACCATCTATTTTCCCTTTCACTATCAGATATCTGCCTTCGGGATCCGAGATACTTTTTATTATCTCGAATCCTAATCTAGTGGAGATCATGATTGCAACTCCACTTGCTTTTGAAGTACCAAATGCCATTTTATAGTGTTGCATCCAACCTAGAAAATTTTTGTTTGTGTCTTGTGATTTTTGATGAGTTTCCTGTAAGAAGACTATATCGGGTCTATCCTTCCTCAAAGCCAATTCTCTCCTCCTCCTCTTAAGGACAGAACCTGTACCTTTTACATTCCATGTTAAAACTTTAATGTTTCTCATATTTTATTTCACGTTCGCCCTCTCTTACTTCCAAGCTCTCCATTAGGCGTACCGTCTCAAACCCATCACCATTAAAATAAAAAAACATACAAAAAACACACAATGCCACCCTCCCCACTTTCTTTGAAAAAAAGCCGCCTTTGTTCTCCAAAGAGGGGAGGGGGACATGCAAGATGTGCGTATAAGTTGGTGCACCGTGCATCTTCCCATTTCTAAAAACCTGATTGTATAAAAAAATATTACATAATAATCAATCACTCACTACTCCTTACTTGGCTCTTCCTCCACCATGATCACTGACAACTCCTCCTCTTCTCGTCCCTGCTGCCCTCCACCTGTGGCACCACCTGCATCTGCCCCTTCGTAATCTCTTCTTATGGCGCCCGATTTCAACAAATCTTTTCTAAGAGTTACCCACTCCTCAGAACCTGTCTTAACCAACTCAAGCAAACTCAAATACTCCAGTGGATCGGTCCCCTCATCAATAACCTGCATTTTTTTCATAAAAAATCTTAACTGTGGTGGGAATCTCCAATTATACCTTACACCTTTTTTCATCAACATTTTAGTTACCAGCTTCATCTTGTATCTCCAAGCTCTTTCCTTAATAGAGATATCGTTATATACTTCCACATCAAAGCCATCGATTTTCAGAGCACCAGAACCAGCTTGTTTTAAAAAAGCCATTACTCTAAGTTTGTCTCCCCAATTTGCAAATTTAACCAAAACATTTCTTTGAACCACTTTTCCTCTTCTTGGGCCCCACCCTATATGCACTTACAATATCTTCCTGTGCAAAATCCTTTCCCATTTTCAAGTTGTTTAACCACTGGACAATTCTATCTCTTAGCTGGTCTGGCATCCTTTCAATCACATGGTGTATCACAATATTCTGCTTTCTCATCATTTCTTCCGTCGCATCAATCCTTTTTTCATGCTCATCAATTTTCACCTTATTTTCCCTCACCCCTTCCTGTGTCCCTTTTATTTCGCCTTTCATAGCCTTCACCTCAATTTGGACCAATTTCACATTTCCTTCTAATTTTTGCAAACTTAATTCTACTTTTTTTAGAGAAATCCACAACAGTTGTAATCACCTTAACCTGTTTTTTCAACATTTCATTTTTATCCTTCACTCTTGCCTCTTCCATCTTCTCAATCTTCTGAAACAGTTTGCCAAGTTCAACCATGATTTGAGTTTGATCATAAGGTTCAGGTGGTGGTGATGATGATGGAGGGGCCTCCTCCATTGGTGCTTTTTCCTTTCTCTTAGATTTCACCACCGGCTCCTCCTCCTTTGCTTTTCCTCTTGTGCCCTTATCCATGGTGATATCCACTAAAAACTTTGATATTGCAATACTCTTAACTCTCGTTGAACCCTCCCCTTGAGCCTGTTCCAGTGCAGCCAAAATTAACAATAATCCTTTTGGGCTTAATGGAACTTGATTAGAGAGAAAGGAAAAGTCCAACAAACAATTAATTATTGTAATCCATGAGGAGCAGGAATCCAAAAACAGCCAATAAGTGTTATAATCCATGGGCAGCCCACCTCCAATAAAACCCAGTGAACAAGAGCTCATAAAATTTTCCTTTAGACGTTTCAAATCTTGCACAAAACTCCCTCCTTAAAAAAAAAGAAAAAGAAACAGGACACTGGTTGTGCTTTAAAAATCCAACCATTAGCTAATGAAAAAAAAAATAAGAATTATATCCAAAAGTTAAAAAAAAGAAAAACATTATATCCAGAACTTCAGAACTGATATAATCCAATCGGCATGTAACTGTGTTTCCAACGAGCCAAATTATATCCAAATGTATCCAATTGTATCCACATCCACTGGGGAGGTAAAAAAGCCCACAAATTCCAAGTATTTAATAACAAAAAAAGGAGGAATAAAAAACTGTAATCCACAAGGCGAAGGAATAGAAACACAAGATCCCAAATTTAGAGCGATCGCTTCTCCCTTTTCTTTTCTTTCTTTTTCTTTCTTTCCAGCCGCGGCGGTGGTTTCAGGGGGAGCCCCTCCTCCTTCTTCCCCAAACTGGCCAACTTTTAAAACCCTCTCTTCCTTTCTTCCACTTCACAAACTCACGAGGCAACCAATGCTTTTAAATCCAATCTCTTTCCTTCTTCTATCTGCATTCAAACTCTCCAAATCACTCCACAGTTCCCCGGGACTACTCAGAGGCCATTATTATGGTGTCCTTCTTAATCAAACAGCCTCAGCTTTCGAATTCCGGGATCGCCGCCATTATCATCCCGTCCTCCACCCTTCAATTCCTCTTTTACTTACTCTTACAGTCTCCAGTTTCTTCCAAACAATCCACCTCTCCCTCCAGCCACCGTCACAGCATCCATTACTTAACTCACTTCTTGCTGATTTGTCCATTTTTTTTCAATTCACCTCCATCTCACTGGTCCCGTTCTCAGCTCCTCGACCAGAGAAGCTGTGGCTTCCGTCATGCGCTTCTCCCGCCGAGAATACCTCCCGAACTTCGACCGCCCTGCGACAACTTTTCCAAGCAAGCAAGAAGGAATCTTTTCTCAACGAAAAATCTTAGAAATTTATTCAATTAGCTCATTTTTCTCATTGATTACCACTTTGATAAGCGCGAGCACACAAATCTGCATGTTACTTGCCGGCCATCTTAGCCACGCTCCCCCCCGATCCAGCTTCTCTAAGAAGGTTTATTATCACTGTTGTTGCCCCTTCCTGATTTCTCACATTTTCTGGAAAATTTTCTCACATTCTCCCCCCCCCCATAATAATAATAATAATAATAATAATAATAATAATAATAAAAATAATAATAATAATAATAATAATAATAATAATAATAATAATAGTAGTAGTAGTAGTAGTAGTAGTAGAATCACATAATAACTGAGTTGGAAGGGGCTTTTTAGGATATCGAGTTCAACCCCCTGCTCAATGCAGAAATCCAAATCAAAGCCATTCTGACAGATCATGGTCCAATTTACTTTTGAATGCTTTCAGTGTTAAGAACACTCACCACCTCTCCAGGTAGTTGGCTGCACTGTCGTACTACTCTAACTGTTAAGAAGTTTTCCCTCATATTCAGCTGGTCAATCTTGAATGTGCTTGCCCTCAGATGCCATTAGGTATTTATTTTGTTGCTTATTTTATTTTATTGTTTTACTGTGTTGTTGTTTGTGGCTTGTACACTGCCCACAATGAGAAATCTCCCAAAGGGGTGGTATAAAAATGTAATAAATAAATAAAATATTCAGCCAATGTTTGGCTTTCTTTAGTTTGAGCCCATTTTTACACATCCTACACTCAGGAATGATTGAGAACAGATCCTGCTCTTCCTCTTAATGAGTATATTTCAGGTATTTGAAGATTGCTATAATGTTTCCTCTCATTTTCCTTTTCTCCAAGCTAAACATGGCCAGTTCCTTCATTTGTTCCTCATATGGCTTGGTCTCCAGTTCCTTGATCATCCTTGTTGTGCTCCTCTCAACAGGTTGATAGAATCCTTCTTAAAGTGTGGTGTTCAAAACTGGACACAGTACTCTAGAAGTGGTCTAACTAGTAGATGGTGACTAGTATCTCATGCCTTTTTGGAGACTATACTTCTGTTAATGCAGTCTAAAACATCACTGGCCTTTTTTGCAGCCACATCACACTGTTGACTCATACTTCACCTGTGATGTACAACAATTCCAAGATCCTTCTTGCTTATAGTATTACTGAGCCAAGTATTTTCCATCTTGTAACTGTGTATCTGGCTTCCCCTAGGTGTAAAACTTTGCACTTATCCCTGTTAAATTTCATCCTGTTGGTTTTCAGTCCAGTATTCAAGCCTATCAAGATCTTTTTCACTTCTGCTCCTATCTTCCAAAGTATTAGCTATCTCACCCAATTTTGAGTCATCTGCAAATTTAATAATTGTTCCCTGCACTCCCTCATCCAAATCATTTATCTGAGTTTATTGAAGTTTGTTTTTCTAACATCTGCCATGTACATGCAGCTACAGTCTGGTTTTGTTTCCTTTAAGATAAAGAACCCAAGTAGAACATGACAACTTTCCTCCAGAGTTCCTCTTACTGTCACTTCTTTCACTAAGTCATCTCAATTGTTAGAATAAAATCAAGGAAAGCAACTTCTCTAGTTTCTTCCTCTACTTTTTATAGGAGAAAATTATCACACAAAGCCAGGAATTTCTTGAACAAGCCGTATTTGGCAGAATTTGTCTCCCAACAGATATCAGATTGATGAAATCCTCGTCTTTCTTGTCCTGTTTTCTGATTATCCTGAGCTAGGGCACCATGCTGCTTCAGCTACAATGATGGCTGTGCTCTTCTGTACTTTCACACAATCTCTCTCCTCAAACAGGTTTCAGTTCTATGACAGTTCAATTTGACCATTACACTAATACAGTGGAACTCCAGATAACGACAGCACCGCATAAGGACAAATCCGCATAATGACGTGTTCATTATGCACCACGTGATGCTCTGCATAATGATGAAAAATGCCAAAAAACCTTGTTATGTGGGATATTTGGTATTGATGCTCCGGATAACAACATTGTTTGCCTTTTTTCCCCATCGTTATGCGGAGCATCTCCCATAGGGACCGCATAGCATTGAAATCCAGATAATGACATGACTTGTGGAATCAAGTTTTGTTGTTATCTGGAGTTCCATTGTACTCATAAAAATGCCTACCAATAGAGTTTCAACAAGTTTTGTCACTTGGTGTGTTTAAATCCAAATCCCATCCCATCTCATAGTGGTATATGATGGGTAATAATGACTGCAGCAACCTCTTGCTGGCCAAGAATAGTGAATAATGGGACATGTTTATTTTAAAAATTAACACACTGCATTAGACACTTCTGCATTAGAGCTGTAAAAACTGGGATTTAATTTCCTTATCAAGGAATAATACTTAGCCAAATAATTTTAACCTTTTTAATAAGAATTTTGAAAAAGGTAACTCTAAATTGAATAAATACACTGCAGAACACTTCTTTTGCATTAGGAACCTCTAGATAACTTTCACTGAAAGTTAACTACTGAAAAGAGAGACATATTGCTCAATTAGAGCCTCAGTGCCACGGAATGTGTAATCATCATTAGAAGAAATGCATTAATTGGTATATCTCAAATAGTATTATGCCTAAGAGTCACATTTTTATTTAAGTATGTATTTCATTCACTCTCAGGTGTAAATTAGGATGAACAGTCTCATGCACAATTATTCTGCACCACACTGGAGAACTCAGATAGGCTTTTCAGTGCACCCGGGAGGTTAACCAACTGCAGTCTGACAAAGTCAGCTACCAAACACATTCTTCTGTGCAGCAATTATTTTCAAGTTGCACAGTGTTTTATGAATGTAAATAGTTGCTTATCTCACACTTGGATGTGAGGACAAAGACTTGTGAATTTATTCTCCTCACTCCCTTGGAAGATGAGGTGTTTTGTGTCCCATCCCCCCCCCCAAAAAAAAAAAGATTGAGAAATAAAATAGGTTATGAGCGATTAGGCAAATTTGTATGAACACATAGAAGAAAATAAGACATGAAAACATGTGTTTTAAATGGGGGGTTATCATTTTTATTCTTGTTGATTTTTATAATTTATTCAGTTTGTTTAATTTTTATTGTAAAGATTTTTTAAATAAATTGTAAGCCACCCAGAGTGGGAAAATATCCCAAATGGGCAGAATATAAATGTAATAAATAAATATAAAAAATAAAATAGCTCAGGTTGCTCAAAATGGCAACAGCTTCTATCTTTTTGCTTGAATCTTTAAAATTAGATGGATTTCTTGAACCTTTTAAAATAATCAGCCAGTCCTTCTATGATTGTTATGTGTACCTGTACATTGTTTCACAAATGGAAAAAGGTAAAGGTGTGCAGAATTATTAATTTTTGGGTTGGGGGGAATTGGACTTTAACTCCCAAGATTCCCCAGGAAGGATGAAGTGACCTTGCTTGCTAATTTAGACTTTTCTGTCAGGGCCACCATCAGAAATTTCTGGGCCTCGTACTGAGCAATCCTATTCCCCCCCCCCCCACACACACACACACTTTTCTCTCTCGTATTGGGGTGGGGTGGAATACACAATTTCCCAAAAGAAATCCATGGGCAGTTGTATCCAACTTTAGAGTTCAGTGCTCATCTCTGATTACAGCCAAAGAGCCAGTGGACTTGATCCACAAAAGCTCACATTAAAATACAGCAATTAGTCTTTAAGAGGAAGGGGGCTGGTTTACTATTCTGCACTTTCTTTTCTTCCCAGGAAAAAAATAATTAAAAATGAGTAAGGTAAACCCCCTAGGGTTACCAACTGCTTGTAAGCAGCTTGGCTTTAATGAACTAGTCCTGCACATGGCTAGACACACACACCCCAATTAGGGGGGGGGAGGAGCAAGGGATTAATTCTCCCGAATTAACCAATCTATTTGTTCCTCACTCCAACACCTGTGAATGTCGGATCCAGTTTAAGGAAGGAAATTAGTAAAGTAAAAAGCAACCTCTATAGTTTCCAAGCCTCCCAGCAGCTGAGGAGTTAATCTCCTTCCAGATGGTTTGTTAGAAGGTGGGGGGTGCTCTCTCTCTCTCTCTCTCTCTCTCTCTCTCTCATATAGTGATCAAGCAACATCCCCCCTCCCAAGTTAACTCTAGAACAAAAACAGAAGCCTCCAGCCAGGAGGCAGGGCAGAAACAGCTCATTAGACCATGAGAGTGAGAGAGAAGTCTCTCACTGATTTGCACCTGCATATATGAAATATTGCTCACCTCTACAGTAGACTCCTGTCCCATGGTGGCTCCGAACAGCAGCAGCAAAAACGAAGCCTCCATGACCATGTGGCAGGGAAGGGAAATGAAAGAAAAACTATAGAACATCCCCACCACCTTCTCTCTCTCCCCTTCCACAAGCGAAAAGCCACACAGCGACCTCTGGTGGCCAGAAAAACATACTACATCTTTGCCTGTGAGGGCTCCGGTCAAGATTTTTTTTTTTTTAAAAAGGGACATTATGGGGAAATTAATAAAATGGGAGGGGGCTGGAAGAGGGGTAAAGATAAGGGGTTTTCCCGGGGAAAATGGGATACTTGACAGGTATGCCTAATGGTAGAAAGTGAGGAAGACCTAAAGAAGCTCCTGATTAGGTTGAAAGAGAAGAGTGCAAAATCTGATTTGAGACTCAATATCAAGAAAACCAAAATAATGGCAACAGGCCCTATCAGTCCCTGGAAAATAGATGGGGAAGAAGTAGAAGCAGTGACAGATTTTACTTTCCTAGGAGCAAAGATAACTGCAGATGGGAATTGCAGTCATGAAATAAAAAGGAGACTGATTCTTGGGAGACAAGCTATGAGAAACCTGGGGAACATAGTTAAAAATAAAGACATCTCACTGCAAACAAAAGTCTGCATAGTCAAAGCAATGGTATTCCCAGTGGTAATGTATGCTTGGGAGAGCTGGACCATCAGAACAGCTGAGCGCAGAAGAATAGACGCCCTTGAGATGTGGTGTTGGAGGAGATTTTTGAGAGTCCCCTGGACAGCGAGGAGAACAAATAGGTCAATATTAGAAGAAATCAACCCTGACTGCTCCTTAGAAGAACAAATAACAAAGATGAAGATGAAGTACTTTGGACATCAAATGAGAAGGGAGGATTCACTTTAGAAGGCCATGATGCTGGGATAGGTGGAGGGCAAAAGAAGAAGGGGATGGCTAGATGGTGTCATGGATGCAATAGGCACAGGGCTGGGTGGCATGAGGAGGATGGTAGAGGATAGAGGTGCCTGGAGGGCAATGGTGCATGGAGTTGCAAAGAGTCAGAATCGACTGTGCAACTGAACAACAACAAGTCTTTAAGCCTTGCTTGAAAGCCAGTTGTATCCAACTTTAGAGTTCAGTGCTCATCTCTGATTACAGCCAAAGAGCCAGCGCTGTCTGCATTCGCAGATGTTTCCATGGACATGTAGCAGGCATGACTAGACACTAGAGTGCACAGAATGCTATTTATGTTCCTAATGATGAGCTCCCATCATCCATCCCAGCTCTTGCCAACCTAGCAGTTCAAAAGCAAGAAATTGTAAGTAGATAAATAAGGATATCTACTAGCAATTTCTTGCTTTCGAACTGCTAGGTTGACAAGAGCTGGGACTGAGTTGGGAGCTCATCATTACGCGCGCACGCGCGCACACGCACATGCACACGCACGCACGTGCACACGCGCACGCGCACGCGCACGCACGCACGCACACACACACACACACACACACACACACACACACACACCATTCCCCCCACTTTACATACACACACACACCCTCCATTCTCTCCATTTTTACACACACACACACACACACACACACACACACACACACACACACACACACCTACCTCCCCCACACTCCCACACCCCCACCCACAGAGAGAGGAAGAGAGGAGACTCACTGGAAGGTGCAGCTTTGCTTCCACGACGAGGAGCTGAAGCCGCTGCTGGCCTCCGGCCTTGCTGGCTGTGCCGGGAAAGGAGAGGGGGAGCACCACTTCACCCACCCACTGCCCTGCCACCACTGCTTGCCCAGAGCAGTGTGACTAGGTGGAACTTGTCTGGCGCACTTCTTCTTCCTGAATCCTTAGGCTCATCTGTACTTTCTGCGTGTGGCCTTCGGTAATGCCCCCCCACAGCGCCTTGCCCAGGCCAGGGCCAAAGCCTGAAGGTCTGCAGGAAGTAGCCCCAGTGCGTGGTCTCTTCTGGCCCTGGCCCGGTGCACCTTGTGGTCAAGGATTCAGCCCACAAGGCACACCGGTCCCGGTCCGGAAGAGACCGCGCACTGGGGCTGCTTCCTGTGGACCTTTGGGCTTTGGCCCTGGCCTGGGTGAGGTGCTGTGGGGGGCATTGCTGAAGACCACACACAGGAAGTACAAATGAGCCTAAGGAAGAAGCGAGCCCAGCAAGTTTCTCCTAGCCACGCCCATGCCGCTCTGGGTCGAAGTGGAGGTGGAGTTTTCTGGCAGTGGTGGGGCATGCACAGTGGTGCCACGCACTGTGCTTTAAAAACAGTAAAAAAAATTTAAAAATTAAAATTAAGAAAAATTAAAAACTAACACAGTGTCATCGGGCCCCTGCCAGCTCTGGGCCTGGGACGGCAGTCCCCTTTGTCCCCTCTCTGACGGCAGCCTTGTATGCTGTAGTCCAAAAACAAAAATCTGCACACCTCTTGAAAAGGCACTAAAGTTGAGGTCAGTTATTAAAAGTATTTTTGTAGGGATGTGTATTGTCTTCACGCATATATTAAAACTAGCATATTTGTGCCCGGCCATGCCGGGCAGTTTTTATTTGTGTTTTTTTGGTTAGGGGTGGTTTGGGTGGGGGTGTTTTGCATTTGTGGTTTGTGACATTATTTGATTTATTTAATTTATATTTGTAATTTTGATTTTTTTTTCATTTTTTGACTGTTTTTACTCTTCTGGCCTCTAGGTGGGGCTGTTATTAAGATTATTGCGACTTTCATTTCTCTTTGTTCAGTTTAGTTCCAGGCCCCATGGAGGGAGGACATGTTTGGTAAGTGCTCTTGATTGTTTATTCTGTTTTTTTTTTAATTATTTTGTGGTGTTGGGTTGGGGGGGGTTTAAGTAGAGAGTTTCTACTTAAACCCCCCCCCCCAAGTGTTTCAGCTTGTTTTTCTTTGTTTGTATTGTGGGTTTTAGATGTGTTTAAGTGCTTTAATTGTTTCTGGTTGTTATTTATTTATTTATTTAATTTTTTCTGTATTTATTTATTTAATTTGTGTTATTTTTGTTTGTTGAGTTAGGTATTTTCATGTTGTAGATAGGTGTTTTAAGTGTGCTTTTATGGTTTTTCGTTAGCTTTTGTTATTTCAGGTGTTTTTTGTTGATTTTGTTTTTTTGTTTTGTTGTTTAATGGTTTTATTTTAATTATTTGTTTATTTATTTATGTTTTATTAATTTGACAGCTTTGCATTTTGGTTAACTGTTTGGTTTTGTTGTTGTTGTGTTTTGTTGTGTGAAGAATGGCCTATCTGTTGTTTCTTCTTTTTCCCCATTGCTGCTGCGAAATTAGGTTTTGATGCAGTGATGGGGAAAAGGAAGAGCCAGCAATCAGCTCGCTCTTCGACTGGTAATGTTCGTTAGGTAGGTCGGGTGAAAAGGAGGCAGAGAAGAGCTATCTGCTAGATCGGCAGGCAGCAATCCATAAGGGGTGGTGCTCTTTCTTGCGGATTGCTGGCTGCTGCTTTTCTATTTCCTCCACCGCTGTTTCATGCTAGTTCTCAAAATAGCAGTGTGGGTAGTAGAAAGGCAGAATCCAGTCATTCGCCAGGGAGGGTGCTTTACTGACGAATTGCTGCCTGCTGCTTTTTCCCCCACCCTGGCTCAACTTACCTTGAGGCTGGCAGTGGTCTCTCCATGTCTTCGGCAGGGTAGCGGTGAGGAGAGGGAGTCCCTCTTCTCCTCGTTGCTCCGGGAAAGAAGGGCGGTGGTTGTCTCACTGTGGTTTTTGTTTGCGAGGCCATGAGGCACTGCGTCTGCCTGTGGCGGCCTTGTACTCCCATTGCGTGAGGCGTTTTTTATTTTATTTTTCATGCACCGGCTTTTTCAGAGTTCAACGTGCTTGTGACCTTCAGCACGATTGGCTGAAGTGGTCACGGCGCGGAAGACACTGGGAGTAGATTATTTTGTTTGCGTTCGTGCAGCGGTTTTTTCCTGTGGCTCGGTTTCTATTGGGCACGCCACATTTCCCAATGTTCTCTTTGCTCTTGCCTGTCAGCCTGATTGGCTGAGGGGCTGCGCAGCGTGGAGGACGTTGGGAATTGAAGTTGTTTTGTTTTGTTTGCATTGGTGGGGCTGTTGCCCACTGCTGACTGCGAGACCCTTGCGGCGCTGTTTGGGCCGGGTAAAGGCGAGTGCAGGCGGCTCAGTACAGGACAGTATGGACAGGTGTGGGAGCCTTTGTTACATTCCAATGGTTAATGTCCTTCCTTATAGGTATAGATATGGACTGGTATCTGTGTATTTCTCAAGTGGCCACAAGATGGAACACAAAATTAAAATAATCAAAGTGTGCATTGTTTAGAGCAGGGATTCTCAACCTGTGGCCGTGGGCCAGATGGGGCCCATGGCACCATTTCATGTGGCCCCCACCACCTACACCGCACCAGGAAGTGCCATGTGGTGGAGGAAGGGCAAAATGGCCATCCGGTCCCTGAAGCTGTCTGAGGGAGCATGACCCGGCCCCCGGCTTTAAAAGTCTGAGAACTCCTGGTTTAGAGATTTGTTTCTGCACCCATTCAGAAAACTGCAGCAAGAGGGGGTTAAAGGTAAATGTCTCCCTTGCTCGAAAGCCAGTTGTATCCAATTCTAGGATGTGGAACTCATCTCTATTTACAGCCAAAGAACCAGCGCTGTCTATGCTTGCAGAAGCTTCTGTTGGTCATGTGGCAGACATGACTAGACGCTGCAGCATCACTAATTTCAGATCTGGGGACAGGAAGGAAGAGGATGGAAACTGCAGTGATAATTCTAGCCATTTTCTTTCACAATTTTATATATGCAAATAAACTCTTTCATTAGATAAACCTGTTTTTGTGCTGATAGATAGCAAAAGAGAGGACTGAAAAAGGAAGATGAGATAAAATTCTAGGTAGTGTAAAGGAAAAGAAAGGTTCTCTGCACTGCCTTTTAAAGAAGGAAATGAAGAGGACCATTTACCATTGCCCTCAGGCTTGTCTGTAGCTGCTATGCTTGGGAGGTAGACATCATATTCACAGGTGATAATTTTTCCTGGAGAAAAAACAGGGGAAAATAGACCACCAAGATCTGAAGCCTGACACTTCCCTGGTCAATAGCTTGTCTGTCCTGTGTCTGCTTCAGAGTCCCCTAAAGCTCTTGGGCCTGGTGCAGCTGCATCATTTGCTAAGACTTAAGTCTCTGTTTTGTAGTTTGCTATTTTGGGACCAACTGGTATGTGTTGGAGAGTCTTTATTCTGATACTGACAAGGTCAAGGGGTCAGCATACATCCCTAGCTTGCTGACTTGCACCTGAAGTGGCTTGAGAATTTCTGATCGAGATGAGTTGTTCAGACAGCCTAGATCCACAAAAATAAAGAATTTAAGCAACATTCATACTAATACACTGTCCTATTTTCCTGATGAGTGTGGTCATGCATGCTCTGGTAAACTCTAGACTAGATTGTTGCATTGCATTCTGCATGGGGCTGCTCTTGACGACCATTTGGAGGCTGCAGTTGGTTCAGAACGTGGCTGCCTGGGTTGTGATGGGTTGTGGCCATTATGCTCGCACCTCACCACTGCTTCGGGAGCTGCACTGGTTACCAATTTGCCTCTGAGTGCAATTCAAGGTGCAGGTCATTACCTTTAAAGCCCTACATGGTAGTGTGCCAGGATACCTAAGAGTCCGCGTCGCCCCAAGATCATCTGTCCATCCAACCAGAGTGGACCGGAGGGGCTCTCTACTTGTACCACCAGCTAGGGGGCTCGTCTCTCTAGCACAAGAAGGAGGGTGTTTTCTGTGTCTGCACCGGCCCTATGGAACCTCCTGCCAGTGGAATTGCAGCTGCAGATGGAATTACTGCCCTTTAGGAATGAACTGAAAACCTGGCTGGTGGGGCAGGTGTGGGGCGCCGATTGAGGGGTGATTCTCCAGCTGCTGGCTGGTTTAACAGTTGAGATCCCCTCTCTGTATGCAGGTGGGTGGGTTTTTTAATGGGGTTTTATGTGTTTTAATGGGGTTTATGTGTTTTTAGGAGGTTTTAAAATTGTCTATTTCTGTAAGCCACCCAGAGTCGTTGTCGAGTTGGCCAGCAATAGAAGAATAAAGTAAGTAAGTAAGTAAGTAAGTAAGTAAGTAAGTAAGTAAGTTATGAGGGCAACTGGAGTGGTCGGTCTCCACAGCAGGAGAAAAGTACACACCATTGATACTACAGAACTGCAAAGAAGGGTCGATTGATTGCAGAGGCAGGAGGAAGACAAAGCAACAGAAATGCCTGGTGAAAACTTACCTGGGACAACTTTCCAGAGATCTACAGAATTAACTTATCAAAGGCAAATCAAAGGCCAAATAGATACAAGTATCAGGATTGCTAGGATACCTCAGTAGGAAGTATTAACTTTTTATATAACTTTATATCATCAATGGAGATTATTTACATTGGCCAATCAGTGAGGGCAGAACAAAGGGGAAAGGCTGTTCTGATTCTATAGTGGTGGAGATGCATAAATAACTTTTATAATCCATTGTAACTGAAACCAGGAGCTTTGGCTATGCCATGACATCCTTCTCCATGCATGATCCAGTCTAGGTCACAGGGAATCAAAAAGAGTAGTATTACCCAACTATTACCACCACTACCACCACCACCACCCACATGATTCTCTTATCTTTGCAATCTTGGCCCTTTGATGATGTTTTCCTTTCTCATCCACCCTCCCCAACATATTTGTAGCATTGTCTACCTGCTGTCTCATGTGGTCTTCTTGGTGACTGTTGTCTCTCCATCCTCCATTGTAGATAGCCAGCAGCCATTTTTCTGTGTCTTAAAAGTTATTGCATTCACCAGTGACCAACAGAAATAAGGAGGGAATTGATTGGGACCTCCCAAAATGAAACACACATGTGGGTTGGCGACTTCACTGATTGGAACACAACCTTTCTCAAATGGTTCGTCTGGCTAGGACACTGGCTGGAAACCAACCGAGCTAGGACAGGAAAGGAAATTGGGAACAGGCCAATAGAATAGGTAGCAAGAGTGACTCCATGTTGCCTTGGCTGAGGGCACTGAGAGGAGCATGCATAATCTCATAATAATGGAAACTTCCAGGAGAAACACAAGCCTGTAACAGCACACCGTATCTTGCTCACGTAGCTGGCAAGACTAATCACAGCTAGACACAGGAAGTCTTCAAGGTCGTTTAAGATTGGGTAATCCCTTAGCAGGTGCCAAATGTATACAGTAACTTCTTAGAGCTGGCAAATGTAACTTAGCCAGCAGAATGCCACGTAGACATGTATCCTGTCAGGAGGTCTCACGCAGGCTGTGCTGTGCGGGGGAGACCTCTATGTAATCCAATAAATACAGCCCTCCCGAGCCATCGGGATCAGCTGGCTTTCCTTCAGCACTCCTGCCTCCCGTGCCTTCCTTTGCCTTCAGCACCCTGGACTCCAAGAGCCATTATAACACACACACACTTTTTTTTGTCAGTCACCTGTCGTGATGAGGTAAAAATTCACGGTCCTGAAATTACAGAGTGAGATTTGAAATAAAAATTCCAAAACTCAAGGTAGTGTGATTTCTGGTCTGGTATGTTGTAATTTGAGAATGATACATGTTTTCTCCCATACAAGGGAGTAAACAAGCCATGGAGTGCTTCCCTCGTGCATGAGCTACCTTTCCTCCTATTGGAATGGAAAATCTAGCCTATAGAAGAGAGGAATATATATCCATGGTTTCCAGGAAAATGCAGGAATAGTGAGTTAAATATCTGGCTGTAGAGCAGATGCTATAAGTTTAATTGCCCACTGTCAATCCCAGATAAACCAGTCTGTATGGCCCTGGGCAAGCCAGAGAGTCCCAGAATAATTCCAAAAGAAGGGACTGGTAAACCACGTCTGAGTACTCTCTACCTAGAAAACTCTGAAAAGGGTTGCCCCAAAAGTCAGAATTGAATTGATAGCACAAATTATTATTATTAAACACATGGATTCAAAGTGAGCCTTCCTCCCTGGCTGACTGAGGTAGGTGAAAAGTGGATGTAATGCAAGTGCGGCGCCAAAATGGCCGCCGCGCTCTTTGCGCCCCCCCTCACCGGACGAAGGCATCCGGGTAGTTAGGGGGCATGGCCAGCACCCTTATATAAGGGGCGGCCACGAGGCAGCCGAGCTGCCATTTTGCGAAGCGACGGAGCGGAGAAGTTTTTCCCTCTTACCTCCGTCGCTCTTGCCTTTCATCAGGAAGCCTCTTGGCTGCTAATTTTCTTGACTTTTTCCGGCTTCCCATCGGATAGCTGCTATGCCCTCTAAGAAGAAGGCGACTACAAACGCGGCTCGTTCTGCGCGGAGGCGCCAGCCGGGTCGGAGGACCACGGCTGCGCCTCCCCAGCAGCCTCCTTTGCCTGAGCCCACCGGGACCGGTGGGATGGGGCTGATTGCCCCTTGGCCCGAGGCGGGGTGTCCGCGTACCGGCCCAGCAGGAGCCGCGGCCCCCGGCCCACAAGCAGTGGCCACTGCCCCTGGCATGGCCCATTCTGCGCGGCCTTCTTCCATGGGTGCGCAGCTTCCTGCGGGGGGTTTCAGCCATGGGGGGTGGCTGGGTTCCCTCCCCTGGCAGGGTACCCCCCGGCCCTGCAGGGGCTGGGCCTGGGGTCGTGGCCGTATACGGGCCCCGGGGTCCAGGGACCTGGGCCAGCGCCTGCAGCTGGTGGGCCGGCCGGCCCTTTGCCCCCACTTGGCTTAGGGGGCTACGTTAATGTGGAGGCCCTTCTGGCCCGTGTTGCGGCCCTCGAGGCATCCCTCGCGAGGGTTAACCACCCGGGGGTGCCGTTTGGGGTGAAGGTTGATGCTTCGTCTGCCGGTCAGCGGCAGGCGGCAGGACGGGTCGAGCTGCCCGAGGCGCGTGGGCCGGCATCGGCCACTGCCTTGCAGCTCCCCAATCAACAGGCTGGTGCTGGTCAGGCCCCGTCGACGAGCTCAACTGCGGCCGTGAGCTCCGACGCCCCCAGTGGGCCGGAACCCCCGGTGGGGGCGGCCCATGGGGGTGCAGCATGTGAGTATGCGGTTCAATCTAGTGCACCCACACACCTAGCCACATTGGGGGGCATTTCAGTGGCCGTGGCCTCGCACGGGTGGTGCGACGGTTCAGTTGCCGACGTCCCACCCGGTGACTTCACCTCTCACCCAGGGCCCCGTTTTGGGTGGTGCCTCTTACTCAGTCGGGAATGTGTTAGGGGTGACCGGGTTGGTCCAGGCTCCTTTTCAGATGCCCGCAGTTCCCACCGTGCCGGTGTCGGCATTGCCGACAGCGGGGTATTCCTTGCCCCTGGGGGACCATTTGGCCCAGGCCACCAAAGAGAAGATCTGGCGTGGGGGGTATGTGGACATCTTCTCCCTTCTTAACAGAGAGCCCACCAAGGAGGAGAGGGAGGGGCAGGATGAGAAGGATAAGGAACAGGCACGTCGTCGTAAGCCGCCACGTACGTGGGCCAACTGGTTGCCGGCGTACCTCATATACATGGCGGTCTACCTCAGGGCCCGGCCGGATTTGGCAATTCCGATGGTCCAGTATTTGGACAACATTTACCGGGCGATGGTCGACTTCCCGGGCCCGTCGTGGTTGGCTTACGACGAGGAATTCCGTATGCGGATTGCCCTGCACCCGGAGATGAGGTGGGACGAGCCCTGCCAGAAGCTGTGGCTTCTGTACATGACTCCCACGCGCCCTGCGCCTGGGGAAAGATACCATTGTGGACATGCGGTCCAGCGAGCGGCCCCAGCACAGACACCCCGCTAGGTGGCGGGGCAGGGGGTTCCAGCCCGCCTGCTGTGCTGGACTTTCTCGTCCAATGGTTCCTGCAATAGGAAGAATTGCCGGTCCAGGCATGAGTGTCCCTCTTGCGCTGGCCCCCATGCGGCCTCCGCCTGCCCCAGGCCTGGAGGGATGCGGGGCAGAGGTAGGGGCGGACAAGGGGCTGGCAAGACTGCCGCAGAGGGAGCTGGTCCACCGAAAGGCCCCCTCCCCAATTAATGTGGACATGTTGGAGCGTTGGCTCGCATTGTACCCGAGGGAGGCGGATGCGGTTTACCTGCTTCAGGGTTTTCGACTGGGGTTCCGTATTCCTTTCCTGGGTGATAGGTCCCCCCAAGATGCCCCCAACCTTTTGTCCCTTAGGGGGAGGGAGGAGGTGGCTGCTGCCAGTATTACTAAGGAGGTTGATGTGGGCAGGGTCGCCGGCCCTTTCCCTGCACCCCCGTTCCCCAACCTTAAAGTGTCGCCCTTGGGCTTAGTGCCCAAGAAGTCACTGGGCAAGTTCCGCCTGATCCATCACTTGTCCTACCCAGCCGGCCGATCGGTCAATGATGCTATCCCTGATGACCTTTGCTCAGTCAGGTATACATCTTTTGACCAAGCGCTGCGCATGGTGCGCTCATGTGGCCCGGGTGCGCTGTTAGCTAAGTGCGACATTAAGTCTGCCTTTCGCCTCCTGCCGGTTCACCCGGGTGACTTTGAGTTGCTGGGTTTCAAATTCCGGGGTGAATATTATTTCGACAAGGCCATGCCTTTTGGCTGTTCCATATCATGCTCGGCCTTCGAGCGTTTCAGCACCTTCCTACAGTGGGCTTTTGTCCGCAGGTCTGGGTCCCGGTCTGTAGCCCATTACCTGGATGATTTTTTATTCGGGGGTGAACGGGGCTGGGACACGTGCACACGTCTCCTCAACACATTTCAGACGCTAATGGAGGAACTTGGTGTCCCTTTAGCGCCCGAAAAGACCGAGGGCCCATCTACACAGCTAGTCTTCCTGGGGGTGGAGATTGACACGGTAGCGCAGGCTTCTAGGTTACTGGGGGATAAGGTGTCCAGGATAGTGGCCCTCATCTCGGACTTGCTTGCTAAATGCAAGGCGTCATTGCGGGAACTGCAGGTGCTACATGGTCACCTCAATTTCGCTTGCAGGGTGGTTGCACCGGGCAGGGCATTTGCTCGGCGCTTGTGCGGGACGCCATGACAGGCCTATCCAGGCCCCACCATAGGGTGAGACTGACCCGGGGTATCAGGGCAGATATGCTTATCTGGCTCCAGTTCCTGAGGGAGTTCAATGGGGTGTCATTTTGGAGGTCTGACCTTCTGGCTTCCCCTCGTTTCCAGATACAGTCCGATGCCTCTGGGTCCCTGGGTTATGGGATGTACTTCAATGGGAAGTGGGCCTATGGTGGGTGGCCACCAGCCTGGTCAGGCACGGGTCGCCTGCGTGATCTTACGTATCTGGAATTTTTTCCCATCCTGGGGGCCTTGATGCTGTGGGGTGAGGAGTGGGCCAGCTCGGTCGTTCATTTCTGGTGTGACAATGCGGCCGTTGTCCACATTGTCAACTCACAGACTTCCAAATCACCCAGGGTCATGGACCTGGTGCGCCAGTTTGTATTGCGCAGCCTGCGCCTTAATGTGCTGTTCAGGGCCAGGCATGTCCCGGGGGTCAATAATGATATCGCTGACGCTTTGTCCCGCCTGCAGACCTCCCGGTTCCGCGCCTTGGCCCCTGATGCGGAGGAATTTCCCTCGCCACTCCCGGATGAGATATGGACCATTGGCAAGGAGAGGTGAACCGGGCGATCGGCATGTCGCTAGCGCCACGCACGCGTAAGGCGTATCACCACGCATTCAATTCTTTCAGAGCATTCTGTGCCCAATTCCAGCTGCCAGATACCTGGCCGATCCCGGTGGCCCATATACTTCAATTCATGGTTTACCTGCATTCCCAGGGCCTTGCACCTCGCACCATAGCATCCAGGCTGTCAGCGCTGGCTTTTATGGCCAAAGTAGGCGGTCATGCGGACAGTACTGCTGACTTCCGTGTGAGACACGTTTTGGAGGGGTGGGTGCGGGAGCGTGGGCGTAGCCCGGACGACCGCCACCCAATTTCCCCAGGGGTTCTTACCCAACTGGCACGGGGCTGGCAGGACCTATGTTTTGATAGGTATGAGGCAGCCCTGTTTCATGCGGCTACAACGGTGGCCTTTTTTGGAGCGCTCCGCATCAGCGAGCTTGTGATGCTGTCTAAGGCGGATGCAAGTCGTAGGGCACTGGAACTCTGAGATGTCTATGTTGGCAATGATTGGGCTCAGTTGAGGATACGCTCCTCTAAAACGGATCAGCACGGCGTAGGCAGTAGAGTAAGACTGCTACGGTGTTCTTTGGCAGACATCTGTCCGGTTGGTGCCCTACAGGAGTTCCTTGCACTGCGTGGCACGCACCATGGCCCGTTTTTCTGTCACCAAGGTGGGTCACCCCTTACTAAATTTCGATTTTGGAGGGTGACCGGGAATGCGCTAGCCAGTGTTGGCCTCCCCGGGGCTCGTTGCGGCACCCATTCATTCAGGATAGGGGCGGCTTCTACTGCAGCTGTTTTTGGGTACTCCGGGGCTGAAATACGCCACATGGGAGGGTGTGGATCACATTTTTCAGTTTTGTGTTCGCCCTCTTCAACCGTGAGTACCAGTTTAGTCACTGCACTGTTTCTCCCCCCCTTTTTCCTTGACAGACCCTGGGTGTCGTATTACACCGGTGACAGTATGGCTGGTGGGCCATAGCCACGTGCACAGGGCAGCGCGTTACGCTGCACAGGGCAGCGCGTTACGCTGCGGCAACAGAGTGGGGACCCCGACTGGGACTGGGTGCATCCGCAAGTCTCAGGTGGTATGGTAAGCGCGGCATGTTATGGCGGGAACTGTTGCCATTCCTTTTCTACATCAGGGATGCTGACTCGCCTGATGTCCTGGTTATGTACCTTGGGGGCAATGGCTTGGGGCAGGTCACTGGCCTATCGCGGAAGCTTGCGATTTGCAGTGACCTGGCCTACTCACATTATGTGTGGCCTGCCACAACCCTTAATTGGTCGGACACGATACCGCGGTACGCTTACAGGGGAGCGTTCGGCCTCGAGGCTCTTGACCGAGCCGACGCTCCGTGAACAGGGCTATTGCCCGGTTCCTTTTCGTCAAGGGTGGGGGACGCGTCATTCACCTCCCCACCATCAGTCTGCCAAATTATGAGCTTTACTCAGGGGATGGGGCCCATCTGTCGCAGGGAGGTATGGACCTCGTGTTAGTGGACTGGCGAGCAGGCCTGTTGACCGAGCTGACGGTCTTGGGGGGGCGGTGAGCCTTTTGGGAAGCCTCCCCATGTGGCGGGTAGCACTGGTAAGGTAAACATTTATGACCCACAGGTATCCGGCAGGTTCGCAATTGACTGGACAACACTAGACAGGAATAAGTTGGTTAAACGTTGTCCGGTCAACGACGAACCAGGCGACGGAGTGATGGCTACAGCTAGACAGCATGCATCACCCCGTGATTTTACAGATACGCGTCAGAGGGTGGGGTCATTAGTTAGATATTGACTATGGTCAACAATTTGTTTGTTGTCAACAAACAAATTGATACAAATAGATACATTGTAACAATTGCCATCGGCAATTTTGGGTGGTACCTTATCAGTGTTACTTCGGCCTGCTTGCCTTAAGAATTATAATTGGTCAATTACCAATAGAAATTTATAATTCGGACTAGGGCATGAATCAATAAATGTGGCCCAATGCCGTTATCCACTTTCATCAGTGTCTGAGTCCTTTATTGGGGGGTGCGCCTGCAATGCAAGCGCGGCGCCAAAATGGCCGCCGCGCTCTTTGCGGGCCCCCCCCACCGGACGAAGGCATCCGGGTAGTTAGGGGGCGTGGCCAGCACCCTTATATAAGGGGCGGCCACGAGGCAGCCGAGCTGCCATTTTGCGAAGCGACGGAGCGGAGAAGTTTTTCCCCTCCACCCCCTCCCTAGTTAACAGTGTGATATTTTGGTCGCTTCGGGGCCGGGTGGGAATTTTTGGCTGGGACTCACAATTGGCTCTTGGGTCCTGGTTTTTTCGCCCATCCCACACTGTTGCTATGGTTTGATATAGGGGTTTCTGTTGCTGCTGTTGACTTTGGTCACATGGGCGGGTAGCACTGGTAAGGTAAACATTTATGACCCACAGGTATCCGGCAGGTTCGCAATTGACTGGACAACACTAGACAGGCATAAGTTGGTTAAACGTTGTCCGGTCAACGACGAACCAGGCGACGGGGTGATGGCTACAGCTAGACAGCATGCATCACCCCGTGAATTTACGGATACGCGTCAGAGGGTGGGGTCATTAGTTAGATATTGACTACGGTCAACAATTTGTTTGTTGTCAACAAACAAATTGATACAAATAGATACATTGTAACAAATGCCGTCGGCAATTTGGGGTGGTACCTTACCAGTGTTACTTCGGCCTGCTTGCCTTAAGAATTATAATTGGTCAATTACCAATAGAAATTTATAATTCGGACTAGGGCATGAATCAATAAATGTGGCCCAATGCCGTTATCCACTTTCATCAGTGTCTGAGTCCTTTATTGGGGGGTGCGCCTGCAAATGCATTTGTTCAGCTTTTGTGACAACCCTGCTTTCAAGTAGAATTCCAGAATGAAAACTCTACTTCACTGAGGAGAAGGTATAGGACAAAGAAACCCACATAGACAAATACAAAGGCACTATTTCCTCAGAAAATATATTTATTTACTGTTCTCTTACTGAACTAAAAGAGTCATGGAAGTCATGGTCTGTTCAGTCCCTACTCCATCATCTACTCCTGACATTTTGTGGAACTGAATAAAACCATTTTATTCTCTGTCAAAACTCAATGAAGCAAAACCAGACACTTCGTCCTATCCTTCAACTTATCAGACCAGTCAGCAAGGTCATTTCACAGCTCTGTATATTTGCTGGATTTATACCCTCTATTTTTCATGTAAAATAAGACTTAATTCAATCATATAGTAGTGTTTGAAAAAATAAGCATATTGCCTTAGAGTTATTCTATACATCTTTCCCAGGCCTGTTAGGCAAAAGGAATGTAAGAAGGATTCAATATGTCCATATTACTAACACGATGCCTTGTGATAGTAAATGTGCAGCCCTCAGGGTGCCTGTGCCTCACACCACCAAGACAGTTTCTGTGAGCCTTTGCCTTTCCCCAGTTCCCTCTCTTTCTGGCAAACAGGTGAATTTTAGTTCTGGAAGGCCTCAAACATGATCAGCTACCTCTTTAAAAGGTCATAGCACAGTGCTACACAATTTAACACTTCGAATACCCATTTAGGGAAGCTGGAATTGGACCTCCAGCTTTCCATTTCTTTCTTTATTTGGCAAGTTTGTAGTCTGATTAAGCCTCAGAAAGTCTCAAGAGCAGAAAACTGACCTAAAATGTTTCCTGTCTGAGTGACTGAGAGCATAACTTGGAATACCAGGTGTTTGAATTATTTTTCAACACTGAGAAGAAATAATTTTCCTCTTAACACTGGGAGGATTGTAATTTCTTTTCTCCTCATGTTAGTCAATCCATTAATGGAGTTAATTGTTAAATCTCATTAATTCATCAGTGCCTTTTGATGCAATAGCAGTATTCAGAGCAGTATTCAGAGTACCTTTTAAAGTAAATGGTTGCAGTTATACTTCTGAGAGACCCCGGCATAATTGGACACAATTATATCTATAATTTTATAAAGTAAATCTTTACTTTCCTGTTTCTAAAGTAACTAAAATGGTTAACTTCAGTTAATTTTGGAATAACAATGAATCCAATATGAAAATTGTTCATTAGCTGCCAAAAGGGCAAATCCCCCCCCCCCCACTTACTGTTGTATATTTTTTTTCTGGCTGACAGGTAAAATAAGACACATGTTAGATCACACCAAATGCTAAAGTCCTATCTATCCCAAAAGATGTTTCATCACAGAAGCCAATCAAATGCATCTCGGAAACAAACCATGAAACTCGAAGCTCCTGCCCAGTGTACTTGACCACCAACTGGTATCTACCATGACTTGGTGCCATATATATATTTGTCCAATGTAAAATGTCAGTGCCCCTTTTTAAGCCAACTACAAAACAACTGTGCCAATAGTGCAACAACACCCGCATCTAGAGCTGAATGTGGTCTAGTCTTCATTTTTCAAGATGCAAAGTGGGCTAATCATATGAATTCAGTTCCCCTCGTGAATGCTATCTTTTTCTCTCTGCCCTACAATGCAAACCTCATTTTGAGAGAAAAACACCAAGATGTCTGGCTGGATTGAAACCTGCACAGCTGTTTGGCTGGCATTGTGAAAGCCACAGTGCTATATAATCGCAGGCTGGAAGTTTGACTTCAAATTGCTTTGAAGCATTTCTGCATCAGATTGCACAGACAGCAAACAAACAAGATTAGGGGAATACATTCTCCTAAAACTGTATACTTTTTGCATCTTTCCCCTAATAGGAAATTGTCTTCTGCAAAGTACTATTGACTATGCTGGATAATACTATTCTGTTTGCTTTGGAAGGAAAACAGAGTCATCTTCACCCATTTGCTTCTGACTCATAATGCTTAATGCAATAAATGCAAAATGCCTCTTTGCAGGCGCACCCCCCAAAAAAAGACTCAGACACCGGTATATGGATAAAGGCATTGGGCCACTTTTATTGAATAATGCCCTAGTCCGAATTATAACTTTCAATTGGTGTATTCATCCAATTGTAATTCTTAAGGCAAGCAGGCCGCAGTAACACTGGTAAGGTTCCTCCCAAAATTGCCAATGGCAATTGGCTACAATGTATCCATTTGTATCCATTTGTTTGTTGATACAAACAAATTGTTGACCGGAGTCAATAAACTACCTACTGACACCACCCTATGACGTGTATCTGTCAAATCACGGGGTGATGCATGCTGAAAAGCTCCTGCCATCACCCCTTGCCTGGTTCGTCGTTGACCGGTCAAAGCTATTACACCTGTACCTGTCTAAGTGTTGGCCAGTCAATTGCAAACCTGCCGGATACCTCTGGGTCATAAATCTTTACCTTACCAGTGCTACCCGCCACACGGGGAGGCGTCCATGATGACTCACTGCCCCCCCCCCAGACCGTCAGCTCGGTCGCCAGGCCTGCTTGCACCACACCCAGAAAGAGGTACATATCTCCAGCCGACAGGTGGACCCCTTCTCCTGCCTACCAGCAAAAATTTTTGTAAGCCTATCCGCATGTGTCCAAGGGACCGAGCAACAGCCCTGTCCACTGACTGCCGGAACAGTCCGAACCACGGAGATCCACGTCTCCCCTAAATTGGTGTCTCGGCACGATGTTAGACCATAGCGACCGTGTGTAAGCCATGCATGATATAAAACGCCAGGTCACAGCCCCTCGACAGTTTAGGAATAGCAGCAATCCGTATAAGATCATTGCCGCCGAGGTGCCTATTAAGAACATCGGGCGGTCCAGCATCCCGACGGACATCAGGAATGGCCACAGTTCCTGCCCCCTTGTGCCGTGCATACCATACCATCGCATACGTGCGGATGCACACAGCCCAAGTCGGGGTCCACTCTCTGTCGCCGCAGCATATACTGCTGCCCAGTGTACATAGCTGCGGCCCACCAGCCCCACTGCCACTGGTGTGCAGAGACACACAGGATCTGTAAAAGAGGAGAAGAGGTGAAGGACATAACTAGGTACTCATACAGTGAGGGGACGTACATATAAGAAATTGCACGTACACACATATCCGCCTCCGAGTACCCCAAACGTAGCCGCGATCAACGCAACGCCTAACCTAAATAAATGGGTGCCAAAACGGCCCCACACCGCGAAGCCCGGCACCGGTCACCCTCAGTAACTTTACTTTGGTAAGGGTAGACCCATCCTGGTGGCAGAAAAACAGGCTGGGGCGCGCAGCAGGCACTGCCGAAAATTCATGTAGGGCACCAACCGGACAGATGTCTCCAATGAACTTCGTAGCAGTCTAACTCCACTGCCTACGCCGTGCTGAACAACCTTTGAGGACCGTATCCCCAAGTGAGCCCACTCATGTGTGACATAGACATCGTCGAGTTCCAGTGCCCTACGAGACACATCTGCCTTACACAGATGGTACCAACTCTGGCACCCACTCACTGATGTGGAGCGCTCCAAAAAGGCTACTGTGGTAGCTGCGTGACCAAGAGCCACTTCACACCTATCCGAACATAAGTCATGCCAGCCTTGTGCAAGGTGGGTCAGAAACTCTGGCAAACTGGGGTGACGCGTGTCCGGTCGGCGGACACGTTCACGTGTCCACCCCTCCAAAACACGACGCATGCGGAAATAACTCACGCAGTCATTGAAACCCCCCACGCTGGCCATAAATGCCAGTGCCAAAAGCCTGAAGGCTATAGTACGGGGGGCCAAACCCTGACTGCGAAGATAAACATGCATTGTAAAACCTGGGCCAGATATTGACCACACTTGAGGTAACTGTAGTTACTCGCAAGAAGTCCTAAATCACGTGAAAGCATGTTGATACGCCTTACGCGTGCGAGGTGCCAATGACATGCCCGGTTCACCTCTCCTCGCCAAACGTCCAAATATCGGCCGGTAGTGGCGAGTGGAATTCCTCTGCTTCCGGAGCAAGGCACGGAACCGGGGGATCTGCAGGCGGGATAAAGCATCAGCGATATCATCATTAATACCTGGAACATGTCTGGCCCTGAACAGCACATTTAGGCGTAGGCTTCTCAAAGACTTGACAAACCAATGCAATGACCCTGGGGGATTTGCACGTCTGGGTGTTGACAATGTGCACCACTGCCACATTGTCACACCAAAAATGGACCACTGAGTTGGCCCACTCGTCGCCCCATAGCATCAGTGCTCCCCAATTTGGGAAGAAACTCAAGGAAGGTAAGATCGCGGAGGCGATCCGTGCCCCGCCCTGCATGAAACCCTTGGTCGTAAGTCCCCCTACCCTCAGAGTAAACCCCATAATCCAGGGAGTCGGAGGCATCCGACCGTACTCGAAATCTAGGGCAGACCATAAAGTCTGATTTCCAGGAAGAGACCCCGTTAATCCCTGGAGGAATTTGAGCCAGACCAGAAGGTCCGCCCGTATGCTCCCGATCAGCCGGACCCTGTGGTGACGTTTAACAGGCCAGCCATGGCGTCACACAGGCGCCTGGCCAATGCTCTGCCGGGTGTAACCTCCCTGCAGGCAAAGTAAGGTGGCCATGAAGTAGCTGCAGCTCACAAGGGGACACTTTATGTTTGGCAATCAATGCCAAAATCACCGCAGAGATCCAAGCCACCTTATCCATGGGTAACCCGGATGCCTGTGCAACAGAGTCAATTCCAATGCCTATAAATGTGAGCTTAATAGCTGGGCCCCAGTCTATTCAGGTGCTAAGGGGACACCCCGTTCCCACATGAGTGTCTGAAATGTAGTGAGGAGACGCGTGCACGTGTCCAAGCCCCGTTCACCCCCGAACCACAAATCATCGAGGTAATGGGCTAGAGACCGGGACCCCAACCTGCGAGCAAAGGCCCACTGAATAAAACTACCAAATTGTTTGAATGCCGAACATGGAATAGAGCAGCCAAAAGACATGGCCTTATCTAAGTAAAATTCCCCTTGGAACCTAAAACCCAATAGCTCAAAATCCCCTGGGTGCACAGGCAATAAACGGAAAGCCGAGTGCATATCAGACTGTGCCAGGAAAGCACCGGGACCGCATGAGCGTACCACCCTTAGGGGCTGAACAAACGACGTCTACCTAACTGAAAAAGGTCATCGGGAATGGCATCCCTGACCGAAGAACCCACAGGGAAAGCTAAATGGAGGATTAAACGACATTCACTCTGGTTCTACCTCGGTACTAGCCCCATAGAGGAGACCTTCAAATTAGGAAAGGTGGTTTCAAGAAGGGGCCCGCTACTCTCACAGCCTCAACCCCCTTAGCTGTGCTCAGTGGAGCAACCTGTTCGTTACCTTTCAAGGGAACTAGATTAGTAGCATCTTGGGGCCCCTAACACCCCCGAATGGCCCAGGTGCACGGTGGCTTACGACGACGGGACAGCTCTTTGTCTCTGTTGTTCTGTCCCTCTCTCTCTTCCTCAGTGGGCTCACAGTTCACTAGGGAGAATATCCACGTACTCCCCTCCAGATCTTATCCCTCGTGACCTGCGACAAATGATCACCCAGGGGCAAGGAATAACCAGCCGTCAGCAAAGCCATCGACAGCACATTCTGTATAAAGGGTATACGCAGCAGGACCTGGACAGCCCCTGCGATGCTCGGCACTGCCCCAGGGGCGGACACCCCCGCCCTTAACGAGGGACTACTTAGAAACCATGGGATACTGGGATAAGATGGTAGCTGATGCCTGCTCGCATCAACTTGACGAGGCCAGTGTCACTGAACCCCACCACTGTAAGTAGGCTGTGGTGTATGGTGCACTTAAATTGAACCTGATACTCACTAGGTGCACCCCCGTGAGCCACCCCCACCGGGGGTTCCGGCCCACGGCGGGCGTCGGAGCTCGTGACCGGAATCAAGCTCTGGGATCACCCCCGACTGCTCCCAGCCTGGACATCAGGTAAAACGGGGAGCTGCGAGACACCAGCTGGGCAGGCCGGACCATCTCACGCAGCTCGACCCGGTTGGCCGTCCGCTGAAGCATAGCGGCCGGCAAGGTAGCCGGGGTCGACGAAGGGGCCCCTGTTGAAGAAAGAGAAGCGCTCCCCCTCCACAGGTGGCTGTGCAATGCCCAAGGGTGCTTCCAGCACTGCTAAACGTGCTAACAGAGGATCCACTGCCACAGGGCACCCAGCATAAGGCGGGCCAGGTGGGCCGGACGGCCCCACTAGGCAGTTGGAAAGGTAACCCAAAAGGCGAGCCAGGGCCATAATAGGGCCATGCCCAAAACTCCGGCCCATGAGGGGCCAGAGGAGGAATGGATTGTGCGCCCGCCCCAGGCCCTCCCCCGCTGTCCTGAGCCATGTCCAGTAAAGGCGGGCCGAGGGCCGAAGCCACTGAGGGGCCGGCCTATGGCTGGCCAGCCAAGCCCGGCTGCCAAGTGCCAGCCTGAATCGCCCTACCGGTATCGGTGGGCAAGGCTGGCATAGTGCCCTGCAGCGGGGGCGCAGCCCTGCTCCTCCAACCCGTTGGCTGTCCCCGTCCTGCGCAGGGCCAGGAAAAGTCCTCCCCTTTGGCCGCGGATTCATCGCCGGTGCCTTCCGTTTGGGAGGCATGAAGAAAAAGTAGGATCCCGTTGAGGGATCAAAACCTAGCGCCAAAGCACGCAGTAGCCAAGCAAACCAAGGCTCTGCGTGCTCGAATCCTCCTTTCCCACCCGGGAAAGGCTCGAGGGCTAAACAGCCAAAGACTGGAAAGCAAACAGCGACGGAAAAACTTCTCCTCTCCGTCGCTATTTCTAAAATGGCAGCTCGTCTGCCTCATGGCCACCCCTTTTATAGAGGGGTGGCCACGCCCCCTAACTCACCTGGATGTCTGAGTCCGGGTGGGGGGCCCCGCAAAGAGCGCAGTGGCCATTTTGGCGCCGCGCTTTCAAATGTCTACCTTTAGAAATCTCTTATTTTATTTGTGCCACTTAACAGAACTGAACCTAAATGGAGGAAGGTTGTGGAGATGCTTCAAAAATTAAAGAGATATTTATCTCCTCAAAGCACATATTTCTAAGATGAAATCATGCTGTCTGCCAAGTAAAATTTATCAACACTGTTGTATAAATTGCATAAACCTACAAAGTTTTACTTAAGATAGCAGCTGTTTATTTGATCTTTCTCCAAAACTTAAGAGCTGTTTTAAAATATAGGAAGGGTAAAGGTCTCTCTTGTTTGAAAGCCAGTTATGTCCAACACTAGGGGACAGTGCTCATCTCTACTTACAGCCAAAGAGCCAGTGCTATCTGTGTTTGTAGATATTTCCATGGTCATGTGGCAGGCATGACTAGACACTGGAGCTCACAGAATGCTGTTACCATTCCTGCTGAAGCAGTGCCTACTTATCTCTTGCAATTTCTTGCTTTTGGACTGCTAGATTGGCAGGAGCTGGAATATACAATGGGAGCTCACCCCGTCACTCGGGTCTTGAACTGCTGACCTGTCAGCTCTCTGGTCATCAAGCTCAGTGTCTTAACCACTAAGTCGTTGTTTTAAAATCTAGGAGGGGTAAAATCAATGGGCTAATAATAATTGTTAGTTCCAACTGTTGATGGTAAGTCAACACTAACGGAAATCCCATTGATCTACTGAAAATAACTAGCCATTAAATTAAACCATTGACACACATATTTGCTATATAAGGGGCAAATATAGGCCATGTGTATTTAAATTCAATCCATAGTCCCATTGAGAAATCTTTTGATCAATATAACATACTGTCACCTCTTTCCTCCCTCTTCTGAGGGCTGAAACAAAAGGCTCCAGTGGTTTGTTTTTTCCTCCCCAGCCGCTGGAGGAGAGCAGTCCGTTCCATTGTACCACCCCACATGGGTGCCTCTATCCCATTTTCTCCCCCATTCCCCTCCCTTCTCTGTTCCATAATATCCCAACTCCATCCTGATACTTTAACAATAATAACCCATTGAAGGAAAGAATAAAAACAGTTTTCTTTTCTTTTAAAATACTTTTTTATTCTTCAGCTCTGGGAAAGGATCTCCCCCCTTTTTAGTGGTGGTATGTGCTTTCTCTCCTGTTGGTGGAGGTGTCCCCTTTGTGTCCCAATTTGTGGGGCATAAACCCCTAAATAGGTTTTGAGACCCCCCACAGTGCTGATCTCGCAAGCCCAAGGTAGGTGTGTGACAATTTTGAGTGAGATTGGTCCAGGGGTGTGGGTTCCTTTAGAGCACATACAAGACCGCACCTCTGTTTTATAGATATAGATGTATTGAATCAATACAACACATTGACTGTTTTAGTGGGTCCTGGAATTAACAACTGGATCTAGAAATCATACCAGACAGGATAGCTCGTATAAGCATTTACTTTGTGTAAATACTCAGCAGGATCCTTAGCACAGCCATGGCATATTATGAAATAAGAGACTTCAGCTTTTGGTAATGTGGGAATTACTTTGTGTCTCAGAGAAAACCACTAAGCACAGTAGGAAAAGTCGCTGTTGATTATTTTCAGAAAGAGACCATACATTGGGACAAAAATATCCTTTGAAGGGGTCTCTAAAGCACACATTACACTGTATGATTTCAGAATAATTAGTATTTTGATGAAAGCATTTGGCATAATCTTTCATTGAATGCTAAAGAGAGTGTGTCTTAAAGGTGTGAGATTCTTCCAGTGAGCAAAATTGTTACACATGGAGTCAAAAATAACAGAATAACAGGAAAATAGCAACAGACGGACAAGCAAGCCAAATGTCAATTTAGAAAATTTGAAATCATTGTTAAATATAACAGACTAATTAAACAAATGTCCCAAAGTGTCAGAGGATTTATAGACTAAGAGGACTTTAGCTGGTCTCTTGAGTATGCTGGGGGAAAAGGGGAAGCCATCTAAATAGTATGCTAAGGAAAGCTGGGAAATGGTTGATGTTCTGAAAAGCGAATTGTTTAAATAATCTGAAAAATCAGGGCGGGGTGGGGGGACTGAATAAGCTTGTTGCTTTCAATTTTCTCAGCGAGGATTTGAAAAACAATTTGTCAGATTTCAAGGTTTATTTCCTAGTTCGTAACATTACCGTAGGTGTGCTGCTGGTAAAGGAGAAATTTTTACTTCATGGAAGAAATATCCAGTCTGGCCAGGTTATCCTAATATGGTAATAGAGTAGACCATACTGCCAGCAATTCAACGCAGAGCATCAGGTGGCAGTTGACTAACCTGACAACCCAGAGGACTAATGGCCTTGGGTGCCAAAGTCCACAGGGAAGGGTGATGGACCCCAAGTGGATTAAATCCCACATTAATCCATCTTGATAGAGGGCAGCAGCTATGTCAAAACTGGCCTGGGGCTGAAGGGGACTTTGCATGCTGAAAGGGCTCAGGACCAAAAAGTGATTCACTGAACAGGATCAATGGTATGGAGATCATGCTGTGATGTGGAAGGCAGATGGGTTTATAAAATGTTTTTGGACCACAGTTCCAGAATTCTCATACCCAGCATGACCAGTGGTCATATTGGCTGCAGGTCTCTGAGATTGGTAGCTCAGAAAAAAATGATTTTTCAAGCTAAGTCAAGGTTCACTCTGAAACTTTTTTCCCTGCACTCAGAGTTAGACAGGAATGAAGGATTCAATATGAGAGAAGTTGTAGTAATAGAGAAGGAGAAGGAACTTTTCCAATCTATGGTTCTTACAGGCGACTACCATTTGAGTATAGATAGTGTTAAATCATCATTGGTTGGTGTATCTGATTTCTGAAAATGGATAAATTTTGAGTCTTGATTGAATAATATGAGAAATGAATTAGTTGAAGTGGTGAGTATAACAAGTACTGATAATCTGTAGGCAACCATTTTCAGAATGCTGTTTAAAAAATTGCCAAAGAACTGATCCCCCCCACACACACACACACACATGCACTCTTAAAGTCAATGTTATCCAAAGACACCAACACTTTCATTTTTTACCATTGCAATTGTGTGTGTGTGTTTGTTTGTGCGGGGTCCAATATTGAAGGATGAAAGCTTGACAGGAATGAATAGATTATATTAGTAAGGAACAGATTTGTTATTTTTCTGACTGTTCCCTGGAATTGTCTTACAGACATGGTGACAAAGATTCATGTGTTTAGGAAAACTTTGGGGGAAAGTGAATTGATACAAATTAGAATTCGTTTTAATTCTGGTCAAAATTATCATTGTTACAGAATTTGAAATGTGTTCTATCTAGATTCTTGAATAAACTGCTTAACATTTATTACCACCACTCTGTTTGCTTTCTTGGTTAAAAATACATTCATAGTGCAAGCCTCAGCTGAGTAAATCCTATCTCTTCTTCAGGGTATATTTTATAAATTTTCTTGAAAGTGAACTGAAGGGCAATCTCTGACCGATGGCTATCCAATGAGTTCATAAGTTCAGAGTTGCTAACCATTGTGCTAAATTGGCTTGGTGTTCTCTTTTCTATTATTTCCTTCATCTTGAGGAGAACTGCTACCTTGGAAATACTGTAGAGGGATATGTAGGTTTGGTCAGGCTTTGTAACAGCCTAAATCTTGTAAATAATTGGATTTGACATAGGAATTCATAGGAAGTGGGCAGTAGAAGTAAATGTATAAATAAAGGTTTCCTTTGCTTGAAAGCCAGTTGTATCTGACTCGAGGGTTCAGTGCTCATCTCTATTACAAAGCCGAGGAGCCAGCGCAGTCTGCTTCAGCAGATGTTTCTGTGGTCATGTGGCAAGCATGAGTAGACACTGGAGCACACAGAACACTGTTTACCTTCCTCACTGAAGTGGTCCCTATTTATCTACTTGCAATTTCTTGCTTTTGAACTGCTAGGTTGGCAGGAGCTAGGACAAAAATAGGAGCTCATTCCGTCCTGCCATACTTGGGAATTGAACTACTGACCTCCCGACCTCTAATGCATAGGTATGTGCTAGTATCAAATGGCAGTGCAGGAACAGGGGGCCATTTTGTGGATGCTAATGGTGTAGTTGTGTATCTGCATGTGATCAGATCTTTAATAAATCTGCAAAGCTTCAAGCACAACTGTACTTAAACAGGAGAGGTGGCTATCTATAGAGAAGAAGGTTGCCAAGAATAAGCCCCATGTGAAATGGGCAACTTCCAGCCATGAAATACTACTAAAGCTACACATTTTTATTGTTCAGTCCCATTTATAGGCCTCCATTCTCCTCAAGGTGGCTGACGATGTTAAAGCAAGTAGAATTGAAAACAATAACAACATGAACTTTAAAAACAAATTAACATGCTAAGAAAGCTAAAATCCAACATTCAGAGACTCAGTTATAAGATAGAAGCCTGACTGAAGATCATGAAACAGAAACTGAAGTATGTGTATGCATAATAATCAAAGGACAGGTTATGTGCACTGGATACTATCAGAACATAATTGTGAAGCAAGGTATAAGTGATATATAAAATCTTAGAATAATTGAGTTGGAAAGGACCTCTGATGCCAACATGTCTAATCCCCTTACCAATCTTGGAATTCAAATCAAAGCAGGTTTGATAGATGGTTGTCCAATTTTCTCTCGAATGCCACCAGCATTGGAGCACTCACAACCTCCTGAGGTAATTGGTTCCATTGTTATACTGCTCCAACAGTTAGGGTAGGGATGCCCAAACTATGGCCTGTGGGCAGGATCCGGCCTGCAATGCCAATTAATCTGGCCTGCAATGCCCTCGCCGCTCCTGGAAGTGAAAATAAAATTTGTATGTGTGTGCACAGAATGCACCACACATGCACAGAACACTGCATTCTGTGCATGCATTCTGTGGATGCATTCTGCACATATGACAGCATTTTGCATTTGTGCAGGTGCATTCTGCGCATGTGCATGCACATTTAACTTTTGCTTCCAGATGAGAGGAACCATGTGACTGGCACGCTTGACCATGTGACCAGCCCACAGCATGAAAAGTTTGGCCACCCCTAAGTTATGGGCTTTTCCCTGGTATTCAGCCTATATGTGGCTTCTTGTAGTTTGAGCCTCTTATTACGTGCCCTGCACTCTGGTATATTCATGAACAGATCCTGGCCCTCCTCTTTAAGTCACCTTTCAAATATTTAAGGTGTGCTAGCTAGCTCAGAGTAGAAAAGAGGGACTCTCTGCCACTGCAGCCCGGGACGCTCCCCACCTCATCCCAGGGTCCACGCCATCGGCTCTGGGGAGGAGAGGTGCGTGGGAGCTGCCACACAGCTGTCTTCACTCTCCGAGCTTGCTAGCTCAGAGAGTAGAAAAGAGGGACTCTCTGCCACCGCAGTCCGTTATTGATTACTTTGTATCACTGAGCATTTGTATTAATATATTGTTATAATTTTATGTATATTAATTTTCTGCTATAATTATATTTATATTAATGTGCTGTAAGCCGCTCTGAGTCGGCCTTTTCATCTGAGAAGAGCGGGGTATAAATCCAATAAATACAAACATAAACATATCCTCCCACAGCCTCCTTTTCTCAAGGCAATAGATGCCCAGTTCTTTAAATATTTCCCCAGAACGATTGGTTTCCAGTCTCTTGATCATCCTTGTTGCCTTCCTCTCAACTTGCTCCAGTTTGTTAGCATCCTTCTAAAATGTGGTGTCCAAAACTGGACACAGTACTCTAGATTAAATCTAGGTAAAGGTAAAGGTCACCCTTGCTTGAAAGCCAGTCTCTAACTAGCCAAAAAGAGGGGGACTAGTATTCTACAAAACTCAAGTATTAACTTCTGTTAATACAGCCTAACATAGCATTTGCATTTTTTCCAGGCATTCCATTGCATTTTCCCCAGGCACACTGCACCCTTGACTCATATTCAGCTTGTAATCTACAACAAAAGGTCCTACATTTTGTAACTGTGCATTTGTGAGCGCGCGCGTGCACACACACACACACACACACACACACACACACACACACACACACACACACACACACACACACTCACAGAGAGAGAGAGAGAGAGGTGTAGAACATTGCATTTAAATTTATTTAGGTTCTGTGAGGAAGCTAAAGAAACAGTGCATCATATCATAGCTGAAAATCCCAAACAAGCATCAAAGAAATTACATATCGAGGTTTTACCAAATAGCAAATATAATTTTTCAGCAGTTAACAAAACATGATGAATTAAGCACATTTCTTCCATGTTATTCACTAGCCACCTCCAAATTCAGAAATGAAACTGCATATATATGTTACAGTTAAAACTAGTTCTCAGTTAAAACTAGTTTTCCCTAGTTAAAACTAGAACTGACTAACTGTGTTTGTGAGAACTAGAATTAACTGATGCTGAAAAACCAATTTATAGGGAAAACTGGTTTTAACTAGTCAAAACTACCCAGTTTCCCCGAATATAAGACACTGTCTTATTTTTTTAAACTCCAAAATTAGCAAAAGGTCTTATTTCCAGGGGATGTCTTATTATTCCATGAAGAAGAATACCAGTCTCGATCGCGCTTCCCCACCCACAATCAAGGGACACTTCCCTGGGTTGTGAGTGCGGAAGCGGGATCGAGACTGACCTCAGCTGTAAGGCGGCTGGCATGGCCCATAAGAAAGCCTGCCACATCGGAGTCTCAATTGCCTCCCCGCTCACAACCAAGGGAAGTTTCCCCGGGCGAGAGCGGGATCGAGACTCCGATGCGGCAGACCTTCTTATGGGCCACGCCGGCCGCCTCACACCTGAGGGCAGTCTTGATCGCATTTCCCCACTCGCAACCAAGGGAAGCGTCCCTTGATTATGCAGTCCCTGGGTCTCAAACTGCTGACTTGCCAGCCTTCCAGTTAACAAGGTGAGCTTCTTAACCACTGAGCCACCACAGCCCCTTTGCAGTTCCTGGGACTGTCCTTGCAACATCTCGCCTCTGCTGCCCCCCCTGGTGTTCCCCGCACTGCACTTTGGCAGAGCCTCACACTTTTCTTTTCCAGCGCTAGCCTGGCCTCGAGACCCCGTGGGTGGCACAGGCACTCAAACTGTCATGCAGTCCCCAGGTCTCAAACTGCCGACCTGTCAGCCTTCCAGCTAACAAGGCTAGCTTCTTAACCATTGAGCCACTGCAGCCCCTTTGTAGCCCCTTTGTAGTATCTGGGACCATCCCAGCAATGTCTTGCCTCTGTGCCCCCCCTCTGTGGTCCCCGCGCTGTGCTTCGGCTGGAAAAGCGAGGCTCCACCAGCCTCACACATTCATTATTATTAGGAAATTCTAGTTGTAACTAAGATATTTAGAACTAGTTTTGACTAGTCAAAACCCGTTTTAACTGGAAACTGGTTTTAACTGAACCTTTCCCCTTCAGAGGCAATTCTAGTTTTAACTAAGCCATTTAGTTAGAACCAGTTTTGAATAGTTAAAAACCAGTTTTCACTGGAAATGGATCTTTCATTGACAGTTAATTCTAGTTCTTACAAATGCAGTTAGTCAGAACTAGTTTTAACTAGGGAAAACTAGTTTTAACTGAAAACTAGTTTTAACTATAACATATATACTTAGCCAAGCAAGTTATCACTGATAATAGACATGATGTTAATAATAAAATAGGTATTTTATTTGTGGATAAGCAAAAAAAATGGAAAACATATCTTACAGAAGTTGGAATTCCATCAACAAAACAACCATACAGACACAAAAATTACAAAAATGAAAAAGTAGAAAACATTGCACCAAGAAATTATAAGACTATGGAAGGAAGATCAGGCCATCCTCCTTTTCTTACTAATTTTGGCAACTGGAGCAGTTCCAAAAATATTGGCTATCAATTTAAAACTGCTACCATTATAGCTGCTAATTTGCTCACTGGAATGGCAAAATTAGAGATTTTGCAAACATGTCACTTCTCCTGCTCCATGTCACTACCCTACTAATAAGCTAGCCATCCAGTTGTCTTTTATGATAACAGGTGTCTGCAATTAGCATCCATTTGCAATGAGAGAGTTTTTCCAGTTTGGTACGGTACATATAAATTTAATATTTGATGGAGTACTCAAATGTCCTTCTGTAGTAACCGAGTTCTAAATGGTTGATCTTGACGTGATTCCAACTTGGGGAGCAAAACTAAAAGGGTTTGATACAATTTTGAGGCAGTTGTGGCATGATTATGATTTTGATGAAGCATTGGTGGAACCACCATTTTGGACATCACAGGCATTATTTTCCTATGGATTGTTTATTGTTACATTAATGTAAATAAGTTCAAAAATGAAGCTTTTCCTGTATCTTTCTCACTCCTGCCAACCACCTGCACAACCCATTAAAACTGTATGTGCAAAGGATCAGAGGAGAGACCAAAACAATGTGAAATGGAGCACAAGAGGCTATTGAAGGGGATGAAGAAGCAAAAAACATTCCTTCCCAGACTGTCCTTAAATTAATTTCACATACGATCCAAGCCATTGATTTTTAAGAGCAAGAACATTGGACTTCATTGTAGCTATAGTCACACTGAAGCTTACATTCCAATTTTTTAAAAAATTCACAGCCAGCAGGAAAACAATTATTCTTTTCAAGCTTGTAAAATGTGCTGCTCCTTAGAAAATAATATATAGTTTGAAAATTGGCTTCAAAGTAAGCAAGCAACTCTTTACACTGTTTATAGAGCTTCTTTGATGGCTTCTGGTTGCTGCTTGGACAATTGTTATCAGTATGCATTCCCAACAGATTTATGTCTACTTTGTGCTTTTGCAATGTATTAAGGATGCCTGGGGCTCGAAGGAAGATGCAATTTGTAACAATTGGGATTACAATCAGTATGCCAGTGGAAGAATTGGCACCTCTGGATCTTAATGGAGTTGCCTCCTATGAGGCTGAGCACATTTCTTTTCAAACATTTCAGGCTGATTTGCCGCAGGTAGAAATTTGTGTTCTTAATAATATTTCTGGGAAGTCTGTGGACTTTGCTTGAGCTGAAGTGTTTCCAATCTTATTTTTTTGTTTGTTTTTGAAGTAAATTTTTAAATCCTCCCAATCTAATCTTTGATGGCAGAAATGCTCAATTTGTGCAGTAACACATGTTTTTATAGCTTTTATTAAGAACTGAAATAATACAAAAACAAATAATGCAAATAATACAGTAACAAATCTATACATTATAAAAAAAACATAAAGCAATAAAACAGTATAACCCGACCACCTGTGCTCTGTCGGGGGATGTCGGTGGGGGTTTCCTGACCATTTGCCTTCAATTCTATTTCCAAAATTGGATCGTGTCAGGGCTTCGGTTAAACTTGTTATCACCTAATAAAGCGAAGTTGACAAAGGAACCCCAAATCTCCCAAAATGGTGTCTTTATTGATAACCCCATTTTCTGGTGGACTTGGATAGTTAATTTCTTGTTGAGAGCCAATTGCCAAACATCTACGTACCATCTAGCTTTACTAATATTAGTTCCACTCTTCCATTCCTTGGCAATTAGCTGTCTGGCTACCATTAATAAAGATAACAATAATTCTTTTTATTATTTTCCAGATGTAAATCATCCACTTCACCCAATAATACTATCTTTGGACTTAGCACTATTGTTATTTTTAATATTTTATTCAATTCCTCTTCTATAACATCCCAGAAATTCCTCATTTTACCACACAGCCACCACATATGAATGTAAGTCCCTTTTCCTTTATTACATCTCCAGCATAAATCAGAGTTCTTATTATTTATTAAATGTAATTTGGCTGGAGTGAGATACCACCTCCAGAGTACTTTACAATTATGTTCTTTTTCCTTTATTGAAAGTGATTTCATACTTCTATGGATCCATTTCTTTTTCCAGTTCTCATCTTTTATTATAATTCCCAAATCCTCCTCCCAAGTTTTTTCAAGCCAATGCTGAGTATCTTCACTAGAATTTAACAGCTGATAAATCTTACCCACTAAACCTTTTAAATTCTTTTTACCATTCCTTACTTCAAGAGTCAGATTTTCGAAGGGGGTTGATGCCCGATTTATTGTACTGTTTTCCCTCATCTTTCTATTCCACGCCTCCATCTGGAGTTCTTGCAGCCAATTTAAGCCTAACTCCACATAAATACTTTTTCTTTGGAAGATGGTATTACAATTATCAATCCAATCCGTGATTAATAGAGCTTTTTTGCGTATTAAAATTTCTCTTGTACTTATTGTTACCTCTAAAGGACAATTTCGTTGGTCTAGAATTTCCATTATGGGCGAAGAATTTGGAGATAATATTGGTTTTAATCCTTTTCATATTCTAAATATATTCTTTAAAGAAAAATTACAAAATTGGGGATTAGTTCTTATCTCACCTAAAAATAATTCGCCCTTCCAATTTCTAAACTCTATATAATCTAATTCATACTTTTGCGCACAATTTTGACTTAATAGTTTAATAATTCTCTTTAAATTGAAAGCTCTGTAATAGAGTTTAACATTCGGGATATTTAGCCCTCCCAACTTGTTTTTTAAATACCATAAACTTTTATTAATTCTTGGCTTTTTTCCGTTATTACAGATTTCATTTATCAGTTTCTGCCAGATTTTAAGCTCTGTTTCTTTTATTTGTATTGGTAAATTTTCAAATAGAAAGTTTAGTTTTGGCATAATTTTCATCCTGCACAAATTTATGATCCCAAACCATGATATTTTCAATGATTTCCATTGATCCTTAATTCTTTTTATTTCCTCTTTTAACTTATTAAAGTTGATTTTATACAAATCCTTAACTTCATCTGACACCATTATTCCCAAATATCTCATTCTATCTCTTATTTTAAATTTATATTTCTCCATTACTTTCTTCTTTTCCCCCTCCGATAGATTACAAGTAATAGCTTCTGTTTTATTCCAATTTATTTTTAATCCTGTAACTTGCTCGAATAACTTCAAGTGATGTTGAATTTTATTAATATTTAGAAGAGGGTCCTTGACCACTAGCAAGGTGTCATCTGCAAATAAACAAATTATTTTGTTTTTAACACCTGTCAAACCTTCATCTTGTCGAATACTTCTTGCTAACAACTCCATTGCTAGAATGAAAAGTGATGGGGAGAGCGGACAGCCTTGTCGAGTAACAGCCTTAATCTCGATTTCCCCACTTAACCTATTATTCATTTTTATTCTTGTCACTGAATCATTATATAATTGATCAATTGCATGTTTAAATTTAGAACCAAACACTAATCTGCAACATATTTCTTTAATAGTAGACCACTGAATAGAGTCAAATGCTTTGTAGATATCTAGTGCCAAAATACAAACTTTTTCCTTACTCTTTTTAATCAAATCTATAATATTGACTAACCTACTTATCAGTCCCTCCATCTGTCTGCCCTTCAAAAAACCAGTTTGGTCCTCTCCTATATAAAAGCTTAAAAAGCTATTTAGTCTGTTATTCAATAAAGAGGTGAATATCTTAGCGTCCTGATTTAATAAGGAGATAGGGCAGTAGGCATCAATTTTTCCCCTGTCTTTACCCGGTTTTGGGATCAATACCATAATTGAACAACTCCAGGATTTTGGCATATTACCCCCCTCTAATATATAATTATACAGTTTCTTTAATTTGGGAATCATTACTTCCTGACATTGTTTATATATTTCCGACGGAAAACCATCTTCACCTGGTGCTTTGTCATTTTTTAAGTTTTTAATCACTATTTCAATTTCTTTATCTTGAATTTCTTGCTCCATATAATCTGAGTGTTCTTTTTTAAATTTTATATTTAAATTTTGATTTAAAAAAGTTCCTAAATTTGTCACATTAACAGACTTTTCTTTGTATAAATCCGCAAAGAACTTTTCTGCAATATGGAGTTTCCCCTCTAGTTTATGTACTATGAGACCATCCTCATCTGCCAGAGCTATGTGTATGTGTTAACAGTAACACATGTTATAGGGATGTGAAGAATACTGGCAAAATTTCACATTCTCGTTGGAGAATGTTGACATGATCAGATATCCTCAACAAAAAAAATTCAAGCATATCAAAGAGTAAACATGATGTGCTTGAAACACAGAATAACACGGCTACTATTCCAAAATATTCAAAGAATTTTCAAACTTTGTGAGATTCCTCACCTCCAATGGATGAGTAGGAAAGTGGTCTCTCTCTCTTAATTAATGCCTCAGCAAATTGTGCAAAATACAGTATATCCATGCAAAATTATTGTCTTTCTTGGGATCTTCTTAGGCTTAGCACCTTCTTTTTGTGAAGACACATTCTCATAGTTTTCAGCTTGTCCACTGGCTCCAAAAGGTAGTCCAGCCAGCCAATTAGACATCTCTATCATTATACTACAAACAAACAAGGCACTCAAATTCTTTTGGGGTGTTAGAGAACATAACAATGTGCAGCTTTATATGCATAGTTCTAGAACTGTTTTTTAAAATTAAGGAATAGACAATTGTCATCTCTAAACACTAAATGATTACCGATAACTGGAAAACCTTTTGCCCAAACTTCTTGAAATTTAGCAAAGGGCACAAGCATTATCCCTGCTTTATCTGTGCCTGGTTTGATGTTATTCTAAAGTCCAGTTACAATTTTCAGTTTGGGGTGCCCCAATTTATAGAATTGCTTTGTAGAACATTGTTTTGCTTTGCTACAAAATAACGTAACTGCATTCCCATTCTTATACTTCACAGCTCTCTGAAATGGCTTTAAAAGAAACCTTTTTAAAAAAAGGATAGAAAGCAAAGAGGAGAGAACACTTAGGAAAAACAATGGTTGCACACAAACCCAAAAAGAATAGGGACCCTTGCTCATGCATGGACCCTTGGGCAGTAAATAAAAAAAGATGAATTAAGCCAAATGTTGTTGTTCAGTCGCACATCAAGTTGGACCATTTGTGACCCCCCTCCCCATGAACCACAGCACACCAGGCTTCTCTGTCCTCTGCCACCCTCCATACTCTGCCCAGATCTCTACCCACCATGTCAATGATGCTGTCTAGCCATTTCATCCTCTGCCATCCCCTTCTCATTTTGCCTTTGATTTTTCCTAGCATCAGAGCCTTCTCCAGTGAGTCCTCTCATCTCATTTGATGGCCAAAGTACATGAGCTTTTGCTTCAGTATTTGTCCTTCCAAGGTGCAGTCAGGATTTATTTCCCTTAGGATTGACTGATTTGATCTCTTTGCAGTCCAGGACTCTCAAGAATCTTCTCCAGCACCACAGTTCAAATGTGTCTACCTGTATTCTTCTGTGCTCAGCCTTCCTTATGGTCCAGCTCTCACAGCCATACATTACTACTGGGAAGACCATTGCTTTAACTATGCAGACTTTTGTTGGCAGGGTGATGTCTCTACTTTTTATTATGCTGTATAGGTTTACCATAGCTTGCCTCCCAAGAAGTAAATAACTTTTTATTTCATGGCTGCAGTCACCATCTGCGGTGATCTTAGATCCCAAGAAGGTAAAGTCTGTCACTGCTTCCATTTCCTCCCCATCTATTTGCCAGGGAGTGATGGGGCCAGATGCCATGATCTTGGGTGTTTTTTATGTTGAGTTTCAGGCCAGCTTTTGCACTCTCCTCTTTCACCCTCATCATGAGGCTCTTTAGGTCTTCTTCACTTTCTGCCATTAGGGTAATGTCATCTGCATATCTCAGGTTGTTGATATTTCTCCCAGCAATCTTAATCCCAGTTTGTGCTTCTTCCAGCCCTGCATTACACATGATGTACTCTGCATATAAGTTAAATAAGCAGGGTGACAATATACAGCTTTGTTGTACTCCTTTTCCTATTCTAAACGATTTAGTTGTTCTGTATCCTATCCTAACTACCGCTTCTTGACCAACATACAAATTTCTCAGAAGACAGATGATGTAGTCTGGTACTCCCATCTCTTTAAGGACTTGCCACTAGTTTATTGTGGTCCACACTATCAATGGCTTTGGTGTAGTCAATGAAACAGAACTAGATGGTTTTCTGGAACTCCCTTGCTTTCTCCATGATCTAGCAAATGTTGGCAATTTGGTCTCTAGTTTCCCTGCCTCTTCAGAATCCAGCTTGTACTTCTGGAAGTTCTCAATTCACATACTACTGAAGCCTATCTTGTAAGATCTTGAGCATGACATTGCTAGCATGTGAGATGAACACAATTGTACAATGATTTGAACATTCTTTGGTATTGCCCTTCTTTAGAATTGGAACATAGACTGACCTTTTTCATCCACAAAATCTGGCTAAACTCTACAGGGAGAAAAGGAGTGGAACCATCTAGCCTTGATGGCTGACTGCAACCGAGACAAGCATGTCAATCTTTCCCCCCTGCTAATTTCTCCTAAACTACCCTGATCTCCATAAGGGCAACACTTGAATGAAGCTGCACAAAATCTTGAGTCAGTCAGCCAACCTGATTCCTCAGTGACCTGCTCAGGGCAGCCAAACCCTAACTACCACCATGTTCTTCCCCACCTACTCGCATAACCCTCCTCCCCTCTCCTGATCTTGCCTTAGTCAATGGAGATTTGGGGGTGCCATGGGCTTTGAGGCAATTTCTTGTCAAAAACTGGCCCTCTCAATGGCCAGGTCATCCTGGCCCAGGTGGGTCCCATAAATCACCCCCAGGTGTTGCAAGTCCCCACAGCTTATCTCAGGTTGTTGATATTTCTCCCAGCAATCTTAATCCCAGTTTGTGCTTCTTCCAGCCCTGCATTACACATGATGTTGCAAATCCCCACAGCTTACCTTGGAACAGAAGAGATAAGGAAGCACTTATCTCCTGGACAGGCCGCGTGAGTCACCACCGGCGCTCTACCAACTGACACCTGTTTGGTCTTCCCTTTCGTCTGGTCACCCCTGGGAGCTGCAGCTGGTGGTTGTTCCTGTGGATAGGATGACAGGAGCCATCATCAGCATAGTTCCAGCTGATGCCATGGCCACCACTTGGAGTCAGCTGCGTTGGGATGGAGGGTGACAGGACTATTTGGGTCTACAACTTTGTTGTCCTGCCGGGCATTGAAGACAGGCAACCATGGCTGGTTACTTTGGTTACGGTCTGAGATGTTGTTGGGGTGGGTGTGGGGTAGGTGTGGGTGGGGGGGTTGGTACGTGTCGGGACAATTCTATTCTATGTTGTGATACTATGGTATATTTATTTTGTACTGATTTGTAATGTTTGTAATTAGTAATTTGCAATTGTATGCTATTGTATTTTGTGTGTTGTTTATATTGTTATACTGTATTTCATTTGTTATACTGTATTTGATTTCCTTGTTGAAAGCCGCCTAGAGTCGGCCCTGGGCCGAGTAGAGCGGGATATAAATCAAATAAATGAATGAATGAATGAATGAAGCAATTGGACTCCACAACTTTTGCACCTCTGAGGCCATCTGGCTTTAGCTCTTTCTACCTTTAGCTCCTTCAGCTCTTCAATTTGGCTGTTAACCCTTGAGGGGTACTTTCTTCACAAGCAGTAACCTTGTCATCACGCTTCAGTACTGAACACCTGGACAATGAACTGAGCTGGCATGCATACAGTCTACTCTGCCATGGTCTTTCCCATGAGAGAGATGCAAGGAATTTCTGTTTAAATCATGACAATGATTTCTAAATTATTTAAATGACATAAATTATTTATCAAATTTGCATCTACACATCCTAGTTACCATATGCAAAATGTACGCATGGCCATGTCATTATTTTCTGGTGAAGTGTTTCTCTTGTTTTTTCAATACCTAAGTGGCCAGCCTTGCAATTACTTAGAGCTCTGTGAGCTCTTTTTCAGTGAAAGTGGTAAAGGAATTGGTTGTGGTTGTTGTCAAATAAGCAGTTTTGCTAAGCTTTGCACCTGTACTATGAGGATAAAATTGCACACTCATATTTTACTGCGATAGTATATGTGGAAATTTCTAAACTCTTGACATCTGCTAAGAAAATGCTAAATATGTTTCTGGAACATAATTCAGATAGTGCCACTATTCGCCTGGTTCATAATGAATCTTTTTCTTCCTTCCTTCTCTCCTTCTTTCCTTTAAGGAGTTACTTAAGTTTTTCTTCTGCAATTATCAGTCAGAAGTAAATTCGAATTTCCAACTGATTGCCCAAAACATTCAGATAATTGGCTCCTTATCTTCTAATGTCATTTTTAACAGTAGGCCTTTTGTGATCTTTCGAGTGTTTCTTAGCCCGTTTCTAGTCTGATGAATTGCCTTTTCATGATACTGCTTAACATTAAACAAGGAATAAATAAAGGAATATTACTGGCTTGAATCTTAGCATATTTTAAAATATATCTGAAGGAGATGTTTTGCTTTGCCAATATAATGAGATCAGATGGTTAAGGAGAGGAAGAAATATGATGCTATTGTTTCATGTTTTCCCTGTTTGAAAACCATGATACGTTGGCAGTAATTCATGGTACCTAGGCGTATAATGGCATCTTAGTCTCAAGAGTGTGCTCAGGATGAGTAGATAATCCAGGACCATCGCAATAGGCCTGGAGAGAACTGATATTTCAAAAGAGACAGATTTCATTGCCTTCTGACAGGGTCTGTGCAGAGAACATGTAATGCCAGATGAAATGGTGGTTATAGTTCTCTCTATGAATGCATTTATCAACTTCCACACATTTCTTTATAGTCAATATAAGGGAAAAGAAAGAGATTTGGGCTGGACAATTTATAAATAGGTCACGTTTGGTTTATCTGGTAGGTAGTGCTGGGTTAGGGTAGTGGCAATGATTCCTTCAGTGTATCTTTGGATGAGGTGGCTGCTGGGCATGCACTGCAACTTGTGTGAATCAGGTATGCATACAAGAGGACATCATGAGGCACCTTGATGGTATGAGCAACATCCATTCATTTGAATAGAGTTGGAAATGCCCACAGGGATGCCTCACCAACTCAGCTGGCCCATGTGCAGCTGGCAAGGTACAGCACTGTACAGGACCAAGGACTTTCCCATTTGGGCTAGAGTGGGAGCGAGGGGGTCCACCTGCTCTAGAGCTGGATTTGTACTTCTGTCTGTCTGTCTGTCTTTGGTCACTTACCTATTCTAGTGCTATGTTAGAAAGCCTTTTAAAATGGAGGAGGAAGTGGTGAGGGAAACAAGCAGATCCAGGCACAAGATGTTGGGGTCCATTCCTTCTGTGCACTAGTAGCTGTTGCATTTCCCATCCTTGGCTTATACTCAAGTCAATCAGTTTTCCTGGTTTCTCAGGTAAAATTAGGTATCTCAGCTTACAGTATATTCAGATTGGCTTATACTCGAGTATACAGGTATATGGTACATGTTCTTCCTCTTGTGTGCCCTTGAGCAAACTGCATGATCCTACAGCAACACCAGAGGAAGGGATTGGGAAACTATTTCTGAGCACTTTGTAGTTAGAAATTCATGAGAGAATCACTGTAATTTCAATTTGACTCAATAGCTCATTGTTCATTACTTGTTTAATAAACCTGCCTGCATCACTGCTTACGCCTAACGCCAGATCATTTTTGAACAATTTTAAATGCAGTGGTTCCATCACAAACCCTGGGAGCCATGTAGGAAGCCAAGAGGTCTACACAAACACTTATTTCACAGGATCAGAGGTATATTTAAATTCTTCTCAAAGGGATCTATTTCTTTCCACCATGTCCTTGTGTGTGAAGACATATACATCTTATTAATATCTTACAAAGATACTATACATTTTAACATTCTTTTCATTCAAAGGAAGCCAAATGGTATAGGTCTATCTCTGGACTCCTCATAACTTGGAGAAGTGAGGAATATGTTGCATATTAATTCAAAATCTCTTTCCAGATAAAATAGATTTTACCAAAGGCATAAGGTCATACACTGCACCAAAGTATCAGAGAGGAAATAGCATTAAAAGCTATCCCCTTAAATGAAGGCTTGATAACATGCTGCTCCTGGGCTGTTTAAGGTCTACTAATCATTTGGAGTGTCTAGGGGACAGTGCTCATCTCTGTTTACAATGCTGTCAGCGTCTGCAGACATTTCTGTAGTCATGTGGCTGGCATGACTAGATGACAGAGCATTCCAGAAATTGTTACCTTTCCCGCCAAAATAGTGCCTATTTATCTACTTGCAATTTCTTACTTTTGAACTGCTAGATTGGCAGGAGGTGGGACAGATGATGGGAACACACTCTATCTTGCAGCACTCAGGTCTCTAACTGCTGGCCTGCCAACCTTCCAGTCATCAAGCTCAGTGTCTTAACCACTAAGCCACCACCATTTATATAAATATATAAAACCAAGCAGGGATAGAAACCTCAGGGATAGAAACCTCTCTCTGCTGCTACTGATTAGAAGTTACAGATCCTTTGAAAGCCAGCCAGGTCAGTTACCATCAGAGAAGAGATACAAACCATTTATGGTGTCTTAGTAATTCCCTGCTTCTTTGCAAATGCAAAGGTTGAAACTGTGCCCGCAGGGTGCACACAGCAAGTGGCTAATTCTAGTTGCCTTTTGCCTTTCTTTCTGTGCTGTGATACATTGGCCATGCAAGAGGAATACTCAAAGGTGAAACAACTCTGCAGCACTTATGAATCTCATTCTTTCTTGGCATTTTTCCACATTAAGGCCAGGCTTGATTTCAGCATGCTGACAGAAATTAGCCTGGGGCTTTACTATAGTTACTATGGTAATAAATTGGATGAGGTTGGAAGCTTCACATTTCCCAGATGGTATTTCTGTACTGCTTTTACAGCTCAAAATGTTAAAAAAGTCATATAGATAGTTTAGTCCAGTCATCACTGTACAATTGTAATTGTACTAGCTGAATGCCTGGCCTTGCCTGGGAGGACCCAACCCGTTCTGAGGAGATGCCCCGGTCCGTCTCCCCTGCCTCAGTACTGGGCCCTCACCCACCATACCTGGCCTCCTTCTTCTTTCTCATGTTTAAATTTATGGACCAGAGAAAGTGTTATTTAAAAGCAACTGCATGTTTGTTTTTAATTAATCCATGCTGATTACCCGGCCTTGTGTTGTTGTTGTTTTTATCTAAAGGAAGTATAGTTATTTCAGCATGTTTGGTTGTTTGTTGTGTGTGTGATATGTGCTTCTGCATCTCTGCTGGGTATGTTAATGTTCTTTCTTGTTTGCTGCTGCTTACTTTCTGTGCAGTGTGCTCCTTGTGATGTCTCCTATGTTGCTCCCTGCCGTGTCTTTGGTAAGTGTGCTGTTATTGTCCCTACTGTGGTATTCTGTCTGCTGTCCTTGCTGGGTATCTTTTTGTGCTGGTCTGTGTGCCGTTGGTTGCTCGGTTGTTTTTGCCAGTGTTGTTGATGTCAATGTTGTCACTGGCTGTCTCTGTGGTAGAGTGACAGTTATGACAGTTGATAATTTTTATGCAGAGAACTGCAAGCTGGTTGGTCTGTATGGCTCAGAACTGCAAGCTGACTGGTCCTACTTTTTGTCCCAATTTGGGGGCCATAAACCCCAAACTTTTGTTCCAGACCCCCGTAGTGCTGATTGGGCCACTCCAATTTACCTTTGTGCCAAGTTTGACTGGGATCGGTTCAGGGGTGTGAGAGCCTTTTTGGGCCTTACAACACCCGACTTCTGTTTATATATATATAAATTAATCATAGGATTCCCACTACCTTAAGCATATCAGATAGTATCCTCTTGAGCTTTCTGGGCAAAAATTGTCAGCAGAGAATTTCACTCCTTATGTGAGTGTTACCATTGGCTGGGATTTTGTTTACGGAGAGCGCCACTTGTTCAAATGGTGTAATCCATAATGACACTGTTCAGACTTTCCACTCAGCAGAAGTTCGTTAGTGCCATCCTAAGCACGTCTACTCTACTCTCCAGAGTTCAGACCGACTTAATGCCAAGTAAGTGGGTGTACAATTGCAGGCTAAATGGATTAGACTGCTCTTGCCTAAATGAATTAAATGTCATTATTTTCTTTAAGTTGTTGTATTAAAACATACTTCTTCTTTTGCCATATCTGAATCTGAATTTTGACAATCCTCATGGTAATCAGCCATGAAGACTGTCCTGAGAATATAATGCAGTGGCCTTTCATCTGCCTTCCACATTGCAGCATGACAACAGGGATTAGACATACAAGGAGACAAAATATCCCCATAAGAGTGTACATTAGCAGTGGGGAATTCAGATTTTTTGAACTCCAACTCTGAGAATTCTCCAGGAATTCCTCAGGCAGAATTTTGGAAGGTGCATCTCAGAAGCAAAAATCTGCAGATCAACTCTCCATTGATGCTCAGCTTGTTTTCCAAAACAAGAGAACTGCCTTGATGTTTCCTAGGAGGTGTAGGCCTTTAGAGACCTGAGAGGTGTAGTCTCACTTCCCATTAAGCTCTATAAAGGTTACTGTATCTTCAAAGGACTACACCTCTCATGAAAATCTAGGTTCCCAGGAACCCCCAAGGCAGTTTTCTTTTCTTTTCTTTTTCTTTTTTTGAAATAAGAAATAGGATGAACAAAGCAGTTCTGGGAGTTGGAGTTCAAAAATTTTTTAAATTTTTTCTTCATTTACCTCCCAATGCCAAAGTGCTGTAGCTCAGCAGAAGAACCTATGCTTTGCAAGCAAATAGGAGAAAGGGGAGGCAGAGGATGATGGCTATATGGCACCATTGACGCAGTGGGTGTAGAGTCGGGTTCACCTGATTGGGCGGCATAGAAATTTTAACTATAAATAAATAAATAAAATAAAGATCTGGGTGGGCTATGGAGGATGGGAAGATGACAGAGGAGCCTGACGAGCTGCGGTTCATGGTGTCACAAATGGTGTGACTGGACAACAATGTTTTGGGTTCAACACTCCAGCATCTTCAAACAGGGCAGGGAATGGCACTAGTCTAGAACAGGGATGTGAATTTCGTAGCCTCACGGTCTCAGTGAGAAACTGAGAAACAAATCCCTCTACTCTCCTTGTAGCGAGTTTTCTCTCTGTGGGATTTTATTTCCAGAGAAATCTCATAGGGAATCTCATGGGGGTTATACGATATTTCATGGCATTTTTTCCTTGAATACCCAATGTGGGGGTGAGTGAGTGCTTTATAAATATATGAAATAAATAGACAGAGTAAGGTACTCCACTGAACACTTTAAAGTGGAATGTTTTCTGAATGTTTTTTTTAACATTGTCAATACTTGGCACCAATATTTAATTCCATCGTTTTGGCCTTCACCTTATTTGTGATATTCTCAAGGACTGTATACATTACCATTAATATCATATCAAAGGTATCTTGATAGTGTCCAGTGGATAGATACTGTGTGCATTCTTAGCCCTAGAAAGTCAATCATTTCAAGGGATTATGTGATAAATTTAAATTATAAGTACAAGGGTTAACATACTTATCTAGATCTGCACTTGCCCCAGCTGCCTAAAATTGTGTGATATTTTGGTCAGCAGTCTGTCACAGGTGCTTTAACTGTGGGTTCCCTGCATTGACAAGGATTTAAACTTAGTGACACATGAAATAGTGGGTATCTTTGGAAAGTATGCATAGGAAAATGTGTACATTTTAAACATGTACAAACAAGTGTGCATTTGCCAGATAAGGGAAAACAGGATGCATTTAAACAACGTGTAGAAGATATAAGCATAAATCTACAAGCAAAGTAAATCTCATCTGTAAACAAAAACCGCAGTCAAAACTGGCCAAAAAGTTGGAACAGAGATGATAATTGCTGATGCAGATTTTATAGATTTATATCTCCTTAATCAGCTGCATGTTTCCCACTACACAAGAGTGTTTCTTTTGCATTGTGTTAGCAAATAGTCTCTACCATCAGCCTTTGTTCATGAATGCAAGAGCAATTTGAAATCAAGAAACTGGCAAGTACCATGTTTATTTTTTTATTTTTTTTATTAATTTTTTTATTGGTTTTCAAACAAAATTACAACAAATAATATAACACACATATACATATAGGAAAATAGAAAATACATTTTGCCAATACATACACAATATATCATTTTACCTTCTGGCACCAATATCTTTTTAAACTAATACATTAGTGCATTATTAAACAACCTTTATAGCTGGTGATTTAAACTTTAAATCTCAAGTAATGTGCATGATATACCCTTTATTTCACAAATTTATTATTTATAATAAAACATTACAGTATGCATATATGTGCACCACGCATACATGCACCTGCGCACATATACGCACACATACAAACCTACATACATGCATACCCATATAACATTATATGGGCATGCTCACCCCGTGATATTTACAATGTCCAGAGAAATCAGAGATTCTTAATACTTTCCATCCAGAAGGCAATTTGATCAGGTACAGGTTTGCTTACTTCTCCCCCTCTAAGAGAGTGATCCACAAAAGCATGCCAAATATTCCAAAATCTATTTTCTTTAATAATACCCTTTTTCTTATTTATTTCCCAAGTTAATTTATCATTCAATGCTAAATTCCACATCTCCTTATACCACTCGTCTATCTTTATATTTATGTCATTTTTCCAATTTCTAGCTATGCATTGTCTAGCCGTTGTAAGAATTATTTCCAATAATTCTTTTTCATCCTTGTTTAGGTTAAAACCTTCTAAATCTGTTAACATGGTGGAACCCGACCCCAGTTTAATTCTCTTACCCATTATATCTTTAATCTCCTTCTCCACCTTTCTCCAAAATTCTTTGACCACAGTACAACTCCACCACATATGTTCGTATGTTCCAATTTCCTTTTTACATCTCCAACACAATTTATCTTTTTTATTATCCATTTGATGCAACCTCACCGGGGTCAGATACCACCTCCACAACATTTTAAAGTTATGCTCCTTAATTCTAACCGATAATGTTCTCATTATCCTCTTTTTCCATTTATGCTTCCATATATCTTTTTCAATCTTTATATTCAATTCCTGTTCCCAACTTGACATTAAGGCCTCATGTGGATCACCCTCGATATTCAGCATTTTATACAATTTACTAACTACACCCTTAATAGCTCCATCTCCTTTTCTTAATTTTGAAATCAACACCTCAAATTCTGTCATTTCTCTATACAATTCCGGTTTTCTCCAGTATTTACCATTCCATTTATTTACCATCACAGTCTGAAACCAGTTCAAGTTCATTTCAGCAAACAAATCATTTCTTCTGTCATTAACTTTACAGGTCTGTATCCAATCTTTAAGAAGGGTTACACCATTTTTTACCAATATCTCTTTTATCCTTTTATTTATTTTTACCGGAAAGTCTGCTATATCTTCCAATTCTATTATTGGTGAGGTATTTGGAGCCAAAACCTTCTTTACTTTTTTCCAAGTGTTTACCAGTCCGTTCATCATAGTATTTTTAGTTATTAATTTTCCCGAACTAACCCCTAAAAAAAGGATTTTGCCTATGTGTTTATAATCTTTCATTTCAATGTCTTCCCATAGAGCTTTTCCCTCAGCCAAAATCTTTACCACATTCTTGATTTGAAATGCTCGATAGTAAGACAACAAATTCGGCATCCCTAATCCACCTTCTTTCTGAGATAAATACCATTTTTTTGACAATCTTGATCTCTTTCCACCATTACAAAAATCATTAAATAATTTTTGAAATTCCTTAATTTCCTTCTCTTTCATTTGAATTGCCAGAGCATCAAATAAAAAGTTTAACCTAGGCAAAAGCATCATTTTTCCAAACCATGACAATTTTAGTTTTTGAAGATTCTTAATTCTAGCTTTAATTTCTACTTTCAAATTATTGTAATTCAATCTCTTCAAAACTTCAAAATTATATGAAATATTTACCCCTAAATATTTCAGTTTGTCCTTAATTTGAATATTACCCATCCCTTTCATCCTCTTCTGATCTTCCTTACTTATATTACATAACATCATTTCCGATTTATCCCAGTTTATCCTCAATCCTGTAATGTCTTCAAATTTTTTTAATTGAGTTTGAATCCTGTCTAAAGCCCTCTCTGGATGCTTAGCAATTATCAGAGTGTCATCGGCATACAAACTTATCTTAGTTCCCATGACTCCTTTATTTCTTCTATCATTAACTTTACAGGTCTGTATCCAATCTTAGCCTTAGCTAACAACTCCATGGCCATAATAAACAAAATTGGAGATAACGGGCAGCCCTGTCTCGTTCCTGCTTCTAATTTTACCTCGTCTGTAACCTCATCGTTCACTCTAACAGTAGCTATGCCTTGTTGATATAACTGATCAATTATTCTTCTAAATTTGTCGCCAAAACCATAACTTTTAATTATTTCCTTTATTGCCACAAACTGCAAAGAATCAAATGCTTTAAATATATCCAAGGATATCAAACCTACTTTTTCCTTTGTTTGCCTCACTATATCCAATAAATCTAATGTTCTTCTTGTCAGATCCGCCATATGTCTTCCTTTCAAGAAACCAACTTGGTCTACTTCTATATAATTGCCCATAAATTTATTTAACCTATTTGCCAATATTGCCTTAAGAATTTTGGCGTCTTGGTTGATCAATGAAATAGGTCTATAAGATTCCACTTTTTCTAGATCTTTTCCAGGTTTTGGCAGCAATACAATCGTGTTCCTATACCATGAGGTCGGAATTTGTCCCCCATCCAGAATATAATTGTACAATTTCATCAACTTCGGAACCACTATATCCTTGAATTCCTTATAAAAGTCAGCCGGTAACCCATCTTCCCCTGGTGCTTTACCCATTTTCAATCCAGCTATTACCTCTTTTATCTCTTTTTCTGTTATTCGTTCTTCCATTTTTTCCTTATGTTCCTGTTTTATACTAGTATATTTTTGTCTCTCTAATTGAGTTTTGAGTTTGTCTATATCTATCTCTTTTTTTGCATATAAGGCCTGATAAAATTCTTTCACAATTTTACACTTATCTCTAGTTTTATTACATCTCACCCCTTGTTCATTTATCAAGACTCCAATTTCTCTCTTTTCCCTCTTTTCTTTAGCTGCTCTTGCTAATAACCTTGAATTTTTGTTACTAAATTCAAAATATTCTCTTTTTAAATACACGAAATCCCCCTTCACTTTTTCTATATCCTTACAAACCAATTCCGCCTTTAATCTTTGCAAATCCTCAAAAACCTTCCTATCCTTTGTCCTTGCGTGTTCCTCCTGCAATTTCTTTATATCCTTTTCATTTTTGTCTTGCAAAGTCTTAAACTTTTTGTATTTAATACTAGCTAATCTAATACTTTCACCTCTAAAAACCGACTTCATGGTATCCCAGACCACATTAAAGTTTACCTCATTATCATTCCACTGCCAGTTTTCTTCCCACCTCTCGCTAATTTGCTCCTTACATTTTTGATCCCTAAATAGTTTGTCATCATATCTCCACACCCTTCTCATCCTCTTTTTACCATCCATCCTAATTTCCATCACAACTTTCAAATGATCTGACTCCTTAAAAATCCCAACTTCTATTTCCTCCAGATTTCTAATCATATTCTCTGTTACAAATATATAGTCAATTCTGGAATATGAATTATGGACCTGTGAGAAATAAGTATAGACCCTTTCTGTTCCCTTAAAGTTCCCTCCAAGTATCTTTCAGTCCCAAGGATGTCATCCAATTATCCAATGTTTGTCCTTTAATTCCTTTTCCACATCTTAATATATTTGTACAATCTAAATTAGATTTTATCAGATTAAAATCCCCAGCCACAATCATCCTCGTTGTTTTCTCTCTTACCAATATTTTATGAATTTTTTCTAAGAATTCAGTCTGATGATCGTTTGGGGCATATACATTCACCAATGTTATTTCCTCCTCATCTATCTTCCCTTTCACAATCAAATATCTACCCTCGGGGTCCGATATCCTATTAACTATCTCAAATCCCAGTCTAGTCGCTATCAAAATTGCCACCCCTCTTGACTTTGATGTGACGTATGAACTCTCATAATGCTGCATCCAGCCTAAAAAAAAATTATTTATATCCTGAGCTTTTTGATGAGTCTCCTGAAAAAAAACTATATCTGACCCATCCCTCTTCAACGCTGATTGAATTCTTCTCCTCTTAATCTGTGAGCCTGTACCTTTCACATACCACGATAATAATTTAATAGACCGCATAATATAATTACCCACCTTCTTCTACCATCTCTGATTTCTCCCTTGGATGTGATGCCATCTAACCCACAATAACTAAAAAAAAAATAACACAAAAAAACATTCACTAATACCCTCCCCGCTTCTTGAGCCAAAAAGAACGCCTCCGTCATCTGAAAAGGGGAGGGGGGAACATGAAAGACGACGTTACAATGAAAGCTCAAGCGCTAATATACCTCTTATACAAAATCTGATTTAATTCACAATCTTACTTCAACTCATCTTTCCTACAAACATCCCACCTATTTTCCAGCCTGCTGACCCTCACTTCCCCCCATTTCAGTTACTACCAACACTTGCAACTCCGGCTCTTCTGTGTCCTCTCCTCCCGCTGCCCCCTCCTCCCTTGCTCCACCGTAATCCCTTTTTATCGCCCCAGATTCCAACAAGGCCTTCCTCAATGCCAACCATTCCCTTGAAGATGCCTTAACCAAGTCATTCATACACATATATTCCAACGCATCCATCTCTGCATCAATCACATGCAACCTCCTTTCATGAAAGAACCTCAACTGTTGTGGATATCGCCAGTTGTATTTTATCCCTTTTTCCATCAGAAATCTTGTTACTGGCTTCATCTTATACCTCCAACCATGTTCCTACATTGAAATATCATTGTATATTTCCACATCATTTCCATCCATTTTTAAAGCGCCAGATCCAGCTTGTTTTAAAAAGGCCATCACCTTCAATTTGTCTCCCCAGTTTGCAAATTTAACCAACACATTCCTCTGTACCACCCTTCCCTTCCTTGGTCCCACTCTGTACACACTTGCAATATCCTCATGAACAAAAACTTTTCCCATATTCAAATTATTTAACCAAACAATTATTCTATCTTTTAGCTTATCTGGCATTTGTTCCACCATTTTGCGTATCAAAATATTCTGTTTTCTCATCATATCTTCCATAACATCGATTCTTTTTTCCTGCACATCCACTTTCATCTTAATTTCCTTTTCCTCCTCATGTAACCCTTTAATATCCCCCTGCATCAATTTCATATCATTCTGCATTAATTTTACATTAGCATCCATTCTTTGAAAATTAAGATCCACTTTCTTTGAAAAATCTGTAAACATTGTAGCCAATTTGTCCTGTTTTCCCATAATTTCACTTTTGTCTTTCGCTATTGACTCCTCCATCTTTTCCATTTTCTTGAATAACTTCCCAAATTCTACCATTATCTGTGTTTGATCAAGTGGTGGTGGTTCCGGAGATGATGTCGGAGGAGATGGGTCTTTTGATAAAAGGTTACCTTTTTTTTTGGCTTCACAACTTCTTCTTCCTTGCTCTTTCCCCTTGCAACTTTATCCATTGTAATATCAAATAGCAACTTCAGCCCAGCAACTTTTCTTACACCCTCTTGTCTCTCAACTTGATGCTGCTCCAGAGTTATAATCCAATTATGTTAAGTCACTCAACAAGCCAAGAATCAAACCATAAAAGAGTTAATATATCCACCACAGGCAAGGAAGTGTTTGTTGGTATTATGTCTCCCGTGTGAAGGTCAAACAAAAAGCAAAAACCAGACCAAGCAAGATAACGTGACTGTAATCCAGTAACAAAGAAGGGGTACTCCAACAGCCAAACTTTCAATACTGAGGCCAAATGATTCCAAGCCAATACAATCCAAAAATACAAAAGGAATCTTGCTGATATAAGCCAAATTTATATTCCACCTGGTAATCCAGTAGCTTGATTGAAGACTTTCTCCAAAAATTGGCAATGGTTTATTGTAATCCACCTTATAACAATGTTCCGATAAGCAAATCCCCCAGTGCTATCCAGGGACTAGTATCCAAACTCTTGCAAGGAAGAAGGAAGAAGACGGAGAAGGAGGGGCAAAACAGGGACTCAGGCAAAAATCAAGAAAAAGGAATACTTAAATTGTATTTAAAAAAGAAAAAGAAAAAAAAGGGAGATCCAGCACATATCTATTTAGTCCTCTGGCACGAACGCCAGCCACATCTTCTGCACCGGCTGCGGCTTCACGGGGTGTCCCTCCTCCCTTCTTCTCCAAAGCCTCCAAAACCTCCAAAACCTCCAATCGCCCCTTTAATCTCCGTCCCTTCAACAACACACACACTCCAAAATCTTCACCTTCTTGTCCCCCTTCCTTCCTTTCTCTCCCTTCCGTCCGTAAAACTCCAAAAGCTTCTACCGTTGTTTCCCCTCTTTAAGTTTCGCTTTCTGCCACCACCGCCGCCATTATCCCTCCTTTCCCACCATCTTACTTTCTTTCACGTCCTCAATCCTTCAATCACTTGCCTTCCTTGGTTCCATTTTCCAATCCACCTCCGTCCGTAACGCAGCCGGCAATCTTAGTTTCAGCCTTTATATTTTCAGTAAATTTACAGCTTCTTACTCCAATCTCCTCGATCCCGTTCGCCGCGAAACTGCTGGGAGAGTAACGGCTTTTGCCGCTTGCCTCCCCAGCCAAATCCGCTCTCGAAATTCAATCTTCAGTTAAGATTTTTACTTGCCGGATCTTTACACTTTCCTCATGTAGAATCTTTTGAAATTATTTGTATTCAGATTTAATTTCTCATTTAATTCCTCATTGAAAAGCGCGAGCCCACAAAAAAAGTGTGTTAACTCATCGTCATCTTAACCACGCCCCCCAGTACCATGTTTATGAGAAGTACATGTACTGTACTATGTTTTGAGAGAATATGCTCACACTGGGGGGCAAAACAGCAAGAATTTTTTTTGCAAGACCACTTCAATGCACGTAGTTGGAAGTTCTCTGGTGGTGAGAAGTAAAGGAAACTTTGGCTTGCAGAAATCAAATCTGGAACATTTCTTCAGAACATTCTAATTACAATTGCTCACTTTCAGTTTATTTTCATAACGATGCCGTAGCTTTCCATGGCTTCAAGTTCATTCTGTGATCGTGCACTCTGTGGTGTTCTCCTCAGGCAATTGCGGGGAACAGAAGACAGTTAAGGCAGCATGGATGCGTCTAAAGCAAATTGCAACTTCGCTAGATGAATGTGCTCTGCAATTGCCTCAGGCATCTGGTGTTGACATTCATTTTCTGCTCTCCATTATAAACAGTGGAAAGAAAACTGCTCACAGAATGCTTGAGGAAAATAGTCACTCATCCAGTAACTTTTAAACATTAATACAAACAACCATGGATGTTGTGTTGTGCAATTTATTTTTCCTTCAAGTGCCCAAGATGTGTCTTGGAGTGTACAGATGTGATACCTGCCTTCATTAAAATAATCAACCAATCAGTCAGTCAATCAATCAAATTTCCATTCCTCTTGCTTGTGGTTGCAGGTAATGGACATAATGCAGAAAAACCATGAGCCAATACTTTTTGGGGGGGTGTTAGTGCATGCACATTTATCACCCAGCAAGTCTTGTATCTCACATCTTTCTAGCATCAAGTAGTGACAAAATGAATGCATTATCATAGATCTGAAAGGAAACCCAGAAACATTTGACACTAAATCCCATTATCTTTGTCTGCTTCTGGGGGGTGCCAGTCACTGGGGCACACTGGGATGAGTCCCTGTATCCCTGTGGAGCAGCACACCACTGCCTCCTCATCTCTGAGCCTGATATTTTGGAGACACAAAAAGATGAGAGAATAAATTGCTGTAGATGACTCAACACCCATTATCAGGTGGTGGTTAACTAATGGCCTTGGGTGGTGAAGTCCACAGGGAAGGGTGATGGTCTCCAAGTGGATTAAATTCCACTTGAACCCATCTTGATGGAGGGCAGCAGTTTCATCAATAGTGGCCTCGGGTTGATGAGGACTTAGTGCACCAAAAAGGGCTCAGGACCAGAAAGTGACTAATGGAACTGGTTCAGTGGTATGGGTGTCATGGTGCGATGCAGAAGGCAAATGGAAGGCCACTGCATTATATTGTTTCCAAAAAAATCTTCATGGCCAATTGCCATGAAGATAGCGAATATTCAGATTCAGATATAGCACTTGAAGAAGATGATTATTTCCTCCGACAATAATTTGGAAACAAGTTTGGTGTCTGGTTGTGTTAACTGTGCTGACTTAATGAAAAGTGGGTAAGTGACTTACTTAGAGTCTACTAGCATTTTTTTTTGCCCAGCCCTGCCAGGCAGTTATTATGTATAAGTGGGTGGTTGGGGTGGTTTGGGGGTGTGTGCGCACCCCCCAAAAAAACCCACCCCAAACCACCAACACACAGGTAATAATTTGCCGGCAAGGCAGGGGTGGTGTGTGTGTGTGTGTGTGTGTGTGTGTGAGAGAGAGAGAGAGAGAGAGAGAGAGAGAGAGAGAGAGGAGACTGCTGGTGAGGAGGCTGCATCTGGGTGAGTAGAGGATGAAGTGGGGAGGTGGAAAGTTCCCCCCTTTCCCTTCCTGGGGTGTTGGGGGGGGAAGCAGGGAAGGTGGGATTCGAATTTTTTCTGTATCCCCCTTTTCCTGCCATGTGGGGTGGGAGCAGGGCTGGCCCTACCATAAGGCGAATGGAGCGGTCACTCCGGGCACCCACTCCCAGGGGGTGCCACAGTAGTAAAGGGAAAAAAATTGGGTTCCCCCCCCCCCGATATTTTGATTGCAAGCGTATGGGATATATGTTAATGACCTTATTTGGGGTGACTAAGGGGTTGCCATAGTTGGATCTCACTCCATTCTAAAACTTGCCTCGAGCCGGCACTGGGTGGGAAGCCTTTTTTCCCCAAAGGCAGCAGGCAGCTATTCATGTGTGGAGACGCTGTCCCAGGGAGAGCACCTCCACTCACGAATAGCTGCCTGCTGCCTTTGTTTTTTCCCCATTAACTGTTTCGAAGGTTCTACCCCTCCTTCCCGTAACCCCGCCAAAGTGGCTGTGAGGCCGGCGGTGGCCTCGGTCACTGGGATGGTGGGGCTGGCTTCCCTCTGGGAGATGAAGTGTCTTCCGGAGGGAAGTTGTTTGCCAGCGCAGCGCTTCAGCGGTTCCTTTACCCTGTGCGCCGGCTTTCCCAGCGTTCTACGCATTCGCACCCTTCAACCTGATTGTCTGAGGGGTGGTGTGGCATGGAGGATACTGGGAACTGTAGTTCTTTTTTTTTGGTCACGTTTGTGGGGCGGTTGCTCCACTCATGGCTGCCAGACACTTGCGGCGATGCTCCAAGGTCTAAAGGCAAGTGTAGGCAGCTTCGTACGGGATAGTAGGGACGGGTGCGACCGTGTATGCCAGATACAAATGGTTAACACCCCTTCTTTATAGGTAAAGATAAGAATAATAAGTTTGTGAGTGGAGGGAGGTAAGTGTACCATGGCATGTTGATGAGAATGGTTTGAATTGGTTGGATAAAAGGATGAAGAGAGAAGAGAGAGAAAAAAGATTTAGGAAGATGAACCTGAAAAGAGTAGGAGATAGATAATAATTAGATTAAGTTTAGGAATAAAATTAAAGTTTTACTGGAACAGCTCCTGTGATAAAAGCTACTCTACTTGGTTTCAAACTAAGCACTGTAGTGTGCTAATTTACAGGGGATCAGCCATGTGGCAGGAATGGGAAATAATTGACACATACAGAACAACTAAGGTGGTAGCAATGGGTGAAGATTGTAAAATAAAATAAAATATTCAAACAGAAGATTACTTCTGTGAATTGTAGGCAAACCCAGGATCAAGTTTATTTATTTATTTATTTTACACAATTTCTACCCCGCCTTCCTCATCCATGGATGACCATGGGAGAGAGGTGAGATGTTTTGTGTATTTATGGTATGACAAAAGTCTACAGTTGTCTCTAGCCATATACAGACCAAGAACAGGGTTGATGAACAGGATCTGTATAGCTTGGACAACATTTCACTAGGATCTGTGTTCTTTCTTCCCACCCCTTCTTCTCTAATTTCTTTCCACATGACTTTGAAAATTAGGCTCCTACTAAGATAACTACTTCATTACAGCATTGCAGATGAGCTGAGCATCCCTAGCCAGAAATCAGCTCCATCAACTGACTTTCTATTAGTTTATTTTTAATCAATTGTCATTAGGAAAACAATATTAGAAAGCACAAGGCAGCAAATCAAATTGAATGTGATTTTCTTTAGGGTATCAGTTGAAACTCCACTGTAAATCATCTTACACTTGAAAGATTATACACCACATCTTGCTTGCTTGAACAGTAAGCTTTATTAAAACAAAGCTTTCCTTTCTAATATATTGTTTGAGAAGTGGGAGAGGTAGACATGAGTGGATATGAAGCTTGCACACAAAAGACGTCCAACACACAGGAGAATACCTTATGAGTGTGAGTGGCCTTCACTTGGAACTAAAGGGAATCTTGTAATGATTTTCCTCCCTTTTATCTCTGCCAGGTTTTTACTATTGAAGTGTATATTAGTTGGCTGTTCCTCCTGCCTTTGCAAAACACATTTTAGAATCTTTGAGCATTTTATAAGATGACTTGAGCATGGTAGAGAGGACTATGCAACAATTCCATCAAACAAAATTGCTTTCCACCACAGACTAGTGTTCTTTCATCACAGATTCTATTAGATGATGAAGTTCAGTGGGATAATTATGTAAAACTTTGTTGATTTTTCCATGGAATCAGCTGGATATTGTAACAAAATTATATCTGCATCCATTATTAAAATAGGCATAGTTAAGTAGAATGTATGGGTAAAACCAAAGGGAAATCAATGGCAGTTGTGTACAAAAGAAAGATATTGCAACAGTAGCAATAACTGTTAGTGCTGTCTGAGCTGATTAAGCATTACTGTTCCATTATGTGTCTTCTAGTTTCAAATTGCATCTGCTCACATGTATTGGCAATAGCCTGAATTCAGAGATTTCTCTTCCAGTCCTTTTGGATCAATGCTACACTATCAGACCACAGTAAATTCCAAAACCTGTGTCTTTTCCAAATTTGAGAGCTTTTCTCACTCTGAAGCAATGCTGGGCTGAAGCTGATTTTACTGGCTTACTGAAACTGATGAAAAGCCCTTCTCTGCTGCAGTTTAAACCACTTAGGTAATTGATGTAAACACCATTTAAATGTTGGTTTACACAATATAAAACCTGGACAGGATGGGAGTTAGAGTTCTTTCCTTGTTTAAGGATGAAAAATTTGTCACAAAGATGACTGGGCAATGTAGCATTCAGCCAAAACTTGAGAAATCTTCCTGGAGGCAAGGAAAAATTTTCTGGGACCAACTGAGACCAAAAACAGATGGGAGGCAGCAGTGAAGCATTTGACAAGATAATTAAACAGATAATGTATGTAAAATGTGGTTAACCTAAGTAAAATTACTATAAAAAGTAACACAATTATATAAGCCCTAAGTATAGACAAAAAGTCTTAAGGATTCAATGCAATTTTGAAGTACATTTAGTATCAAATGTACAGACTGAAAAAAAGAAATCTTAAAATTTATGTGAAGTAGGCTGGTTATATTAGCCCAGGGAACGAAGTCACTATTCACAGATGGCCAGTTACTTGTAATTAATTCCTTTTTTCAGTGAAAAAGATAGAGCTAAACTACATTATGATAGTAACTTAATGGAGATAAACTCATTCCTTTTGTGGTGGAACTGTTGCTTTAGTTACTTTAATAGTTAAAGTAATGGGGATGGGGAGGTACATCACTGGGTTTAAAATGTGGTTTGTGTTGCACCGTGTACTGCAGCTTCATATTCTGAATGCTGAGACAATAATAAGGTTGATGGGAGAAGTATGCTTTGTGCCAAAGGTTTGTGGCTTATGGCATGCAGATGTTGCTTAGTAAAGGAATAAAGAACACCTGTTTTAATTTATTCCAAGAAATGGGAAAGAAAAGAGAGACTTCTTACAACTGTAGATATGACTGTAATTAGCTATTTTAGGAGGCTTAGAACCATAACCGGGATGGGAGGCAGCTGAGCCCGGTGCCCCTCCCCCTTGCCCCATCCAGGCAGGGGTCTGAAGAAGCGCCGAGCCGCTGCAGCCACCAGACCTGCTGCACCTCTCCTGGGGTTCAGCCCCAGGATGGGAGATAGTTGAGCCCAGGGCCCCTCCCCCTGGCCCCGTCCGGGCAGGGGGTTGAAGAAGCGCTGAGCCATCACAGCTGCCATCCCCGCCATCCCCACTGGACCTCTCTGGGGGCTCCCGACATCAGCCCTGGGATGGGAGGCAGCTGAGCCTGGTGACCCTCCCCCTAGCCCCATCCGGGCAGGGGGTTGAAGAAGTGCTGAGCTGCCACTGCACCCTCAGTTGAGAGCAAGGGTGGGGAAAGAGACTAGCCCCAGTGGCGGGTTGGCTAGCATGGTCATGAGGATCTTGCTCATGTCTTTTCGTGGATCTTTTGTATATGATGATTGAATACTATATATGATGTTTGTGTGTTGTATTTTTTGCTTCTGCTATTGTGTCGGATATCTTGATTGTATTAACTTTTTATTTTTATTTATTTATTAGTCAAATTTGTATATGCCGCCCGCTCAGGCAAACCCGACTCAGGGCGGCATCACAACAATACACAAAATACATAAAAACATTATAAAAACCCCCAACCCACCCCCTTTAAAAACCCCTATATCCCACCCACCCATCCCATCCACTATAAAAAGGAAGAAGAGAGAGTTCTTATACAAGCCAGCAGGCGGGCACCATAGTCCCATTCGGGCCCCACACCTGCCCTGCCAGCCAGGTCTTTACTCCTTTCCTGAAGGGCAGCAATTCACTTTGGAGTCTTAGGTCTATTGGCAGGAGGTTCCAGAGAATTGGTGCGGACACGGAGAAGGCCCTCCTTCGGGTGCTAGACAAATGTGCATCCCTCGTTGGTGGCACCATTAGAGAACCCCTCCGGTCCACTCTAGTTGGACGGGCAGACACTCTTGGGACGATGCGGTCTCTAAGGTATCCTGGCCCCCTGCCATATAGGGCTTTAAAGGTCAAAAACAGCACCTTAAATTGCACCCGGAGACAAACTGGTAACCAGTGCAGCTCCCGGAGTAGCGGAGAGGCATGGGCATATCGCCCACACCCCATTACCACCCGGGCCGCCGCATTCTGGACCAGCTGCAGCCTTGTATTACATTGTGATTTTTTTTAATTTTGTGCTACTGTATTTCTATTGTATTGTAGTATTTCTATTGTATTGTAGTATTTATGTTAAGCCACCCTGAGTCAGCGCAAGCTGAGTAGGGCAGGATATAAATAAAGCCTAACCTAACCTAACCTTAAAAACAATCTTTCTAAGGGGTCATCCAAACAGACATTGTCTGGGGTGATCTGGAGACCACCTGCTCTGCTTTTTTTATGGTGTCCAAATATGTTGGACACAAGCAGTCCCAATCCCTCTCTAATGTGATGCCTTTTGAGCCCTCATCAGGGGGCTCTGCCTTATCAGTGCACTCCCATATATCCAATTCCCAGTGCCTGTGGATGCTGGGGTGCCTTGCAGTTGTCAAAGTTGCTTCTGGGTCAACTTCTGGAAGCAGTTTTGACCAAAAATTTAAATTTAACACTTCCCCTGATAGTTCAAAAATGGTCAGGGGAAGTGATTTTTAACATATTCTACCATCGCTGATATGATGCATCACTTTCTTTAAATGTTAAACATTCTTTGTGAGGATTGCTAATTGAATTACCACAGCCTCTCATTATTATTATTTTTTAATATATATCCCGCTTCCCTCAAACCAATGGACGACTCAAAGTGGCTTACAAAAAATATAAAGATACAATGTTAGAAATACAGATTACAGAAAATACAATATATCAACAATAACAACAATGTAATCAGAAAAAATACAATATAAAGTTACAAAATTCCAAGCGACAAGGTCCACAAGTGATGGAACCACCACATGAACTAGTCTTGGATTGGAAGCTCTGTGTGATCCAGAACCCTGCACAATGGAAAATCTAGATCACATAGCAGTCTTTGTGATTGTAATAGTATTCCATCACACAACATTCTAGAACTCATGAAGTTGCCTACTGTGTAGATGTTCATCCTGCACATGCAGGTGCCAGATGGGTAAACTCTGCTCACACATCGATAGAATACCAATCTTAATATCACCTTATTAGGGCCTCTGAGTGATTCAAAACAATACAAACCTGACCATACAAAGCTTTGTCTGGCCAAAGCACAACAAGGGTATTACAGTCCTCACTTTTACCTTTCTTTTTATCATTGCTCACACATGCCCTTGGTGTGTGTGTGTGTTTCAAACAAGGTTCAGAGTTTGGACTGTGCAAGGACTCAAGAAATTCTAGCCACTAAAGATTGGTACCAACCATTGTCTCACCCACTCCTGAGCATTAAATGGCATCACAGATAAAATTTTTGAATTTTCTCTTTCCTATTGTGTATAGCTCCATAGACATGGGGTGGGGGTGGGGGAATCCCTTCTCTTTTTGGCATCTGAACCATCACTCCCATTTGGCTATGTTTTAGTGCATGAAAGGATGGAGCAACTTAAGATCATAAGGGCCGCATGGACTTTTATACAGTCTAAGGAACATAATTAAATAGATTTTGGTGTTGTTATATGCCATCAAGTAGATTTGAACTTACAATGACCCTATGAATTTGTGATCTCCAGAACACCTTGTTATCAGCCTGCTTTGCAGTTTAAACTCAAGGCTGTAGCTTCCTTTATTGAATCAATCCATTTTATGTTGTTAATAATCTTCTCCTATTTCCCCAGCATTATTATCCCCACCCCACCCCCGCAAGTCTTATCTTCTCATTGAAGTGCCCACAGTACAATAATCCTGGTTTTGTTTTGCTTTTTTATCATGTCCTTCTAGGAAGACTGAAGTCCTGATATCTTTGGCTTTGGGCAAAATGCTATGATCCCATGTTTTTATTAAAGTTCATGTATTTATGGACTTTATGAAGGCAGCTGATTCCATACCAATGTTCCCAATATCTCCAACCATTTGAGGAATAAATTCATGCTGGTTCATTTCCCCCTTTTTTTCAACTGTAAAGCTACTTCGTAGTGCTATAATAATGTTTTCATGTCAGAAATTATTCTGGGCTGATTTTTGTGGAAGAAATGCTACACAGGGAAAACCCAAATGAGGTTCCTTTCATGTCCCCAAGAGCTGGGACAAAGAAGGATGCTCAATCAATTATGCAGTACCCAGGTCTTGAACTGCCAACTTGCTAGCCTTCCAGCTAACAAGGCGAGCTTCTTAACCACTGAGCCTTTATCTGTTGATGGCTCAGCACCTTGTTGTGGTATCAAGAAAGGACTTTGGAACAGGTTGAGGACTCAACTCCACAAAATGAACCCAAGGACCTCAAAGCGAAGCAGAACTGAGTTGTCACATTTTGGCATGTGTGAAGTTGTAAGCATTACCTTCTGCAGAGTTGGAGTTGAAGGCTTTAAAGCTAAATCCAACATCTGAAGGGTCCCAGCTGCATCATTGGTATTACATAGCAAGCTTTCACTTGCAAAGTTTTTGAGATCCAAAAGTGAGTATGTTTTTCCCTTACACATAGAAATGGTACAAATAAGGAGATCTTAGCTTCCTTTGTGATATATAATTAAGTTTGGTTATGACAATCAAAACATTAAAATAAACCACTGTGATGGTAAAAATATTTCTATTTCCCTTTTCCCCCTCTTTTTAACCCAAACTACTATCAGGATAACCAAAAATGAATTATTTTAAAATGTTATGACTGGAACCATGGACCATAGTTGCCAAATCCTGTGCAGTTTTAATACACTTTCTGGTAAATCATAGGCAGAAAAGGTTCCATTCTGCAGGAGGAGTAACAATCCTGTCCTATTTGGTGTTTCTTCTTGCCAAGTGAATCCTGTAGAGGAAACGTGCTTGTTATTTCTTTTTGACATTTCCAGGTGACTATTGTGCAGAAAATATCCTGTTCTATAAAAGGATTGTAACAATCAGCAGTTTAGTTTTCCTACTGCCCTTTCCATGTGAATCTTCTGTATGAAAATGCTATACTGTGTAGGAATTGGAATAATTCTAGAGGGGGAAACTATCACAAAGCTTTAAAGAATTCCTGAGAGATTTTCTGTGAATTTTTTTGGGATAGAGAAAAGAAAAACCTCACATAGAGAAATCTCACACAAAATGAAAAGAATGATTCCCCCCTCCCTTCTTAGCTTGAGAGTGAAAGGCTATGAGAATTTTTTTGATATAGGAAACTGATGGCAAAAGAGCAGGGGGGAAGGCATTGTTTGACAATGTATTTAAATAGCTGAAAATAAATCTGTAATGTTTTATCAATAAGAAAAGCAGAAGCATTGTCAACTGCTGCTACTTCAACAATGGAAGCATGGCGCCAAAATGGCCGCCGCGCTCTTTGCGGGGCCCCCCCACCGGACGAAGCCATCCGGGTAGTTAGGGGCGTGGCCAGCACCCTAATAAAAGGGCTGGCCACGAGGCAGCCGTGCTGCCATTTTGGCGAAGCGACGGAGCGGAGAAGTTTTCCCCTCTTACCTCCGTCGCTCGTATCCTTCCAGGGGAAGCCTTTTTGGGCAGCTTTTTTCTCTTCTTAGGCTTCCTAGCTAACTCAGCTATGCCCTCTAAGAAGAAGGCAGCTGCTAACGTGGCTCGATCGGCGCGGAGGCGCCAGCCGGGTCGGAGGACCGCGACTGCGCCCGCCCAGCAGCCACCTTTAACGGAGCCCACCGGGACCGGTGGGATGGGATCGGTGGCCCCTTGGCCCGATCCGCGGTGCGTGCAGGTTGCCCCGGACGGGGCCTCGGCCCTTGGCCCACAAGCGATGACCACTGCCCCCGCCAGGCTCCGTGCGGATGGGCCCTCTTGCCCGGGTGCACAGTTCCCCATGGGGGGAGCGAGCCACGGGGGGTGGTTGGGTTCCCTGCCTTTGCAGGGTGTGCCCACGGCTCCACAAGGGCCGGGGATGGGCTCTTGGCCTTATTTGGCCCCTGGGACTCAGGGGCCTGGACAGGTACCCATTACCTATGGGTCGGTTGCCCATTTGCCCCCTGTTGGGGCTGGGGCCTTTGTCAACGTGGAGGCCCTTCTGGCCCGCGTTGCGGCACTTGAAGCATCCTTGGCGAGGGCTAATCAAACAGGGGTGCCTTTAGGATTCCAGGTGGCCCCTTTGGCTGCCGAACAGCGGCCGGCGATGGGTCGGGTTGAGCCGCCTGAGGCGTGCAGGCTGGTGGCGGCCACTGCCTCTCAGCTCCCCACTCAACAGGTGCAGCAGTCTGGTGCGGGTCTGGCCCCGTCGACGAGCTCAGCTTCGGTCGTGAGCTCCGACGCCCCCAGCGGGCCGGAACCCCCGGTGGGGGCGGCCCGTGGGGGTGCATCGGGTGAGTATGCAGTTCAAGCTAGTGCACCCACACAACTGACTTCCCTGGGGGGGGCTTTCCAATGGCCATGGCCTCGCACGGGTGGCCCGGCGGTCCAATTGCCCCCGGCCCACCCGGCGACTTCACCCCTGACACAGGGCCCGGGTCCGGGTGGCGCCCCCTGTGTGGTGGGGAATGTGTTGGGGATCCCCGGGCTGGTACAGGCCCCCTTTGCTTTGCCCGCAGTTCCCTCTGTGCCGGTGTCGGCACTGCCAACGGCAGGGTATTCCTTGCCCCTGGGGGACCATCTGGCCCAGTCCACCAGGGAAAAGATCTGGAGGGGAGAGTATGTAGATATATTCTCCCTTCTTAATAGGGAGCCGACCAAGGAGGAGAGGGAAGGGCTGGACGAGAAGGATAAGGAGCAGGCACGTCGTCGTAAGCCGCCACGCACGTGGGCAAATTGGTTGCCAGCGTACCTGATTTACATGGCCGTTTACCTCAGGGCTAGGCCGGATTTGGCCATCCCTATGGTCCAGTATCTGGACAACATCTACCGGGCCATGGTTGACTTCCCGGGCCCGTCGTGGCTGGCTTACGACGAAGAATTCCACATGAGGATTCCACTGCACCCAGAGATTAGGTGGGATGAGCCCTGCCAGAAGCTGTGGCTTCTGTATATGACACCCATGCGCCCGGCGCCTGGGGAGAGATACCATTGTGGTCATGCGGTCCAACGAGCGGCCCCGGTACAGGTTCCCCGCCAAGTGGCGGGGCAGGGGGTTCCAGCCCGCCTGCTGTGCTGGACCTTCTCGTCCAATGGTTCTTGCAACAGAAAAAATTGCAAGTACAAGCATGAGTGCCCCTCTTGTTCTGGCCCCCATGCTGCCTCCGCCTGTCCCAGGCCGGGAGGATACAGGGGCTGGGGTAGGGGCGGACAAGGGGCAGGTAGGACTGCCACGGAAGGAGCGGGTTCACCGAAAGGCCCCCTCCCCAATTAATGTCGACATGCTGGAGCGTTGGCTCGCATTGTACCCGAAGAAAGGAGACGCTGTGTACCTCCTTCAGGGTTTTCAACTGGGTTTCCGTATTCCTTTCACGGGGGATAGGTCACCGCAAGACGCACCCAACCTTTTGTCACTTAGAGGAAGGGAGGAGGTGGCTGCCGCCAGCATTAATAAGGAGGTCGCTGCGGGCAGGGTCACTGGCCCTTTCCCCGCGCCCCCTTTCACCAACCTTAAAGTGTCTCCTCTAGGACTAGTGCCCAAGAAGTCCCCGGGCGAGTTCCGCCTGATTCATCACTTGTCCTACCCAGCCGGTCATTCGGTCAATGATGCTATCCCTGAGGATCTTTGTTCTGTCAGGTATACATCATTTGACCAGGCATTGCGCATGGTGCGCTCATGTGGCCCAGGTGCACTGTTGGCTAAGTGTGACATTAAGTCGGCTTTTCGTCTCCTGCCGGTGCACCCGGGTGACTTTGAGTTGCTGGGTTTCAAATTCCGGGGTGAATATTATTTTGACAAAGCCATGCCATTCGGCTGTTCCATATCCTGCTCGGCTTTCGAGCGTTTCAGTACATTCCTGCAGTGGGCATTCGTCCGTAGGTCAGGGTCTCGGTCTGTAGCCCATTACCTGGATGATTTTTTGTTCGGGGGTGAACGGGGCTGGGACACGTGCACACGTCTCCTCACCACATTTCAGACGCTAATGCAGGAACTCGGTGTCCCTTTAGCGCCCGAAAAGACCGAAGGCCCGTCTAATAAGTTAGTATTCCTGGGGGTGGAGATTGACACGGTAGCGCAGGCGTCTAGGTTGCCGGAAGACAAGGTGTCAAGGATAGTGGCCCTTATATCGGACTCGCTGGCTATGCGTAAGGCATCCCTTCGGGAACTGCAGGTGCTACATGGACACCTTAATTTCGCTTGCAGGGTGGTCGCACCTGGCAGGGCATTTGCTCGGCGCTTGTGCGACGCCATGTCAGGCTTATCCAGGCCCCATCATAGGGCCAGATTGACACGGGGCATCAGGGCAGATATGCACATATGGCTCCAGTTCTTGAGGGAGTTTAATGAGGTCTCATTTTGGAGGTCAGACCTCCTGGCTTCACCCCAATTTCAGATTCAGTCTGATGCCTCGGGATCCCTTGGTTATGGGATGTACTTCAATGGGAAGTGGGCCTATTGTGAATGGCCACCAGCCTGGTCAGGCACGGGTCGCCTGAGGGATCTCACATATTTGGAATTTTTTCCCATACTGGGGGCCTTGATGCTATGGGGTGAGGGGTGGGCCAACTCTGTGGTGCATTTCTGGTGTGACAATGCGGCCGTTGTCCAGATTGTCAACTCACAGACCTCTAAATCTCCCAGGGTCATGGACCTCGTGCGCCATTTTGTATTGTGCAGCCTGCGCCTCAATGTACTGTTCAGGGCCAGGCATGTCCCGGGGGTGAATAATGATATTGCTGATGCTTTGTCCCGCCTGCAGATCTCCCGGTTCCGTGCCTTGGCCCCGGATGCGGAGGAATTTCCCTCGCCACTCCCGGAGGAGATATGGACCTTTGGCAAGGAGAGGTGAACCGGGCGATTGGCATGTCTCTGGCGCCACGCACGCGTAAGGCGTATCACCACGCGTTGGTTTCCTTTCAGACTTTTTGTACCCAATCTCGACTGCCGGATACCTGGCCGATCCCAGTGGCCCACCTCCTTCGTTTCATGGTTTACCTGCACGCCCAGGGCCTGGCACCCTGCACCATAGCATCTAGGCTATCAGCACTGGCTTTTATGGCCAAGGTGGGAGGTCATGCGGACAGTACCGCTGATTTCCGTGTGAGACACGTTTTGGAGGGGTGGGTGCGGGAACGTGGGCGTAGCCTGGACGACCGCCACCCAATTTCCCCGGGGGTCCTTACCCAACTGGCACGGAGCTGGCATGACCTATGTTTCAATAGGTATGAGGCAGCCCTGTTTCATGCGGCTACAACGGTGGCCTTTTTTGGAGCGCTCCGCATCAGCGAGCTTGTGATGCTGACTAAGGCGGATGCAAGTCATAGGGCACTGGAACTCGAAGATGTCTATGTTTGCAATGATTGGGCTCAGTTGAGGATACGCTCCTCTAAAACAGATCAGCACGGCGTAGGCAGTGGTGTAAGACTGCTACGATGTTCCTTGGCAGACATCTGTCCGGTTGGTGCCCTACAGGAGTTCCTTGCACTGCGTGGCACGCACCATGGCCCGTTTTTCTGTCACCAAGATGGGTCTCCCCTCACTAAATTTCAATTTTGGAAGGTGACTGGGAAGGCACTGGTTAGGGTTGGCCTCCCTGGGGCCCGTTACGGCACCCATTCATTTAGAATTGGGGTGGCCTCTACTGCGGCTGCTTATGGGTACTCCGGGGCTGACATACGCAGCATGGGGAGGTGGGGCTCGCGGTGTTTCCAGTTTTATGTTCGCCCACTCCCACCGTGAGTACCGTTTTTAGTCACCACATATCTCTTCCTTACCTGTTTTTTCCCTTGACAGACCCTGGGTGTCGTATCACACCGGTGACAGTATGGCTGGTGGGCCATAGCTACGTGCACAGGGCAGCGCGTTACGCTGCGGCGACAGATTGGGGACCCCGACTGGGACTCGGTGCGTACGCAAGTCTCATATGGTACAGTAAGCCCGGTATGTTGTGGCGGGAGCTCTTGCCATTCCTCTTTTCGGCAAGGAATGCTGACCCGCCCGACATCCTGATCATACATCTTGGGGGTAATGATTTGGGACAGGTCACTGGCTTATCGCTGAAGCATGCGATTTGCAGTGACCTCGCCTACTTACATTACGTATGGCCCGCCACAACCCTTGTTTGGTCAGATATGGTCCCACGGCACGCTTATAGGGGAGGCCTTGACCTCCAGGCCTTGGACCGCGCTAGTCGCATGGTGAACAGGGCGGTGGCCCGATTCCTTCGACCAAGGGCTGGGGGCGGGTCAGTCCTCATTCGGCCATTAGTCTGCAAAATTATGGGCTTTATGCAGGGGATGGGGTCCATCTGTCGCGAGGAGGTATGGACCTCCTGCTGAGTGATTGGCGAGCAGGCCTGTCGACCGAGCTGACGGTCTTGGGGGGGGGGCGTCGAGCCTTTATTGAAGCCTCTCCGGGTGGCGGGTAGCACTGGTAAGGTAAACATTTATGACCCACAGGTATCCGGCAGGTTCGCAATTGACTGGACAACACTAGATAGGCATAAGTTGTTTAAACGTTGTCCGGTCAACGACGAACCAGGCGAGGGGGTGATGGTTACCACTAGACAGCTGGAATCACCCCCTGATTTTACAGATACACGTCAGAGGGTGGGGTCATTAGGTAGATATTGACTACGGTCAACAATTTGTTTGTTGTCAACAAACAAATTGATACAAATAGATACATTGTAACAATTGCCGTTGGCAATTTTGGGTGGTACCTTACCAGTGTTACTTCGGCCTGCTTGCCTTAAGAATTATGATTGGTCGTTTTACCAATAGAAATTTATAATTCGGACTAGGGCATGAATCAATAAATGTGGCCCAATGCCGTTATCCACTTTCATTTGTGTCTGAGTCCATTATTGGGGGGGTGCGCCTGCAATGGAAGCGTGGCGCCAAAATGGCCGCCGCACTCTTTGCGGGCCCCCCCCCCCCGGATGAAGCCATCCAGGTAGTTAGGGGCGTGGCCAGCACCCTAATAAAAGGGCTGGCCACGAGGCAGCCGTGCTGCCATTTTGCGAAGCGACGGAGCGGAGAAGTTTTTCCCCTCCACCCCCTCCCTAGTTAACAGTGTGATTTCTTGGTCGCTTCGGGGCCGGGTGGGAATTTTTGGCTGGGACTCGCAATTGGCCCTTGAGTCCTGGCTTTTTTGCCCATCCCACACTGTTGCTATGGTTTGATATAGGGGTTTGTTCTGTGTTGCTGTTGACTTTGGTCACATGGGCGGGTAGCACTGGTAAGGTAAACATTTATGACCCACAGGTATCCGGCAGGTTCGCAATTGACTGGACAACACTAGATAGGCATAAGTTGTTTAAACGTTGTCCGGTCAACGACGAACCAGGCGAGGGGGTGATGGTTACCACTAGACAGCTGGAATCACCCCCTGATTTTACGGATACACGTCAGAGGGTGGGGTCATTAGGTAGATATTGACTACGGTCAACAATTTGTTTGTTGTCAACAAACAAATTGATACAAATAGATACATTGTAACAATTGCCGTTGGCAATTTTGGGTGGTACCTTACCAGTGTTACTTCGGCCTGCTTGCCTTAAGAATTATGATTGGTCGTTTTACCAATAGAAATTTATAATTCGGACTAGGGCATGAATCAATAAATGTGGCCCAATGCCGTTATCCACTTTCATTTGTGTCTGAGTCCATTATTGGAGGGGTGCGCCTGCAATTAGCACTGTACTAAAAGGGCAGAATAAAGATTCTGCTTTATTAAAAGTGTTGCAACACGACATTGAAAGACACTGTTAGTTAAGGGTGTTTGACTGGGTTTTGGGAATTCAAATTTAAATCCTTACAGAATCTTGATATTTAGAGAATAGTTTTAAGCCAGTCGTCCTGTCTCAGTACATATTCTCTTGTGTGGCTCATGATCAAAATTTAAGAAACAGTATTCGGTAATACCTTTATGGTACAAAAATGCAAGCTTTGAAGCCCTCTTTCTGAACGTTGCAGAATTGGGAGCAGGGAGAGAAAGAAGTATTTTAAAAAGTTCATCAAGCCTAGATTTCGAAGATACAGGATCTGATAATCTGAGGATACATTTCAGCTCCATTTTCCCTCTGATTGCCATGTTTCTGGACCCTTCAACTTAGAGCCAATGCAGGTTACACCCTTTGACTTAGATCCAGCACAGGGCAGTTCTTTGGCATCTACTGTCTCCAGAGGTAGGATAACCCACAGTAACCTTTTTTTCTGTGGATTATCTGAAAACAGAAATAAAACTACTTAGTTTACATGTTCTTCTTTAATGCAATCCAACAAATTAAATCAGTACACAAGCAACCTCTGGCCAGCTTTTCCCAGAGGTACCACGGCCAGAGTAACAGCTCACCAGTCTGAAATAAGGAAAGGCTGGAGTTGTTGGATACACACTCACTAAGCAGCTCCATTTTAGACCCTTTTGCTATCAGTAGCTGGAAGACCAGCACTGACTAGCCAGCTGATGATGGAAACTGTGCATTGGCACCATTTTTAAACTGAACAAGGGCTAACAATGTGTGCAATGACCAAAGTTGCTGGAATTTCATTTTCACATTGTCCTGTACCTGCAGTTATGACCTAAGATGAAAAGAGGAAGACAACTGATTTATCCTTGAGGTGAAACTTAATACGCTCACACCTATAAGCAGTTCTTCAGGTTTATATACTTCATCTTGGAATGCTGGTTTAAGGGCACAAAATGTAGCTTTAAAATATTTTAGAACTCTTCTATCTTTTTCTCCCTCACTGTCTGGCTTGATGATCAGTTCCACAATAAGCTAAAAGAGGTGTACATGTACATCATGTGCATGAATAAGAATATCTTCTCTTCAGATTCATCAATCATTGCAAGAAAAATGCCGTGAAGGAGGAGACAGAGCTAAGGTATACTTCCCTTAAAGTCTGTTAAGGAAACCAGGTAAAGTAAAACCCCATTTTGTGTAAAAAGTCTATTCTGTAGCTTTTTCCATAAGATGGTTTTTCCATAAAACGAAGCATGATTTTCCATAGAGATGTTTCCAAAAATAAGAAAATGGTCCTGATGGGACCAAAAATAATTAAAAAATCCCAAAAAAGGCAGACATGACCCTCTCCCACACCCCGATCACCTCACCAGCTGGTGAGCAGCGGAGATGGAAAAGAGGGGGTGTTATTAGAGCATTTCCCAATCAAGGTGTGGGGGTGCGAGATAAAATAAAGGGGGGAAACAGCACAAAGGGAATGACAAAGCGATATCCCTACCTTTTCCATGCTGCTGCTGCTGCTTTCTGAGTGGTTTGTCTGGCTGTCGGGGGAGTGGGAGCCGCCACCGCCAGAGCTGCCACCACTGCTGCTATCCCTGCTGCTTCTACCAGCACTGGGAGAGTGCAGGGGGCATATCCAGTCCATTGCACTTTTCATCAATGCTTCCTCTATGACATGCTTTAGCCAGGAATGTGTGTCGGTTGAAGACTGGAACAGAGCAGTCTTCATCTGATGTGCATTCCCAGCTAAAGCGCTTGGGGCAGGATTATGGACAAAGAGCACAACAGAGCGGATATGCCCCCTGCACTCTCCCAGTGCTGGTAGAAGTAGTGGGGACTGTGGAAAAAATGGCAAAATTGTCACAAACATTGCTGCTGCCGCTGCTGCCACCTCCACTGCCTCCACTGCTGCCACAGTAAGTGATGTCTTGCACCTTCCAACAGTGGGGGCGGGTGGCACGGGGTGGAATTTTTTAGTCTAAAATAGCACGGGGCTGCCATTTTAGGGTCTAAAATGGTGGGGCTGCCCTTTTAGACTTACAAGATGGAAGAAAATTCTGGGGAAACCCATTCCGTAAAATGATTTTTTCCAGAAAATGGGACGTGATTTCTCCACAATTTCCTTCCATAAAACGGGGTTTCCAGAAAACAAGACATCCATAAAATGGGGTTTTACTGTATTTCAATTCCTCAATAGGATTTTCACATCCTGATATTTGTGGCTGTTTTATTATTTCATGATAAGCTTCTGTGTGTATTGTTAAATACAAAACATGAAAAAATATTTTATTTGAGTCATTCAAAATGGCCTGCTGTGGTACATAAATCTATTATAGAATTCTGTGAGAAAAAATGCCTTCTTTGGGATCATGGACAAAATAAAATTAAATTGCTGCCCCAGCTTCCTAGGTCTGAGCACAAAAAGAAATATTAGGCAGAGAGTACAGATGACAGTAGTCTCTGGGCCAGCTCAACTTTGATAAATCCCACAGGACCCAAAAGGCTTGCTGGCCAGTGCAGAAGCAAGCCACAACATACTGTCAACCTCCCATCTTCTTAAGCCAATCATAATGCTGATCAGAGCCCTCAGCTTCATCACAGCCACGTCCCAGGTTTTCCCTTACCCTAGCTCCGCAATGTCTCTGGTCAAAACTAGGGCACCAGCTGATGTCAAGGGAATAGCTGTGCCTCTGCATGTCTCCAACTAGGAAGATAATTCTCAGGATGAGCAGTGCTAGAGAAGAAAAAAGTTTGATGCCCAATGATTCTGAGCTGGCAAAGGAGGTCCTCACTTTGCACAAAGTAACTTGGTAATGTGTTGTGCCAGTGTAATGGCTAAGCACCAAAAAGCCAAAAGCAAAGAGAGAGGACTGAGAAGAGGACTGGTGGTGGTGGTAGGAGTTGGATCTATCATGACATTTAAATGAAGATGGGCCTGCTTCACCCACTCACCCGCCTTTCTACCTACCTACCTATCTGGATCCTCATTCCATATTAAGATGACTGGGATTCAAATAAAAAAAATGACACATGTGTTTGTTTGTTTTTAAGTTAGTGCTCCAGTTCCTGGGTTTGAGTATACAGATCTTTCAGTCTGGGTTTCTCTCACATTCTGTTTGTTAACCAACCCTCCAGATCTTTCCATCTCAATGAAGAAATTCATGAATGCTGGAACATTTCTGGCCAAAAATCTGCTTCTCGCTGCAGGTTCAGCTGGTGACTTGCCTCATATGAGTATAGGTGATTCTAGGGCAGTGGTTCCCAATGTGAGGCACACGCCCCACTGGGGGACTTCAATTCTCAGAAGCCTAAGCCAGTACATTGGCTGATCAGTGCTTTGTGGAATTAACTTAGGCTTCTGGGGATTGAAGTCTAAAAACCAAAGGTTGGGAAACACTGTTCTAGAGTAAAGACCCAAAGGAATTTTAACACTAGATTTGCAGCACCTGTGACATGAAAATTAATATTTCTTTGGACCCAGCTGGTTCATTTACTGCAAATTTGAACAAACTGTTCAAGAGGAAAGACAAATTTAAACATACTGTCTATCTCTTGCATGCAAAGAATGAGGGAGCCCTGGGGTTTTTGCATACCCTGGAAGCACCTAGAACAAGCCAAAACTAAGGGACTGTACAAAAATGACTGCAATGTTATGAATTTAAAGAAGTGAGCTTCTTTTCATTAGCTCATAATGGCAGGGCCACCATCATGGGGGGCGGGGAGATAACCAGGACTCCCGTCCCGGGCCTGGAGCTGGCAGGGGGCCTGGCAGTGGGCACCCCCACAAAGCTCAGATTGTGATTTTTTAAAAATTTTTAAATTGTTTTTAAACGCCACGTGCAGGCCCAGCACCCGTGCGCATGCCCCGCCAGAGGGCCAGCTGTGCCTCGACCCAGATATCTGGGGTTAAGGCTTCACTTCAGCCCATGAGGCATGCCGGTCCCAGTCTGGAAGAGACTGCGCACCGGGGCTGGCTGTCACGGTGACTAGATGCCCCTAACTGCTCCTTCCCACCAAGCAAAGCCATGGAGGAAAGAGGCAGCAGGGGCCGGGGCTTAGGAGTGCGCACACATGCAGGATATGACGGGAGAGGAGGAGGAATAAGGGGGAAAGGAGGAGGGAGGCAGCCGGGGCCCGGGCTGAATCCAGTCGAGGCGCCACAGCATGTGTGTGGAAATGCAGGTTTCTCCCTCACCTCATCTCCTGGAACCTTGACTCACAGGTATCCTGCAGCGGGGGATCCCCTCTCTGCCGGGTCCCCTGGCTCTGGAAGGGTTGGGAGGGACAGACCCCTTTTGTCCCCCCATCCCTCCCAAACCCAGGGGACCAGGGAGAGGGGATCGATTCCCGCCCCAACACTCAATTTTTAAAAAGAAGAAACCGCTTGGTTTCTTCTCTTTAATAATGGGGTGTCCTGCGAAGGGGGTCCCCTCTCTGCCACAGGGTGAAGTGAAGCAAAGCAAACAGGGGCTCATGGTGGGCCCCCCTGGCTAGACAGACTCTGCCCCGAGGAACTGGGAGAGTGGGGGGGGGGGTTCTCAAGTGGGGGAAGAAGAAGGAGAGAGAGAAGCACCCCAGGAAGGGTCCCCTCCTTCTCCTCCCCCACCTGCCCAGGTGAAGACCAGAGGAGGACTGCTGCGAATGGGAACTCAGAAGTGGTGTCATGTCCTGCAGGAAGAGAGAGACCCTTGCCTTCACCAACTCCCCTTGGGGCTCCTGAGAGGGGCTTTGCACCTGAAATCAACCAGTGCTGTTTCTCAAAGGAGCTGGGGGGGGCATTGTTTTTTTTTTTTGGGGGGGGGTGTTCATTAACTTCCCAGGCATTACTATGAAGGGTTGTAATGTGGGGCGAGGGGTAGTGGCCCTTTGGGGAGGGGGTACTCAGGATGAGCCTTAGTGGTGCAGGAGTTGACACTGCTGTCCTGCAGCCAGAACATTGTGAGTTCGATCGCTCCTGACGGGGATGCAAGGTTGACTCAGCCTCCTCCATTCTTCTGAGGTTGGTGAAATGAGGACCCAGCATGTTAGGGGCAAAAGGCTAATTCACTTATGAACTGTCCAGGGAAGGCAGGAAGAGGAAGAACTTGCTGCTGTATTTTAATGTGAGCTTTTGTGGATCAAGTCCACTGGTTTTTTTGCTATAAACAGGTATGAGTACTGAACTCTAGAGTCAGATACGACTGAATGGCTTGGCATTAATCTCTCCCAACATACTCTAGATAGCCATTCACTTCAAGAAAAAGGTGAGCCATTCACTTCAAGCCACCCACCAAGGCTTCCTCTGGAATTTGTGAACCACACTCAGGTCATGTTGACCTCCTGGGTCAGCTGTACATCACTTTCTTCTTGGTGAATAATGGTGCTATTAACTCCATGGCTTTCTTCAGCTTAAAAAAATGTGCTCTTGCTCTGCACACGTAGAGGACTGATAGTTTCAATCAATGCTGTTAAGCTATGTAATCATAAGAAGAACAGTGTTGACTTTCATGAAGTGAACACGACACAGGCATTCTTTGTCATTAACTGTGCTTAGTGTGACAATTCTGCTTTCTCTAGGTGACTTGAGTTTATGAAGCTATTGTCTCTGAGGAGGTCTTTTCAATTTTACAGCATCAACTACAGCACAATTAAATATTAACTAATCTTCCCCATTTGCTTCTACTTGGCACATGCAAAGCTGGCTTTAAAGGTAGGCAGTTACTTAGGGTATCAAGCTGAGAGATTTGGGAAGCTGAATGGAAGAGGGCAGCAAGCTGAGCCAAAGTGTTTTTTTATTTCCTTTTGCCAGACTGAACTCAGCAGCTGTGTTTCCTGGATGTGCCATCTGCACGGAGTTACAAGAAGACAGGAACTACTCTTAAAAGGAAAACTTGTGAAGATCCTACTGCATCGCATTGAGCAATAGCACTGCTGAGAATGGAGCATTTCTGGCCTTTGGCTTGCACAGGCTGCCACACACTGACTGAGAAATCAAGGCTCTGAGCAAAATCATTCTTAATGGATAGAACTGCTCAAATGCCATGCGACACAGACATCATTGAAAGGATAGAACTAAAGCACCATACAAAACATAGCTTGCTTTGGACCTTTTCAATAGACATTGCACAGGGAGAGGATGGCAGTACCATTGCTGTTCTTTTGCAATCCAGGTCAGACTGGACAACTAATCACCAACACTGAAAAGCAACACAAATGCTTAGGGGAAGCTGTTGAGGCAATTTACCCAGGCTTCTGCAAAACAAGACCCTGTCCTGTGTTTCTTTATGTGTGAATTACTGTCCCTTGTCCTGCCTCAGCCACTAATTCTTAGTGTTTCAAGTTTTCATAAAAAGAAGAATGGTTTAGTACAGGGGTCCTCAACATTTTCCTGCCATGGGCCAGATCATGCCCCCTCAGAAAGCTGAGTGGGCCAGACATGTGGTTCTCCCTGCCATAAATGTTGTCATAAACCATGTCCGCAGCTGTCATGTACACATTTATCAATGGAAATAGGGTTGAATGGATAATATAGTGGGAAGAAGAAAACTCCGTTCGTGGCCAGAAGGCAAAAATGTAACAAGGTATATTTGAAGCAACAATCTGAACAAAAATAAGTGCATTTCCAGCATGAGAGATATTCTAATTCTGTATTTATTAACTTATAGATTTCCCTGAAGAAAGGGATAACACCCAGAAAAGCTTATTGTTTACCGGAAAAGCTTTGGAAATATATTCTCAGTAGTGCATTGTATGGAAATATATTCTCATTTTGGAACTGCACTGCACACAAATATAGTAATATAGACTGTAGTCTTGGACTTATGTTTGTTCAGATTGTTGCATCAAATATACCTTGTTACATTTTTGCCTTCTGGCCACAAACGGAGTTTTCTTCTTCCCAGTAAACACATTTATGACAGCTACTTGTGCATTTACTTGTGCAGGATTGAAGACTTGACTTGCAGGGCAGGTGTGGGGCCCTAATGGGAACACGGTCCCCGCCTGCTGACTTATGTAAACAATTAAGAACCCTCTCTTCTTTTTTTTTTATAGTGGGTGGGATGGGTGGGTGGGATATGGGTTTTTTGAAGCGGGTGGGATATGGGCTTTTAAAGTGTTCTTATGTGTTTTTAGAACTTGTTATAATGCCGCCCTGAGTCGGGTTCTACCTGAGTGGGCGGCATATATAAATATGACTATTAAATTAAATTAAATTAAAATTTACAGCATGTTTCAGCTGGTTTTGGTTCCCTTTCCGAGGAGGCAGGTGAGAGGAGATCCAAGCCCCAAAGCCGGCAGGGCTGATCTCCGCCTGGGAAGTGCCTTCCCAGGTGGAAACCAGCTTTGCTGGCTTTGGGGCTTGGATATCTTGTGGTGCCCTCGCTGTTTCAAGCCAAGCCTCGAAACAGCGAGGGCACCTCAGCGGTCTCTGCCCTAAAGCTGGCAAGGCTGGACTCCTCCTGGGAAGGCGCTTCGCAGGCGGAGACCAGTCCTGCTGGCTTTGGGGCTTGGCTTGATCTGCCTGCCTCTTTGGAAAGGGCAGCAGGGATTTCACACATAATATCCCCGCTGCCCTTTCCAAAGAGGGAAGCATTTGATTCCCAGTTCCCTTTCCTCTTTGGAAAGTGAACTGGGATTTTTTTTTAACATTGTGCACAATGTTAAAAATTGAATAACGCTAAGACTTGTAGAACCAAGTTTTAGTATTATCTGGGGTATTACTGTACATACCAAGTGTTTTTTTACACATATACTAGCTTCAGGGAGGAAAGCATCCTATCATGATGAGCTTAAAGATGTTAAAACATATGGTACAATGTTTGCAATATATATTGTGTGTTGGGTGATGTATTCATGAGAAATAATTTTCTTTTTCTTTTAAAGATACGTAATGAGGCAGAAATGGCTTAATTATTTAAAGTGACAACATTTATAAACCATACAAATGATTATAAAAAACAAGAAAGGTCCAACTAATTATTCAAACCTGATGGAACCAAAGTCTTCAGACGGTGAATATAAAATGCTTCTCTGTGCAACAACAATTTATCAATATTGTTTTTTTCAAAAAGTTTAGGTTGTACAACTTCAAGAACTACAAACTTGAAATGCTCATCTGTGTGACCCTCATTGATATAGTGCATGATTAAAGGTGCTTGTAATACCTGGTTTCTAATTCTGCACCTATGTTTTCTAATTTGTATCTTAATGGGTCTTGAAGATTTTCCAACATATTTCTTATCACAAGGACAAACCCATAAATAAATGCAATTATGCTATTACAGTATTAAACTGCTAGTAAATCCTTCTGGAAAGGATACAGCCTTTGTTTCCCAGACAAATTTGCATATGACACAGTTGTAACATTTGTAATGACCACATATGATATTATGTGTTAGTCTGGCCATGCACTCAGTATGTGTTCCTATATTGCTAGGGATCTGGTCTGTCTAAAACCTATAACTGGTTTATCATTGCATCCTGGTGTATGTCACCAATGATATACCAGTGTTTATGCATAATCTTTTTAATATCATTGACCAATAGAGAGAACTCAAGAGATCAATTGATTCTAAATTTGCTGGTTTTCTTTTTTTGTGTCAAAAGTATGTTTCTGGGTATTTTTAAAATCTTATCAAAGAAACCATTGATGATATTATTAGCTGATTCTAGAAAGTCTCCTTCAGTAAAGAAGTTCCTTTTTGCCCTTGAGAAGAGACTATATGGAATGTTATTTTTTTTAAAAATGTGGATGGAATGACCCAAATTGGAGATAAACATTTCTGTCTGTGTATTTATGAAAGAGTTTCATGCACAAAGTTCCTTGATTGGAGATATAAACATTGACATCTAAAAATGATAAGAATTTAAGATCCATGTCAGAAGAATTTTGTAAATTAGGATCCTGATTGTTGAGCCATGTTATAAAGTTTTGTATGATGCAATATTTATCAACAATGAAAACAGATCATCAATGAATCACTTATATATCATATGTGCAAAAATGGATTAAATTCAGGGTTCAGAATAACCATCTTTTCAAAATAAATCATGTACAGGTTGACTACACTGGATGCTATGTGACTACCCATAGCTATACCTTGTGTTTGAAGATAAAAAGAATCCTGAAAGCACAAAAAAATTATTTTCTAAACAAATGTCCAGCAGATCCAAAAGAAAATGAGTGGGTGGTAGGAGTTGGACTTGTTGTCTCAAGGCATTATTTACAACCATCCTAGCCTCCTGCTTAGGGATATTTGTGTAAAAAGCATTAACATCCATGGTCAACAGGCCAGCACTATCCAGCACTTTAAAGCCTTCTAGCTGCAAAATAAAGTCAGCTGAATCCCTAATATAGGAAAGAGTGTCCTTCACAAATGCTTTAATATGGTGGTCCAGATATTGAGCAGTAGGCTCAAACAAAGAGTTAACACTTGAAACAATGGGCCTGCCTGTAATTGGGTCACCAGGTGCCTTGATTTTATGCACTTTAGGGAGTAGATGGAAAATGGGAACCCTAGGCTATTATTTAAAAGAAACCGGTATGTTTTTTTTTATTAATATAATTCATAATGCATTTATGGCAGCCTTAAATTAGTCTGGCCCCCTCAACTGTCTGAGGGAGCGTGACCCAGCCGCCGACTTTAAATGGTTGGCAACCTCTGCCATAAACTGTAAGGTGAAAGCTTTCTTTATGTGTAGGTGGCAACAGAAGTAAGATTAGTATTCGTTATATTGGGGTGTGTGTGTGGTTTATAACTGGACCAGGCCAAGTAGCTGCAGGTACAGAGTTTGTTGTGAGGAGAGAAAGAATAGGGGAGGCTTTAAGAAAGGATTCTGTGGCAGAGCAGGTAGACTTTTCTTCTCACAGGAAGAACTCCAGGCTCACTCATGAAAGAATTGAAATACTGTGTACATGAATGATTGAGCGAATAAATGCTACTTACAATTTCCAGGAAAGATGTCACTGGGAAGTAATTTTCTCTACCAGTTACAGAAAATGACACAGAAATGGTACAGTTCCAGGAATTTGGGGCTGAGTCCTTCCTGAGTGAGTTGTAGAAGCTAGCATCAGGTTACAGCAAGACGTCCTATGGGAAAGAAGCACAGAAAACTGTAAGAAGCACAGAAAACAGTAAGAAGGACTGTCAGAAGTAGTTTGATCCTTTGAAAGAGGTGTTTAGGACAGGCACAGCCCAATCTCAATTCTATTATCCCAATGACTTCTTTATGTCAGAAGCAATCCAGTGGTGCTTTTGGAGTGGAAGGATCAGTCAACAAAATGCTGTCATTGTCTATGGCAGCATTTCCCAAACTGTGTTCTGTGGAGCCCTGGTGGACTTCAATACCCAGAAGCCTAAGTCAGTACATTGGCTGATTAATGCTTTGGGGAATTAACTTAGGCTTCTGGGAATTGAAGTCTAAAAAACATAGATTGGGAAACACTGGTCTATGGGATGCCAAAAAATGCTCACTCTTCTCGCATTCTTCAGGGAGACTTCTGTGTCTCCTTATTCCAGTGTAAGAAAAAACATTAAAGATGCATTTCTGGCTGTTCCCAAAACAAGAGAGAGTTTCATGCAATGATTCTCACATGTCTTTGTAGGCAATAATTCTCTTATTTGCCCCCCTCCTCCAGCTTTGTCCATTCATGTCTGAGTCCTTATGGGGGCAGCAGTGAGGCCCTTAACATTACAACCCTCCCCCCAGGCCCCATAAAATCTCAAGTTGCCCCTCCAAAGTTGACAAAAATCAACATGGAAAGAAGGGTGCATTTACAAAAATAATACACCTATCTGAAAAGCAGATGGAGAAAATATAAGCATTTTGTTGTTGTTCAGTTGCACAGTCAAGTCCAACCCTTTGTGACCCCATGGACCACTGCACACCAGGCTCCTCTGTCCTCTGCCATCCTCTGCAGCCCAGCCAGATCTATGCCCAGCGTATCAATAATTCCATCCATCTACCTCATCCTCTGCCACCGCCTTTTCCTTTTGCCTTATTTATTTATTTATTTATTTATTTTCAAATTTATATGCCGCCCAATCAAGTAAACCTGACTCTTTAACCTGTCTTCGATCTTTCCTCGGACCAAGGCCTTCTCAAGTGAGTCATCTCTTCTCATTTGGTGGCCAAAGTACTTGAGCTTCAGTATTTGTCCTTCCAAGGAACAGTCAGGGTTAATTTCCTTCAGGATTGACTGATTTGATCTCCTTGCAGTCCAGGGGACTCTCAAGAGTCTCCTCCATCACCACAGTTCAAAGGCATCTATTCTTCTGCACTCAGCCTTCCTTATGGTCCAGCTCTCACAGCCATACATTACTACTGGGAAGACCATCACTTAAACTATGCAGACTTTGGTGGCAGGATTATGTCTCTACTTTTTATTATGTTGCCTAGTTTTCTCATAGCTTGCCTCTCAAGAATTAAACCTTTTTTTATTTCATGGTTGCAGTCAAGAAGGTAAAATCTGTCACTGCTTCTATTTCCTACCCTTCTATTTGTCAGGTAGTGATGGGGCTGGATGCCATGGTCTTGTTTTTTTATGTTGAGTTTCAGGCCAGCTTTTGTACTCTCCTCTTTCACCCTCATCAAGAGGCTCTTTAGATCTTCTTAACTTTCTGCCATTAAGGTAGTATCATCTGTGTATCTCAGGTTGTTGATGTTTATCGGAGCAATCTTAATTCCTGCTTGTGCTTCATCCAGCCCTGCATTACACATGATGTACTCTGCATATAAGTTAATAAACATATAAGTTAAATAAGCTGGGAGACAATATACAAACACATAAAAACATGTTTTTAAACAGGATTTAGCCCAGGGATCTTCAACCTGCAGCCCGGGGTCCGGATGTCGTCTGTGGCACCATTTCATGTGCCTCCCAACCACCTCCACCACATTAGGAAGTGTCATGTGGTGGAGGAAGAGCAAAATGGTCAACTGGCACCCGAAGCTGTCTGAGGGATTGGGACCTGTCCCCCAACTTAAAAAGTTTGAGAACTCCTGATTTAGCCAGTGGAGAAGAGAGCACTAGAGCAAAGATAAGAACGAAGTAAAGCGTGAAATACAGTAATACCTCATACAAAGTCTGCTTCGTACAACATCGAATTCATACAACATCGTCTAATTCCTTGAAAAAAGTTGCCTCACACAAAGTCACTGCGACTTTGTATGAGGCATTGGGGTTTTCCCCAGGCTGCAATGTGCCTCGGCAGTATAAAAGGCAGGACAAATGCGTGCATTGCTCTTGTGGGTTTTGCATGAGGCAAAGAGTGTTTAGGAGTGGTTTTGAGCGCAATTTTGGATTTTTTTGAATTTTTTCTTCAGAATTTTTAGAAGCATTCCTGGGATTTTTGCAGCATTCTTCAGGTTCTCTGACAATCAGGGTTGTTTAACATGTTTTTGTAATGTATTTAAGCCTTTAGACAATGATTTCTTAAAGTTCTGTCAGTTTCCTTGACTTTGCCCTGAAGTCTGTGCTGTTACAGTACAATGTATCTCTATGGAAACGACATTGTATGAGGCATCATAGCAAGGATTTGGATGTTGTATGAGGCATCGTGGCTAGGATTTTGCATGCCTCATACAAAGTCCAAATCCAAGTCCAAACTTGTGGAACCAAGTGTGGACGTTGTATGAGGTATCACTGTACATCTTATTGGGGTGGGTGGTGGGTGAGGCAGAATGAGGCCACAGAGAAAGATGTGAGGTGAGGGAAGGAGGAGCCTCATAGATGGACTTTATGGATATAGATGTCCCTTGTGCAAAAGGTTATGCCCAAACTTTCCAAGAACTGGCAGTGGTTGTAGAACTATTAATGCAAAGCTAAATTAAGAAGTTTGACTTTACTCTGCCCATTTCAGACTGCATAAGTGACGTATGCCAAAAATTTGAGTAGTTGAGGCCATCCATAGTTCATGGCAGTGATTCCTCTGAGTTATTTTGATAATATCAGCACAATTTAAGAAGCGAATCCTAGACACATAAAAGCTTTCATTCAGCATATTGAAATATATAGCCTTCTACCACTGACGATGGAATGAAACTCATGAAAATTCTGGTCTTCTATGGTCTGCTCCTAAAGGTATTATAAAATCATCTCATTAAATAGGAAAATAGAAGCATTTCTAAATTTGCCAGTGATATGGAAAGAGTCTACCCTATAAAAAAGTTTCCCATCTATCTCATTTTCAGTCTAGTGAGGTAGTAAAGTAGTCCCTTCTGTGGGTTTGTTATGTATGTTAACTGTGTTTTCTGACAGGAGCAGAATGTATCTTTTCTCATGTATCTATTCTTATGCAAATAAGTGGATTGAAAAATGGGCACACTCTGTTAGCCAATGGGCTTGTTGTATTATTATTACTGTTACTGTTTATAGGAGCAGAATGTATCTTTTCTCATGTATCTATTCTTATGCAAATAAGTGGATCGAAAAATGTGCACACTGTTAGCCAATGGCCTTGTATAATTGTTACTGTTATTGTTTATAGTGTATATAAGTCCAAGTTTTGCCCCATCCAAAACTATGTTCAAACCCCACTAATAAAGAGCTGAATTTTACTATTTCATCTGTCTGCTTCTTCATTCCTTGAATACTAAAGCGTTGTAACTTCAATTAACTTTAATCTCCATATTTACTTAAGAGGGGAAAAAATCTACAGTGATTATCCTATTCTATCCTATATTATTCAATCCTATTTGTCAAAATCATTTTTGTATCTGTTTCTAATTTCAACTTTGGTGTCAAATGGATTCTCTCTTAACAATGATCACAGGGTCCTGCCACACTCACTCTATCACCCTTTATTCCTTGAGTACTTGAGACCCAGGAGGGCTAACTATTGTATTGGCTGCAGAACCTGCCTGAGAACCAGCCTCTACCACACCACAGTTGACTCAGCAGTGCCTACCATGAAGTGAAAAATCCATCAAGATGTGCATTTTAACCAGCATACTAGACCTGAGAGGCAGATGTGTCATGTTGTTGTTGTTCAGTTGCACAGTCAATTCCAACCCTTTGCGGCCCTATGGACCATTGTCCTCCAGGCACCTCTGTCCTCCACCATCCTCCTCAACCCACCCAGCTCTGGGCCCATTGCATCTACAATACCATCTAGCCATCTAATTTTTGGCCATCCCCTTCTTCTTTTGCCCTCTACCCTTCCCAGCATCAAAGCTTTCTCAAGTGAATCCTCTCTTCTCATTTGATGTCCAAAGTACTTCATCTTCATCTTTACTATTTGACCTTTCAAAGGGCAGTCAGGGTTGATTTCTTCTAAAATTGACCCATTGTTCTCTTCACTGTCCAGGGGACTCTCAAAACTCTCCAACATATTTCAAAGGCATCTATTCTGCATTCAGCTTTCCTAATGGTCCATCTCTCACAACCATACATAACTCCATAGCTTTCTTCCTTAGATAGTCAAGGCACCAAGGTTGGATTTAGCATCACAAGACTTCAAGTCAATAACCAGGCTTTCTGTGGAGATTTTTTAAATATGTATTAAAAAAAAAGTGAAAATAGTTTGGACTGGCAAAAAACGTCAGAAAAATCAAAAGTCAGGAAGAAGTTTGGGGGAAAACAGAAAACCACAATAAGAAAATAACAAAGTTAATTCCTATATCTAATACTTGCTATCAACTATAGAATAGCTTCAGAGTGCATCTCACAAGAACAGCATGAGAGGAACAGCAGATGATCACAACATCCTTGCATAATGCTAAGCTAACTAATGTAACTTTTAAAGTGTTTCTTAACTGGTTTCTGGGTAAAAAACTAAACAGCAAAGCAAAGATCGCTCCCCCCCAAAAAAAATATATATATATATATATAAATCCAAGTCCCACTGTTTCTAAGTTTCTCGACAGATTCTGTATTAACATAACTGAAATATTTTTTCAAACACCTTGCTGTTATTGTTAAGTAATCACTTCTTTCTACTGGAGGTCAAGATACAACAGAGAAAAATGTATCTTTGGACCACATCTGACAGTGACTCTGCAGAGAAAGATTAATTTTAAAAACATCAAAGTGAAACCCAGAGCATGGGAAAGTGACTGTTTTGGTCAAGCAGCAAAAGATGAATTCTGGGAGTCATTGTCTGAAACAATAACTTTTTCAAGCTCTTATCAAATTTGTACATACATCACTGTTATTTGGTAGAGGTGAAGCCTGATGACATTTTGATCTAACTTAATCAAATCTCAGGCCCATATGGACATGAATCCATACATTCATTACACAGCTTTCTATGAGCAAGGAGAGATTTACTATGAAACAAATCTGTTCCAAAACTTGGGCTGGAAGCTTCTCAACTATTGTTCTCACAAATATGTGATTCCTTGTTGTTCTACGCTCAAATGGGACATTATCATCAGGTGGCTTTTCCTTATTTTTCAAGAGAGAGATGATGCTTTTTAAAATCAATCCACAAAATATATTATTTTTCACTGATGCTTTTCCTCAAGCAGTCACCATTTAGACTCATCTGGATCAGTGCAGATAATAATTTCATGTAAGAAGTTATTCTGGGTTGAAAGGATTTTTGTGGGAGAAACTCTGCTCAGGAAATGCCCAAATGTGGCTCCTTTCATGTCTGCAAAAGCTTGGACAGAGACGGGTGCTCAATCCGTCATGCAGTGTCCGGGTCTCGAACTGCCGACTTGCTGACCTTCCAGCTAACAAGGCGAGCTTCTTAACCACTGAAGCACCACAGCAGACAGTGCAGATTAAGACCTTAGTTAGCACCACTGCTCACTTATGTTCTGCACTTATACATGGTCTTCATTTTCATTTCAATTTCAAGTTTAATTTCTATATCGCTTTACTCACCCAGCGGGTGACTCAAAGCGGTGTACACAGTAACAATAAGATAGTACAATAACACAAATATAACACAATAAATCAATAATACAATAATAAAGCAATAATGTCATCAAGTTACAAGATTACAAGTCAGGAAAAAAATACAATATTAAATACAAAATCAAGCCCCATAAAGAACACGTTGCAGCGGGGACAGTAGTTTGCACAGCACCCCCACCTTTTAAGTCCGAGGGGGGAGGGCGGGGCCCAGCATGCCGGTGGTGGAGTGGCCAGAGAGCCTCTTTGCCCCCACTGGTGCCAGAACGCGCCGCGGCGGCAGTTCGCCCGGCACCCCTGCCTTTTAAGTGCGAGGGGGGAAGGGTGGGGTCCAGCATGCCAGCAGTGGAGTGGCCGGAGAGCCTCTTTGCCCCCACCGGGGCCAGAACGTGCGGTGGTGGCTGTGGCAGTTCGCCCGGCACCCCTGCCTTTTAAGCCCAAGGGGGGAGGGGGGGCCAGCATGCCAGCAGTGGAGTGGCCAGAGGGCCTCTTCGCCCCCACCAGGGCCAGAATGTGCAGTGGTGGCAGTTCACCCGGCACCCCCACCTTTTAAGTCCGAGGGGGGAGGGCGGGGCCCAGCATGCCAGTGGTGGAGTGGCCGGAGGGCCTCTTCGCCCCCACCAGGGCCAGAATGCACGGTGGTGGTGGTAGTTCACCCGGCACCCCCACCTTTTAAGTCTGAGGGGGGAGGGCGGGGCCTAGCATGCCAGCGGTGGAGTGGCCAGAGGGCCTCTTCGCCCCCACCAGGGCCAGAACGTGTGGTGGCAGCAGTTCACCTGGCACCCCTGCCTTTTAAGTCTGAGGGGGGAGGGCGGGGCCCAGCATGCCGGCGGTGGAGTGGCCGGAGAGCCTCTTAGCCCCCACCGGGGCCAGAACGCGCGGTCTTGATGAAGTACCTCTTTTCTACATTAATATTTTTCATTATGGGGAAAAAAATTCTGAGAACAGCATATGTGCAATGATTACTGAACCTACATCACAGTTCAGTTCTGTTTGAAGAGCCATGATTGGATCTATCAAGTTTTCTACTTAAGAAATCAGTCTTGAAACTTCACAGTTCACCAATTTGTCCCACTGATAACTTGCTTGTTAAAAGCAATCACTGATATAGCTAGATGGGTGTCTATTTCTTGTCTGTTGCAGCCGACTTTGGATTTCCTCACCACCTGAACACTTTGTGAAAAGCTGGAGTACAAATGCAGCAAGCTTGGAAAGATCAGAAAAGAGAACATAGCTAGTATATCCCCTCCAGCATAAGGCAAGCCATGGTTCCAGGAGTGTTGTGTCCAAAGCTTAATTCTGTTTCAAAAGACAAACTGCACCAAAACTAAAGAACAGATGTGCACCATTTCTAAAAGCGCAAAATTCAAATGCATGTCAAAGTGGAAAATGTTGCACTTTATTTGTCCTCCGGAAGCCCGCCTATATATATCTTGTTTGGCAATGGTCAACTCACTGTATATATAGAAGCCACCCCTGTACATAGTCCCCAGTCCGAAGTATAAACTGAATAAAGAATCACTAAGTTTAATCCGATCCTGCTGGTTAGAGTACTTCTTGCTCCGGACTTAACAAAGGGGACAACAGCAAGTCCATGAAAAGCAAACAGCGCAAAATCTGCAAAACTACTGGTACATTTGGCAGCAAAAAAGTATGCCCAGTGGGGGCTTGAGCTCATCAAAATTGCTAGGACAGTCACAGTGACCTCCAAAATGGAACACAGTTAAAACCAACCATTAAAAAAACCTGTGAACCATAAAGTCAATTCTGACCTGTGGCAACCCTTTTCTGGGGTTTTCTAGGTACACAATACACAGAAGTGGTTTATCATTCCCTTATTCTGGGGGTGTCTAGGGATTGTGAAGCTTGCCCATAAGCAACTGCATAGTCAATCATCTGCATCTGTTCAGTTCTTAAATGGATGTAAACACAGTTATCCGGTTGGTGTAGAAGGTTTCCACACTATTGTATTTGTTCTGCTGCTGAGGGAGGGGATATGAGATCTACCACCCAGTCTAACTGCACAGCAGACAGTCAGAGCCCTTATAGACTACCCACCCCTGCCTCTGCATTCTGTTTGTGAAACCACATAATAGCAATAGCAATTACACTTATATACCCACCCCATAGCACTTAGTGCACTATCTGGGCAGTTCACAAGGTAATTAACATTTTGCCCCCAACATGCTGGGTGCTCGTTTACCGACCTCAGAAGGATGGAAGGCTAAGTCAACTTAGAGCTCCATCCACATTGAACTCACAATGTTTTGGCTGCAGTACAGCTGTTTAACCACTTCACCACCAGGGTTCTTTACATAACAGAAACAATGATTTAAAGTCGGTGGAGCTTTGGAGTAAAACTGGGGAAACCCAAGTTCAAGTCCCCACTGAGTAACCTTGGGCCCATCATTCCTTCCCAGATTCATCTACTTCATAGGGTTGATATGAGGATAAAATGAGGAGGAGAGTCATGCACACCAACAGGCATCCATTGGGGAAAAAGTAGAACATAGAACAAATAAATAAGCTACTGCTGAAGCAGGATTTGGCATGTAAGAGTCCCATGTTTTCCACATTAATCAGTCCACACTTTTTTTAAAAAAAGCTTCACTCAATGATAAATAATTTTCTTGCTTTCTATTTGGTCACCCAAAGTACAGGAAACCTTCCTTTTGCACTCCAGGAATATTTAGCAACATGCCTCCCTCCACTATCACCATGCACAAACAGTGTGAAGAATATGGGCAGTCCATTTTCACTCCACCATTTTGAAAAATGGAGGACTGCCATCAGGTTTCTCTCAGTGTTCTGTTTTAAGGCCAATTGTAAAGACCTACCTGTATCCATGTTGAGCAACCTGTTGTGTAGGACCAATGAAACCAGCAAACTGCCTGGAGAAAGGACATTTCAAAAGTCCTCACCACCCATGTATATGGCGATGTCTATAATGCAGGTTGTTAGTCAAGCTGATCTGTGAATTTTGCCTGTGGTTGCATGGCAGTAGATAAAACTATACTTGCTTCTTGTTACTGGCTTCTTGCTATTTGCTTGTTGTTGTCACATGCTCTCAAGTCAGAGATGACTTATAATGACCCTAATAGGATTTTCAAGATAAGTGAGTTGTTGCAGGTTACGAAAATATTGTTGGTGAAATTACTACAAGAAGTTAGCCTAGGCATTTCTTAACAGTAAACGTCTATGCTAACTTTTGTCAATTCACCAATGAGATTTATACAAACTGTGTTTTGTCAATGGCTTAAATAATGGTATTTTAGCCAGTAGTGCTGTCTCTTTGTCTATACACAAAGGTTAACTTGACTCAAAACTGAAGTTTCTTCAAAAATGGTGATGTGACAGCATCCTGCCCTGCATTTTAAGCATACCTGTCAAGTATCCTGTTTTGCCTGGGATTTCCCGTAATTCACCACTCCGTCATGCTCCTTCCTGCCATCATCCTGTATTTGAACAGCCAGGAAAGGGGTTAGTGCACATGCGCGCTGCTGCCTCTGACGGGCACGCATGTGAATAACCCCTTTCTTGGCTGAAGGGGTTTCTGCGCATGTGTGCAGGGGTTACTGCACATGCATGTAGGAGTTACTGCACATGCATGTCACTGCCTCTGACATCAGAGGCAGCGGCGCGCATGCGCCAATGCTGATGCCCAGAAACCTTCCCATCTTTGGACACCGGCAACTTGACAGGTATGATTTGAAGGGAGCATCATAGTTGAGGAAGGTTAGAACAGGTCATATGACAAATAGCCCTTTCCTCCCAATGTTGTGCAGCCGCCTCAAACATCTCCTGTTTGAGGTGACCATAGTAAGGTTGTCCTGCTTTTTTGATAATAATTTTAATAGTTCAAGTATATGAATTTTTTTGCTTAAAAGAACATTCCATATTTGAAGAGCAGTGAAAAATTCTAATCAAACTAGGCTTTTCTCAGAAGGATTCATTTCTTTCTTATAGGGTACTTCATATATGGTGGTCTATTTCTGTATAACAGATCTGTTTCAGCACAGCCTATATTTTTATTAAAAGTTTTCCATTTATGAAACTCTATTATAAGTGTTTCCAATACCCTTTTCATTTGAATGTAAGGTAAAATTAATTTTGGGAGAAACACAAAAGCTCCAGGGCTATGGTGATTTCAGCAACAGAAGTATCAATTTTCAAGAAATTAAATAATACTGTTGGAAAAATGAAGTGGTTTTGTAGGTTCTTCAATCAAACACTCCATTGCAAAGGCAATGTCATATTGCAGGCGCACCCCCCCAATAACGGACACAGACAACATTGAAAGTGGATAACAGCATAGGGCCACATTTATTGATTCAATGCCCTAGTCCGAATTATAAATTTGTATTGGTAAAACGACCAATCATAATTCCTAAGGCAAGCAGGCCGAAGTAACACTGGTAAGGTACCACCCCAAAATTGCCAACGGCAATTGGTTACAATGTATCAATTTGTATCAATTTGTTTGTTGACAACAAACAAATTGTTGACCGTAGTCAATAACTAACTTATGACCCCACCCTCTGACGCGTATCCGTGAAATCACAGGGGTGATGCATGCTGGTTAGCAATCATCATCACCCCATCGCCTGGTTCGTCGTTGACCGGACAACGTTTAACTAATTTATTCCTGTCTAGTGTTGTCCAGTCAATTGCGAACCTGCCGGATACTTGTGGGTCATACTGTTTACCTTACCAGTGCTACCCGCCACACGGAGGGGCTTCAAAGAAGACCTGACGCCCCCCCCCAGACCGTCAGCTCGGTCAACAGGCCTGCTCGCCAATCACCCAACAGGAGGTCCATACCTCCTCGCGACAGATGGACCCCATCCCCTGGGTACAAGTCATAATTTTGTAGACTAATATCGGGGTGATGACTAACCCGTCCCCAAGCCCTGGTGGCAAGAAACCGCGCCACTGCCTTATTGACCGCGCGCCTAGCGCGTTCAAGAGCCAGGAGGTTAACTCCCCCTCTGTAAGAATGGCGCGGAACAATGTCCGACCAAACCAGGGTTGTGGCAGGCCAGACATAATGCAAGTAGGCGAGTTCCTCGCAAATCGCATGCTTGAGCGATAAGCCGGTGACCTGGCCCAAATCATTGCCCCCCAGGTGGATGATTAGAATGTCAGGCGGGTCAGCACCCAGGCCAGAAAAAAGGAAAGGCCGCAGCTCCCGCCATAACATCCCAGGCTTACCATGCCATGCGAGACTGGCGTGGTCACCCAGTCCCAGTCGGGGTCCCCACTCTGTCGCCGCAGCGTAACGCGCTGCCCTGTGCACATAGCTGTGGCCCACCAGCCATACTGTCACCGGTGTAATACGACACCCAGGGTCTGTAAGAAAATTGAGAAAAAAGGCGGTAAGGTGACTGGATTGGTACTCATGGCGGGAGTGGGCGCACATAAAACTGAAAACATTGCGAGCCCCACCTCCCCATGCTGCGTATGTCAGCCCCAGAGTACCCAAAAGCAGCTGCTGTAGAGGCTGCACCAATACGGAACGAATGTGTGCCATAACGGGCACCTGGTAGGCCCACCCTGGTGAGGGCTCTGGCCGTCACCTTCCAAAACTGAAATTTAGTAAGGGGAGACCCATCTTGGTGACAGAAAAACGGGCCGTGGTGCATGCCACGCAGTGCCAGGTACTCCTGTAGGGCACCAACCGGACAGATGTCTGCCAAAGAACAACGTAGCAGTCTTACACCACTGCCTACGCCATGCTGATCTGTTTTAGAGGAGCGTATCCTCAACTGGGCCCAGTCTTTGGCAACATAGACATCTTCGAGTTCCAGTGCCCTACCACTTGCATCCGCCTTAGACAGCATCACGAGTTCGCTGACGCGGAGCGCTCCAAAAAATGCCACCGTTGTGGCTGCATGAAAAAGGGCTGCCTCATTTCCAAAACAGAGGCCTGGCCAGCCCCGGGCCAACTGGGTAAGAACCCCTGGGGAAATAGGGTGCCGGTCGTCCGGGCAACGCCCGCGCTCGCGCACCCACCCCTCCAAAACATGTCTCACCCGGAAGTCAGAGGTGGTATCCACATGACCCCCCACTTTGGCCATAAAAGCCAACGCCGAGAGCTTGGATGCTATGGTGCGAGGTGCGAGGCCCTGTGCATGCAGGTGAACCATGAACCGCAGAACATGGTCCACCGGGATAGGCCAGGTCTCTGGCAAGAGAAATTGATTAGCAAATGCCCTGTACGAATTGAATGCTTGTTGATACGCCTTACGCGTGCGTGGCGCTAGTGACAGGCCAATCGCCCGGTTCACCTCTCCTTGCCAATAGTCCACATCTCGTCCGGGAGTGGCGAGGGAAATTCCTCCGCATCCGGGGCCAAGGCGCGGAACCGGGAGATCTGCAGGCGGGACAAAGCGTCAGCAATATCATTATTAATCCCTGGGACATGCCTGGCCCTGAACAAGACGTTGAGGCGCAGGCAGCGCAGCACAAAATGGCGCACTAGATCCATGACCCTGGGCGATTTGGAAGTCTGTGCATTGACAATGTGTACAACAGCCGCATTGTCACACCAGAAATGCACCACCGAATTAGCCCACTGTTCGCCCCATAGCATCAAAGCCCCCAGAATGGGAAAAAATTCCAGGTATGTGAGATCCCGCAGGCGACCTGTGCCTGCCCATGCCGGTGGCCACCCACCATAGGCCCACTTCCCATTGAAGTACATCCCATAACCCAGGGATCCTGAGGCATCAGACTGGATCTGGAAATTGGGGGATGCCAGGAGGTCAGACCTCCAAAATGAGACCCCATTAAACTCCCTCAGGAATTGCAACCAGACGAACATTTCTGCCCTGATACCCCGGGTAAGCCTGACTCTGTGGTGGGGCCTGGATAACCCTGCCATGGCGTCGCATAAGCGCCGGGCAAAAGCCCTGCCCGGTGCGACCACCCTGCAAGCAAAATTAAGGTGCCCATGTAGCACCTGCAGTTCCCTCAGGGATGCCTTACGCTTGGCCAGCAATTCCGAGATAAGGGCCACTATCCTGGACACCTTATCACCCGGCAACCTAGAAGCCTGCACTACTGTGTCAATCTCAACCCCCAGGAATACTAGCTTGGCCGATGGGCCCTCGGTCTTTTCGAGCGCTAAAGGGACACCAAGTTCCTCCATTAGCGTCTGAAATGTGTTGAGGAGACGTGCGCACGTGTCCCAGCCCCGTTTACCCCCGAATAAAAAGTCATCCAGGTAATGGGCTACAGACCGGGACCCTGACCTGCGGACGAAAGCCCACTCTAGGAAGGTACTAAAACGCTCGAAAGCCGAGCATGATATGGAGCAGCCAAAAGGCATGGCCTTATCAAAATAATATTCCCCCTTAAATTTAAAACCCAGCAACTCAAAGTCGCCCGGGTGCACTGGCAAGAGGCGAAAAGCTGACTTAATGTCACACTTGGCCAGCAGGGCACCCGGGCCACACGAGCGCACCATGCGCAGCGCATGGTCAAACGATGTATACCTGACTGAACAAAGGTCATCAGGGATAGCATCATTGACCGATCGGCCGGCTGGGTAGGACAAATGATGAATAAGGCGAAACTCACCTAGGGACTTTTTGGGGACCAAACCCAGTGGCGAGACCTTAAGATTGGGAAACGGGGGTGCGGGGAAAGGTCCAGCGACCCTGCCCGCGTCTAACTCCTTTTTAATGCTGGCCGCAGCAACCTCCTCCCTACCTCTGAGGGATAAAAGGTTGGGAGCATCCTGAGGGGACCTATCACCCATAAAAGGGATACGAAATCCCTGTTTAAAACCTTGAAGGAGATACTCCCCGTCCTCCCCCTTCGGGTACGATGCGAGCCAGCGCTCCAGCATGTCCACCCTAATTGGGGAGGGGGCCTTTTGGAGAACTAGCTCCATCCGTGGCAGCCTTGCCAGCCCACTGTCCACCCCTCCCTCTGCCTCGCGCCCCCCCAGGCCTGGGACAAGCAGAGGCTGCGTGGGGGCCAGAACATGTGGGACACTCATGCTTATACCTGCAGTTCTTTCGATTGCAGGAACCATTTGACGAGAAAGTCCAGCACAGCAGGCGGGCTGGAACCCCCTGCCCCGCCGCCTGGCGGGTAACCTGCGCTGGAGCCGCTCGCTGGACCGCATGTCCGCAATGGTATCTATCCCCCGGGGCAGGGCGTGTGGGTGTCATATACAAAAGCCAGAGCCTCTGGCACGGCTCATCCCATCTCATCTCGGGGTGGAGGGGAATCCTCATACGGAATTCCTCATCATATGCTAGCCATGAGGGGCCCGGGAAATCAACCATCGCCCTGTATATGTTGTCCAAATATTGGACCATGGGAATAGCTAAATCCGGCCGCGCCCTCAAATATACCGCCATGTATATTAAATACGCGGGGAGCCAGTTGGCCCAGGTACGCGGCGGCTTACGGCGGCGTGCCTGCTCCTTGTCCTTCTCATCCTGACCCTCCCTTTCCTCCTTGGTGGGCTCTCTGTTCAGGAGTGAGAAGATATCCACGTACTCCCCTCGCCATATTTTTTCCCTGGTAGCCTGTGCCAGGTGATCACCCAATGGCAAGGAATACCCTGCCGTCGGCAAAGCCGAAAAGGGGACAGCCGGCCTGGCAAAAGGGGCCTGAGCTAACCCAGCCACCCCCAGAACATTCCCTGCAGTGTAAGGACCAATGCCCACCCCAGTGCCCAAGGTGGCAGTCGTCGTCGCCGGGTGGGTCGCCGACAGCGTGGCCCCCGCACCACCCGCGCGAGGCCAAGGCCATTGAAAGGCCCCCCCTTGATTGGGAATGTGTGTGGATGTACTCGCTTGCACCGTATACTCACATGCTGCACCCCCGCGGGCCGCCCCCACCGGGGCTTCCGGCCCACTGGGGGCGTCGGAGCTCACGACCGACGTAGAGCTCATCACCGGGGCTTGACCCGCACTTGATTGCTGGCTGGGGAGCTGCGAGGCAGTGGCCGAAACCGGGCCACGCGCCTGCAGCAGCTCGACCCTCCCCGCCGGCTGTTGTCCTCCTGCCGACAGCACCTCAAGAGGAACCCCGAAGGGGGCGCCCGCCTGACTGGCCCGAGCCAACGAGGCTTCCAGGGCCGCAATGCGGGCCAGCAAGGTGTCCACGTTGACCATGGGCAAAGGGCCGGCCGGCCCGCCTGGTCCAGGCATGGGTACAGGTCCCTGTACCCCGGGACCCACATATGGCCATTGGCCAGCACCGAAGCCCGGCAGGGTTGGTGGAGAAACTTGCCAAGGCAGGGGGCCGCACCACCCCCCAAGGCTAGAGGGCCCAGGGAGAGGCTGCGGCCCAAGAGGAGTAGGCCCGACAGAGTGGGCAGGAGCAGGAGCGGTGTCCACCGCTTGTGGGCCGCGGGCCGGAACCCCTTCCGCGCCCGTACTCTGATCGCCCACTCCGGGCCAAGGGGCAATAGACCCCATTCCGCTGGCCCCGGCCGGGGCTAGCAAAGGTGGCTGCTGAGGAGGCGGCACCGCGGTCCTCCGACCTGGGTTGCGCCTCCTAACAGCGCGAGCTGAACTCGAAGCCGCCTTCTTCTTCGAAGGCATCTCCTCCGAAGCAGAAAAGGGAAGCCGGCAAGGCAGAATCGCTACCAAAAGGCTTCCCGGTAAGCTAACGAGCGACGGAGACACAGGGAAAAAACTTCTCCGCTCCGTCGCTGAGGTAAAATGGCAGCTCGGCTGCCTCGTGGCCACCCCTTTTATAAGGGAGCTGGCCACGCCCCTAACTACCCGGATTCTCTGTCCTGTGGGGGGGGGCCGCAAAGGGCGCGGCGGCCATTTTGGCGCCGCGCTTGCATTGTTGCAGGTAGCATGCACTTTTTGTACAACATACTTTGCACAATTGCAAAATACATTCAGGCAATTCAGAGGGATGGAGAACCCTTCTGATATAAAGTAGATACCAACAAGGATGGTCACATATCCTATTTTAGAGAAAAAGTGGACCTCTGTTTCAATCTGTTGTGTATTTAAAGCTCTTTCAAAACTGGCTTAAAAGATCAAGAGCCAAAAGACATGGGTGCAAAAGCCTTAATGGTGGTCCTCAACAGTTAACATGTGTGCATCTAACATAGCAAGCATACCAGTCACCTATCTACTGCCTTCCTCATTATGATCATTTTTAAAATTTTATATAGGTTACATTGATTATTCCTAAATTTGTATCGAGACAGAAATTGGCATGTTCACACTTAATGCAAAGCTGCTGCATTATTACTTAAGCTAAAGGTGCAAACTATCTCTTCTTTCCAGTTAAATAACTACCATAAATTGTACTGGTCTCAATGTGATCTTCAACATGCCTATGTTCCCTTTGGCAGATTCCACTTGTTTTTTTGTAAAATATTTCTTTTAAAATATTATTTTAAGTTCTCACAACAATTAACTATGCAGCTTCTCATAAAAGATGCCACAACCCAAAGGAATGTCATGACACTGAAAGGATGGATAGACACAGTTCTTTTGTGAACTCCAGCAGCAGTGCCTTCTGTGAGATCCTGTTCACCTTTCATCCACAAAACATTTCAAGCACCATTTCCTCCAAAATGCTGATAACTACTATTACCTGAACTAATTGAGAATCATTATCTGCTGCTCTAATGAAAGGTCCCCCTGTGATCTCTAAACCTCCTTTAATGTCTTCATGAGGAACAGCACACAGGGGAAACAACTGCATGGAGATAGAACTGACATCTAAAAATACAGATTATTTAATTCATCGTTACAGAACAGTATGGCTGGGTCTTTATGGTTTTATCTTCTAAATATATGGAAACAGTGACCATCTGCAGCACGACAGAGATTGAGAGGGCACAGACTCGATACTTCTTCCCTCAGAGAAGCACACCAAGTATAGTTCTGTTTACAAAGGCTGAAGCTACGACCATTTATCTCTCTGGTTCTCCTAAATATTACACATCTCATTGGTGGAACATAGCAGTAATTTATATGGGATGCAGGGTTTTCATTACACTTATGAAAATATCCCTCCCTTTCTGTCTTCACATCTTTCTGCCAGTAGGATGTATCCCCTTATATCAACTAGAATCAATTTTGAATGCTCAGTGATTCTAAGGCAGGGGTAGGCAATCCCTGACTTTTGTTTTGTTTTGGAGTACAACTCCATAATTCTTCTACATTGCTGGCCAGAACATGTAGCTCAAAAACTGGTGGGCACCAGATTGTTTATGTTGTTTTAGGTTGTATTCAGTGTAGGCCTAAAAATGTAAAGATAGTGTCTTGCTAAGAAGATCAGCACAAGTCAAGCCTGATGGACTCAGGTTCTTAGGGTCTAAGAGACAATAAACACCCAGTGGTTGACGAAACAAAGGTTTATTACATAGTTCTCAAAGCAAAGCATAACTGAAACAGAACAAGAAACAGAAACAAGAACACAAAGCAAACAATGCATACCAAACGTTGATTCCTTCTGCCTTTCTCTAGCTGCCTTGGAGCCATGATAGGTAGCAGGGAAACATCTGATATATGGAAAGCTCCAAAGTCTGAGGGCTAAATTCCCCTTCTTTTATACCCTCAGCTAAGGTGTTATTTCATCTTTCTTAGATCTATGCCCTTTGCTTGAGATATGTATTGATAAGCCCAAACAGTAACTATCTGCTTTAGACTAATTGGTACAATAACTCTGCAGGTGTAGGGTTGCCATATGTCCCAGAAAACTAGGATTGTCCTGTATTCAAGGTTGGAAAAATTGTCCCGGCCTGTTCAATAAAAATCATGTTAAAGTCCCAGATTTTTAAAACTTACTGGTTTTGAATTATAACACACCATTAAAATAAAGTTGAACTCTCACCATCATACGAGCAATTTCCTGCCACACTGGAGTTGGAGTATACCTGGAGACAAATCTTAATGTCTTCTCCTCACACCACTGCCCAATAAGTGTGACCACTGTGTTTCCTGGAACTGGGGACGTTAAGAGTTGACCACAACATGACTTCTCAGAAGTACATCTTATAGTAAGAATTAACTGTTGTAAATAAATTGATTTATGCATTGATATATTTAATGTGATAGTGTTTTATAACTGATATTATATTATGTTTGTTTTAAAAGAGGCAATTTTGTAGAAGTAAAGGTAAAGGTTTCCCTTGCTTGAAAGCCAGTCATATCCGACTCTAGAGTTCAGTGCTCATCTCTGTTTCAAAGCTGAAGAGTCAGCGCTGTCTGCTTCTGCAGATGTTTCTGTGGTCATGTGGCAGGCATGACTAGACACTGGAATGCACGGAACACTGTTACCTTCCCCCCAAAGTGGTCCCTATTTATCTACTTGCAATTTCTTGCTTTCGAACTGCTAGGTAGGCAGGAGCTGGAATAAAGATTGGAGCTCATTCCATCCTGGAGTACTCAGGAATCGAACTGCTGACCTTCCACCTCCCAGTCAGCGTCTTAGCCACTTGAGCCACTGCAGTCCCATTTTTGTCAAGTATACTTCTGTTCCGGTTTTGTGGGAGAGAATTATAGCAACTCTATGCAGGTGACAAGGATCACCATCATCTATCTTACACTTTTCATGCCCTGCCAGGGGTTTCTTTCTGCTCATTAGGCATCCTAGGTGCTGGCTACTTATCAGTCAAGGACATGGGTGAGTTCAGAGACATCTTATCTTTCCCGTCTTTTTCTGCCCAAAACTCTCTATCTATTCTTGACAAGATTAATTGGGGATCTTTTCTTTCCTGGTCATCAATCCAATTAAATGCATTAATTGGTTAGCAAGCATAGTCTAATTTTTAACATAGGTTTTTATGATTTTTAACCATTTCAGAGCTTGAAGGAGGGAAATGGCAGTGTCAAACTGATCTTCGATCCATCACAAAGATCTTCTGCAAAGCCTATTATCCCCATGTTCTACAGGTGGCCAATATGCATTCTAAGAGACACGTATCCTAAAGGTCAGAAAAATTGGAACTTAGGGATGTCCTCTTTTGTTCTCTTCTCATAAAGTACACAAGAACACACCAATTGTTTTTCTCCTTGCTGCAAGATAGACAAGTGATCTGCTGCTAGGTTTTCTTGTTGCATTGCCACTAATCTGTACTTTTGGTTTTGTCTGTGGGATTAACAGTTTGAGCACAGAAGGCATAATGCAGAGATGGGAGCAGCAGGTAGTGGTCCAGAAGCCACAAGGTACTAACCCTTATAGAGATCACAGAAGCAGTCTATGACACGAACCACAAGGATGGAACTTCAGAGCTAGAGATACCTTTTTCTTACTCCATGAATAAATGTCACACATGCCATTTCTTATTGAGCTGTCGGATTTCTGTATTTTGAACAAATCAATAGAACTATAGATTTATACCAACAGCTAAAACAAAAGCCTTACCTTGCAATCAGAGCCAGTGATATTCTCAAGATTTCTCTTGTGCTAGCATTAGAAAGTAATTTATCTCCTCCTTTTTGAATGCTCTCCAGTATTTATTGGGTTTGCATCAAACCAACCAAGCCAAAAATGACTTAGAAATTAACACACATTCAAATGAAATGCACTCAACATCAGTATAGCAATTGCACTCAGGATGGGGCTGAGGAAGTGAGGGTAATCCTTTGCTGACATCAAATATTGCAAGGGGTGGGAGAGAATTCACCCAACTATCTTTTCTCTGTTGTATATGGAAGAAAGGCCAGTGATTACCAATGAAATGATGCAATTGGACCCATCATGGGGTATCATTTCCCTTGATTTTTATCTTCTGTAAATCTGCCACTCTATCATATCCTACATTTGAAATGACATAGAAGAAACAGCTTCAATTTTCTCTGTTTGCACACTAGTTACTGAGACTGTTGACCTTGATAGAAGTATTTCTCCATTTAGGCTTAATTTCCCATCATAGTGGAAAAGAAATGGGAACAAAATCAGTGTCATGAATGGGGTAGATCAGAGAAATACCAGCTACAGCTTCAGCAAGCTCAGAAGAGTTACGATTTTGAAATACAATGCTTGGAATCCTCCAGAAAGCATGGATTCAGAAAGCTGTAGTCCAAAAGTAACATTTCTAGGATCTAGGGTTTAGTCTTGTAAGTGCCACTTGTAGTCAACAATAATTTAGATAATATTATTCAAATACATTTTCTGTATGCAAAATCCTGTTGCATATGGCAGTACACTTGAGTTAAGCATACTAAATCAACTGAGATTTTATGGGTTGACCTTTTCTTTAAATTCTATTGATTTAAATGGTCCTACTCGAACTGTGACTTATATTAGCATAGAAATTTTTGAAGTGGTAGCTGTGTTAGTCTGTGCAAGCATATCAGAGAGTAAACAAGACAAAAAAGACAAAGAAATTATGTGGCACTTTACAGACTAACTCCTGTATTTTAATGTTAGCTTTTGTGGATCAAGTCCATTTTGTCAGACATAAGAGTGGATATCATGGTATACTTTTGTACATATCTGCACAGAGTTGGTGGGTTCAAGAGATGGATATGCAAATCAATGAGTTATTTACAACCAGTAATAGCATGCAATCAGTTTGGCAGTGAATCTCTGATGGGAGTCAGTTTGAGGAGTTAGTTTCTGTTTTTGCAAAATAAACATTCTGACATTGCATGTCTGGCTAATGGGTTAATTGAGGAAGCATTATGGGAGAAGCACAGCCAGATGTCAGTTGTCCTGAGAATTATCTCCATCCCCCCTCCCCACATTTTTAAAGACTGTTCTGAAAGATGAATGCAACCCCTTAGTTGTGGCATTTTAAAATCCAAGTTCTTAAAATTGAAAGATCGTGGAAACATAACATATCTTATATTTTAAAAAAAAGATTCATGTTTGGGTAAAAGCCGAAATGTAAACACAAAAGAGAGAATTGTTATGAAATCCAGAGACAGAACTTTAAGCCAGGCAAGAGGTCTGTAATTCAGAGTCAAACTAGGTTGCTCATCCTACTAGTTTACAAGAGATAGCAGCAGATGAAGAGCCCTTAATAATCACTGGAACCCCAGCATGTGGTTAGAAGGAGTTTCCATCCTCAATCTCCATCCTTGTAAAAACTGCTCCACTGGTGCAGATGTGCTTGGAACTATTTTCATCAAGATATTGATGGAGAAAGAAAATGTTGCCAACACCCATCTTTCTTCTCTACCTTCTGTTCCAATTACCAAGGATTTTCAGAAAATCATTCATTCTTATACGAATGTTATTTGTTCACAAAGTAATTCAATGTTGTTACTGTTACATTGTTTTCAAAAAGTAATTCATGTTCAAATACACTTGGATTTAGAAGGAATAACAATTGGGGGGTGGGGGGTGTTTAACCTGATTTTTTCCCCCATCTACATTTGGTTTTCCTTCCATATCCCTAAAACCAGTGGTGGGATTTATTTTTATTTTTATTTTTTTGCTATCTACTCCGTGGGCGTTGTATGGTGGGCGTAGCCAGGGGGAAAGCCCTGTGTTGCACCTGAATTAGGACTACTTTATTTCAAAACTTGAATGGCTGGGGCCAGCGAGAATTTCTGCTACCGGTTCTGGCGAACTGGGGCAAACCTGCTGAATCCCACCACTGCCCAAAACCTGTTCCTTTAGTTCTGTACTAAAGAGTGTAAACAGTTAAAAACTGAAATAAGAATCAAGAGGGGTAAAGGTTAGGCATATTATATGAAAGTAGGTAGGTTTTTAAAAGTCTTATCTGGAAAATACATTGTCACTGTTGATCTGATAAATCTTTGCCCTTTTCTTGATCTAGAATTTTTTTAAAAAAAGTTTCTTTGTATTGCAGCAGTTTTTATAAACTTTATTCATTTTCCAACTTAAAAGTTATGTATCCTTTAAAAATACTACCAAGCAGAAATGCAAATAATTATACAGCATATGAACATTCTTTGACCCTAACAGATGTCTCTGCAAGGTAAAAACAAAAAACAAAAACCAGACAATGCAATGTGAATGTAGGTTTTTTTCCAGTTGCCATCCTTCTAACATCAAACTGACACTGTCTTACTTTTTACATTATATTTATTTGAGGTAGTACAGTCAGAACTAACCACATCTTTGTATCGAGTAAGAAAGCCCAAAGTCTTTTGGATCTTTTTGCATTATGTCAAAGAGGAGATCGTTAAGTGGTAGAGAATGGAGGAATGTTCTTAACCTTGCTTGTCTTTCAAAAGAACTGCATGTATCAAGGCTCAGAATAATGTTTGCTTTAAATCTTGGGAAACCACTGCCAGTCAAAGTAGGCAATGGATGAACTGATGGCCGGAAGATGTTAGCTTTGTATGCTTTGTTCTTTGGAACACTGACCTACATGAAGACATGTTACATCATTACAAATAGATGAAAAGCACCAACAGCTAGAAGTATATGCACAGTTTGAAAGCAGAGCTGTGCATAGTTATGCCAGTTTAATTTGAAGACCAATTCTGAACTTCAGACTGTATTCTTAATTTGGGCTGCTTATTTGTGTGTGACTTCCAATTCAACTAGTGTCCCAAATACAAATCAGTGGATAAATTTGTAAAGTTAATATACTGGAAAACCTGGATAGTTATATATAATTTTTTGTTGTTTTGCACTGAGCTAGATGAAATTTGGTGACTTATAGATATGAAAGAAGGGAGTAAATCTCCTAAATTTCATATGACTAGCTTCAGGTGTTTACATAGAAGAAACATTTAAGATTCCCTTCTGAAAAAATACAAGCAACAGGCTATGTGTGCCCCCATTGGATTCATTCTGTGCTTTGGAACCAAATTAATCTGTAAAATTAGTTTACTTTGGCCCAGAATTTATCTGGTGATTGTTTTTTTTTATTCCAACTTCATATGAATCTATCTAAACCAGGCCAATTCAGTTAAGACTCTGTGACTTGTCCAAATCTGGGACACAACCTATGTCCATACAGTGACTAATCCGCCTGGCCACTATGTAACTTCAATGCATCGTAGTAAAGAATCAGTACATGCAGAAAGTTTCTTCACATTTGCCTTCTCGTTTCCTCAGTTGTCACTCTTCGACTGTAAGTTAATACTATGAAATGTAAAGCACTGTGAGTACAGGTCACCACAACCTTTATTCATGGAAATACATTCCAAGATGTACTGTGGATACCTTAAACTGCTGATAACAGAGAACCCTATATTTTACATTGCAGGCACTGGCCTTTTGTGGCCAGTTCTGGTAATGTGCCATAGAAATACATATACAGTAATACCTTGGTTAACGTTTGCACCGCACAACGTTAAAACCAGATAATGAAGGGAAATCTGGGGGGAAATTTGCACTGCACAATGTTAAGTTAACGTTGTGCAGTGCATCCATTCCCTCCAGATTTCCTCTGGAGATCTCTGCACCAAAGCCGGCAGGGCTGCTCTCTGCCTGGGAAGCACCCTTCCCAGGGGGAGACCAGCCCTGCCAGCTTTGGGGCAGAGATCTCTGAGGTGCCCTCGCTGTTTCACAGCTTGGCTTGAAACAGCAAGGGCACCACTGGAGCTCCAAGCCTCAAAGCCCACAAGGCTGGTCTCCGCCATGGAAGGTGCTTCCCAGGCGGAGAGCAGCCCTGCCAGCTTTAGAGCTTGATTCTCCTCTTGCCTGCCTCCTCGGAAAGGGAACTGGGGAACGGACACAGCCCCTCCTGTAAGGGAACTGGCCAAGCGCATGGCCCCTTCCCTTCCAGGAGGGCCTGCAGGCAAGTTTTTTAACATTGTGCAATCAATGTATGGCACAACGTTAAAAACCGGATAATTCTTAGACTTGTGGAACCAAGTTTTAGTGTTATCTGGGGTATTACTGTATACAGTATTATGCATTTCAGGATTTTTAATTGAATATTTTTAGACCTGTAGATAACTGAAATCATGCATACTGAACCCATGGATATGAGGAGGTGACCTATATTTCAGCAGGAGGGGTATAGTTATATAGCAAGCAAATAAACACATTTGGGATGGGTTTGGATTGGATCTAGGGTTGTGAAGAAATCTCCCCAGGGTCTCATTGGAGGTAGAGACAAGTTGCCAGCACAGTGCGATGGCTGGTCTCAGATTCTCTGACCACTGTGTGTATAGACAACAACAAGCACTTCTTTCTTTGTGGAATTTGCACATCACCTCTCTAGTATCAAAAAGGCAAGAGTTAACATTTTTCTAAATACTGTACAAATGTACATCCCATTAATCATGTCAATGTGCACATTCCGTCTGAGAACAATTTAAAAAACACCATCACTCTCTCATCATAAGAGTTATTTCTGAAGAGTTATTTACTTTCTCGTTTCTTGTGTGAGGAGAAATCAGGTTACGATTTACATCCCTATTTCGAATTCCTACTCCAGCTGAAACAATCAAGGTCCATGCTTATTCTGTGACAGGCAGAACACAATGTAGTTATTTGTTGTGTATGTAAGGAAATGTGTTTGCCATTTTGTCTTGTTGTGAAAGAGTTTAATTTGTATTTGCTTTACTATGGTCCGAAGTCTTGCGAGACTTTGGGAGGGTTCTGAATGAGAACAGAGCTGTCAACGGTTCTAACAGTTTTTCCCAACTGTCAGTTCTGATCAGATATAGTTAAGGAATGTGAGGGTGTGTGGTTAGCTCTGGTCACCTATTCTTATTCCAAATACAGTTGTGTGTTTGACCTGTATTGCTGGCTGCTGCCTATTATTTCCAGAACACTAAATTGGTGAAGAGGATGGGATGGCATCCCAACAGAATTCCGTTGGCCCTTTCGATATCTCAGCACCAGAGAAATGGGTTCAGAACACTAAATTATTACAATGATATTTCCCAACTATCCCCTGTTGGATTCCAAATTAGATCACTTTGTGTAGGCTAAGCTAACAGTTAAGAACCCAAATTGTTGTTCACCTGCTTTGATCCATACCAGGAGCTTTTTGTTTCCATACCAGGAGCTTTTTGTTTCCATACCAGGAGCTTTATCAAAGGAGAAGAGGGAGTGGCTCTATTGTTGGGCCTGAAGCCTAAGTGGTCTTTTCCAGCCCACTGGGTTAACACATCAAAGGTATTAAAGCAATATGTCATCTCTCAGTGTTACTGGGTTTTCAGGTCTAAATGGATCCCATGGGCAATTGGCAAACTCTTTCCTTCCACAAAAGGTAGGCATTTGAAAGGAAATGGCTAAGCTGAACAGAATAACAGCAGTGATAGATGATAAAGTTTGGACATGTGTTGATTTAATGAATACATTATGATCATTTTGCAAGGGAATTGGATGCAAGAATGGGGAGGGGGTGGAAGAAGGGTTGCAAATAATTGAGAGGAAACAACAGTTGCATCAAGGGATAATGCCTTTAGAAACACTAAGGCAAAATGAGCATCTATGCTAAAGCATTTAGCATTTGCTAAAGATAACAGGAGGAGGATATGCAGAGCCAAGAGCACAGATTGCTTGATGGATGACATATTGGATATTTTCCTGACAGGTCAACTGAGAAACATTCTTACATTCTTACATTTCAGGTGCATCTTTAACCGGGTTCTTGCTGTATCTCAGGATGTCTGAAAGCTTCCTGAAAACCTTTGTAAAACTCTCTGGCTGCCTTTTACATTTCTCAAGTAGTATATTTGTCATACTGGAAGCTTAAAGTATGCTCTGGATATCCCTTTAGATAAAACCTGAGGGTGATGAGAGATGTCTAGCACTCTGTGGAGCAATGGTGCAGTGGTAAGTTGGAAAGTGTATACACCCATCATAATGGTCTTCATAGCAAGCCTCCCCACTTAGGAGAGTCCAAACATACAGGCCATTGGATCAGTCCATAGCAACAAATGTGGAACAGGTGTTTTGTAAAATTAATGGCTCTTAAATACCCATTCAAAACCAAACCAGCCTCAAATACTTTCCAATACAAGGATAGCTAGCAACCTTATATCATTCCTGGTTCTGCAGCTAAGATCAGAAGGGACAGGGAAGCTATGGAGGGTAGATAAAGTCATGCTCCCCACTGCTCTGTTTACAATAGACTCCGTGGTAAGGTAAATTTTGGAGACAATAGGTAATGGTAAAGGTTTCCCTTGCTTGAAAGCCAGTTGTGTCCAACTCAAGGGGGCGGTACTCATCTCTGTTTACAGTCAAAGAGCCAGCACTGTCTGTGTCTGCAGACGTTTCTGTGGTCATGTGGCATGTATGACTAAATGCCAAAACACATATAACCCTGTAACCTTTCCTGCCAAAGCAGTACCTATCTATTTGCAATTTCTTTCTTTCAAATGGCTGGGTTGGCAGGAGCTGGGACTGACGATGGGAGCTCACTCCATCATGCAGCACTCGGGAGTATAACTGCTGACCTGCCAACCTTCTGGTCGTCAAGCTCAATTTCTTAACTACTAAACCAATGTGGCCTTCCATCAGTAAAAACCTGTACAAAAAAAGACTCAGAGCTGTATCGATAAGAGAGCCCTTATTTATTTAGCAGTGGCTTCTTTGCAAGCGCACCCCCCAAAGAAAGACTCAGACACCGGTATATGGATAAAGGCATCGGGCCACTTTTATTGAATAATGCCCTAGTCCGAATTAAAACTTTCAATTGGTGTAATCATCCAATTGTAATTCTTTAAGGCAAGCAGGCCGCAGTAACACTGGTAAGGTTCCTCCCAAAATGCCAATGGCAATTGGCTACATGTAACTATTTGTATCAATTTGTTTGTTGACACAAACAAATTGTTGACCAGAGTCAATAAAATATCTACTGACCCCACCCTATGACGTGTATCCGTTAAATATCAAGGTGATGCAGGCTGTAAAGCTCCTGACATCACCCCTTGCCTGGTTCGCCCTTGACCGGCCAAACCTATTTCCCCTGTACCTGTCTACGTGTTGGCCAGTCAATAGCAAACCTGCCGGATACCTATGGGTCATAAATCTTTACCTTACCAGTGCTACCCGCCACATGGGGAGGCGTCCAAGATGACTCACCACCACCCCCGCCCCCCAGACCGTCAGCTCAGTCACCAGGCCTGCTTGTATATCTTCAAGAAAGAGGTTCATACCTTGGCCGACAAGTGGACCCCATCTCCTGCATAGAGATCATAATCCTGCAAGCCTATCCTAGGATGCTGAATGGCTGTCCCCAAGCCCTTGTCTGCAAGGAACCGGGCAACAGCCCTGTTCACCGAGCGGCGAGCACGGTCAAGGGCATGGAGGTCAATGCCTCCCCTGTAAGTCTGTCGCAGCACAATGTCCGACCATAGCAGCCGTTGGACAGCCATATATAATGTAGATAGGCTAGGTCACTGCAAATCGTGAATTTTAAAAAGAGGCCAGTGACCTGTGCGAGATCATTGCCACCGAGGTGCAGGACAAGGACATCAGGCGGTCCAGCATCCCTGATGGAAAACAGGAATGGCAACAGTTCCCGCCATCTCATGCCGCGCTTACCGTACCATCGCAGATGTGCAGCTGCACATAGCCCGAGATGGGATCCCCACTCTGTCGCCGCAGCATACTGCGCTGCCCAGTGCACGTAACTGTGGTCCACCAGCCATACTGCCACCGGTGTGCAGAGACACACAGGGTCTGCAAAAGAAGAAAAAGGGACAATGACAGAACTGGTACTCATGCATGGAGGGGGCGTACATATAATGCAAAGCGCATGGATCCCCATCTGCCCATCTGGCATATATCAGCCTCAGAGTACCCAAACGCAGCCGCAGTGGACGCAGCGCCTATCCTAAATGAATGGGTGCCGTAGCGAGCCCCAGGGAGGCCAACACTGTGAAGTGCCGTAGCGGTCACCTTCAAGAACTGGAATTTAGTAAGGGGTAACAAAGACATTGTCGAGTTCCAGTGCCCTACGAGACACAGCGGCCTTAGACAATGGTACCAACTCACTGATGCGGAGCGCTCCAAAGAAGGCTACAGTGATAGCTGCATGAAAAAGAGCCACCTCGTACCTATCATAACATAAGTTATGCCAGCCTCATGCAAGGTGGGTAAGAACAACTGGTGAAATCGGGTGACATGTGTCCGGGCGGCGGCCACGTTCACGTGTCCACCCTTCCAAAACATGATGTATGCGGAAGTCATTCATGCAGTCAGCGGAGCCCCGTGCCTTGGCCATAAATGCCAGTGCCGAAAGCCTGGGGGCTATAGTACAGGGAGCCAACCCCTGACCATGAGATAAACCATGTATTGTAAAATCTGGTCTACTGGTATTGGCCACGCTTCAGGTAACTGTAGTCGCCCACAAAAGGCTCTAAATTGTACGAAAGCATGTTGGTACACCTTACGCGTGCGAGGTGCCAAGGACATGCTGATCGCCCGGTTCACCTCTCCTCTCCAAATGTCCAAATCTTGGCCGGGAGTGGAGAGGGAAATTTCTCTGCTTCTGGAGCCAAGGCACGGAACCGGGAGATCTGCAGGCGGGATAAAGCATCGGCAATATCATTATTAATGCCTGGCACATGTCTGGCCCTGAATAGCACATTGAGGCGTAGGTTTTTCAAAACAAATTGACGAACCAATTCCATGACCCTAGGGGATTTGGACGTCTGGGCGTTAACAATGTGCACCACTGCCGCATTGTCACACCAAAAATGGACCACTGAATTGGCCCACTTATCGCCCCATAGCATTAGTGCCCCCAAAATGGGAAAAAATTCCAGGAAAGTAAGATCGCGGAGGCGATCCGTGCCCTGCCATGCGTGAGGCCATCGGCCATATGCCCACTGCTCCTCAAAATAAATCCCATAACCCAGAGAGCCGGAGGCATCCGACTGTACTTGAAATTTAGCTCAGCCGGACCCTGTGGTGGCGTTTTAATAGGCCAGCCATGGCGTCACACAGACGCCTGGCAAATGCTCTGCCCGGGGTCACCACCCTGCAGGAAAAATTGAGGTGGCCATGAAGGACCTGTAGCTCACGAAGAGACACTTTATGCTTGGCAATCAGTGCCAGAATTGCCGCGGAGATCCGAGTCACCTTATCCCTGGGTAACCTGGATGCCTGTGCGACAGTGTCAATTTCGATACTTAAAAAGGTGAGCATGGTGGCTGGGCCCTCGGTCTTTTCAGGCGCTAAGGGGATACCCAGTTCCTGCATAAGCACCTGAAATGTATTAAGGAGACGCGTACACGTGTCCGAGCCCTGTCCCCCCCCCGAACAAAAAGTCATCGAGGTAGTGGGCTACAGACCGGGACGCTGACCTGTGAACAAAGGCCCATTGAAGGAAAGTACTAAAGCGTTCGAATGCAAAACAGGAAATAGAACAGCCAAAAGGCATGGCCTTATCTACGTAGAACCTCCCTCGGAAACGAAAACCCAACAGCTCGAAGTCAGCGGGGTGCACTGGCAGTAATCAGAATGCCGATTTGATATCGCACTTAGCCAGGAGCGCCCCGGGACCACAGGAGCGTACCATCTGTAGAGCCTGATCAAATGACGTATACCTGACCGAGCAAAGGTCATCAGGAATCGCATCATTGACCGAGGAACCCGCAGGGTAAGATAGATGGTGAATTAAACAAAATTCACCTGGGGTCTTTTTCGGGACTAGCCCCAGAGAAGAGACCTTTAAGTTAGGGAATGGTGGTTCAGTAAAGGGCCCAGCAACTCTCATAGCATTCACTTCCTTAGCTATGCTTTGTGCAGCAACCTCCTCATTACCCTTCAGAGAAAGTAAGTTCGGGGCATCCTGCGGTCCCCGAACACCCCTAAATGGTATACGAAAACCAAACTGGAAACCTTCTAACAGGTACCTCGCATCATCCGATCTAGGATAAGTGGAAAGCCATCGATCCAGCATAGGGATATTAATTGGGGAGGTGGCCTTTTGCTTGGCCAGCACCATCAGAGGGAGCTCTGACCGCCCCCTGCCCACCCCTACCTCTGCCTCACGACCCACCAGCCCTCGGGCATGCGGAGGCGGCGTGAGGGCCAGAGCAAGAGGGACACTCATGTCGGAAATGACACTGATGCTTGTTGCACACGCCGCTAGCAGAGAAGCTCCAACACAGCAGGCGGGCTGGAACCCCCTGCCCCGCCGGCTGGCGGGGAACCTGCGTCGCAGCAGCCCGCTGCACGGCATGGCCACAATGGTACCTATCACCTGCCCCACCGGCTGGCGGGGAACCTGCGTTGCAGCAGCCCGCTGCATGGCATGGCCACAATGGTACCTATCACCAGGCGCTGGCCACGTGGGAGTCATGTACAAGAGCCACAATTGCTGGCAGGGCTCATCCCACCTCATCTCAGGATGTAGGGCCACTCTTATCCTGAATTCTTCGTCGTAAGCCAACCACGATGGGCCAGGAAAATCAACCATTGCCCTATAAATATTGTCAAGGTATTGCACCATTGGGATGGCCAAATCAGGCCGGGCCCTCAGGTATACTGCCATATATGTGAGGTATGCCGGCAACCAGTTGGCCCAGGCGCGCGGTGGCTTACGACATCGGCACGTTCTGGATGGAGGGTATGCGCAGCGGACCCTGAATAGCCCCTGCAACACCTGGCATACCCACAAGGGTGGACACCCCTGCCCTAACCGGGGGGCCATTTGGCAACCATGAGTTAACAGGGCAGTGTGGATACAACTGCCCACCCACAGTAACCTGCCTCGGCCATGGCCACTGCACCCCCCCATGTGACTGGACAGTGTCGTTGGTGCACTCAATTGAACCAGATACTCACTAGTCGCACCCCCGTGAGCCACCCCCACTGGGGGTTCCGGCCCACGGCGGGCGTCGAAGCTCGCGACAGGCCTCAAGCTCTGGGGCCACACCTGATCGGTCCCCACCGGCAAATCCAATCGTGTGGGGAGCTGCGAGGCATCAGCTTGGGCTGGCCTGATGGCCTGGACAGCTTGACCCTGTTGACGGCCCGCTGGAGAGGCATGGCTGACGTGTTGGCCGGGATCAACGAAAGGGCTGTAATTGAAACAGTGGCTAGGCCCCCATCGGAAGGCGGTGGGGCAATACCCATTGATGCCTCTAGCACTGAAATGCGTGCGAGAAGTGCATCAATGGTGTCCGAGCCCCCTGTATAAGGTGGGCCGGACGGGCCAGACAGCCCACTGGGCAGTTGCTGAAGGGGAAACCCGAATGGGGATCCCGGGCCCAAATAGTGCCATGCCCAAAATTCCGGCCCGTGGGGGGCCGGAGGAATGGCGAGGTGGAAACCCACACCAGGCCCACATGGACCACCCTGTCCCGGGCCATGAAAAAGCCCTCCAGGGGCAGGGGTCCCTGAGGGGCCGGCCTGTGCCAGCCCCGCCTAGACGCTTTTGCCAGGCTGACAGGCGGAAGCCTGGTCAGCGACATTGGTGGCAGTGGGCAAAGCCATCCCACTGCCCTGCTGCGGGGGTGCCGCCCGAGCCCTCCAACCTGATGGCTGCCCCCTGGAGGAAGAGGGGGTAGGCAAAGCCCTCCCACGCAGGCGCGGCTTGGCAGCCGGAGCATTGCGCTTGGGAGCCATGTCTCCCAAGCCGAAGAGAGAAGCTGCTCCCTAATCGATCCCTGGCCAGGGATCCAACTCGTAATCCTGTGCCAAGAGTACTGCAATATCAAAGAGCGAAGGAAATCCGTCTAAAGCTAAAGGTACGAAGAGGAAACAGAGAAAAATGCGACGGAGCAAACTTCTCCGCTCCGTCGCATTCTAAAATGACAGCTCGGCTGCCTCGTGGCCACCCCTTTTATAGAGGAGTGGCCATGCCCCCTAACTACCCGGATGTCTGAGTCCGGGTGGGGGGCACCCGCAAAGAGCGCGGCGGCCATTTTGGCGCCACGCTTTCATTCTGCTATCGCGACAGATGACCATCACAGGCTGTGAAAATGAATTATCCATTACCAGCATCTCTAGACTGCAGAAACAACCACGTAGCAATATGCAGATAGTACAAGTATGAGCATAAAGGAGATACATCGAGGCACAATATTTTGTGAGTGATAGTTCTCTGAGTCACAGTCTTCCATATTCAGCCAACATATTCAAATATGGTCCTCAGTATTATATCACTAGCTGATTACCTGGCATTGCTCGAGTCACACTTTTCTCCCTCCCACCCCACTCCAGCAAAGGAGGAGATAAAAGGGAAGGGGGCCTCTTGGTCTAGGAAGCACTGCATGGAAACAATGCTGGGCCAAACGACTAAAGGCAGTGGGAAGAAGGGAGCCCAGTGAAGGAGAAACATGGCACCGCAGCTGCCCTCATTGCTTTTTCTTCTGTCGGTGGGCCGGACGGGCCATTTGCATCCCACTTTGGGGGGCATAAACCCCCAAATGGGTTTCGAGACCCCCACAGTGATGATCTCGCAAGCCCAAGGTAGGTGTGTGCCAATTTTCAGCGAGATTGGTCCAGGGGTGTGGGTTTCTTTAGAGCACATACAAGACCACACCTCTGTTTTATAGATATAGATTACACTTTCATTTCAAGGCACTTTCCTGAGACTTTTTTCTCCTCTTTTATTGCTGTCATTGCAGGTAGCAGAAATCAAAGAGGAACTTCATTTCAATCTTTGATAAAAATTTACTAAAATGGCACCTTTCTCCATAATCCAGAATTTTTTTGAAAAAATGAGAGATAAATTAAACCTAACATACTCATCTATTTAGGCTTAAGACTCAGAAAATTCCGTACTAAATGTCTGGGTTTCCACTTTTATGTGTTCAATTAAGCCAAATTAGGGTTGGGCCCCTCCCCCTGAGCTTTAACAACTGCATGGTGGGCAGGTATCACATGATCCTTTCCAAGCTGTAAATCATTGTGTATATTAAATGTGATCAGTGCAGATGAAAAAAAAAGTCATTTTAGTCTGGTTCCACAAAATGCAGACATTTTTTCACCTCCAAGATGAAAGTAAATTGGAGCAGAACAGTTTGCTTTCAAGAGACAGCAAAACAGACAGATTACTATCCCTTCCTAGTTTTACACCATATCATATGCTCTGAGCACATTGGAGAAAGAATATTATATTGACATAATGAATCACAGCTAAAAAACTCAAACAGATTTTATTGCTGCAAAGAGCAAGCAACTGAGATTTCTTGTACTCACAGAGCTACTTTGTAATCTAAGTCCCAGGACAATGCACATCTGTTCTATGACAGATGAAAATGATAGGTATTCTTGAAAAAAGAAGTTTTTTTCATGACATATTTTTTGTAATACTACCATAAAGAAACGCAAAGCATAGGACATAGGTCATGATGCACCATTCATTAGAATAGCAGTTATGTACCAATGAGCCTAAGCATTCCAAGGATTTATATGGATTCCAAAAGTAAAGGTCTCCCTTGCTTGAAAGCCAGTTGTGACTAACTTTAGGAGATGGTGCTCATCTGCATTTACATCCAAAGAGCTAGTGCTGTTTACATCTGCAGACATTTCCATAGTCATCTGGCAGACATAACTAGATGCTGGAGTGCACAGAACACTGTTACATTTCTTGCTGAAGTGGTAGCTATTTATTTACTTGCTTTCAAACTACTAGGTTGGCAGAAACTGGGCAGCCAATGGGAACTCACTTCATTGTGCAGTACTTAAGTACAACCTTCTGGTTATCAAGCTCAGCATCTTAACCACTAAGCCACCACAGTCATCTAGCTCAGTATTATTTCCACTGAATGGCAAACAAGGGCCTTTGGAGCTTCAGTAAAGGAGATTATTGAAACGTAAACAAGCATTTTTTTTCTGTGCTAATTGCAGACACACATGAACAAAGGAAATTGTTTGTGTTTTTGTGTGTGGAGGAGAAATAGTAAAAGCAGGAAATATAGATTTAGCTTAATATGTGTTTTAGCTCATGGTTCTACCTGGGATGCCAGAATCTGCAACTGAAATGTTTCATGTGAATGATATGTACTGTACTGTTCAAGACATCTATAGCTCTTCCGTTTTCAGTGGGTCTACTCTAAGCATGACTAAGGCTGGTTCCAACTTAACTATCTGTGAAAAGATGTTGCATCTCTTTGCTTTTTATATATACTAGATCAATTTTGTACAACCCATACACAAATCCATGAAGTGTTAAAGATACTCCTTAAAATATATGCATGTACACACCCAATACAGTCTTGAGCTTTATGTTTTCTGTGCTTAGGGGACTTTGTCTGGGGAGTTCAAGAAGGAAGTATAGCCACATATTTGGTAAAACATGGAATGAAAAATAGATGAATGCTCTTCTTCTTAATGCTATAACAGGAGTAGGCTGTGAAGCACATCGTTTACTTCAGTAATCCTATTAACGTATGCCTCATTACCTCTGAAGACTCAACTAGCCTCTTGAATGTTCCAGCAACAGTGGGAATATTCCCTTCCATGCCATGTTGTTATTATCGGCTTTCATAAATAACAGCTTTTCCATTTTTCCAATGTGGAATTATTCAATTGTGTATGGAGAGAGGTACACTGAAAATAAAACAAACAACTGTCTGCAAAACCATACTAAGGCTAGGAGAAGCACCTATGCTCTGATCCCAGTCTACTTAAAAGGCAGGGAGGGAAAATATATTGTGGAGCAACTTTCAAGGCTGTAACTAAGGTGAATCATCCTGGGCTTTGCCTCAACACCAAGATTTTGGTAAATGTAAAGGTCACCCTTGTTAGAAAGCCAGTCATATCTGACTCTAGGGTTCAATGCTCATCTGTTTATAGCCAAAGAGCCAGTGCTATCTGCATCTGCAGATGTTTCCATGGACATGTGGCAGGCATGCCTCAACACCGGAGTGCACGGAACACTGTTTACCTTCCCACCAAAGTGTCCCTATTTATCTACTTGTAATTTCTTGCTTTCAAACTGCTAGGTTGGCACGAGCTGGGACAGAGACTGGAGCTCACTCCACTATGTAGTACCTGGGAATCAAACTCCAACCTTCCAGTCAGTGAGTTCAGCCTCTTAACCACCTAGCCACCACAGTCCCTTAGCACCAAAATTTAGAGGGCATCGAAATCTGGAGATCAGCTATGGCTGAATGGTCAGAAAATATGTAGCAACAGTGCTTAGCCATTTTTAAAATATAAACTTTATCTTTCCTTTGGATCATACAACATTCTCCACCTTCTTTTACATGGGGTTCTCAGGGGTTCTCAGGCCCATGCCAGGAGTGGATGAGTTATGATGTCACTTGCCTCAGGTTCCAAAATGGCTCCTTACAGGTTTGACAATTCTCTTTGTCTTCTCTGCTTCCTCAACCATCTAGATCTGATGGGAATTGCTGTCCATTTACACCTGGAAAGCCAAGCATTCACCAACCCTGCCTTATAAGTGGCTTTTAACATATCATGTTTGGTGGCTAAACCTGAAAACTTTTTCTCAATGTGGCTTGTGGACCAAACAGAGGGAGGCCTCATTAAACCACAGTTTCCAAAACGGGGGGCTCTAGCTCTGTTTACAATCTGCTTATGGTTTAAACCTATCTCAGGAACCCCTGTTGCCTTGTGGCTATAAACGTTTACCTCATCGTGAAGACAAGCAGACCAAACCTATGTACTTAACAGTACATACTACTAGTTAAGGAAGCCTACTGCTATATAAGTATGTGGGGGAAACCCTTTTCCTTATTTTGGTCCAATATATATAGCACTGCAGTAAGGGGGTGCTTTTAACCAGTTTCAGAGAGAAACATAGAAACACGATAGCCCAGCACACTTGATCCCAGTGACAGCAATCCAGTGGTACTTTTTGGATACTAATGTCTCCCTTCTCCATCCTGAAGCTCCCAAAGGCTTTCCTAGATTAAAGAGATACTGAGAAAGCCTCAGAACCTAAGAAGGGTTCGTGCTCCTTCCCCCAGCCCAGGACCGGCTGTGGGGAAGTCAGAGCACCAACACTCTGGCCGCCTGGATGATGCTTCCCCACCGCGCTCCTTCCCCAGCCCAGAACTGGCTGTGGGGGAAGTTGGAACACCTGCTCCCGGGGCCGGCATGGCAATAAGAATGCCGCACAGACTACTCTGCTGCCCCGTGCACCTTCCCCCAGCCCAGGACCAGCTGTGGGGAAGTCAGAGTGCCAACGCTCTGGCCACCCAGATGTGCCCCCCCCCACATTCCTTCCCACAGCCCAGGACTGACTGTGGGAAAGTCGGAGATCCAGATTCAACAGCTGCTCAGACGCCCCCTCACCTGCCTAGCCAGAGAGTTGAAGGAGCACTGGCTCACCAGGAAGGAGGAGTATCGTGACAGTGGTTGGGGATTTGTGTTTTTTTCCTTGTTGAACACGATGTTTGTTCTTGATTTGATATGCTACTCTACTTTATTGTTTATTCTATTATTTTGTATTTATTATATATTGTGTATTATTATATATTGTTGAATTGTTTTGCTATGGTGTAAGCCGCTCTGAGTGGTGTGCTCTTGTTATATTGTACTTTTCTTTTTGTCATGTTGTATTTGCATTTAAAATGTTGTGATGCTGCCCTGAGTCGGCCTGCACTGAGTGATCAGTGTAAATCAAATAAACATAAACAAGGGAGGATAGGGAGCTTTAAATTAAATTAAATATTAATATCACAGGCTGATGACATCCTCATCATTTTCACCCATGTAGTTATATGGGAAAGTTTCATTTTTGTGGTAGACATTTACCACAAATATAAAAGAAGAAACAAGTCTATCCTGATTACTAATGAGGCAATGAATGTCTGTTACCTTTTAGGTAACACCTAGCATTACAGACCCAAAACGAGATCATGGGTGGTGCAATTTACATATTGTTTTCCTTAGTGAAGCAAATCTGCCAGAAGAAAGAGAAATGAAAGAAACTCATGCTGGCTACACCTTTTTACCCTAATGAGGCCTGCAGTGAAGCAGAAGTCAGCACTGCTATTACAAACCAAATTGTCAAACTTGGCATTTTCTCGGCATCCAATAACTGCTTGAAGATCCTTAGACTCCATAAAGATATATGCTATGTTTGTTAGTACTTACAATGCAGCCATGACTAATATTAATGAAATCAAAACAAACTTTATATGATCTTTGCTCCACTCTTACTAATGCACCAATATCAGATAAACAGATCAACCGTGGCAACTTTAATACATGTGTTGGCTCAGATCACCAAATGTGGGAACGGAGTCATTAGAAAACATGGCTCTGGAAATGGTTTGCTTTTCTTGAGGATCTGCTTAGAACACACTCTGCTTATCACAAATATATTATTTCAATTTTGAAACTGAAACAAAGCCCTAGATATTTTTAAAGCATTCGACTCAGTGGAATGGGCACCTCTGAAGAAGTTGATGCAAGAAATGGGCTTTGGATCTAAATTTCAAAATGTAATTGGAAAATTATATGATAATAACCAAGCATTAGTAACAATTAATGATGGAGTAACAGAAGATATAAAGTTAGAGAGCAGAACGAGACAAGGATGTCCTTAATACCCTGTGATTTTTGTTATGTTGATAGAATTGCTTGCCAATGCTATAAGACGAGATAGTGTGCTTGTTGGGATTGAAAATATTAAAGTAAGCTTATTTGCTGACAATACCCTACTTACAGTGAAATACCCAGTTGCAGTGTTAGAAAAGATTAAAGTGTTAACGTGGAATGTAAAAGGTACAGGATCTCAGATTAAGAGAAGGAGGATAGAATCAGCTTTGAGGAAAGATATGCCAGACATAGCCTTTTTACAGGAAACTCATCAAAAATCTCAGATTCAAACAATTTTTTTTTAGGATGGATGCAACACTATGAAAAGTCAGTACATCAAAAGCAAGAGGAGTCGCAATTTTGATCTCGACTAGGCTGGGGTTTGAGATAACAAATAGCATTTCGGATTCAGAGGGTAGATATTTGATAGTAAAAGGAAAAATAGATGATAAGGAAATAACTTTGGTGAACATATATGCCCCAAATGATCATCAAGCTGAATTTTTAGAAAAAATGCGTAAAATTTTGATCAAAGAAAAAAAATACAAGAATGATAGTGGCTGGGATTTTAATTTAGTAAAATCAAATTTGGATTGCACAAATATATCAAGATGTGGAAAAGGGATTAAAGGACGAACTTTGGATATTTGGATAGCTGTTTTAGGTTTGAAAGATTCTTGGAGAGAGCTTAAGGGGTTAGAAAGGGCATATTCTTACTTTTCACACGTGCATGACTCATACTCTAGAATTGATTATATATTCATAACTGAAAATATGGTGAAAATTTTGGAGGAGATTGAAGTTGGAATTTTTAAGGAATCAGACCATGCTAAGGTGGTTTTGGAACTGAGGTTACAGAGTGAAAGTAGATTGAGAAGGAGCTGGAGATATGACGTTAACTTATTTAAAGATCATAAGTGTAGAGGTGTGGAAGAAGGTAAAAAAGGATATGGTCCCGAATCTCTCTCCAATTTTGGAACTGACTGATATGATGGGTTTCCCAATAAAGTTAGATAAGGGAAAAATGGAAATATTGGATAAAAATGGGATGCTTCTGTTGAAGGTTTGGTTAAAAACTTGTGATTCTGATGCTGAGCGAAAAAAGATATTTGAGATATTAAATTTGAATTGGTTTCAGAAGTTAAAGGTGGACAACTGGAACAAAAATATAAAAAAGAAGTACAGTTAGATAGAATACATACAGAATTTGAGGAGCTGGTAAGGAAGATTAGAAAAGGGGAAAGTAATATTAGAGGTCTTGTAAGTAAGCTCTATAACATACTGAATAGAGGTGCAGATCCACAGGAGGATTTGAAACGGAAGTGGGAACAAAATTTGAATATAACAATTGGGGAGACTGAGTGGAAAAATAAATGGAAAAAGAGGATTATGAGAACAATGTCTGTAAGAATTAAAGAACATAATTTTAAAATGCTGTGGCAATGGTACTTGACGCCATTAAGACTTTACCAGATGGATAATAAAAGAGATAAGTTATGCTGGAGATGTAGAGAATTTGATGGAACATATGAACATATGTGGTGGAGCTGTAAAAAAATAAGGGAATTTTTGGGGCAGAATAGAAGGTGAGTTTGGTGAAATAATGGGTATAAGTGTTAAGTTGGTGTCAAGTACCATTATTTTAACGAATGTGGAAGGTTTGCGTTTAAACAAGGAGGAAAAAGAATTATTGGAAATTGTATTGACAACGGGTAGACAATGTATAGCTAGAAACTGGAAAAATGATATAGATATACAGATTGGAGAGTGGTATAAAGAAATGTGGAGTTTAGCACTGAATGATAAATTGACATGGGAGATTAAAGTGAAAAGAGATAATTTAAAAGAGAATAGATTTTGGAACATATGGAAACCATTTGTGGACCATTCTTGTATGGCAAATGATAGTTCAGGACCAGTACCATTTCAAAGAAGTTTCTGGAGTTGAGCAGAAAATAAACTCTCCGGGCATTGTATATATTCACAGGGTGATTATTATTTATCCAAAGATTAGTGGTAGCACAAAAAGTTCTTATTATTTCGAATTTTGAAATAATGGCTTTTAATATTTGGTGGTTATATAGTAATTAATGAGGCTAGATAATGTTATGTGCTAACATTCAGTAATGTTTGTTAAAATGATACTATGGATTTGTTTGTGTACTGTATTGTTTGTCATTGTTTTCTTTTTCTTTTGTATGTCTTTGAAAAAATTCAATAAAAATATTTTTTAAAAAAAGTGTAAAGAACAAATTATGGAGAGTTGGAAGGAAAATTGGCAATGGAATGATAATGGTGAGGTAAATTTCAATATGGTCTGGGATGCCATGAAGTTGGTTTTTAGAGGTGAATGTATTAAGTTGACAAGTAATAATTACAAAAAAAAGTCAGCACAGGATAAAATTGAAAATGAGATAAAGCGGTTACACGAGGAACATTCAAAGACAAAGGATAAAAAGTTTTTCATTAATTTACAAAGATTGAAGGCTGAATTGGTAGGCAAAGATATGGAAAAGGTGAAAAGACATTTGGCTTATTTAAAAAGAGAGTATTTTGAATATAGTAATAAATACTCAAAATTACTAGCAAAAGCAGCAAAAGATATGAGGGAAAAAAGGGAAATTGGAGTTTTGATTAATAAACAAGGGATAAGATGTAATGAGATTAAGATAAATGTAAAATTGTGAAAGAATTTTATCAAGCCTTATATGCAAGAAAAGAAATAGATGTGGAGAAGCTTAAAAAGCAATTAGAGAAACAAATAGTTAGTGGAATAAAACAGGAACATAAAGAAAGAATGGAAGAACAAGTGTCAGAAAAGGAAATAAAAGAGGTAATCGTGGGCTTGAAGTTGGGGAAAGCTCCTGGGGAAGATGGATTGCCTGCTGATTTTTATAAGGAATTTAAAGATATAGTTGTACCAAAGTTGGTAAAATTATATAATTATATATTGGATGGTGGGCAAATTCCGACTTCATGGTACATGACCACAATTGTACTGTTACCAAAACCTGGAAAGAACTTAGAAAAAGTAGAATCCAACAGACCAATCTCATTGATAAACCAAGATGCCAAGATCTTCACAGCAATATTGGCCAATTGCTTAAATAATTTTATGGGTAATTATATAAATGTAGATCAAGTGGGCTTCTTGAAAGGGAGACATATGGCGTATTTGACTAGAAGAGTAGTAGATTTAATAGATATGGTGAGTCAAACAAAAGAGAAAGTGGGATTAATATCCTTGGATTTTTTAAGGCATTCGATTATTTACAATGGCTTTCAATTAATGAAATAATCAAATGTTATGGATTTGGGGATAAATTTAGAAGGATAATTGATCAATTATATCAGCAAGGAATAGCTACTGTTAGAGTAAATGAGGAGGTTACTGATGAGGTAAAATTAGAGGCTGGTACGAGGCAGGGCTGTCCTTTATCCCCAATATTGTTTATTATGGCAATGGAGATATTAGCAAAAGCTGTAAGAGAGGATGGAAAATTAGAGGGGATTATGAATAACAAGTTAAGTATGTATGCAGATGACACCTTAATAAATGTAAAACATCCTGAGAAGGTAATAGATAGAATTAGAGCACATTTAAAGGACTTTGAGGATATTACCGGTTTGAGGGGAAATTGGGATAAATCTAAAATGATGCTCTGTAATATGGGAGAAGAAGATCAGAAGAAGATAAAGGGAATGGGTAACATTCAAATTAAAGATAAATTGAAATACTTGGGAATAATTATATCAAATAGATTGGAAGAGCTTAAAAGATTGAATTATGACACTTTGAAAACGGAAATTAAAAGTAGAATACAAAGTTTCCAAAAGTTGAAACTGTCATGGTTTGGGAGAATTGCACTTATCAAAATGATGCTGTTGCCTAGAATTAATTTTTTATTTGATGCATTAGCAATTCAATTGAAAGATAAGGAAAATAAAGGAGTTTAAAAAACTTTTTAATGATTTTTGTAATGGTGGAAAGAAGTCCAGATTACCAAAAAAATTATGGTATTTACCTCAGAAAGAAGGCGGATTGGGAATGCCGAATTTAGTGGTATACTACCGAGCGTTTCAAATTAAGAATGTTGTGAAGATCTTGGCAAAGGAAAAAGAAATTTGGGAAGAAATTGAGATGAAGGACTATAGACATATAGGTAATATGGTCTTTATAGGAAGTAATGTGGGAAAGGTAGTAACTAAAACACTATGATGAAAGGATTAATGAGTGTATTGAAAAAAGTAAAGAAGGATTTGGCCCCGAACATCTCTCCAATTTTGGAATTGTCAGATATGGCGAGTTTCCCTATAAAGATGGATAATGAAGTAAAAGAAGTATTGGATAAGAATGAAATTTTCCTGTTGAAAGATTGGATATTGATTTGTAGAGATACTGCTAGAAGGACAACTTTGTATAAGCAATTAAAAATGAATTGGTTTCAGATATTGAGGATTAATAACTGGAATATCAAATATTTGAGAGAATGTGAATTGGAAAGAGAAAGGATGGAATTTGAGGATCTGATTTTTAAAATTAGAAAAGGGAGATAAAAATATTAAAGGGTTAGTTAGTAAACTATATACATTATAAAACAGAGGGTGACCCACAGGAGGATTTGAAATTAAGTTGGGAGCAAGATTTGAATGTAAAGATAGATAATGACATATGAAGAAGAAAATGGAAAAAGAGGATAATGAGAACTATGTCAGTTAGAATAAAGGAACATAACTATAAAATATTGTGGAGGTGGTATCTGACCCCAGTGAGGTTACATCAAATTGATAATAAGAAGGATAAATTGTGTTGGAGATGTAAAGATACAATAGGAACTTATGAACACATGTGGTGGAGTTATACTCTGGTAAAAGATTTTTGGAAAAGAGTTGAAAAAGAGATTGGTGAAATAACGGGTAGGAGAATTAAACTGGGGTCAGATACCACTATGCTAACAAATGTGGATGATATTAATTTAAACAAGGATGAGAAAGAGTTATTAGAAATAATGCTTACAACGGGTAGACAATGTATTTCTAGAAATTGGAAAAATGATACAGACTGAAGAATGGTATAAAGAAATATGGAATTTAGCATTGAATGATAAGTTGACATGGGAGATAAAAGAAAAAAAAGGTAATTTGAAAGAGAATAGATTTTGGAATATTTGGAAGCCCTTTGTGGAGCACTCACTTATGGGTCCTGAAAGAAATAGACCTGTACCGGATCAAAGTAGTTTCTGGAAGTAAAATAATGAGACATTCTGAGTTGCAGGCGCACCCCCCAATAAAGGACTCAGACACAAATGAAAGTGGATAACGGCATTGGGCCACATTTATTGATTCATGCCCTAGTCCGAATTATAAATTTCTATTGGTAATTGACCAATCATAATTCTTAAGGCAAGCAGGCCGAAGTAACACTGGTAAGGTACCACCCAAAATTGCCAACGGCAATTGTTACAATGTATCTATTTGTATCAATTTGTTTGTTGACAACAAACAAATTGTTGACCGTAGTCAATATCTAACTAATGACCCCACCCTCTGACGTGTATCCATAAAATCAGGGGGTGATGCATGCTGTCTAGCTGTAGCCATCACCCCATCGCCTGGTTCGTCGTTGACCGGACAACGTTTAAACAACTTATGCCTATCTAGTGTTGTCCAGTCAATTGCGAACCTGCCGGATACCTGTGGGTCATAAATGTTTACCTTACCAGTGCTACCCGCCACCCGGAGAGGCTTCAATAAAGGCTCGACGCCCCCCCCCAGACCGTCAGCTCGGTCAACAGGCCTGCTCGCCAGCCTACTAACAAGAGGTCCATACCTCCCTGCGACAGATGGGCCCCATCCCCTGAATAAAGCTCATAATATTGCAGACTGATGGTGGGGAGGCGAATGGCGCATCCCCAACCCTTGTCAAAAAGGGAACCGGGCAATAGCCCTGGAGCGTCGAGCTCGGTCAAGAGCCTGGAGGCCGAACGCTCCCGTGTAAGCGTACTGCGGTATCATGTCCGACCAAATGAGGAGTGTGGCAGGCCACACATAATGTGAGTAGGGACAGGTGACTGCAAATCGCAAGCTTCCGCGATAGGCCAGTGACCTGTCCGAAACCATTGCCCCCAAGGTGAATAACCAGGACATCAGGCGAGTCAGCATCCCTGATGTAGAAAAGGAATGGCAACAGTTCCCGCCATAACATGCCGCGCTTACCACACCACCTGAGACGTGCGGGTGCACCCAGTCCCAGTCGGGGTTCCCACTCTGTCACCGCCGCGTAACGCGCTGCCCTGTGCAGCGTAACGCGCTGCCCTGTGCAGCGTAACGCGCTGCCCTGTGCAGCGTAACGCGCTGCCCTGTGCACGTGGCACGGCCCACCAGGCATACTGTCACCGGTGTAAAACGACACCCAGGGTCTGTCAAGGAAAAAAAAGGGGGGGGAGAAACACTGCAGTGACTAAACTGGTACTCACGGTTGAAGAGGGCGAACACAAAACTGAAAACAATGTGATCCCCACCTTCCCATGCGGCGCATTTCCGCCCCAGAGTACCCAAGAGCAGCTGCAGTAGAAACCGCCCCTATCCTGAAGGAATGGACGCCGAAACAAGCCCCAGGGAGGCCCCCACTGGCTAGGGCTTTCCCATTCACCTTCCCAAATTGAAATTTTGTGAGGGGAGACCCATCCTGGTGACAGAAAAACGGGCCATGGTGCGTGCCACACAGTGCAAGAAACTCCTGTAGGGCACCAACTGGACAGATGTCTGCCAAAGAACATCGTAGCAGTCTTACTCCACTGCCTATGCCGTGCTGATCTGTTTTAGAGGAGCGTATCCTCAACTGAGCCCAATCATTGCAAACATAGACATCTTCGAGTTCCAGTGCCCTACGACTTGCATCCGCCTTAGACAGCATCACAAGCTCGCTGATGCGGAGCACTCCAAAAAAGGCCACCGTTGTGGCCGCAGGAAACAGGGCTGCCTCATGCCTATCGAAACATAGGTCATGCCACCCCCGTGCCAGTTGGGTAAGGACCCCAGGGGAAATTGGGTGGCGGTCGTCCAGGCTACGCCCACGTTCCCGCACCCACCCCTCCAAAACGTGTCTCACACGGAAATCAGCGGTACTGTCCGCATGACCTCCCACCTTGGCCATGAAGGCCAGCGCTGACAGCCTAGATGCTATGGTGCGGGGTGCAATGCCCTGGGCATGGAGGTAAACCATGAAACGAAGGACATGGGCCACTGGCATCGGCCAGGTATCTGGCAGTCGAGATTGGGTACAAAATGTCCGAAAGGAAACCAACGCGTGGTGATACGCCTTACGTGTGCGTGGCGCCAGCGACATGCCGATCGCCCGGTTCACCTCTCCTTGCCAAAGGTCCATATCTCCTCCGGGAGTGGCGAGGGAAATTCCTCCGCATCCAGGGCCAAGGCGCGGAACTGGGAGATCTGCAGGCGGGACAAAGCGTCAGCAATATCGTTATTGACCCCTGGGACATGCCTGGCCCTGAACAGTACATTGAGGCGCAGGCTGCGCAATACAAACTGGCGCACTAGGTCCATGACCCTGGGAGATTTAGAAGTCTGTGAGTTGACAATGTGGACAACGGCCGCATTGTCACACCAGAAATGCACCACAGAGTTGGCCCACTCCTCCCCCATAGCATCAAAGCCCCCAGTATGGGAAAAATTCCAATATGTGAGATCCCTCAGGCGACCCATGCCTGACCAGGCTGGTGGCCATCCACCATAGGCCCACTTCCCATTGAAGTACATCCCATAACCCAGGGATCCCGAGGCATCAGACTGTATCTGAAAGTGAGGTGAAGCCAGGAGGTCAGACCTCCAAAATGAGACCCCATTGAAATCCCTCAGGAACTGGAGCCATATGTGCATATCTGCCCTGATGCCCCGCGTCAATCTCACCCTGTGATGGGGCCTGGATAAGCCTGCCATGGCGTCACACAAGCGCCGAGCAAATGCCCTGCCAGGTGCGACCACCCTGCAAGCGAAATTAAGGTGACCATGTAGCACCTGCAGTTCCCGAAGGGATGCCTTGCGCTTAGCCAGCAAGTCCGATATGAGGGCCACTATCCTTGAAACCTTGTCCCCCGGCAACCTAGACGCCTGCGCTACTGTGTCAATCTCCACCCCAAGGAATACTAGCTTAGTGGATGGGCCTTCGGTCTTTTCGGGCACTAAAGGGACACCGAGTTCCTCCATTAGTGTCTGAAATGTGTTGAGGAGACGTGTGCACGTGTCCCAGCCCCGTTCACCCCCGAATAAAAAGTCATCCAGGTAATGGGCTACAGACCGAGACCCTGACCTACGGACAAATGCCCACTGCAGGAATGTACTGAAACGCTCGAATGCCGAGCAGGATATGGAACAGCCGAAAGGCATGGCTTTGTCAAAATAATATTCACCCCGGAATTTGAAACCCAGCAACTCAAAGTCACCCGGGTGCACCGGCAGGAGACGAAAAGCCGACTTAATGTCACACTTAGCCAACAGTGCACCCGGGCCACATGAGCGCACCATGAGCAATGCCTGGTCGAAGGATGTATACCTGACCGAGCAAAGGTCATCAGGGATAGCATCATTGACCGAGTGACCGGCTGGGTAGGACAAGTGATGAATCAGGCGGAACTCACCCGGGGACTTCTTGGGCACTAGTCCTAGTGGAGATACTTTAAGGTTGGGGAACGGGGGCGCGGGAAAAGGGCCAGCGACCCCTCCCACATCAATCTCCTTATTAATGCTGGCAGCAGCCACCTCCTCCCTTCCTCTAAGTGACAAAAGGTTGGGTGCTTCTTGCGGTGACCTATCCCCCGTGAAAGGAATACGAAACCCCAGTTGAAAACCCTGAAGGAGGTACACTGCGTCTGCCCTCCTCGGGTACAATGCGAGCCAACGCTCCAGCATGTCCACATTAATTGGGGAGGGGGCCTTTCGGTGGACCCGCTCCCTCAGCGGCAGTCCTACCTGCCCCTTGTCCACCCCTACCCCTGCCCCTGAATCCTCCCGGCCTGGGACAGGCGGAGGCAGCATGGGGGCCAGAACAAGAGGGGCACTCATGCTTGTACTTGCAATTTTTCCTGTTGCAAGAACCGTTGGACGAGAAGGTCCAGCACAGCAGGCGGGCTGGAACCCCCTGCCCCGCCACTTGGCGGGGTACCTGCACCGGGGCCGCTCGTTGGTCCACAATGGTATCTCTCCCCAGGCGCCGGGCGCGTGGGGGTCATATACAGAAGCCACAGCTTCTGGCAGGGCTCATCCCACCTCATCTCTGGGTGCAGTGGAATCCTCATGCGGAATTCTTCGTCGTAAGCCAGCCACGACGGACCCGGGAAGTCAACCATAGCCCGGTAAATGTTGTCCAAATACTGGACCATAGGGATGGCCAAATCCGGCCTAGCCCTGAGGTAAACAGCCATGTAAATTAGGTACGCTGGCAACCAATTTGCCCACGTACGTGGCGGCTTACGATGACGTGCCTGCTCCTTATCCTTCTCGTCCTGCCCTTCCCTCTCTTCCTTGGTGGGCTCCCTGTTAAGAAGGGAGAAGATGTCCACATACTCGCCCCTCCAGATCTTTTCCTTGGTGGACTGTGCCAGATGGTCCCCCAGGGTCAAGGAATACCCTGCTGTCGGCAGTGCCGACACCGGCACAGAGGGAAATGCGGGCAAGGCAAAGGGGGCCTGTACCAACCCGGGCACCCCCAACACATTCCCTACCGCATAAGGGGCGCCACCCAAACCCGGGCCCTGGGTAAGGGATGAAGTAGCCGGGTGGGCCGGGGGCAGTTGCACCGTCGGACCACCCGTGCGAGGCCATGGCCACTGAAAAGCCCCCCCAGGGAAGTCAGTTGTGTGTGTGCACTAGCTTGAACTGCATACTCACCCGATGCACCCCCACGGGCCGCCCCCACCGGGGGTTCCGGCCCGCTGTGGGCGTCGGAGCTCACGACCGAAGCTGAGCTCATCGACGGTGCCCGATCAGTACAAGTCTGCTGCGCCTGCTGAGTGGGGAGCTGCGAGGCAGTGGCCGCCTCCGGCCCGCGCGCCTCAGGCAGCTCTACCCGACCCGTCGCCTACCGCTGCCCGGCAGCCAAAGGGTCAACCTGGAACCCAAAAGACGCCCCCGCTTGATTGGCCCTTGCCAGGGATGCCTCGAGGGCCGCTACGCGGGCTAGAAGGGCCTCCATGTTAACATAGCCCCCAGCCCCGACAGGGGGCAAAGGGGGAGCCGGCCCACAAGTCACGGGCACCTGTCCAGGTCCCTGGGCCCCAGGGGCCAGATGCGGCCGAGCCCATGCTCGGCCCTTGAGGAGCCGTGGGCACGCCCTGCCAAGGCAGGGAACCCAACCACCCCCCGTGGCTCGCTCCCCCCGTGGGGAACTGTGCACCCCGGAAAGAAGGCCCAGCCTCACGGACCATGCCAGGGGCAGTGGTCACCGTTTGCGGGCCAAGGGCCGAGGCCCCGTCCGGGGCAGCCTGCGCGCACCGCGCATCGGGCCAAGGGGGCACCGATCCCATCCCACCGGTCCCGGTGGGCTCCGCCAAAGGTGGCTGCTGGGCGGGCGCAGTCGCAGTCCTCCGACCCGGCTGACGCCTCCGCGCCGATCGAGCCACGTTCGCAGCTGCCTTCTTCTTAGAGGGCATAGCTGGTCTAGCTGGGAAGCCAAAGAAAAGGAAAGCTGCACCGGAAAAGGCTTCCCTTGAAAGGACATGAGCGACGGAGGTAAGAGGGAAAAACTTCTCCGCTCCGTCGCTTCGCAAAATGGCAGCTCGGCTGCCTCATGGCCAGCCCTTTTATTAGGGTGCTGGCCATGCCCCTAACTACCCGGATGCCTTCATCCGGTGGGGGGGGGGCGCAAAGAGCGCTGCGGCCATTTTGGCGCCACGCTTGCATTCTCCAGGGCAATGTAAAGGACTTAAAGAACTTGAACTATAATAAGAAAAAAGTTGAGATAGAAAGCTTATTGGATAAATATGCTAAGCTAAATTTATCATGGTTCAGTAGGGTATCATTATGCAAAATGAAAGTATTACCTTTTGTTGTTCTGCTGTATCCAAATCCAAATATTGGCGATCCTCATGGTGATCAGCCACGAAGACTGTCCTGAGAATATAATGCAGTGGCCTTCCATGTGCCTTCCACATCGCATCATGACACCTGTACCACTGATCCAGTTCTGTGAGTCATTTTCTGGTCCTAAACCTGTTTGGCACACAAGGTCCTGCTCAGCCCCAGGCCAGTATTGATGAAGCTGCTGCCCTCCAACAAGATCTGTAATAAATTATTTAATTACTATGATCCCAATAAACATCACAGAAAAAGATCTAAAGATATGGCAAAATATAATAGACAAATTCTGTAATGGGAACAAAAGAGTGATAATAAATAAAAATTTATGATGTATTGCCCATAAAAGGGGAGATTTGGGAATACCAACAGCCAAAATCTATTATATATCTTTACAAGTTAAAAAAAGATTAATTTTGGAAGAAAAAACAATATGGAAGGATATAGAATATAAAGAAAAAGGAAATATTAAATAAGGAAAGTTTTTTTCCTTCAGAATTGGAATTTAAATGTTATTAAGAAAATTCAGAATATTTTTTGCAGAAACAGTTTAACAATATGGTAAGTAATTAAGAAAGACTTATGCCCAGAAATCCCTCTATAGGTGAACATTAGAAATGTAGATGCCTTTCTAGTTAAATTGAAAAGAGAGGATCTAAATAAATTAGAGGAAATAGGATTGAAAATTATAAAGGATTAGATAGAAATGTGTAAGAACAGGGAAAGAAGAGAAACAGTTCATGAAGAATACCAACTAAATTGGTTTCAAAAACTGTAAATTGGGAGATGGAGGGAGGACTGGATTCAGAAATGGAATAAATGGGGAAAGGACAGGGCACAGTTCTGAGGAAGAAGGCCCTTCACTAACTCAGGAGGGAGATGTTTGGAGGAATGTGACTCAAAGGAGGAGAAGAGTAGGGGATCACTCTGAGAGTCTAAAATTACAGAATAAATTTGAGGCTCTTTCCCTCATCACACCTGATGAGGAACACACAGAGGAACAACTGGTTCCACCTGATGATCTCTCTTTCATCACACTTGATGAGATCCAGGAAGATAAACAACAGGAACAAACTGAGGTTCTCTCCCTTAATATGGTTGATGAGGTGCATGTAGATGAACAGATTGCAGGAGAGAGGCTCCTTGTACTAGGCGATTCAATAATTAGAAATACAGAGAAATGGATTTGTGATGCACATGATAACCGTATGGTGACTTGCCTGCCAGGTGCAAAAGTTGCAGACATCACAAGAAATCTAGATAGATTGTTAGAGAGAACTGGGAATGAGCCAGTTGTCATGGTACACGTTGGTACCAATGATGTTAGGAAGGCCAAGCGGTCTGTCCTGGAAGCCAAATTCAGGTTGTTAGGAAGAAGATTGAAGTCCCGGACTTCCAAGGTAGCATTTTCAGAAGTGCTGCCTGTCCCTCGCGCAGGACCTACCAGGCAGGCAGAGCTCAGAAGCCTCAATGCGTGGATGAGGCGGTGGTGTCGAGAGGAGGGTTTCAGATTTGTCAGGAACTGGAGAACATTTTGGGACAAGCCAAATCTGTTCAGGAGGGATGGGTTGCATTTGAACCATGATGGGACCAGATTGCTGGCACTCAACATCAAAAAGGCTGCAGAGCAGCTTTTAAACTGATAACTGGGGGAAAGCCGACAGGAGCTGGGCAGCATCCGGTTCGGGAAAGTGTGTACTTGAGTAGTGAGGAGGATGCAAAAATTACTGAGCAGAGCGAGGAGCTAGTCACTAGCATTCTAGCAGAAGGATGCAAGAGGCAGTCTAACAATGCAACTGGACACAAAAGACTGTGTCAGAAAAGCATATATAAATGCTTGTATACAAATGCCAGAAGCCTCCGGAACAAAATAGGGGAGCTGGAATACTTAGCAATAGATAAGAATATTGATATTATTGGTATCACTGAAACATGGTGGACGGATTATAACCAATGGGATACAGTTATCCCAGGCTACAAACTGTACAGGAAGGATAGGAAGGGGCAAATGGGAGGTGGTGTGGCCTTGTATGTCAAAGAAGTGATAAAATCGTATGAATTGGAATATCTAGGTGATTTGGAGTCACCATTAGAAGCTCTGTGGATAAGAGTACCAGGCCACAAGGATGGTCTAACAGTAGGCATATACTATCGGCCTCCGACCCAAACTTTTGAGGGAGACTGGCAGTTGGAGAATGTTGTAAAGGAGGCATCCAAGAAGGGAAGCCTGGTTATAATGGGGGACTTCAATTACCCTCACATAGACTGGGTGAACTGTTGTTCAGCACATGATAAAGAGATAAAGTTCCTAGATATGCTAAATGATTGTTCCCTGGGACAGATGGTTGAAGACCCAACTAGAGGTACAAGAATCCTTGACTTGATCCTGAGTAATACTCAGGATCTGGTGCAAGATGTTAATGTGACTGATCCAATAGGGAACAGTGACCACAACTCAATTATATTTAACTTGATCATAGACCGCAAGTCACTGATAAAATCTAACACAGAGACCTTAAATTTTCAAAAAGGAAATTTCCCAAAGTTGAGGAAACTAGTAAAAAAGAAGCTGAAAGGGAAAATTGAGAGAGTCCAAACACTCCAAGAGGCATGGAAGCGGGTTACAAAAACAATAACAGAGGCTCAATTGGAATGCATACCCAAAAGGAAAAAGGGCACTGCCAGGTCCAAGAGGACTCTGATGTGGCTTACAGGAGCTGTTCGGGAAGTGATCAAGAGCAAGAAAAGCTCATTTAGAAGATGGAAGGCTTGTCCGAATGAGGACAGCAGGCAGAAACATAAATTCTGGCAGAACAGATGCAAGGCAACAATCAGGAAAGCAAAGCAAGACTTTGAGGAGCGTATGGCTAAAAATACTCAGAGAAATAACAAAGACTTCTTTAAGTACATTAGAAGTAAGAACCCAACTAGGAAGGCCATTGGACCATTAGATGACAATGGAAGGCCAGGGGTTATTAAAGAAGAAACAGAGATTGCAGAGAGACTCAATGAATTCTTTGCTTCAGTATTCACTGAAGAAGACAGAGGCCACATGCCCAAAACAGAGCCTATCTTCGTAGGGAGGGAAACCGAAGAATTAAGCCAGATAGAAATAACCAGGGAGGAGGTCCTTGAATGTCTTGTTAAACTAAACACTAACAAATCACTAGGACCAGATGGCATCCATCCACGAGTTCTCAGGGAACTTAAAGATGAAATTGCTGATCTCCTAGCCAAAATATATAATCTTTCCCTCAAATCAGGCTTTGTGCCTGATGACTGGAAGGTAGCGAATATAACACCAATTTTCAAAAAAGGATCCAGGGGTGATCCAGGAAATTACCGACCTGTCAGTTTGACATGTGTCCCAGGTAAAGTGATGGAAACCATCCTAAAAGATAGAATTAATAGGCACATAGAAGAGAAGGCGCTGCTAAAGGAGAGCCAACATGGCTTTTGCAAAGGCAAATCATGCCTCACTAATCAGTTGGAATTTTTTGAGAGTGTCAACAAGCATGTGGATAAGGGGGATCCAGTTGACATTGTTTATCTGGACTTTCAGAAGGCTTTTGACAAGGTCCCACACCAAAGGCTCTTGAATAAACTTACCAGTCATGGAATAAAGGGACAGGTCTTGTCCTGGATCAGCAACTGGCTAAGGGACAGGAAACAGAGGGTAGCACTAAATGGACACTTCTCCAAGTGGAGGGAAGTAAAGAGTGGGGTCCCCCAAGGTTCAGTACTGGGACCCCTGCTTTTCAACCTCTTCATAAATGATCTAGAGGTAGGAGTAAAAAGCAAGGTAGCCAAATTTGCTGACGACACTAAATTATACAGGGTAGTGAAAACTGTGAGAGATTGTGAGGAGCTCCAGAGGGATCTCTCGACACTGGGGGAGTGGGCAAAACAGTGGCAAATGAGTTTCAACATTGGTAAGTGCAGAGTGATGCATGTTGGGGCAAAGAACCCCAATTACATTTATAAACTGATGGGGTCTGAACTCTCTGCGACAAACCAGGAAAGGGACCTTGGTGTCCTGGTGGACAACTCAATGAAGGTGTCAACCCAGTGTGCCTCAGCAGTGAAAAAAGCAAACTCAATGCTAGGGATCATTGGGAAGGGTATAGAAAATAAGTTAGCAAGTGTCATTTTGCCTCTTTATAAATCTATGGTGAGGCCCCATCTGGAATACTGTGTACAGTTCTGGTCGCCATACCTCCAGAAGGATATTATGGAGCTGGAAAAAGTGCAGAGGAGGGCAACCAGAATGATTAGGGGACTGGAACACCTTCCTTACCATCTGAGGCTGCAACGGTTGGGCCTCTTCACTCTTGAACGATGACGTCTAAGAGGTGACCTGATTGAAGTTTATAAAATCATGCACAGTGTGGACAAAGTAGATAAGGAAAAACTGTTTTCCCTATCGCATAACACTAGAACTAGGGGACACTCCATGAAACTTTTGGGTACTAGTTCTCAAACAAATAAGAGAAAGTACTTTTTCACCCAGAGGATTACTGGTCTATGGAACTCCCTGCCAGAAGAAGTGGTGACAGCTGTCAGTCTTGACAGCTTTAAGAAAGGATTAGACAAGTTCATGGAGGACAAGAGTATCAATGGCTATAATTATGGATACTTAAGGACAACCTCCGGGTTGGAGAGATAGGCAGCATATCTCTCAATGCCATTTCCAGGGAATCCTAAGCAGGTGAAGGCATCTGCTTGGGAATACCCTGAAGGAAATGGTGAGCCACTGTGTGAGACAGAATGCTGGACTGGATGGGCTGTGGCCTGTTCCAGCAAGGCTGTTCTTATGTTCTTATGACAAAGCTGGAAGAGCTTATTTATCAATTATATCTGAAGACAACTCCATTTAAGAGTATTGTTAGTAAGATCTATACAATTTTAATGGAACAAGGAATTGCCCAGAAATCACTGAGGGAAATATGGAAAATGGATTTGAAAAGATGAATTACCAAGACAGAATGGAACCAACTATGGAGTCAAAGAATCATGAAAGGTATGTCTGTGATAATTAAAGAACATTGCCATAAATAAATCTGGAGATGGTATGTTACCCCAATTCAATTAAGTCATTATGATTCCTGGTACAAAGGAGACTGTTGGAGATGTAAGGAATGTCCTGGGACATTTTTTCACTTATGGTGGGAACGTAAGGAGGTGAAACAAACATGGATGCAGGTTTTTGAGGAAGTAGATAATATATTGTCACTTAAAATATGATTATGCCCTAGGACATACCTATCAACCTTCCCGATTTGGCCGGGATTACCCCGTAAATTGACGTCGATTGACATTATAACCCGGCCCCCGCTGCCAAAACCCCATAATTTGGCAGTGGGGGAAACGCTTTCCGCACATGCGCGGAAGGGTTTCACTCCTTCCACGCATGCGTGGAAGCGCTACATCACTTGCGTAAGGGCTGTGCAAGCGGCGTAGCGCTTCCGCGCATGCGTGGAAGGGATAAAACCTTTCCACGCATGTGTGGAACGTGACCTGCGCACATCGCTTGTGCGCAGGTCCCGTTTTTTCGGAGCCACGGGTTGACAGGTATGCCCTAGGATTGCATTGTTAAATGATCTGGGAGGCTTAAGCCTACAAAAACATAGAAAATATATTAGTATTATAATGACAGCTGCAAGAATTTTTATAGCCAGAAATTGGAAAATGCATAGATATTTAGGTTTGGAAGAATGGTATAAAGAGATTTGGAATATGGCAATTAATGATAAATTGACATGTGAATTGAAATTGAAAAAAGGTCTTACTAAGAAAAGTGACTTTGTGGATATTTGGGGAGAATTTATTGACTATATCTTGGGGAAATGTAAAGGTGTTACATCCAGAGATGAATATATCTTATTTTAGAGGTAGGGGAAAGAATTTATGAAATTTGTACAGTTGGTTAAAGTTAATGTATTAGATAAGAAGTGATTCCCCTGGTGATGGGCTTACACAGTACATATCTGATTTTTTCCTTATACTATTTGTATGCCTTTTGAATGTTTAAATTTTTTTAAAAAATGAAACTGAAACAAAGCAACCTAGAGGTATCCACAGTTCTGACAATTGTAAACATTTGACCAGTGTTTCCCAACCTTTGGTTTTTGGACTTCAATTCCCAGAAGCTTAAGTCAATTCAACAAAGCATTGATCAGCCAATGTGCTGACTTAGGCTTCTGGAAATTGAAGTCGCTCTGTGGGGAGCGTGCCCCACATTGGGAGCCACTGCATTCAACTAAGTGATGTGTAGAGTAGAGTGTTGGATAAACCACCAGCTATTTATCTCCAAAGAAATTCTTCAAATCATCTGGGGCCTCCAATCTCCGACAGCATGGTATTCATTTTGCAGAGATGGGTTGAGGATTTTCAAGATGTGTTGAACAGATGGTCTGAAATTAGCAAGGCAATTAGCAAGACACCACAAGTGCCAATCAATGACCTCATGGACTTCCTGTCTCTGAAAGAAATACAGAAATTCTTTAACCAAGTCCCCAATGCAGAAGACCCAGAGTCATATGTAATTCCAGCCAAGATCAAATAAAAAGGTGGCAATCAACTTCTTCAACAACTCACGTACCTATTTCAAGAAATATGGAGACAAATCAGAATCCCCAAGGACTTCAAAGATACAGGAATTGTCTGCCTTTATTAAAGAAGGGAAAAAAAACAAATGTCAGCTTTTTGACAGCCTCTGAAATATCTCACTCGTGAACACTTCTGAGAAAATTCTGAGTCTTCTAACAGAGTACTTGGAGAGAATCCTCTGACTAGAAACCCACTGTGGCTTCCTAAGAAACATGGGACTCTTGACACAATATTGGCCATCTGACAGCTGCAAGAGAAGTCTCAAGAGCCACATGTCGACCTCTACAATAACGTTCATAGATCTGACAAAAGCTTTTGACACTGCCTAAAGAAAAAATCTATGGAAAATCATGGCAAAAAAATGTGCACATTCAGGGAAATTCTCATCTGAGAATTACATGATGGTGTGCAAGCTTGCATTTTTGGTAACAGTATCCTCTCTGACCTCTTTCCCATTGCAAAGAGTATAGAACAGGACTGGGGTCTTGCCCTAACTTTTTTCACTCTTGTGTTTTACATAACACTCTGGGAAGTTTACAGTGAAGAAAATTCTAGTGTTGATCTTTGATATTGCACTGACGGAAAACTGATCAATCTGTGGCAGGCCATAACTTTTTTTCACAAAGTATGAGCTCTTGTTTGCCAATGACTGCACTCCAAATGCAACCACATATACAAAGAAGCCTTGATCTCCTTTGCTTGTAACCATTTCAGCCCAAAGATCAATAATGATAAGATACTAGTGATGTACCAATATATTCCAGATACACCTTACAAGGAACTCATTCTGAAGATATACAAATACTCCATTTCTGCAGTAGGTAAGGTTGTGTATCTTGCTAGCATTGTCTCTTCCTGCAATCTCACTGATGATGAACTGACCTCACAAATCTCTAGTGTCAGCATGGCCTTTGGAAAACTTTGATCTGTGTGAAATGAACATGGACCCAATGTGCCTGTTAAGCTGAGGACATACAAAGCTGTTGTTTTGTTCTCCTTGTTTGATGAAGCAGAGATGTGCACCACCTGATAACACCATGCATGAATGCTCAATTCTTTTAATCTTTAGGCTTTGAAGAAATATCAATACCAAATAGCATCCCTAACACCAAATTTGTGGAGCAAACACAAATGACAAGTATTTTTGTAGTCATGCAACAATTATAACTTTAGTGGGCTGATGGTGGTGTCAGGAAGTTGGACAACCATCTCTGAAAACATATTTTCTATGAAAACTTGTTGCAGGTACTTGATTGTGTGGCAGTCAAAAAGAAACAATTCAAGGATATGCACTTTTAGTGTATGGGACCAAAGACAATGAACAGCCGAAAGGTTGGCTTAACACAGGTTTATTGCATGATGATCCAGGGGAACATGAGGTAATGGCGGATGGGTAGCTCAATATATACAGTGGCTATACATTTGAATGTGGATCCTCGACAGTCTATTGGTTATTGTCCGTGTGACGTCACGGACGGTCACGCCCTTCTTGTCCAGGTGTAGGTGATGGCGGGAATCTTCCCGCGCTGTTGTTTGCTGGTGAGTCTGGGCCAGGAGAGCTTGAACGCTCGCTATTGCCACCAGGTGGTCATTAGCTCGCGTCCTATTGCAAGGGCTACAATTAAGCAGCTGCTGGTTATAATGTTACACAAGCATGGTTACATTGGATACACGTGAATGGATACATTGTAAGAGGTACAGTACAGAACACAACATCCCTCCCCCCTAGGATGGGACGAAGTCCCTCAGCCAAGATGGCTTATTGCAAACGCGTTTGGGCCGCGATGTGGGCTGACCCGCCCCAGGGGCGCTACTGCTTCCTCGTTCCCTGGTCCCTTGTCCTGAAACGGGAGAGGGAGACTTGTTAGAGGCTTGCCGTGGTTTGGCGGTTTTGGGGGAAGGGAAAAACTCCATTGTGGGCAGACCGGAGACACTCGGGGCTAACGAAAAACCCCTCTTCTCGCTTGGACGGGTGGGGGACCACTTCGCAAAACTTCCCCGGTCCTGAAAATCAAAATCTAACTCTGTCGGGGTATCCGTATTAGTGGGGAGATCCCGCGGGATATCTATGAGATCGGCTTCCCTTCTCTCTGCTGACCGATCCCGCAAGATATCTACGAGGACAGATTCCCTTTCCTCCCCCCTTGGTGGGGACCCATGGCCCCCCTTTCCTCCCCCTTGGGCTGAACGGGTGGGGGAGAACCCTAACGCTGAGTCTTGTGTCCCGCGGTCCGTGCCCTGTTTGCCGGGGATCCTGCGCCGGAGCTGGTCTGCGTGCCGCCTCCAGAGTAGACCTGTGCCGGTCTCGACGCGGTATGAGACGGGGCCGGTCCGCTCTAGGATGACGCCCGGTACCCAGGCCGGACCCGCGCTGGCATAATTCCTGCAATACACGGGGGCACCCACGTCGAAACTCTTTGTGTCCTCTATCCCAATGTTCCTCCCCTTTTCCTCTACTCTCATGGGGTCTAGCCTAGTTAGTATGGTGGTCAGCTTCCTGTGCATCAGCAGCTCTGCGGGGGAGTATCCTGACGCTAGGGGAGTCACTCGGTAGCCTAGCAGAAACTGGCACACTTGATGGTTTAGGTCCCCGGGCCCCATGCGCCGCAGCGCGTCCTTGGTGGTGCGCACAAGGTGCTCTACTTGGCCGTTTGTGGCAGGGTGAAAAGGAGCGGAGGTGATGTGCCGAATGGCGTTGATTTCTGTGAATGCCCTGAACTCAGAGGACGTGAAACAACTTGCGTTGTCGCTTACGAGGGTGTCGGGTAAACCGAACGTTGAAAAGGCCCTCCGCAAATGCTTTATGGTTGTGGCCGTGGACGTGCTTGTAACCGGAATGACCTCCAACCACTTGGAGAAGGCATCCACCACAAGGAGAAACAGCATCCCACGGAACGGGCCAGCAAAGTCTACATGAACTCGGGACCACGGCCCCTTCGCCGCGTCCCACTCCCTGTGAGGCAGGCGGGCTTCTTCTGGCCTGGAACTTTGGCAGGGCTCACAAGTGCCGACCATGTGCTCGATGTCGGCGTCTAGCTGGGGCCACCAGAAATAGCTCCGTGCCAGGGCTTTGGAGCGCACAATCCCAGGGTGACTGACGTGCAGGAGTTTGAGTACCCTCGGCCGTAAGGACGCCGGGATCACTACTCGCTGGCCCCACAGAAGGCACCCCCTCTCAAGGGACAACTCTAACTTCTTTCGGAAAAATGAGTCGAACTCCGCTGCCGGGGAGGACGCTGGCCACCCTTTCTGCACCCAGGAGCTAATCCTTGCTAAAATGTTGTCCTTGCCGGTCGCCTTGGCGATGTCGGCGGGCAGTATTGGGGGCGAGTCGAGGACTTCTATCATCAGCACCTGATGGTCTGGCTCCGTCCCGCCCACGTGGCTGTTCTCTTGGGGAAGGGGGGACCTCGATAGAGCGTCCGCATGGCTGATCTCCCTCCCGGGCCTGTACACTAACGCGTGCTGATACGCGTTGAGAAAAATGGCCCACCTAAGCATCCTAGGAGACAGGATCTGTGGCGTTGGCTTATCTGCAGTAAAGATGCCTAGCAGGGGCTTGTGATCGGTTACTATTGTGAAGGGGCGGCCATACAGGAAGTCGTGGAACTTTTTTGTTCCCGCAATTATCGCTAATGCTTCCCTGTCTGTCTGGGCGTAGTTCCTCTCCGCTTGGGACAGGGACCTGGAGTAGAACGCTATCGGGGCCTCCCTCCCGTTTTCCAGCACGTGGCACAGCACTGCCCCCACCCCCACCGGGGATGCATCACAGATGAGTACCACTGGCCGCTTGGGGTTGAAATGGGTGAGGATGGCGTCAGATGCCAGAAGCTGCTTTAGCTCACTAAATGCCCTCTCTTGCTGGTCGCCCCACTTCCATGCCTTGTCCTTTTTAAGCAGCCTGTGCAACGGCTCGGCCACGGCTGCTTTCCGGGGAAGGAAGGAGTGATAAAAGTTCAGCAGCCCTAGGAACGACTGCAACTCGGGCTTGGAGGTGGGGCGAGGGGCTTGCTTAATGGCGGCTACCTTAGACTTGGACGGCCTTATTCCCTCAGGAGTGACACGGAACCCTAGGAATTCGACCTCGGTCGCGAAGAAGACGCATTTGTCTTTTCGCAGTCTCAACCGCGCCTTTTTGAATATCGCCAGGACCTTACCCAACCTCTTTGCCAATTCGGCCTGACTTCCCCCCGTTATCAATACGTCATCAAAATAAGGCAACACCCCCTCGAGCCCCTTCAGGAGGCGTTCCACGAGAGACTGGAAAATTCCAGGTGCCGAGTTTACGCCGAATTGAAGGTGCGTCACCTGGAACGCCCCCTTATGGGTGACTATAGTTTGTGCAGCAGCGGCAGCTGGGGTCACCGAGAGCTGCTGGTAAGCTTGTGCTAAGTCGAGCTTAGCGAAACACTTTCCCCCATGTAACCTGGCCAGCAAATGGCTGACTACCGGCACCGGATACGCATTAGGGCGAATGGCCTTGTTGATGGTGCACTTGTAATCAGCGCATATGCGCACCTCCCCGTTGGCCTTTAGTGCTGTTACAATTGGAGTTTCCCACTCCGCAGAATCAACAGGAACAAGAATCCCCTGGCCCACCAATTTGTCCAGTTCCGCGTCTATTTTGTCCTTGAGCGCGAATGGCACCCGGCGCGGTTTGAGTCTTATTGGGCGGACCTCAGGGTCTAGGTCGAATGCTACTGGGGGTCCCTTATATTTCCCAAGTCCCTTTTTGAAGACTTCGGGGTGCGTGTCGCACACCTCCTGTATCGGGTCAGTCCCAACGGCAACGGCGTGCACCCCCCCAATGAACAAACCCAGGGGCTGGAACCATTGAGTCCCGAGGAGGCTGCAATTCCCCCCTTTAAGAACAACTAGGGGGAGAGTCGCGGCATGTTTCTTAAATTGGACCCGAAAATTCCCAACCCCCAACACCGGAATGCAGTTCCCTTGCACGTCCCGTAGCGTGGACCTCAAAGCTTTGAGTTTGGGCCGCACGTGGGGGGCAATCTTCAGGAACTCCTTCTGGGGGATGATGGAATATGAGGAACCCGAGTCAATTTCCATCCTAATGGGGGCCCCTTGTACTAGTACCTCAACAAAATAACGGGGGTGTCCCGCGGACACGCTGAACACCGGTGCGTCGTCCTCGCTGTCGTCTGCGATGCGGCCCACGCCGTCTCGCTTCCTCGTGGCCTGGGTGCCGTCCTTGGGTCTCGTCGCACGGTCTCTCGAGCTCTTCCGGGCCTCGCGCCTTTTCCTGCAGACCTTGGCGATGTGCCCGCGGCGGCCGCAGTTGTGACACTCGGCCTTTCTGAAGGGGCATTTGGCGCGGTCGTGGTTCGCTCCGCAGCCGTCGCAAAGCCGGCCTTCTTTCCGGACCTTCCGGACGTCCTTGTCATCGCTGCTCTCCGCGGACGACTTCGAAACTCACCGGGCTGCGTGCACCGAAACGTGCACCGAAGTCTCTGCCTTGCCCGTCTTTGGCCGCCAGTCCTGGAGCTCCTGGACCCCGGCCTTCGTAGCTTCCGCGGCTTGTGCCTCCTTCAGAACCTCCTGCAATGTGGGGGGTGGCTCGCGGTTCATCAATGTGCGCTGAGTTTCGGCATCGCTCAGGCCGCACAGCACGCAGTCTCTTAGCGTGATCTCTACGTTCTCCCATTTGCATGGGCCGGCCGCCAGTCGCAGGGCCGCTGCGAAGTCGGCGACCGTCTCCCTGGGCGCTTGGACTCGCCTCCAAAACGCGCTCCGAGCGGGGAACATCGCCGTCGAGGGCCGGAAGTACTCACGCAGCATGTGCATGAGCTCTTTCACCTTGAATTCACTTGCCCTCCTCGGCGCAATCAGGTCCACCAAGACCCTCTTGGTGTCTGGCCCCAGCATCCGGGTGAAGATGGCCCGTTTCTTTGCCTCATCCGTGACTTCGGATTCCACCAGGGCTCCCTGGAAGTCCATCTCGAAGATGTCCCAGTCTGCCGGTCTCCTGATTTCGAAACCGGCGCATGTCTTGGTCCCGTGGGCAGCCATATCCCATCCTCGTCGCCAATTTAGTGTATGGGACCAAAGACAATGAACAGCCGAAAGGTTGGCTTAACACAGGTTTATTGCATGATGATCCAGGGGAACATGAGGTAATGGCGGATGGGTAGCTCAATATATACAGTGGCTATACATTTGAATGTGGATCCTCGACAGTCTATTGGTTATTGTCCGCGTGACGTCACGGACGGTCACGCCCTTCTTGTCCAGGTGTAGGTGATGGCGGGAATCTTCCCGCGCTGTTGTTTGCTGGTGAGTCTGGGCCAGGAGAGCTTGAACGCTCGCTATTGCCACCAGGTGGTCATTAGCTCGCGTCCTATTGCAAGGGCTACAATTAAGCAGCTGCTGGTTATAATGTTACACAAGCATGGTTACATTGGATACACGTGAATGGATACATTGTAAGAGGTACAGTACAGAACACAACAGCACTGAAGACAATTTTGAAGGAATTTAATATTGATCCCATCAACTGGGAAGTTCTCACTCAAAACCCAAATGTCTGGAAAAACACTTTCAAATAAGAATCTGAAAAATTTCAAAATCAAGGATACACAAAGGAAGAGCAAAATGAAAAAGCAGATAGCCCAATGAGTCCAGGATTGACAAATCTTCCCCTAGTTCCCCCATATTGCCTATTCAGTCATTTGCATGTCCATCATTGAGCTACTTACTGTTCACCCTTAACCACTTACTTCTCCCCCCCCCCAATCTAATTGGAACTGTCTTTTTTAAACACAAAGAATGAAGTGTGTGTGTGTGTGTGTGTGTGTGTGTGTGTGTGTGTGTGTGTGTGTGTAGATACACACACAGAGAAAGAGACAGGGTGCATAGCTTATGTTAGGTGTCTTGCTGCAGATATTAGGAGTTTGAGTCCCTACTCTGCCTCTATGTCAGGGGTTCACAACCTTTTCTCACCATGGGCCAGACTACACCCCTTGGACAGCTGAGTGGGCAGGTTACATGCGTTGTTCCTCCCACCATAAACACTGCCATTTATGATAGCCACGGGTGCATTTACGGCAGCATTTATGGCAGGTGCAGGCACATTTATAGCAGCATTTTTGGCAAACATGGGCACTTTTACGCATGTGCGGGTGCATTTTATGGCTGTCATAAATGCATCTACTTCTGCTTCCAGTAGCAGCGAGGGCAATGGAGGGCTGTAGATTGGCCATCCTTGCTCTATGTATCTCACTAGGGTCCAGGAGGCAGAAGGTCCTCCAAGACAAACTCCATGGACTCTGGGCCACTTTCTTTGCTTGAAGCAGCTTTTATTAAAGGCACAATGGCTTCCTCCCACAGCCAATTCCCCTGCAGTCTCAGAGGGCTGAATTACAGTCACTACTTCTTTGGGCACCTTCTGTCAGTTTGGGGTTCCAGTAAACCTCACTGAAGTTTCTTAGAGTCCAAATCCTGAGGAAGTAGCTCCATGGTGGGGCTCATCCCTTGTAGCGAGGGCTTATACAGATTGGTGGAAGGAGCCAGGCACAGCAACTTCTCCCTTTCCAGCCTCTCCCCTGCTGCACTTCACAAGACTTACCTGGTGCTTCTGCAGGTGAAAGTGAGATTGGACTTCTTAGCTTCTGTTGTCTGTCATAGGCAGGCCAGTTGGATAAGAGGAAGTCAGGCATTTCTTCTTACTTAGCCTCTGCCATTTCACAAAATATAGGTTCCCAGCCATTTTCTGTGTTTTTCCATACATCATTCTCTTCTGCACCAAGTGACAATGATAATACCCTAGAACCTTGGTGGCCAATCTAGGCACTCCAGTTGTTCTTGTACTTCAATTCCCAGAAGCCCTGATCAGCAGGTGTGCTGACTTGGGCTTCTGGTAATTGAAGTCCAAGAACAGCTGGAGTGGCAAGGTTGGCCATCATGGCCCTACAGCCTTCCTGATCCTCTTTTCCTCTGAACCCAGCCACCTACAGCTGGTTTCTCATCAGGCAGTCTCATATTGTCCAGCTGGGTGGCTTGGGACTTAGAAACCCTTTACCTAGAAAACACTGGAAACTAATTTCAAATCAACCCAATGGCACAAAATTATTGCTACTATGTCTACCTACTCTGAATTTGGTGCCCAAGAAACTTTAACTGAAGGTACTAGGATGAGTACTTGGAGTGTTCTGCAGGCAAACATGTACTTTGTCAATAAACTTTGCCCTATTCTGAAAAGAAAAGAAAAAACAACAACTTCTGGCAAAGTGGATTCCCCTGTGTGAAAATTCTTGCTATAAAACTGTTATTTAATACCTCACAGAATCACTTGTTCTTTAAAAACCTGCCATCTCTCCTTTATTTCTGTAAAAAAATTCTTTTAAAGCAGGAGTTAAAAATAAACATTATTTTCCCCTATTATCACAACATCCAAATAATAAAGACACCCTCTACTATTAAATAGCCCAATAGCAACACAGTTCTCTTTAAAAAGGAAAGGTCCATATGTAATACTTATAATGGAACTGCACTTACAAATCTGTAAGTAGTCATCCCCCAGTCTACTTTGTGAGCTATAATGATCCATTAGTTAAAAAGTTATTTTTATATTACGGAACTACTATAGTGAATTTTGACTCTGTAGTCAGTTGTCTAGAAAATACTTCTTTTTTCCAGTTGTATAAAATTTCTGTACACTTCTCATAGATTCTTATCTGATGCTTCCCTGATTGTTGTGTTTTGGGATCAAGGAGACAGCGGAGGCTTGATTCATGAAGAGGCATAGGGGCAAGATAGCCCGGACGGAGTTTATTAGGAATAACAGGACAAAGAAAATTCCAGAGAAGGGTATGCAATATATCCTTATTGGTTACCTGCGATAGCATAAGGTTACTTAATTGGCTAAATATCAGCATGCCTGCCTCGTGCTCACCTTGCTAATTGGACAGAAGCTGCGTGCTAGCTGAATGACTGCATGCCATCCCTGGGCATAGTAGGGAGGGCCAGAAGGCCTTGAGTCAGAGGCCCAAACTGGGGGCCTCTAAGTTAATTGGCATAAACAGATGAGGCAAGGAGAACGATCACCCACGATTTATGGCCATGGTGTGCCATGAGCCACAGCGATCGTGCTGTGAACCTCCTCACATCTTCCCCCTTCTGTTTTTAAGAAGCTTATAAGCATAATAAATTTGGTCCTTGCGTGCACGAGGCCGGAAGCGAAATCCTTGCAGGCAGGTGGCTAGCAACGAAGGTATGCATTGAATAAAGCAACAGGCAGTTATCAGAATGGCGAGAATAATTAAACCATACTGCAGGATGGTCCGTACCCAAGCTCCGTTGGGAAGCCAGGACAAAAGAGTGCTCCACCACGAAGGCAGAGGGTTTTGCTTAATATTAGAAACAATTTTGGTTAAAGAATCTACTTGGTTTTGTACCTTATTAGAATTATCGGATAAGTTAAAGCAACACATATTATGCACAAGACTCACAACCTTGATGATGTAACATCAGCAAATAATCGATCGCGGCGCGGTTATCTAAAATGGCGTTGCGAAGCTGAAATTGCTCCCTGTTCAGGAGGCTAATAGCTTGGGAAGTGTGATTAATGGCTTTTACAAATGCACAAGCAAGCTTTCCAAGCTGCCTTGCATTCCCGGCTGCCAGGCCAGGCACGCCAACAAGACTGATGGCCAAGGATGTGTACTCGGCCTGGGAAAGCACCTTAACAGTGCTATCGCAATCAGAGGGTAACTGCTCAGCGGCAGTACCCCGGGAGATGCGTTTGTGGGCGGGACGATGACGGACCAGCGTAGTGCGGTTGGGCAAAGCAACAATCATACGACTAAGGCAACAAGTGGTTTTAGAGAGGTTAGCAGGAATATAGTTCCAAGTTCGTGACCCACAGGTCCAGAACCACCCAGAAGGCAACAGAATGTGCTGAAAGTTAAAATGAAGGTCCTCTGTCTCCCTCCCGGTGCAATTAAGACCGCGACCAGGCTGGAAACAGCGAGGCTTTGACTTATGTTGAGTACAGTTCACAACCCTGGCACATTTACTAGCATTACTAACAGCTACAATAGGAGTATAGAGAGACAGGGCATCAAAGGGCAGCCTTTTGGTTGCCTTTCCCCAAAAGGGGCTAAGAGCATATTTGTTTTTGACCTTGTCATTAAAGTCGGCCATATCGTAACCCAACACTGACCTACTGACGTTTTGGGGACTGTAGCAAATGGGAATAAGACAAGTACTTAACAGGTGATAGGAGTCAACGCTTTGTTTAAGGCAAAACTCAGTTTGATTAGAAATGCGGGCAAGCTTATACCACAGGTTATACTCAAAGCTTTGGGACAGCTCATCTTGGACGGCAAGCGCTCCTGGAAAGAGAAGCATGTAGCAACAAAGAATCATTATAGAATTAGCATTTAGACAAGCTATGATAGCAACAACAAAGTTCGCAGGAGTCTTTTCCACCCGAATTTCGTCCAGCACGGACTGGGCTTCATCCGACAATGCTTTCACCTGGCCCCAGGTTATCGGTGGGTTCTGCCCCCTTCGCCTTCCCCCTCGGTTCCATCTCCTCTCCGGGAGCTCGTGCAGGTGAAGGTCGAAGTTTGGAATGGGGTTACTGAGACCCTGATGCCATGCCATGCTTCCACGGTCGAACAAACCGGGCAGGGACCCAAAGAGGACCTTCTGGCGTAGACACTGCGGCGTAGCCCCTTCCCCAGGTGATGAGGGGAACAGGCCTTTTCCACTCCAGGTCCGGCAGGCGTCTGTACTGGACCTGGGGGGCAGGCAGAACCTCAAGCTGGCGGTAGTGACGCTGAGCCCTGGATAAAAATTGAGAATTAAATTGAGACAAGTTAAGGTGGTTTAGAGTAAACAGTACACTAGCAAGCCACTCCTCCTTTTCCGGAAGTGAGAGGGGGATAGTTCCCCCTTTCCTTTTTTGGCGATCCAGTGCCTCTTTCAGGGTTTTATTGGCCCGCTCAACCACGGCCTGTCCCTGAGAATTATAAGGGATGCCGAATGTGTGGACAATCTGCCAGCGGGTACAAAACTCTGCTAGGGCAGTAGAACAATAGGCGGGGCCGTTATCGGTCTTCAAACGGTCAGTTTTTCATCCATGTGATGATATATAACCAAATTAGGGTAAGCCTTTCTGTACGGCATGAGAGCTGCATTTACATAAAACTGACACATGGTGGGGCTATTGAGCATTCCCATTGGCAATACCTTCCAATGGTACCGGACTGTGGGCTGGGAGTTATTCAACACTGGGACCGTGAAAGCAAAATACTTCCGGTCCTTTTCCTGAAGGGGAATGGTATAAAAACAATCCTTGAGGTCAATGACAGCCATCTCATAATCATGGGGTATCAAATTTGGGTTCGGGGTTCCACACTGGAGCGAGCCCATCGGCTCAATTATCTTATTGATCTCCCGCAGGTCATGGAGCAACCGCCACTTCCCGGACTTCTTTTTGATGACAAATACCGGGGTGTTGAACGGACTACTAGTCGGTTCAATGTGACCCGTGTCCAGTTGTTCCTGGACGAGCTGCTTAAGCGCAGTCAACTTCTCTTGCGGAAGTGGCCATTGCTCCACCCACACGGCTTGATCGGTCTTCCACGAGAGTGGAAGAGCACAATGTTGATGGCTATTCATGAGTTATGAGGGTGGTGCCAACTTGCGCCAGCAAATCCCTCCCCCACAAGTTGAGATCAATTTGCAAAATACAGGGCTTGATGCGAGCGATCTCAGGCCCGCCAGGTTGGAGACTGACAGATAACCACTGAGCACTTTTCTGGGAGGCCTGGCTACCACCGATGCCCCAAACTGAGGGAGCGGTTTCGGTTGGCCACAAGGGATCCCAGTGCCCAGCAGCTATCACAGAAATATCCGCCCCCGTGTCCAACAATCCTTCCAACAACTTACCGTTTACCCAATACTTACGGGTCGGCTTCTGCTGTCCTATCTGCTCTTGAAGGGCGGCAACCTGTGGATGATAGGTGTCTCCATCGGCCCCGGGACGGGTGGAACCAAACCCCCCTCTGCGAAGGGCGGGCTCCGCTCCCCCTGGGGTCTCATAAGAAACAATGATCAATTGTGCCCAGGAGTCCCCCTTCCGCAGTTGCAATGGGAGGTGACTCCAAAATTGTACATAAATGATGCCTGTGTAGTCTGCGTCTATCACGCCAGGAACTATCATGATGCCATGTTTGGCCGCTGATGAACGTGGCAGTACCAGACCAACGGTCCCTTTTGGCAAGGGGCCAGAAAGGTCGGCAGGCATCAGGATAAGCTCCCCAGGCAACGCAGTTGTCATGTCCTGTGTGTTAATGAGATCGAGACCAGCGCTGCCAGCAGTAGCAGACTTGCGCTGATCGACCCGTGTCCCCTTTATTTTCCTGGGGCCCGGGGAGGGCCCGGTATCTAGTTTCCCTGTGGTGAGGGGTTGACTCTGCACTGGCTAGCCCAATGGTATCCTTTGCCACACCGGGGGCACTTCTTGCTGGGGCACTTGACATCCTTTCCACCCCCCTTATGCGCTCCCCCTCCGGGGGCGTGACAATCTTTCTTGAAGTGGCCCGGTTTCTGACAGTTGAAACAATTGCCAGTGGGCTTGTTTCCGGCATGAAGCGCTCCAGCCAGAAGGACCATTGCATGTGTTTGAGTGCCCACCTCCATACAGGCTTGAATCATGTCAGCTAAACTATACTCGGGGCGGTGAATGACATTTTGCAAAATCTTCTTGCAATCGGCATTGGCCTGCTCAAAAGCCAGCAGTTTCAGGAGTTCTCCTTGGGCATCAGGGTTGTCTATCTGTCTTTGTATGGCTTCCTTCAATCTATCAATGAACTGTGGGTAGGGTTCAGTGGGCTGCTGCCGTGTGGAAGTAAAGGAGCGTGTGGGTTTCCCAGAGACGGGGACCCTTTTAAAGGCTCTCTTGACGCACATGAACGTGCGGTGGAAAGACTCCCGGGGGAGTTGCATCTGCTGTTGGAGGGTAGCAAATGCACGTGCTCCATAAATCTGCTCAGGGGTGTTTTGTGGCGTACCAGCCGCCACTGCAGCCGCTCGGAATTCACTATCCCAAACAACATACTGTGAAGCAGTCAAAATCATTCGAAACAAATCTTTCCAGTCTTGGGGTAACATAGTGTACCCGTTTCCAATTCCCTCAAGCAACCCTTGCACAAAATGTGATCGGACACCAGCCTCTCTAACAGCTTTATTAAGTTCCCTAATTACTGTATATGACAGAGCTTGCCAATGGATATGTTCCTCTGGATTCCCATCCGCCCCCACCCCCATCTCAACCGTAATGGGAAAAGCAGAAGGACTCTCTCCTTGCCACTCTTCCGCCTCCTCCAGGGACAAAACCCCATTGCTCTTGGCTCGATGTATAGCAGAGCGAACATTTCCCATCACACCACCAGGGTAGGCGGGCGGCGCCTGGAGAACCAGGCTCGGGATGGGCGGCACCAATGGTGCCGTAGGTGGTAAAATAGCAGGCAGCACTTTTGGATAAGGAGGTGGTGGGTCCTCGGGTGGATGAGTCAGAGGATTGGTCAGGGATGCCTCTGCTGGTACCAATTTCCTGACTGCCTCATTAACTTTTTGCCAAATCAATAAATGATGAACCGCTGCCCTCGGTTCTTCCAATAAAATTGTTCCAATTCTTTGCTAATCATCCCGTTTGAGTGATCCAATTTCTGGGTACCAAGGACATTGGCATTCGACTTCCTTAATGAAGTCTTCTAGACTATTAAGCGTGATGTCTGGACATCCGCTCTCCTTGATGAGTTTCTGCAATTCTTTTGCATGGGTCTTTTGCCCTAAAGAAAGTCCCCCCCCCCCATACTCACAATCAGGAGCTCGAAAGCTGAGAGGTGCACCAGGGGGCTATTCCAGCCGGTGAGTCGGGGAGTTGGGATCCAGCAATCGCGTCACGGGTCGCCAGATGTTGTGTTTTGGGATCAAGGAGACAGAGGAGGCTAAATTCATGAAGAGGAATAGGGGCAAGATAGCCCGGACGGAGTTTATTAGGAATAACAGGACAAAGAAAATTCCAGAGAAGGGTATGCAATATATCCTTATTGGTTACCTGCGATAGCATAAGGTTACTTAATTGGCTAGATATCAGCATGCCTGCCTCGTGCTCACCTTGCTAATTGGACAGAAGCTGCGTGCTAGCTGAATGACTGCGTGCCATCCCTGGGCATAGTAGGGAGGGCCAGAAGGCCTTGAGTCAGAGGCCCAAACTGGGGGCCTCTAAGTTAATTGGCATAAACAGATGAGGCAAGGAGAACGATCACCCACGATTTATGGCCATGGTGTGCCATGAGCCACAGCGATCGTGCTGTGAACCTCCTCACACCTGATCATAATAAAAATTATTTTTAAAAAAATACAGCCCCTCCCTGCTTTTAAAGGAACTTAGATGTACTGATCAGCAAAAGGTAATTTACATAGGGGACAGAACTCAATGTGAACACAGATACACGTACAACATGTGTTGCTGTCATGTTTAACCCCTCCCCCATCATATATATTACATGACATCAGTTATCCACATTTTATATGGCTAATAATGTCACAATGAGGAATTACATACTACACCTTGATGTTTATTCTTCTCTAATGAGTTGCTTGACTTGCAATATTTTCCTATAACTTGTTCGCAGTTTGTAATGATATGTTGTTTCCCTATACAAGGAAAAGTTCTTCAATATGCACCCTGAAACACAATCAACATTTCATTAGCAAACTGATGAATTGGCACCAGGAATTATGCAATTTCCTAAGTGAAAATCAGCATAAAGATTTTGACCAACATCTTGATTGAAATCCTCTTGCTTAGTGTGACAAATCTCAACTAGGGTAGGCCCCTTACAAAGGAGTTGACTCACCCCAAACTCACTGATTCAATGGGTTTACTAGCACAACTTACTTCACTAGGCAACATAATTTCAGCCATTGTGTGTTTTGTACAGCTATGTGTACTAAATATGCCTCTTGATGTCTACTGGTTTCTATATTTTTTATAGAATTAGTTCAAGTAATGGTTGGGATCACTGGTATGTTTCACAAGGGTTTATGAATTACACAGTAGGGCTGTGTATTTTCTTCAAGAAAGTGGCTTGTGCCTACTCTTATTGCAACTAACAGGGCATCAACCATTGTTTGTTACTGTGTTTCTTCTGTGTAGAAACAGGAGACCAATTATTAGCAAGGCATAATTTTAAAGATGTATGCTGATTTATAGAGAGAGAAGAGGGAAAGAAAGTGAGGAAAACAAATTACAATTTAGTTTTTTATTGATTCTGCAAGCATTTTTGAACACCAAAATGAATGGCTATTTCAGCTTTATACTTTGGGATGAAAAACTAGAACTGACAGTTCTTAAGTTTTGCAAGATGCATTATTGTGAAAATACACCCAAAGTATCCATTTTCTATACAAATAGGTTTTTTAATACTCTTTCTTTGAATTATAGTGGACTTTACCTTCCCCACAGAGAGCATTAAAATAGCATATCAATAAAAATCACTGTGGTTTATTTACTGCTTGATACTAGGTAGCCTGTTTCCTCTGAGGGAATTTGACTTTTAGTGTTTGCAACTGCAATCATTTTAACAACATCCAATGTTCACGCCAGAGTAATTTCACTGCTGCGTTGAAGAGACAAACAGCAGGATACACACACACCCTTAATAAGTGAAGCAGGTGAAGAGAAATCAGGAAGGGAAAAAAGAAACAATGTGTGTATTCTGATACTTTTATTCCAGAAATCTATTCATGTGGCCTATTAATTTGTGACATGAATCATCACAAGCTTTGTAAAGGTTATAGCAATATCTCCCAAATCATAGGATTTGATATTGGAAGCAGGTATCTAAACTTTGTAATATTTAATAAGGGTTGTTGGAAAGTCCATGCTAGTGGCCATTTGTAGTATCAGGTACTTTCAGTGGTGGGCATCAGCAGGTTCGCACCAGTTCGCCAGAACCGGTAGCAGAAATTCTGGCTGGCCCTGCCCATCCAAGTTTTGAAATAAAGTAGTCCTAATTTGGGTGCAATGCAGGGCTTTCCCCCTGGCCACGCCCACCATACCACACCCACAGAGTAGGTAGTAAAAAAGATTGAATCCCACCACTGGGTACTTCCATAGGCAAAATAAAGGAGACTGGCAGTATGATCCATTTTTAAATCATAAAACATGCAAAGAATGCATGAAGAAGGTGATACCATTATTGGTATTATAGGTCTCTTCTCCAGGCAGGCATAAAATTATTAATAAAAGTTCATAGCACGTTGTTATGGTGCTAGGTAGAGATGCATGTTGGACAAGCAGCAAAAGATTTAATGGTGTTTTCAAATCTTTCCCCCCCATCCCCCACCCCAGAAGCTGGTGGTTCACCCCTCCTCCTCCACATGGTCTTTGATGCACAAACTTTCTTTTGTGACCAAACAAAGAGAATGCAAACCTCTAACATAAGAAACACATAAGAACAGCCTTGCTGGAACAGGCCATGGCCCATCCAGTCCATCATTTTGTCTCACACAGTGGCTCACCATTTACCTCAGAGTATTCCCAGCAAATGCCTTCACTTGCCTAATATTCCCTGAAAATGGCATTGGGAGATATCCTATCAGTCTCTCTAACCCAAGGTTGTTCTTAGGTATCCATAATCATAAACAAATATACCCTTATCCTCCATGAACTTGTCTAGTCCCTTCTTAAACCTGTCAAGACTGACAGCTATCACCACTTCATCTGGCAGGGAGTTCCATAGACCAATAATCCTCTGGGTAAAAAAATACTTCCTCTTGTTTGTTTTAGACCTAGTACCCAAGAGTTTCATGGAGTGCCCCCTAGTTCTAATATTATATGATAAGGAAAACAACTTTTCCTTATCCATTCTATCCACACCATGCATGATTTTATAAACCTCAATCAAATCATCTCTTAGTCACCATCGCTCAAGGGTGAAGAGGCCCAGGCGTTGCAGCCTCAGATGATTGGAAAGGTGTTCCAGTCCCCTGATCATTCTGGTTACCCTCCTCTGCACCTTTTCCAACACCATAATGTCCTTCTGGAGGTATGGCAACCAGAACTGCACACAATATTCCAGATGTGGCCTCACTATGGACTTATAGAGAGGCAAAAATACTGACTTATTTTCAATACCCTTCCTAATGATCCCAAACATTGAGTTAGCTTCTTTTACTGCTGAGGCACACTGGGTTGACATTTTCATTGAGCTGTCCACCAGGACAACAAGGTCCCTTTCCTGATTCGTTGCAGAGAGTTCAGACCCCATCAGTTTATAAATGTAATTGGGTTTTTTTGCCCCAACATGCATCACTCTACATTTACTAATATTAAAGCTAATTTATCACTGGTTTGCCCATTCCCCCAGCATTGAGAGATCCCTCTGGAGCTCCACGCAATCGCTCACAGTTTTCAATACTCTGTATAATTTAGTGTCATCGGCAAACTTGGCTACCATGCTATTCACTCCTACCTCAAGATCATTTATGAAGAGGTTGAAAAGCAGCGGTCCCAATACTGAACCTTGGGGGACCCCGCTCTTTATTTCCCTCCACTTAGAGAAATGTCCATTTAATGCCACCCTCTGTTTCCTATCCCTTAGCCAGTTACTGATCCAGGACAAAACCTGTCCCTTTATTCCATGACTGGCAAGTTTATTCAGTAGCCTTTGGTGTGGGACCTTATCAAAAGCCTTCTGAAAATCCAGATAGACAATATAAACTGTATCACCCTTATCCACATGCTTGTTAATGCTCTCAACAAATTCCAACAGGTTAGTGAGGCATGATTTAACTCACAAGCTGAAGCAGCAGTGCCCTTAAGGGAGATCACTCCCATTTAAAGCAATTCCTTCTGGTGCAGTGAGGTACACACTGTAATGGGGGCTTGCTTTTTAAAACAGTGTAGTAGATTTCTGAATTTTGTTCACAACAGAGTCAAAGTATTTGGCCTTCAAAAATGGTAGCTGGGAAAGATAAAGAGTAGACATAATATGATGTGTTCTGTGCATTGTTATAAATGAATGAATGAATGAATAGTTATTTAGTTAAACACTAACCAAATGCCTATGGAACTACAATAATACCTCGGATAACAACCAAACTTGGTTCCATAAGTCTGGCCATTAACTGATTTTTAGCGTTATCCAATGCATGCATTGGATAATGCTTAAAAAAAGCGCGGCTGCCTTCTCCAGAAGGCAGATGCTGAACGGAGCACCCGTATGCCAGCTGCCCACCCTCACAAAAAGGATGATGTGATCTCCTACCTTTTCACGCTGTTTGGGGGGGGGGACCCGCCATCGCCGGGTGCATGTTTCCAGCTCTCCGCCTCCCCTGCAGCCTCTGGAAGGGTGGGAGGACCTTTTCCGCACTATTCCCACCTTCCTAGGACATCAGCTGAAAAAAGTTGCTGCCACCATTTTGTTTTTTAAAAAATGCACCCAGCGATGGCGATCCCCCCCCCACCTCAAACAGTGTGAAAAGGTAGGAGATCAAACACGATGCATCGGATAACACTAAATGATGTTACCTGGTGCAACAATTTTTTCAAAATGTTACACTATTATCCAATTTTAGCGTTATGCGATGTGGTTGTTATCCAAGGTTTTACTGTACCTGATACCTCAAATGGCCATCAGCATGGACTTTCCAATGTCTGAACAGCAATACCACACTGGATCACTAGGTAATAATTTATAATTGACTGTGATTTGGCTATAATTGGCATACCTAGTGTATATCTAAATTGAAACCTTGCCACCTGGTGGGGAATGCACGGAGGTTCGCATTCTCTTTCTCTGGTCACGAAAGGAAGTTTGTACTTCAAAGACCATGTGGAGGAGGAGGGGTGAGCAACCAGCTTCCTGTGGGGCTGATTTGAAAATGCTATTAAATCTTCTGCTGCTTGTCCAACATGCAAACTAGCACCATAACAACATGCTATGAACTTTTATTAACACTTGCCTGAAGAAGAGACCTGTTCTCAAAAGCTTACAACATCTTAAAAAGTGATCCAATAAAGGCATCACCTTCCTCATGCATTCTTTGCACTTTTTATGATTTAAAAATGGATCACATGGCCAATCTTCTTTGTTTTGCCTAATTAATATCTGTGTCCTTTCAGCTGTTTGTGTTTTTCTACTTTTGTGTGGGAACCTTGACATTTCTGTAAATAGGAAAGTGGAAACAGCAAATCGAGAGTATAGACTGAGTGGTGCAGGTGGAACAGAGGAGCTTCGGGTCAGGATAACAGGAATGGTAGAGCTTTGTGCTCTGTTTTATTTTTTTCTCCTCCTCATCCTCCTCTGTTAAGTTGCTGTCAGAGGGTAGCCCTGAGCAGCTTCCTAAGGCAAGCACAGAGTTTTAGAGGCATCTTACAGACAGGGTATTTTTTGAGTTCTTCTTAGAAGGCCAATTAAGGAGCCTGCTCTTTGCTCGCATTATGGCTTCTTTCTTGCCCTCACTCTTCCTCTTATCTTTATCTGAAATCGTTAGTACAGTAGGCCCATTGAAAAAGCAGAAGCCAACATCCTCCTCATCTATTCTGCTTCCACAATGGTTAAAAGGGGTCAAACTTTCACTGAGCTTGCCCAAGGAAGTATCTGCTACCTCCTCCTGAAAACTCAGAGCCCCATTCATTTTGGCAGGGTGATCTCTGGTTTGCATTATGGCAAACCAGAGATTGTGCTGCACACTACACTGGTGAGACACAACCGGAGATCAGCCCTACCGAAGGCTAGTGGTCAGAATATTTGTTTGCAAGGCACTGTCATTATGTTAATGTTACCAAATACCTAAGGGCCAAAAGGAACAACTATTGTTTTTATAATCTGATAAACATGATTCTAGTACACTCATCCAAAATGATGTATGAACCAAGCCTGAATCACATTTGCAGAATGGTTTTCAATACTGACTGAAACACACAGCAGAATGATTTTTGTCATGCCGAGCTAGATACTTTGGCAGTCAACTTCTTTGAGGTAAGACTGATGTCTGGGAGCTCCACAACTGTTTTGAATGGGGCTCAGAGGTCACTGTAGCCCAAAAAAGCTTTGATGAAGCCGAGAACTGTATCTTTCTCACAATCTTCTAAGATGTCACTGTAGATCTACTTCAACATCACAGTTCTCAGTGGCGTTCCTTTCTTCAGAGATTAGACTATTAGTAAAGTCTTCAACTGGAGCGACTTTTCTCTTTGCCATTGACCTAAGTGCTGTGAGGTTTCTTGTGGGCGGTGAAGTCCATTCTACCTAAAGAGGAATATTTCAATTTCTGAGTTCTTTACGAACTACGAACGATTGATAAAATCGTCAGAGTTACTCAAGGGAGCTGGCAATGCCAGTAGTCTACAGAGCTTTTGAAACTTTTGGATCAGTGAAAACAGAGCCCTACAGGCATTCCCCTATTATTCACTGCCATGGATCTTTGGCTAGTTAAAGATGCTGAAAAGAGAGTTTAAAATCAAAGTGTTTTACTTTTAAGTCCTCTGCTTCAAGGAAATCAGAAAGTCTACCATAGTATTTATGACAGGATTTCTTTCTACCAAATTTAGTTACTATCCTGTAAATGCATTCATCTTTTCTTGGAAACCATTGGACAGTTTATATGAAATGACTACAGCTCTGATCGCATGGCACAACAATACAGTGATGTATTAGTTATGTTCATAAATGCTGCCCATGCCAATCAATCACTCTTGTTGAGTGCTGGAGGAGCTAAATGAACCATAGACCTTCCTTTCATTGCTTTTTCCCCCAATATCCAACCTCAGCACTTTATTTCTCCTCACAAAGCCTGAGATGTTACTTTTAGCAAAAATCCAGATTCTCCCTCAAATGGTGCAAATAATTTGTTTCTTATAGCAATATAATTGAACTCAACTGAGGATCTTGTTTTGTTTTGTGCTTGTTCACTGATTGGGAAGCATTGCAATATAATTTGCAAGCTTGTAGCCCTAAGAAGATCCCGTTACAAGTGGGTACATATTCCTTTTAGCATACTGTTTCACATACAGTTACAAACTATAGCCTTACAACGTCAGTTTCTGGGGAAAGAAAACACAAATGTCAGCTCAAAACACATCATAACAAATTACAGTTCTACTGTGATGTGTTGATTAATCAATAGACATAAACACCTCACAGAAGAACTGACCAGTCCCCTGACAACTTACAATTCAGTTTACTTTAGCTTCCGGTAATTGAAGTCCAAGAGCACCTGGAGAGCCAAGTTTCCTGACCCCTGCTATAGAGGATTATAACCCACCCCCCATCCCCTCACAAGCTGAAGCAGCAGCGCCCTTAAGGGAGATCACTCCCATTTAAAGCAATTCTGGTGCAGTGAGGTACACACTGTAATGGAGGCTTCCTTTTTAAAACAGTGAAGTAGATTTCTGAATTTTGTTCACACCAGAGTCAAAGTATTTGGCCGTCAAAAATGGTAGCTGGGAAAGATAAAGAGTAGACATAATATGATATGTTCTGTGAGAAAGGAACTTAGTTTTGATAGAAGTCTAATGCTATGTGGTAATTGGCTGGAATCCTTCAGAAAGAGGGTCAAAGGTGAAAAATGTGTTCTGATATGAGAGTGGAGGAGGAGGTTTTCACCATGTTTGTTTTAGCCATGCTTAGAGATGCCATGAGAGCTTAGGATTGCTTTGCACTGGATGGAAATGCTAGTAGGAAAACCATCAAAATATAGTTCTCTAATTAGACACAGCCAGGCCAAAGCCTGAGAGCTAGAAAGGTTTTTATTTTCATGTGTGGGATGGCTAGTTTGCGAATCATGTTCCGCTGCTATAATCTTTTGAGATCTACTAACTGTGCATTAATAAAGGAATGTTTGGAACCCAGGACCAATGTCTCTGGTGTTTTGAGAGCTAAGCTGAGCTGAGGGGAAATCTGATGCCTTTGACAAAGCTACCATGATGCATTTTACTTATGTCCTACCTGGACTGGTGGATTTGCTAGTTCAAACATTCATGCTAGCCCAAGGCCAGAGCTGTGCTGAGGGTGTGTGGGCCCAGAGTATGGGTACAGACTGCTGGCAAACGGGAAGATGACATGTAATGTTGGGGGCAGAGGTTTTAACCCTTCCAAACCAGACTGGGGTTAACCCTTACACACATCTTTGCAGCCATTTGATCTCAGATAGAAAGCTGTGATAAAGTTGTATACCATCATCATATTGCTGGAGCAAAACTCCAAAACTCAGGACAACAGCTCAGAGTAGTATCACATAAATAGAAGACAAGACAGAGCCCTAAGGGATTTTTTCTTTTGAGCTGACATTTGGGGAACAGGGGTTCTCCAAAACCATCTTGTGAGCTAATCTCTACAGGAAGGACTAGAGCCACTATAGGACAATACCTCCAACTCTTGTTCACAGAGATGCTAACATAACCACTACCTCCTAGAAAAACATTCAGGCAGCAATTCCTATTTAAGCCAATCACTTTTGTTTTCAAAGTACATTGCCTCCTTACATCAACATGTCCACTTTAACAGATACAGTGATACCTCATACAACGTCCAAACTTGGTTCCACAAGTTTGGACTTTATACGAATTTGGACTTTGTATGAGGCATGCAAAATCCTAGCCGCAATGCCTCATACAATGTCCAAATCCTTGCTGCGATGCCTCATACAACATCTTTTCCATAGAGATACATTGTACTGTACCAGCACAGACTTCAGCGCAAAGTCAAGGAAACAGACAGAAAACTGACAGAACTTTAAAAAATCATAATCTAAAGGCTAAAAACATTACAAAAACATGTCAAACAACCCTGATTGTCCAAGAAGCTGAAGAATGCTGCAAAAATCCCAGGAATGCTTCTAAAAATTCTGACGAATTTTTTTTAAAAAATCCAAAATCGTGCTCAAAACCACTCCTAAACACTCTTCACCTTATGCAAAACCCACAAGAGCAATGTACGCATGTGTCCTGCCTTTCGTACTGCCCAGGCACATGCAACCTGGGAAAACCCCAATGCCTCATACAAAATCACACAACTTTGTAGGAGGCAACTTTTTTCAAGGAATTAGGTGATGTTGTATGAATCCAATGTTGTATGAAGTGGACTATGTATCAGGTATTACTGTAACTTGATTAATGCTAGAGCCTATATCTGTGCAGACTATGGAAAGAGACAAATATTTTATGCTGTTTATTACTTTCATTTTGTTCTTTTAAAAAAAGCAAATGTTTATACAGTGGACCCTCGAATAACGACATTACTTGGTTCCTCAAGTAGCATCGCTATTGGAATAATGTTGTTATTCGAATAACATCAAAAACATTGTTATTCGAATAACGACGGTAAAAATACCATCGTTAATTGAATAACAACGACATTATTCGAATAACGACGGGAAAAAGTACGTCATTATTCGAATAACTTTGTTATTCGAACAATCACATTGGGAGCGTTGTAGCGTCATTAATTGAAAATGACGCTATTTGAAAGCGTCGTTAATCGAGGATCCACTGTACATTAGTTTTCTTTTTAACCACAGCCTAGCATATCAGCACACCACACTGTGCTTTGAAAGGGAGTTCTTCTTCTCCTTCCATGTCTAGACCTGATGTGAAACTGCCAAAATGAAGCTGTCTTCACCTGACCTAGCATGAAAAGGATTAGCTGGCACAAGTGGCTGTTGCCCAGGGTATGCCTGATTATGATTTTTTAAATATCACAATCTTGGAGAAGGCTTTGAAAGGGGTGAAATAGCATCGGTATTTCAGCCAACACTTACACTGGGATCAGCTTTCACACAAAGCTCTGAAATGTAATGTTAAGGTTTTTCCTCCTCAGATAAACCAACATCCAATCCCATTTACAGTTTCAACAGGATTGCTTGATTTTATTTTTCAGGTAAGCTTTGAGGTTGAGGCTGTTTATTTCCTCCAGCTGGAGAAAACCAATCATCTCTGTAATCCTGGGGAGCCAATTGATAGCTTTCTGAGAAAATATTTTTTGATGGCAAGCCAATATGACAACTGGACTCACCACAATTCAGAATTGTTCTAACTGATACCAGTTTGGAGAAAAGCACTTTTTAATAATTTAATTTAATTTAATTTTTAGATTTCTATGCCGCCCAGTCAGGCGAACCCATATAAAAACAGATTAAAAACCCCACATCACCCACCCACCTACCACCACCCTATTCATAACAAGAGTAAAAAACGGGATACAGGCAATACAGAGGGAGGGACACTCTTGATTTAACTTGAAATGAGCCAACAGGCTGGGGCCGTGTTCCCATTAAGGTCCCACAACTGCCCCACCAGCCAGGTTTTCAAACCTTTCCTGAAGGGCAGCAATTCTGTCTGTAACCTTAACTCTGCTGGCAGGAGGTTTCAGAGGGCTGGGCAGACATGGAGAAGGCACTTCTTTGTGTGCTAGAGAAGTGGGCCCCTCTAGCTGATGGAACAACTAGGGAGCCCCTCCAATCCACTCTGATTGAATGGGCAGATACTCTTGGGGTGATGCGATCTCTTAGGTATCCTGGCCCACTGCCCATATAGCGCTTTAAACATCAAAACCAGCACCTTGAATTGCACCCAGAGGCAAACTCGTAACCAGTGCAGCTCCCAAAGTAGTGGGGAGGCACGGGCATTACGTCCGCACCCCATCACCACCCGGGCAGCCGCATTCTGGACCAGTTGTAGTCTCTGAATGGTCGTCAACGGCAGCCCCATGTAGAGCGCATTACAGTAATCAAGTCTGGATGTGACCAGAGCATGAGTGACCATGAGCAAGGAGTCCCGGTCCAGGAGCAGGCACAACTGGTGAATTACTTGAAGTTGAGCAAAAGCCCTCCTGGCTATAGCCAACACCTGCTCTTCAAGCAGCAGTCGCGAGTCCAGGAGGACCCCCAAGTTGTGCACCGGGTCTGTCTGGGGCAAAATAGTCCCATCCAGAACCAAAGATGGCAGCTCCTGGGATAGCATGGGGCCCCTTATCTGTAGCCATACAGTCTTGCTGGGATTCAGTTGTAACCCGTTGGCCGCCATCCAGAGCCTGACGGCCTCCAGGCATCCAGACAGAACTTTGACAGCATCACTGGGATCACCATGGGCCGAGATGTACAACTGAGTGTCATCCATGTACTGATGATACTGCACTCCATGGGAATGGATGATCTCACCCAGTGGCTTCATGTAGATGTTAAATAGGAGAGGAGGGAGCACAGAGCCCTGAGGCATCCAATATTTGAGGGGCCTAGGACTGGATCTCTCACTCTCCACCCACACCGACTGGGTACGGCCCTCCAGAAAAGAGAAAAACCAGGACAACACAGTGCCCTGGATCCCCAATCCTTTGAGCCGTTCCAGAAGGATTCCATGGCCGACGGTATCGAAGGTCACTGAGATGTCAAGAAGAGCAAGGATGGTCGGATGACCGTCATCCTGCTCCCACCAGAGATCATCCATTAGTGCGACCAATGCCGTCTCCGTACCATGTCTGGGCCATACCTGTCACGTTTCGGGAAATTTTTGTCAAATAAGGGAAATTTCTCGGCCAAAATGGGAAACTGGAAAGCTATGCTTATCCTGTGCTGGCCTCCAGTCTAACTCCAGTCTAATTGCAGTCTAACTAATATGGGAAAGAGTGTAAAATACAGGGGGTTGACAGAAATTTCCCAAAACTTGACAGGTATGGTCTGACCCTGAATCCTGATTGAAAGGCGTCCAGATAATCCGCTTCCTCCAGAGCCTCCTGCAGCTGGCGTGCCACTGCCTTCTCCAGTACCTTCCCCAAAAATGGGAGTTTGGAGACCGGCCTATAGTTGGTTAGGACAGCTGGGTCAAGGGACAATTTCTTCAGGAGGGGGTGCAGCAAAGCATGTTTTAGCGGTGCAGGAAACACCCACTCCCACAAAAATGCATTTATTATTGCCCTGACCCAGCCTCCTGTCACCACCTTGGAGGCTTTCACCAAACAGGTGGGACAGGGGACCAAAAGGCATGTAGTGGCCTGTACTGCTGCAAGGAGCCTGTCCACTTCATCAGGGACAACCAGATAAAACTGATCCCAGGTCACATGGCAAGACTGTGCTCCAATCCCCCCCCCCCCAGACCCTCACTGTCCACGCTGGGATTAAGCCCCAAATGAATCCAATCGATTTTCTCCACCAGATGGTCACCGAAGACCTCAGCTGAACCCTGCCAACCAGGCACTCCCCCCCTACCCAGGAGAGACTCCCTCTGGAATCCAACCAGATCCATTAGTTGCCGAGGGTGGGCCAATTTAATAGGCCCTGTCTCCCTATGGTGAAACGTCGCCCCCAGAAAGTCTAGAGTCACCAGATAGTGATCTGACCATGGCACAGGTGCTATGTCTAGATTCTGTAATCTCAGTTCACTCTGCCACCGCTCCAACAAGAAAACTAAATCCGGTGTGTGGCCACTGCACCTGGGCAGACCCTTAATTACCTGAGTCAGGCCCATGGCCACCATGGAAGCCATGAACTCTCATGCAACCTCAGAGCCAAATCCCAGCGAAGGCAAATTGAAGTCCAACAGAACCATTAGCCTAGGGAACTCCAACGCCAATGCTGAAATGGCCTCGAGGAGCTCAGGAATGGAGTCCCTTACCCTGCAAAGGGGCAGGTATAGGAGTAATAATCCCAAATGACCCATAGGGCCCAATCACAGGAGCAGAGCCTCACAACCTGGAATTTGTGGAGCAGCGGCCTGGCTGGACACATTTCTGACAGAGGTACACCATCCTCTGGTCTCAGCCAGGTTTTGGTGATGCATGCCAGATAGGCTCACCCCTCCCCCACAAGATGGAATCTGCAATCAGTTTCCACACCATCTTCTTTTTTTCATATGCATACTATCAAAGGGCATCATGGCAAGTGTGAATAGTGTCAGGAAGTTCAAGGGATTGTTACAAATCCTCTGAGTTACTTTTTTATGCATTCATTTATTCTGTAGTTATAGTCGGATTTCTGTAGGTTGAGAATGAAAGCGCGGCGCCAAAATGGCCATTGCGCTCTTTGCGGGGGGGCCCCCTGACTCGGACATCCGGGTAGTTAGGGGCCGTGGCCACTCCTCTATAAAAGGGGTGGCCACGAGGCAGCCGAGCTGCCATTTTAAGAACGCGACGGAGCGGAGAAGTTTTCTCCGCCGCGTTCCTCGCTCTTTTTGCCCTTTGTACCATTTCCTTCAAATGGAGTTCTTTTCCTCTTGGCTACTGTGGTACTCAGGGCACAGGAACCGATCCCTGGCCAGGGATCCATCAGGAGGCAGCTTCTTTGGGAGCCATGGCTCCCAAGCACGTGGCTCCGGTGGTCAAGCCGCAGCCACGGGGAAGGGCTTTCCTACCCCTTCATAGAACTTTGCTTGCCTCTTTTGCAAGAGGCTTGATTTCGCTCCGGACCGCAGTGGCTCGGGTGGCTAAGAGGCTGCCTGAAAGGCTGAAAGTCAGCGGTTCGATTCCGAGCACTGCAGAACGGGATGCCTCAATGTGGTGGGCTCAGCCCACCCCTTTATTTTGCGGGACTTCCACCGGGCCGGAGGGCTCAGATGGCAACCCCACAGGTCCCACGAGCCCAGGCTGGGGGCTCGGGCGGGGGGTGGCACAGGCCTACCCCGCTGGGGTTCTTACCCCCGATGCTTATTGGCCCGGATTGGGCATAGCGACCCACTTTGGTATGGTGTGGGTTTCCGCCCCGCCGTCATTCCGGCCTCTCACGGGCCGTATTGATAGACATGCCACTATTCTGGCCGGGATCACCATGGTACCCCATATCAATTATCCAGTGGGGCCATCCGGCCCATCCGGCCCACCTTGTCTTGGTGGGTTAGGTGTTGCGGATGCTCCCTTGCCTCCACTTCGGCAATGAGGCATTTATGGTCATTGCTCCGCCACCTCGGAGGGTGGGTGCGCCAACTTGGCGGTTCTGGCCCATGTGCCGGCCATGGATGCGCAGTGGGCTGCCAACAGGGTTGAGCTGCTGGAGGCCTTCAGGCCAGCATAGGCTGGCACCTCGCGGCTCCCCATCTGGCCCGGGACGCACGGGAACACGGAGCGAGAGGGACAGCGTGGACTCCAACGCTCACCGCGGGTCGGAACCCCCAGTGGGGGCGGCTTGCGGGGGTGCACCGAGTGAGTATCCTGGTCAAGTTAGCACACCTCTGACACTAGCTTGTCACGCTGGGGGGGGGGGGGTTGTAGTGGCCATAGTTGCAGCAGGACAATTACACTCTGGTTCTTAATGGGGTTACCGCCCCTATGCTTTTATTTACTTCCCCTGGGCCCATAGGGCCGGTTATGTGTTTATCCACTACAATCAGTGCCAACGGTGGTTCTGCTGTCGGCCGCTTGCTCTATGCTCCTGGGTGCCCACTTGTACTGGGCTATTAGCTGGGCACTGTGGTCTGGGGAATATATTCACGTTTTCTCCCTCCTGCATTGTGAACACACTGATTAGGGAATTAGGGGTAGGACGACAGGGTTAAGGAGTTGCCCCGTCGCCGCACCCTGCCCCCCCCCCATGGGGCCGATTAGTTGCCAGCCTATTGGGCATCCATAGCAGGATGTATGAGGGCCCGTCCTCATTTAGCCATTCCAATGGTGCTGTGCTGGAACAATGGTGGCAGGCCCGTGGTTGTTTTCCCTGGCCCGTCATGGTTAGCATACGTCAAGACCTTAGGCTTAGGGCGGCCCCTTCCCCTATGAGGCCAGCGACAACCCCTGTTAGCGAGTGTGGTTACTGTATGTGACTCTTACGCGGCAATGCTTATGCTGAGTGCAGAGAGTCCACTTTCAGGCAACCACTTGTACCTTGATCTGGAGCTCCCAGATTGAGTTTGGGGACATGTTTTACAGGGCACTGGCGCTGGATCAGGGGTTGCGCGATCAGGAGTGGGCTATGGTGAGGCTTCGCTCCTCAAGGGCCGATCAGCCGGGAGAGGCTACTAGCCTGGCACTGCCATATGTCTGGTCGCTCCCCCACAGGTGTTTGTGGCAGCCCTTGGTTCGCGTCCTGGCCTGTCGTCTGCCACCAAGCCGGGTCTACCCTGACTGAACTGAAATTGGTACCCATTCCTCCTGGTTGGGTGCCGCATCAGCTGTGGCTCCATTTGGGTGCCCAGAGCCCGACATATGTTGCAGGGGCAGGTGTGGATTTGCCCAATTTCCTCTGTCCATTCGTCCCTGCACTGAATGAGTGCCTTGTCTGCCCTCTATTCTCCCTCCTTAATTTACAGACACAGTGTGTTCCCGCACACTGGTGGTAGTGTGGCTGGTGGGCCACAACTCTGTGCACTGGGGCGGCGCAGTATGCAGCTTCGTTAGAATGGGGACCCCATCTCGGACGACGTGTAACCGCGCATATGCAGCGGTATGGGTGCATGGCATAGAGGTGGCGGAAACTGTTGACATTCCTGATGTCCATTGGGGATGCTGGGCCGCCACATGTTTTAATGCTGCACTTCGGAAGCGGTGATCTTACCGGATTGCTGTCCCCAACTTAAAGACTTACGAGTGCAGTCACCTGGCATTTCTTTGCCATTTATGGCCGTCTACATGATTGCTATGGTCATATATCATGCCGATGCAATATCATGGGTGACACTTTGTCCCAGCGTTTGGACCGTGCCCGACGGTCAGGGAACAGGGCTGCTGCCTGGTTCTTTATCTAGAATGGCCCGGGGACAGCCATTTGTAGTCTGAGGATAGGGTTACAGGAATTCGGCCTGTATTCCAGAGATGGGGTCACCGGTACACAAGTCGAGGCACCTCTCTTTTGAATGACATGCAAGAGGGCCAGGTGACCGAATTGTCGGTCAGGGTGAGCGGCCCCTGCCTGCAAGGTGGCAATGTTGCCAAGTGGAAGGTGCCTCTACGAGAGTCACACGTGATGCAGGGCCGCATCAAATTCGCCTGCAGGTGGTAATTACCAGGCAGTGCTTTCGCCTAGTGTCTGGGTCATGCTATGGCGGGTCTCGTTCAATGAAGCCGCAGGGTTACAGCTGATTACGGGTTTACGAGCGGACCTGTTGGTTTGGCTCTCATTACTGCAGGATTTCCATGCTGTTGCATTGGGAGTTCTGAGCTTCTGGTCAGCCCCAGTTGCAAGTACAGTCGGATGCCTCCAGCTCCCCGGGTGGGGGGATTTAATTAAGGCCAGGGGTCTATGGTCATGGGCCCCAGGGATGTCAGGGCATGGATCGCTTACGTGATCTTATGTTTCTAACATATCTTCTCAATTCTGGGTACCCTTTATGCTCTGGGGGCCAGGCGGCCTGATTCTGTGCTTCACTTTTGGTGTGGTAATGCTGCGGTGGTGCACATTGTCAATGCCCAAACGTCTAAATCACCTGAGTCATGGCCTCAGCTTGCATATTGTTCTGGGGTTCAGGCGCTTTAAGGCGCTTCTTTGGGCTAAACATGTGCCAGTCATTTATAACGATATTGCTTATCCTTTCCCCCACCTGCAGATCGCCCGGTTCCCGGCTGGGCTCCAGACGCTTGTGACTACCATCTCCACTCCTGGCTGCGGTATGGTCATTTGGCAAGGAGACGTGAACCGGGTGAATTGCATGTATTGGTAACTCGCACGTGCACCCCGCATCGGCATCCTATCCTTCACTTTAGAGCCTTTTTGTTGGTAAAGGCAATTGCCCAAAATGCGGCCGACATTGGTTGACTGGGTTTTAGATTGTATAGTCTGCCCTAGGATCTGGGGTTGGCTCCACGCACCATAGCCACCAGGCTTTGAGCATTGATACTCATGGCCAAAGCAAGGGGCTTTTCTGACTTTATGGGGGTCTTCTGAATAAGCCATGTATTAGGGAGGTGGACATGTGTACGTGGCTGCCGCCTTACACACGTCACCCTATTCTCATGGATATTCTGACCCACCTTGCACAAGGTTGGCATAGACTATATCACAGTAGGTAGGAGGAGTCTCTTTTCATGCAGCTACCGATGTAGCCTTTTTCTGGAGCTCGACGACTCAGCGAGCTGGTCCCATGGTCAGAAGGGGACGTGTTTTGTAGGGCACTGGAACTCGAAGATGTCTATGTCAAACAAGAGTGGGCTCAGTTGGGGATTCGTCCCTCGAAGGCCGATCAGCATGGAGTGGGCAGTGGTGTATACTGCCATGACGTACATTTGCTGACATCGTTCCAGTTGGTGCCCTACGTGCAATTGGCAGTGCCTGCTGTGCACCCTAGCCTGTTTTCTGCCACCAGATGGGTCTACACTTACCAAATTTAAGTTCCGAAGGGTGACCGGTACCGCGCTTCCCAGTGTGGGGCCCGTTATGGCACCCATTTACTTAGAATAGGCATTGCATTGACCGCAGCTGCGTTTGGGGTACTCGGAGGTGGATATAGGTGAGCACGTGGGGGTGTGCACGAATTTTTTCTATATGTACGTCCTCTCACTGTATGAGTACCTAGTTATGTCCTTAACCCCTTCTCCTCTTTTACAGATCCTGTGTGTCTCCGCACATCGGTGGCAGTGGGGCTGGTGGGCCGCAGCTATGTACACTGGGCAGCAGTATATGCTGCGGCGACAGAGTGTGGACCCCAGCTCGGGCTGCATGCGTCCGCACGTATGCGGTGGTATGTATGTGTGGCATGAAAGGGCGGGAACTGTTGCCATTCCTGATGTCCATCAGAGATGCTGGACCGCCTGATGTTCTTATTCTGCACCTCGGCGGCAATGATCTCACACGGATCACTGACCTTTCCTTAAACTGTCGAGGTGCAGTGACCTGGCGTTTTATATCATTTATGGCTTACACATGGTCGCCATGGTCTAAGATCGTGCCAAGACATCAATTTAGAGGAGACATGGATCTCCGCAGTTCAGACTGTCCTGGCGGTCAGTGGACAGGGCTGTTGCCCAGCTCCTTGCTGAGAATGGCTTGGGGGATAGCCATTAGATATCTGAGGATAGGCTTACAGAAATTTTGACCTGTAGGCAGGATATGGGGTCCACCTGTCGGCTTGAGGTATGTACCTCTTTCTTGATGAGATGCAAGCAGGCCTGGTGACCGAGCTGACGGTCTGGGGGGGGGGGGGCGGTGAGTCATCATGGACGCCTCCACGTGTGGCGGGTAGCACTGGTAAGGTAAAGATTTATGACCCATAGGTATCCGGTAGGTTCGCAATTGACTGGCCAACATGTAGACAGGTACAGGGGAAAGAGGTTTGGCCAGTCAAGGGAGAACCAGGCAAGGGGTGATGGCAGGAGCTTCACAGCCTGCATCACCTTGATATTTAACGGATACACGTCATAGGGTGGGGTCAGTAGATAGTTTATTGACTCCGGTCAATAATTTGTTTGTGTCAACTAACAAATTGATACAAATAGTTACATTTAGCCAATTGCCATTGGCATTTTGGGAGGAACCTTACCAGTGTTACTGCGGCCTGCTTGCCTTAAAGAATTACAATTGGATGATTACACCAATTGAAAGTTATACTTCGGACTAGGGCATTATTCAATAAAAGTGGCCCGATGCCTTTATCCATATACTGGTGTCTGAGTCTTTCTTTGGGGGGTGCGCCTGCAAAGCCCAAATCTCAGAGAAAGCAAGGGAAAGTGACATTCCATGCAATACACAGACTCAGACACCAGCGTCATCAAGATAAGAAAGACATCTGCAAGGCTTTCTAAGCATGGGCAATTAGCACACGAAAGAAAATGACCACAGATAAACCCCTAGGTCATTAGTGAACATTCACACCTTCCAAGGAGGGAGGGATGACCATGTAGTTCTGAAGGAAGGAAGGAACTGTTTCACCTGTCACATTTCAACTTTGACAGGCACTTTACACTCTCACATCAAAGGGGAGAGGTGAAAGGACATGCAAAGGATTCTGGTGCCCACTCAGGAGAAGCCACCTGCATGGGACTCTTACATCATGGGGAAGAACACCTGTGAGGAAAGTTTGATATCAATGTGACATAATTGTTTATGGAAACCCACATAACTCCCGTTCCAAAGGGGAGAGAGTACCCATAAGAATAGTATATAAACCCTCAGAATTGAGAGCTTAAGGGGGACCTTACCCAGATCCTGTGGGAGCCTTTGTTACCCGGGTTTGGAAATGGAAGCCTAGCAAGAAACTATGGGGGCCATCTGGCCCAACTTATTTTCTAAGACTTGCCAAAAGCAAACCAAGGCAAAAATGTCTTAGTCTCTGAGAACAAATGCTTATTTTTTAGAAAGTTAGTTCTTTCTTATTTTATTAGATACTTAAGTCTAGTGTAGATTGAGGAGATCCATCACAGATCATTGATAGTGTAGTTATGGCAAAAGTTATTTTAGCTAGATTTTTGTGTATCTATTATTATTATTCTGTGTATCTGGACTTCACATCTACTTCTACAAATAAACTTCTGAACGTCATCGAACCGCCTCATCTTTGGACAAAGAAGGGAGGATTTTCAGAGCCAAGCCATTGTGGAGATACCAGTTAGGGGAGTAACCTAGCCCTGAGTCTATACTTCAGACAGATACAATTCTACACCGTTAACCTTGAGGAGGCCAGACGGGTAAAAGAGGGAACATAGGATCAGAGTGAGAATTACAATATTTCTTGCTAAGGGCAAGATAAGGGGTTTGCCAAGGTGATTCTGGAGGTGATACAGCTGCACCCTTAGTTTGAGGCTTGGGAAGAATTGACCACGTGTTTCCCATAATCTTCAAAGAGTAAAAGCAAAATCTTGAAGCGGTTTCCCAAAAGTAGCTTGTTCTGCTCTGTATCTCTACTAGGAAAGGTGGCATTTAAAAAGGGACTGTTCATGCCAGCAAGCTACCACATACTGTAGCAAAAAACTTCATAAGAAGCATTGCCACCCTTCCAAATATTGGGAGCCCTAGGGGTCACACCTGGGCACCCCTAAAAACCCTTCTAGCCCCTCTGGAGCCCTCAGGACAAATAGTATATAAAGAATGCTCACTAAGTTCTAAGTTCTCATCTACAGAAGATGCTTCAACAAGTAATTTTCAAGATTTTTCACTTCTAAGTGAGAAAGAGAGAGACAGGATTGCTATTGTAATTTGACAAGTTTTCTGGGAAGCAGAGCACAAATACACTGATAATACTAATGAGCTATTAAAAGGGACTGAAACAACTCATCCAATGCTTCTAACATTTCGAATTCCATGCAAATAGGGCAGCAACACAGACATTTTGCACATGTTGTGTTAAAGCATGATGTTATGTGTCATGTCCAGCCCTTATAAGTAATAGTACAGGCAACAATGAACAGAACAACAATAGGAGTTTATTTAACAGTTTTTCAGGTTACACTTACAAGGCACTCTGGACAAAAGATGGCTCTATGAATCCAATGTAATCAGTCCCTCTGGATTCTGCCGTAGAAGAGGCAATGCACTAAGTTACACCTTGTGGTGATAGCGTATAGATGAGACCCAGGCTTAGCTCATTACTGGCTATCTGTGCATGTAGGGAAGTATAGATCCAATCTGCCCCTACCCTTGTTTACCCGTGGGGCTTATACAGTGTCTCCCCGGCGGTGGCTCCTTGATACAAAGTAGCAACCCGCCGGACAAGCATAACCAACCAATCATAACAAGATATACAAGTATTAACCAATCAGGAACATGATTCAAAAGTGTACCCAATCACAGAACTCTAATTAGCATAATGAGCATGCTCAGAGAGGAAAATTTCGCCCCAACTCTAGCTCCTAATTTGGATGGTGGGAAACCATCATTTTCTCTTTGCAGGGCGTTGCCCGAGCAACTTGCAAATCTGCCTTAATACACAACATTATGTGAGTTGGTTTCCCTTGCACATAACAGTCCTAGGATGGATGAGGAACAGCAAAAAATTATTCTACTTATCACTCAAGAAAGTGAGGTATTTTATAGCACTCTTGACAAGAGAAGGATAAAATACCTTACCTTTCTGAATGTCAAAATGTTTCTCATTATCACTTGTGAGAAGGGGACTACTGAGAGTCTGTGCCTCTAATTTCTTTTTCTGTCATGTCCAAACTAACATAACAGACAATCATGCATCATCATAATCTGTTTAATTCTTAGGTTTTTTTAAAAAAATATTACTGGACTAATAGATTGTGAAGAAGAATGAGACATTGTAGAAGCAGTAGCTATGGTAGCAAAAGGTGGATTGTATGAAATCTTGGCATGATTATGATGCTACTATTCTCATGGGGGGGAAGAGCTCAAAGAGTTAAAATAAAATTGTTCTGTGAACATGTGCATTGAAAATGGGATTTCTAAATTTCTTTCAGAAAACAAAGAGTTAAAGAAATGATCACAGAGTCATACAGAAAGCTAGTGGACTATAGCAATTTCTTCTTGTCCTTGTGCAGAAAATACAAATCAATAACAATATGCAGTAAACCATCACACAACAAGCAGTTCATAGAGCGACTAATTCACTTAGTGACTGGGAATTGTTAGGAAATAGCACCCACTAAAAATCGCACAGTGACTGGAACCTCTCCCTGCATTTTGCCTGGGAGTCTGTGAGTTAGCAGAGAGCATACCTGTCAAGTTTTGGATTTGGAAATAAGGGAAATTTCCCGGCAAATACGGGATACTTGACAGCTATGCTTATCCTGTGCTGCCCTCCAATGGTGGTAATAGGGCATTGCAGTCTAATTAATAAGGGATGACGGCAGGAAAGAGGGTAAAATAAGGGGTTTTCCCGGCCAGTAAGGGATACTTGACAGCTATGGCAGAGAGTATGGAGGAGGAGGTTTTTTGAAGCTATTTTTGGAGTGCCATTACTGGATTTTTTGGAGCAGTTTTGGATTTTTCAAGCAGTGCAAAGTTAGGGAGCATTTAATTCAACATTTGTGGGGATTTGAGGGGGGGTTGGAGGTTTTTTTAATGGGGTTTGGGGGGTTACTGTATTAAAATGGAGTATGGCAGCCATTTTCTGTTTGTTCTTGGAGAATTTTTTGTTTGAAATTTTGGAGGGGCATTTGTATATCTAGCATTTTTGCATGGCTTTTAATCACCAATTATGCTTTGTGTGTGTATTTGGGGTGGGTGGGTTCTGTATGCCTTTAAAAGTAAAAGGTAAAGGTAAAGGTTTCCCTTGCTCAAAAGCCAGTCGTATCCGACTCTAGGGTGCAGTGCTCATCTCTGTTTCCAAGCCAAAGAGCCAGCTCTGTCTGCTTCTGCAGACATTTCCATGCTCATGTGGCAGGCATGACTAGACACCGGAGTGCACAGAACACTGTTACCTTCCCACTGGAAGGCAGGAGCTGGGACAAAGATGGGAGCTCATTCTGTCCTGAAGCACTCAGGAATCGAACTGCTGCCCTTCCGCTTCCCAGTCAGCGTCTTAGCTACTTGAGCCACTGCAGTCCCACTTTAAAGAGCACTTTATTAATTAGTTTTGAACAGGTACCATGTAAAAGACTCTCTCTCCCCCCCCCACTTTATTCTTGATGTATGATCTTTTAAAAGTTGAAGTTTGATGTTTGAAATGTTATTGCTTGATTTAGCAGGCCCCTGCACAGTATTTATGCAATTAAAGTACACTTTATAAAGAATTTTGAACATTAAAAATGGGATTAGGGTTTTGCAGGCGCACCCCCCCAATAACGGACACAGACAACATTGAAAGTGGATAACAGCAAAGGGCCACATTTATTGATTCAATGCCCTAGTCCGAATTATAAATTTGTATTGGTAAAACGACCAATCATAATTCCTAAGGCAAGCAGGCCGAAGTAACACTGGTAAGGTACCACCCCAAAATTGCCAACGGCAATTGGTTACAATGTATCAATTTGTATCAATTTGTTTGTCAACAACAAACAAATTGTTGACCGTAGTCAATAACTAACTCATGACCCCACCCTCTGACGCGTATCCGTGAAATCACAGGGGTGATGCATGCTGGTTAGCAATCACCATCACCCCATCGCCTGGTTCGTCGTTGACCGGACAACGTTTAACTAATTTATTCCTGTCTAGTGTTGTCCAGTCAATTGCGAACCTGCCGGATACTTGTGGGTCATACTGTTTACCTTACCAGTGCTACCCGCCACACGGAGGGGCTTCACAGAAGACCTGACGCCCCCCCCCAGACCGTCAGCTCGGTCAACAGGCCTGCTCGCCAGTCACCCAACAGGAGGTCCATACCTCCTCGCGACAGATGGACCCCATCCCCTGCATACAGGTCATAATTTTGCAGACTAATATTGGGGTGATGACTAACCCGTCCCCAAGCCCTGGTGGTAAGAAACCGCGCCACCGCCTTGTTGACCGCGCGCCTCGCGTGGTCAAGCGCAAGGAGGTTAACGCCCCCTCTGTAAGAGTGGCGCGGAACAATGTCCGACCAAACCAGGGTTGTGGCAGGCCAGACATAGTGCAAGTAGGCGAGTTCCTCGCAAATCGCATGCTTGAGCGATAAGCAGGTGACCTGGCCCAAATCATTGCCCCCCAGGTGGATAATTAGAATGTCAGGCGGGTCAGCCCCCAGGCCAGAAAAAAGGAAAGGCCTCAGCTCCTGCCATAACATCCCAGGCTTACCATGCCATGCGAGACTGGCGTGGTCACCCAGTCCCAGTCGGGGTCCCCACTCTGTCGCCGCAGCGTAACGCGCTGCCCTGTGCACATAGCTGTGGCCCACCAGCCATACTGTCACCGGTGTAATACGACACCCAGGGTCTGTAATAAAATTGAGAAAAAGGAAGGTAAGGTGACTGAATTGGTACTCATGGCGGGAGTGGGCGCACATAAAACTGAAAACACTGTGAGCCCCACCTCCCCATGCTGCGTATGTCAGCCCCCGAGTACCCAAAAGCAGCTGCTGTAGAGGCTGCACCAATACGGAACGAATGTGTGCCATAACGGGCACCTGAAAAACCCACCCTGGTGAGGGCTATGGCTGTCACCTTCCAAAACTGAAATTTAGTAAGGGGAGACCCATCTTGGTGACAGAAAAACGGGCCGTGGTGCATGCCACGCAGTGCCAGGTACTCCTGTAGGGCACCAACCGGACAGATGTCTGCCAAAGAACACCGTAGCAGTCTTACTCCACTGCCTACGCCGTGCTGATCTGTTTTTGAGGAGCGAATCCTCAACTGGGCCCAGTCTTTGGCAACATAGACATCTCCGAGTTCCAGTGCCCTACCACTTGCATCCGCCTTAGACAGCATCACGAGTTTGCTGACGCGGAGCGCTCCAAAAAATGCCACCGTTGTGGCTGCATGAAAAAGGGCTGCCTCATAATGATCAAAACAGAGGCCTGGCCAGCCCCGGGCCAACTGGGTAAGAACCCCTGGGGAAATAGGGTGCCGGTCGTCCGGGCAACGCCCGCGCTCGCGCACCCACCCCTCCAAAACGTGTCTCACACGGAAGTCAGAGGTGGTATCCACATGACCCCCTACTTTGGCCATAAAAGCCAACGCCGAGAGCTTGGATGCTATGGTGCGAGGTGCTAGGCCCTGTGCGTGGAGGTGGACCATGAACCGCAGAACATGGTCCAACGGGATAGGCCAGGTCTCTGGCAAGTGAAATTGAGTGGCAAAAGCCCTATATGAATTGAATGCTTGTTGATACGCCTTACGCGTGCGTGGCGCTAGTGACAGGCCAATCGCCCGGTTCACCTCTCCTTGCCAATAGTCCACATCTCGTCCGGGAGTAGCGAGGGAAATTCCTCCGCATCCGGGGCCAAGGCGCGGAACCGGGAGATCTGCAGGCGGGACAAAGCGTCAGCAATATCATTATTAACCCCTGGAACATGCCTGGCCCTGAACAAGACATTAAGGCGCAGGCAGCGCAGCACAAATTGGCGCACTAGATCCATGACCCTGGGCGATTTAGAAGTCTGTGCATTGACAATGTGTACCACGGCAGCATTGTCGCACCAAAAATGCACCACCGAATTAGCCCACTGTTCGCCCCATAGCATCAAAGCCCCCAGAATGGGAAAAAATTCAAGGTATGTGAGATCCCGCAGGCGGCCTGTGCCTGCCCATGCCGGTGGCCACCCACCGTAGGCCCACTTGCCATTGAAGTACATCCCATAACCCAGGGATCCTGAGGCATCAGACTGGATCTGGAAATTGGGGGATGCTAGGAGGTCCGACCTCCAAAATGAGACCCCATTAAACTCCCTCAGGAATTGCAACCAGACGAACATGTCTGCCCTGATACCCCGGGTAAGCCTGACTCTGTGGTGGGGCCTGGATAACCCTGCCATGGCGTCGCATAAGCGCCGTGCAAAAGCCCTGCCCGGTGCGACCACCCTGCAGGCGAAATTAAGGTGCCCATGTAGCACCTGCAGTTCCCTCAGGGATGCCTTACGCTTGGCCAGCAATTCCGAGATCAGGGTCACTATCCTGGACACCTTATCACCCGGCAACCTAGAAGCCTGCGCTACTGTGTCAATCTCAACCCCCAGGAATACTAACCTGGTCGATGGGCCCTCGGTCTTTTCGGGCGCTAAAGGGACACCCAGTTCCTGCATTAGCGTCTGAAATGTATTGAGGAGACGTGCACACGTGTCCCAGCCCCGTTCACCCCCGAATAAAAAGTCATCCAGGTAATGGGCTACAGACCGGGACCCTGACCTGCGGACAAAAGCCCACTCTATGAAGGTACTAAAACGCTCAAAAGCCGAGCATGAGATAGAGCAACCGAAGGGCATGGCCTTATCAAAATAATATTCCCCTTTAAATTTAAAACCCAGCAATTCAAAGTCACCCGGGTGCACCGGCAAGAGGCGAAAAGCTGACTTAATGTCGCACTTGGCCAGCAAGGCACCCGGGCCACACAAGCGCACCATGCGCAGCGCCTGGTCAAACGATGTATACCTGACCGAACAAAGGTCATCAGGTATAGCATCGTTGACCGATCGGCCGGCTGGGTAGGACAAATGATGAATAAGGCGAAACTCACCTAGGGACTTTTTGGGGACCAAACCCAATGGTGAAACCTTAAGGTTGGGAAACGGGGGTGCGGGAAAAGGTCCAGCGACCCTGCCCGCGTCTAACTCCTTTTTAATGCTGGCCGCGGCCACCTCCTCCCTTCCTCTGAGGGATAACAGGTTGGGAGCATCCTGAGGGGATCTATCACCCATAAAAGGGATACGAAATCCCTGCTTAAAACCTTGAATGAGATACTCTCTGTCCTCTCCCCTTGGGTACGATGCGAGCCAGCGCTCCAGCATGTCCACCTTAATTGGGGAGGGTGCCTTTTGGAGAACTAGCTCCATCCGTGGCAGCCTTGCCAGCCCACTGTCCGCCCCTCCCTCTGCCTCGCGCCCCCCCAGGCTTGGGACAAGCCGAGGCTGCGTGGGGACCGGAACATGTGGGACACTCATGCTTGTATCTGCAGTTCTTTCGACTGCAGGAACCATTTGACGAGAAAGTCCAGCACAGCAGGCGGGCTGGAACCCCCTGCCCCGCCGATTGGCGGGTAACCTGCGCTGGAGCTGCTCGCTGGACCGCATGTCCACAATGGTATCTATCCCCCGGGGCAGGGCGTGTGGGTGTCATATACAAGAGCCACAGCCTCTGGCAGGGCTCATCCCATCTCATCTCAGGGTGGAGGGGAATCCTCATACGGAATTCCTCATCATATGCTAGCCATGAGGGGCCCGGGAAATCTACCATCGCCCTATATATGTTGTCCAAATATTGGACCATGGGGATAGCTAGATCCGGCCGCGCCCTCAAATATACCGCCATGTATATCAAATAAGCGGGGAGCCAATTGGCCCAGGTACGCGGCGGCTTACGGCGGCGTGCCTGCTCCTTGTCCTTCTCATCCTGACCCTCCCTTTCTTCCTTGGTGGGCTCTCTGTTCAGGAGTGAGAAGATATCTACATACTCCCCCCTCCATATCTTTTCTCTGGTAGCCTGTGCCAAGTGATCACCCAGTGGCAAGGAATACCCTGCCGTCGGCAAAGCCGAAAAGGGAACAACAGGCCTGGTAAAGGGAGCCTGAGCTAACCCTGCCACCCCCAAGACATTACCAGCAGTTTAAGAGCCTAGGCCCACCCCCGTGGGCATGGTGGCAGTCGTTGTCGCCGGGTGGGGCACCAGAGGGGTAATCCCTGCACCACCCGAGCGAGGCCAAGGCCACTGAAAGGCCCCCCCTATATTGGGAATATGTGTAGATGTACTCGTTTGCACCGTATACTCACATGCTGCACCCCCGCGGGCCGCCCCCACCGGGGGTTCTGGCCCACTGGGGGCGTCGGAGCTCACGACCGATGTAGAGCTCATCACCCGGGCTTGACCCGCACCAGGTTGCTGGCTGGGGAGCTGCGAGGCAGTGGCCGTAGCCGCGCCACCCGCCTGCAGCAGCTCAACCCTCCCCGCCGGCTGTTGTCCTGCTGCCGTTAGCGCCTCAAAAGGTACCCCAAAAGGGGCACCTGCCTGACTGGCCCGGGCCAAAGACGCCTCGAGGGCCGCAATACGGGCCAGTAAGGTGTCCACATTAACCATGGGTAAAGAGCCGGCCGGCCCACCTGATCCTTGCATGGGGACAGGTCCCTGCACCCCAGGGGCCGTATATTGCCATTGATTAACGCCAAAGCCCGGGAGGGCTGGTGGATTAACCTGCCAAGGCAGGGAGCCGGGCCACCCCCCAAGGCTAGAGGGCCCCGGGAGAGGCTGCGGCCCGACAGGAATAGGCCCAACCGATTGAGCAGGAGGATGAGCGGTGCCCACCGCTCGCGGGCCGCGGGCCGGAGCTCCCTCCGCGCCCGCACTTTGATCGGGCCAAGGGGCGATAGCCCCCATGCCACTAGCCCCGGCCGGGGATGGCAAAGGTGGCTGCTGGGGAGGCGGCACCGCGGTCCTCCGACCCGGATTACGCCTCCGAACCACCCGAGCTGCATTCGCAGCAGCCTTCTTTTTGGAAGGCATCTCACCGCAGCAGAAAGGGAAGCTAGCTAGTAAAAGGAACTAAAAGGCTTCCCGGTAGCACCAACGAGCGACGGAGACGCAGGGGAAAAACTTCTCCGCTCCGTCGCTGAGGCAAAATGGCAGCACGGCTGCCTCGTGGCCACCCCTTTTATCAAGGCGGTGGCCACGCCCCTAACTACCCGGATTCTCTGTCCTGTGGGGGGGGGCCCGCAAAGGGCGCGGCGGCCATTTTGGCGCCGCGCTTGCATTTTCTGAGGTCCAGAATAGAATATTTGGTTTTCAATGCATTCCTATGGGAAAATGCATTTCGCTTAAAAAGCAACTCACTTAAAGAGTGATCCTGTGGAATGCATTATACTCGTTAAGCGAGGGTTTACTGTAAATACAATTTAATGAAATTGACTTGAATTGTAGAAATATTGCAGTTCATTATTATGAAGACATTATGTATTTAGGGATTGTTAAATCCACCTTATCCATCCTTATATTCATTTAAGAATTACAAAACATCTAGAGCCAAAATTTATGAGCCTATTCAGTTTGGTTTCAGTAGCATCACTACTCAAAAGACTGCAACCTGAGACAAAGAATGCTTGAGCAATCAGTGAATATGTATTGTTATTGAACCTCACTTGGTCTTGGGCTATAAGGTTCCCATGTGGCAAACTTACTATTTGAAACTGCTTCTGAAATTGTTCCAATTTTAATTCAATTATATTCATAGGTTTCTAAAAGCCATTTGGGGGGAGGGGGGATTCCTTTCTGAACTCAAGCAGATGAATATACTGTATAGTATTACTCCATAATTTGGAAAACATTGTTTACACTTTTGGAACAGTACACAATGACCAGCCATCTCTACTGCAAATATCAATTAAGCATATGATATTTATTAAAATTTATACCCCACCTGTCAAAAGAAAATACTTCTGGTGGATAACATGGATTGGTCAATACCTTGTTAGTCAGTGGCATGAGCAGAAGGCAAATGGAGCCACTATCAGTGACTTCCAACTGGCTATTAATAAACCTTTACTGGGGTTCTTGAGGGTGAATCAAGCCAATTTGACATATGCTTGAGGGCTGCCCTGCTCCCATCCTGAAGCAACCACTACCTACTTGAATGGTGTTTGTTTTTCAACAAAAAAAAGGCCTTTGTCATTTTGTAGCCACAACCAAATAATACGTTACCAGGGTCCTGGAGCTCTTCAAAACATAACAAATAATTTATGAATACTGTCTAAAGGACAGAAGGGAACATTTGGAGCCACCACACACACACACACCATGAAACAGTTTGAGAGTGTGGAGATTTTGGAGGCCAATCAGCCTACCATGGCTGTATTTGGTTGGCATATTGCCCACCCTTGCTCTGGATAACTCAGTTTGAATCGCAATCATAGGTGGGAGACAATTTTTAAAGAGCTGGCCATGGTATTGGTAGAGCATGATTTTTCAGATAATGGCTGAATGGGGAGGTACTTTGCCACTTAATTTTGGGGTGGAACCCCTTCTTCAAACCAATAGCTGACCTTACTCATCCTTTCTGCTCTAGAGTGGCATCTCCAAAAGGTATTTTTAAGGATCCTTAAACATCAGGTCCATCCCATCCTATGGAGAAGTTGTTATGGAATACTGAACTAGACAACATCGCATTCCACACGCCTAGACAGATTTAGGAGTTTTATTAATATTGTTTAGCCAAACAGATTCAGGAACGCTTTATCAAGCTAATTAATCCCTGAATGAATATACATTTTCAGAGCCATCTTTTTATAGCATAAAATTTGGAAACTTCTACACATTTCATCACTATGGGATAAGCCAAAATTATTAATTAATCTTCTGACATTTCATTGAGTTCAGGTTAGAAGATTCAGTAACTGTTATTTAGATCATGTCATATAAGGAACATGTCTCATGTCACATCATGTCATGTCACACAAATATTATTCAGCATTACAGTTTTCTGATTCTAAGAGAAATTCCTGTCAGCTGTACAAAGTGTGCTGAGCTTGTGGACACAAGGCCTCCTGTTTACTTTAGCCTCGTCATCAGTTCTATTTGATAGGTCAATCTGATCTGTTTAACTTTACAGAGAACTAAGAAATTAATTTTTACTTTTAAACCAGAATTAATATCTTAATTCTTTCACCCCTACTTAAAAGTTACGTGTCCTGCTATGTACAACAGATGCTGGGACATTATTAAAGGGTAGTTATGGGCATTTATTATGTTTCCAAAAAAATTTATCACAAGGAGTGCCATTTGCCTCAAAAACTGAAAGTCTACAGGTACATCTGTCCTTGTGAAACAACAAAGAGTATTGCAAAAGCTGTGATCAGAATCAATAATGGAATGTGATAGTGCATCGTAGGCAACCATGCCTCTTATCATGGAATCTTCAGTTTTCTGTTAAAGTTATTGAGCCTATTTCTGGATGGAACAATTGTTTACAGTCAAAAAGCACTGTGAAACATAAATATCCACTTGGGTTTTGTTGGTCGAGTTTTCTCATAAGGAGTGGCAGGAGGCAGGGATTGCAAGAGAATTAACTTTCCCAGTTGAAGGAGTATCTCTTCTAAAAATGAAGAAAATGTAATATCTCATATAAACCATAGGCAGTGGTGGGCTCCAAAAACTTTTTACTGCCACATTGGGGCCGTGGTATGGTGGGCATGGCCAGGGGGAAAGCTCTGCATTGCACCCAAATTAGGACTACTTTATTTCAAAACTGGATGGGTGGGGCCAGCCAGAATTTATGCTACCGGTTCTGGCGAACTGGTACGAAGCTGCTGATGCCCACCACTGACCATAGGCCTAATTCCATGCAGCACATGCTGATAACACTAGTATGACAACAGATAGCCATAATTTCATTCAGGAATGTATATGTTAGTAGTTCAAATTGTTGGATTGAAGGTTATTTATAGCAACATTTTCTTGTAGTTTCCTGAAGCCTTTTGCACTTATACTGCTAAATGTATGTCTGCGCATGAAGTATTTTGTGACTTTTAAAAAGGTTCTATGTTAGAAAATGCAATAGGAATATATAATTGCTTTTCCTTTATTTTCCACGGCAGCAATTTTATACTGGATCAAGTTTCAAAAATCCTATGAATTCCAATAAAGCATCATTCACTAATAATTTCTCTTCATCTGCAAAATTCAAGAAAAGGTGGTTATTTCTCAAGAAAGACTCTAACCCGAATGAATTCAACAGGGACTGTCATCTCTGTGAAATGATTATGCACTAACTTTCATATGTAAATATACATGATTTAAATGATTTAAGGAGGATTATAATAAGCAGCTTAATAACTGTCTATGCCTAGGCTAAACCTTTTCATTCATGCTAGAATCTTATCAGAAATGATTCTAGATATAATTTTTTAGCTCTTTGTGAACAAGTATCAGTAACTCTTTACTAAATTCTCCCAAAATGATGCATAAAGCAGTCCTTTGTTCTATCAATTGGGTGTTAAATGATTTATAAGTACATAGCAATAGCAATTATACTTATATATCTCCCCATAGTGCTTAGTGCACTTTCTGGGCTGTTCAAAAGTAATTAGCATTTTGCCTCCAACATGCTGGTGACTCATTTCACTCATCTTGAATGGATGGAAGGCTGAAATAACATCAATCCCTTGGCCACTTGTCCTCACCCTCTCTGTTATGTTATGTTATGTTATGTTATGTTATGTTATGTTATGTTATGTTATGTTATGTTATGTTATGTTATGTTATGTTATGTTATGTTATACCTAGTTGCAGTCTTGAGTGTGAAGGGAAGAATCTCCTGCTCACTGTGTGCAGAAGGGCAGGTCTTAGGAGAAAGCCTGTTCTCCTCCCCTTCAGACAGTGCTGAAACTGAGTAGACTATGATGATGGAAGAGGTACATGGCAGTGTTCCCTTCTGTGGTGTTCACAGAATCAGTACTTATAATGCCTGAAGAAGACTAAAGAGCGCATGAAGGAAGGGACTGATCTTGAGAATGTTGAATCTTCTTTATTTCTGCTCTGTATCTTATCTTGGTAGGTTATCTCCAAGGGAACATTGCCCTCAATAGGAAAAAAACCTTTCCTATCTCCAACTTACGTGATCAAGAATACAGACCAAGCTACAGAATCTCTCTTTAGGTATTAGCATTCTCCATTCTCTTGTCTTTTCTTCCATGAATGAAAGGATAAGGATAAACAACTCTTGCTTTTGACTTTCCAATATTTGGAAACTGAGGGAAATGTAGTCTGAACTAATTCTAGGAGTAAACATTCTGTGATGTAATTTCTGGTAATGCACTTGCCCTCTAAATCAGAATTTGACAACTTAGACTTCTGCTTCTATAGGGCATGACCCCATTAAGGCCATACCAATGTTCCCATGAGCTTTGAAGTGTATCCCCAATGCATTTATATTGAAGACACACCTGTCAAGTTTTGGATATGAAAATAAGGGAAATTTCCCAGCCAAAACAGGATACTTGACAGCTATGCTTCCCTCCAGTGGCGGCATTAGGGCATTGCAGTTTAACTAATATGGGAGGCTGTCAGGAAAGAGGGTAAAATATAGGAGTTTCCCGGCCAATACGGGATACTTGACAGCTATGATTGAAGGATGAACATTAATGGTTAATTTAAATGAAGTGGTGTTGCAAGCACACAAATGCCCATATTTGAGTGTCCATGTATTTGTGTTGGGGAATGTGAAGAACCCTCAACTTTGAGAGATTCTAGTTGAGAATGGCTCAGCTGGAGAGAGTTGAGAATTACAGGGTGAAGGCAATGTCAACTGGACTTCCCTGAAATCTGAATGAGATGGATGGACTATACTAGAAAAGCTTAATCTGAAAAGCACCCCATAGTACTGGTGGCAATAAACATATTAGTAATCCATGGGAAAATGTTAGGGTTCTCTGTACTTTGCCCTAACTTTGTTCTGCACTTCTAAGCTTGTGATACCTAATTTCACATAGGAGAGGTAACCTTACAGAAGCAATTAATTATCTGTCTGAGAGAGAGATTTACATGGTTTTTGAGTTTCTTCCAGCAATGATATTTCCTAATGGCAATAGTTCCTATTTAATCAGATTTAGAAATGATGCTTAGGCCTCTGATGTTTATCTTCCTGAAGAACAGGTTAGAGTTTAAATCAAGAGGAAAATAAACTAGCATTATAGCATTATAAGTTGTTGTTGTTCAGTCGCACAGTCGATTCCGACCCTTTGCGACCCTATAGACCATTGTTCTCCAGGCGCCTCTGTCCTCCACCATCCCGCTCAGCACTCCCAGTTCTGTACCCATTGTGTCTACAATCCCATCTAGCCATCTCATCTTTGGCCTCCCCCTTCTTCTTTTGCCCTCCACCTTTCCCAACATCAAGACCTTCTCAAGCGAATCCTCCCTTCTCATTTGATGTCCAAAGTACTTTAGCTTCGTCTTTACTATTAGACCTTCCAATGAGCAGTCAGGGTTGATTTCTTCTAAGATTGACCTATTGGTTCTCCTCGCTGTCCAAGGTACTCTCAAAACTCTCCTCCAACACCACATTTCAAAGGCATCTATTCTTCTGTGTTCAGCTTTCCTTATTGTCCAGCTCTTGCATCCGTACATTACCACTGGGAATACCATCGCTTTGACTATTCAAATTTTTGTTTGTAATGTGATGTCTCTGCTTTTCACTATGTTCCCCAGGTTTCTCATGGCTTGTCTCCCAAGAATCATTCGCCTTTTTATTTCATGGCTGCAATCTCCATCTGCAGTGATCTTTGATCCTAAGAATGTAAAATCTGTCACTGCTTCTACTTCTTCCCCATCTATTTTCCAGGAACTGATGGGGCCTGTTGCCATTATCTTGGTTTTCTTGATATTGAGTCTCAGGCCAGCTTTTGCACTCTCCTCCTTCAATCCAATCAAGAGGTTCTTTAGATCTCCCTCACTTTCTCCCATTAGGGTGGTATCGTCTGCATATCTCAGATTGTTGATGTTTCTCCCAGCGATTTTAATCCCATATTGTGATTCCTCCATCCCAGCATTGTGCATTATGTGCTCTGTGTATAAGTTGAATAAGCAGGGTGATAAGATGCAACCTTGTCTTATTCCTTTTCCTATTCCAAACCACTCTGTCATTCCGTGTTCTGTCCTAACTGTTGCTTCTTGGTTCATGTACAGATTTCTCAGGAGACATATGAGGTGCTCTGGTATTCTGCTAAAGGAGAGCCAACATGGCTTTTGCAAGGGCAAATCATGCTTCACTAATCTGTTGGAATTATTTGAGAGTGTCAACAAGCATGTGGATAAGGGGGATCCAGTTGACATTGTTTATCTAGACATTCAGAAGGCTTTTGACAAGGTCCCACACCAAAGGCTCTTGAATAAACTTACCAGTCATGGAATAAAGGGACAGGTCTTGTCCTGGATCAGCAACTGGCTAAGGGACAGGAAACAGAGGGTAGCACTAAATGGACACTTCTCCAAGTGGAGGGAAGTAAAGAGTGGGGTCCCCCAAGGTTCAGTACTGGGACCCCTGCTTTTCAACCTCTTCATAAATGATCTAGAGGTAGGAGTAAAAAGCAAGGTAGCCAAATTTGCTGACGACACTAAATTATACAGGGTAGTGAAAACTGTGAGAGATTGTGAGGAGCTCCAGAGGGATCTCTCGACACTGGGGGAGTGGGCAAAACAGTGGCAAATGAGTTTCAACATTAGTAAGTGCAGAGTGATGCATGTTGGGGCAAAGAACCCCAATTACATTTATAAACTGATGGGGTCTGAACTCTCTGCGACAAACCAGGAAAGGGACCTTGGTGTCCTGGTGGACAACTCAATGAAGGTGTCAACCCAGTGTGCCTCAGCAGTGAAAAAAGCAAACTCAATGCTAGGGATCATTAGGAAGGGTATAGAAAATAAGTCAGCAAGTGTCATTTTGCCTCTTTATAAATCTATGGTGAGGCCCCACCTGGAATACTGTGTACAGTTCTGGTCGCCATACCTCCAGAAGGATATTATGGAGCTGGAAAAAGTGCAGAGGAGGGCAACCAGAATGATTAGGGGACTGGAACACCTTCCTTACCATCTGAGACTGCAACGGTTGGGCCTCTTCACTCTTGAACGACGACATCTAAGAGGTGACCTGATTGAAGTTTATAAAATCATGCACGGTGTGGACAAAGTAGATAAGGAAAAACTGTTTTCCCTATCGCATAACACTAGAACTAGGGGACACTCCATGAAACTTTTGGGTACTAGTTCTCAAACAAATAAGAGAAAGTACTTTTTCACCCAGAGGATTACTGGTCTATGGAACTCACTGCCAGAAGAAGTGGTGACAGCTGTTAGTCTTGACAGCTTTAAGAAAGGATTAGACAAGTTCATGGAGGACAAGAGTATCAATGGCTATAATTATGGATACTTAAGGACAACCTCCGGGTTGGAGAGATAGGCAGGGTATCTCTCAATATCATTTCCAGGGAATCCTAAGCAGGCATCTCCTTGGGAATACCCTGAAGGAAATGGTGAGCCACTGTGTGAGACAGAATGCTGGACTGGATGGGCTGTGGCCTGTTCCAGCAAGGCTGTTCTTATGTTCTTATGTTCTTATGTTCTTATCTCTTTAATTACTTGCCACATCTTGTTGTGGTCCACACAGTCAAATGCCTTAGTGTAGTCAATAAAACAAAAGTAAACTTGTTTCTGGTATTCCTTTGTTTTCTCCATGATCCAACGTATGTTGGCAATGTGGTCTCTAGTCCCCCTACCTCTTCTGAAACCGGCCTGCACCTCTGGTAGTTCTCTCTCCACATGTTGCTGAAGTCTATCCTGTATTATCTTGAGCATCACCTTGCTGGCGTGTGGGATGGGTGCAATTGTTCGATAATTTGAGCATTCTTTGGCATTGCCCTTTTTTGGGATTGGGACGTATACTGATCTTTTCCAATCCTGTGGCCACTGTTTTGTTTTCCAAATTTGCTGGCATATTGAATGCAGGAATTTGACGCCATCATCTTTTAGAGCTTTGAAAAATTCCACTGGGATACCATCATCTCCACTAGCTTTGTTGTTTGCAGTGCTCTTTAGGGCCTTTATGACTTCGCTCTCCAGGATGTCTGGCTCAAGTTCAATTTTTTCATCATTGTGATTATCAGGAGTGTTGAGGTCCTTTTTGTAGAGTTCCTCTGTGTACTCTTTCCATCTTTTCTTAATCTCTTCTGCATCAGCTACCTCTTTTCCGTCTTTGTCCCTTATCATGGTCATTTTTGCTTTAAATGTTCCCTTTATTTCCCCAATTTTTCTGAAGAGATCTCTAGTCCTGCCTCTTTTGTTGTTTTCCTCCATTTCTTTGCACTGTTCTTTTAGGTAGTTTTCCTTACCTCTCCTTGCTTTTCTTTGAAATTCTGTGTTCAAATTATTGTATTTTTTCCTTTCTCTTTTGACTTTTGCATTCCTTCTTTCCTCTGCTATTTTAAGAGCCTCATCAGACAACCATTTTGCTTTCTTATGCTTCTTTTCTTTTGGTATGGTTTTCTTTGCTGCTTCCTGCATGATGTCCCTTATCTCTGTCCATAATTCTTCTGGCACTCTGTCTATCGAATCTAGGCCATTATATCTGTTCATCACCTCCACCGTGTATTGTTTAGGGATACTTTCTAGGTGATATCTGTCTGGTCTCCTTGTTTTCCCTATTTTCTTTAGTCTGCCTGAATTTTGCGATCAGTAGGTTATGATCTGAGCCACAGTCTGCTCCAGGTCTTGTTTTTGCTGACTGTATGGAGGTTCTCCATCTTTGGCTGCAGAGTATGTAGTCAATTTGGTTTTGGTGTTGGCCATCTGGTGATGTCCATGTGTAAAGTCACCTCTTGTGTTGCTGGAAGAGAGTGTTTGCTATGACCAGTGCATTCTCTTGGCAGAACTCTATCAATCTTTGCCCCGCTTCATTCTGTACTCCAAGACCAAATTTGCCTGTTATTCCCTCCACTTTTTGATTTCCTACTTTGGCATTCCAGTCTCCTAATATAATTTGGACATCATTTCTTGGTGTCTGTTCTATGAGGTGTTCTAGGTCCTCATAGAACTGGTCCATTGTGGCTTCATCTGCACCAGTGGTTGGTGCGTATATTTGAATCACAGTGACATTGAAGGGTTTGCCTTGAATTCTGACTGACATCATTCTGTCATTTTTGAACAATTTGTTATCAAAACCATGGAAGTCTCCTTGACCTTCCATATTTTTGCCCCACTAACAAGGGGAAGGAAATTATGTAGCATTATAAGTACTTATCACATATTTGTTTTTACAGTTCCTGCCATATTAGCTTCTCTAATATCAATGCTTCTGAGGTATAAACCTAACTTCCCATGAGAACACAAGTGTTATGAATAGTCAATATAAGTTTGTACTAGCTTTAACATGCGGGATAATAGGAAAAACATAAAGTAAGGGTGTGTCACAGACTGAACAGTGTAGGTGGAACTAAGGGGAATTCTGCAGAGCTGGACACACTGGTTTCTAATTTGTGCCTCCCTTGAAATGCTGTTCAGCTGCACCATAATTTGGACCCAGACTGATTTTGATCTCCTTGAATCTCCTATCTGGTAACACTTGATGGTTACTAACATGACAAATATGCTAGCAGAGTCTTCTTGATGCAATTTGACATGCAAGGTGTGTAGCTATTATCCTCTGTTGAATTTGCTACCAGAGTAATTACAGATGAACCTTTTTACATTCAACATAATAGGGGGAATCCGTTTGCATTATTTCAACATCACATTGCTTTTTATTGCTTAAACTGATTGCAGTGTGTTGGGGCAAAAGGCTACAAAACACTCCCTGTTTAGTTTAAGAAAGCAATCTAACAACAGGCAATTTTCTTCTCTAGTTTCCTGAGCATCTGACAGCAGGACAAAACAATTTATGTATTTAAGTCCAGAGATAATTAAAACTGCCCATTTCCTTCCCCTTGTTAGTGGGGCAAAAATATGGAAGGTCAAGGAGACTTCCATGGTTTTGATAACAAATTGTTCAATGCTCCCAGTACTTTCCTGGTTAGAACTTTCCCTCTAGTCATTCATACATTGATATTTGAGATGGTGCCTATTATTTCCATGAAATGAGAATTTTTTTTTCTGCACTTGTCTATGTGACTCTGGTTATCAGGTTAATTCTTGATCAAGTTTGTGGGAGGATAGTGAAGAACAGGCACAGTCTAGCCATTGAAATGAAACCACTTGTTTAAAACATTATTGTCTGTGCAACTGGTATTTCTTCTAAGATAAATAAATACATATATTAGTTTTGATCAAAAGAATTCTTTGTGAGTCAACAGTAGATAAATTATACATTCTCAAATGAGGGGGAGAATTTCATCTCCCATATACTCAAAAGGTAATATTCACTTATTTGAGATATAGGATTCTGTTTATGAATGTTTCAGCCACACCAGTAGCACCAGTTCCATAATTTTTTCCTATCAAATTGAGACCTCATTTGGGAGACATTAAAAAAATGAGAAAAGTCCCATCTACTTTCTTGAGTTATTTACACCAAGGGACACTTTTCACATTGCCATTGGGATGTGGATTCTATAGAGAGCATTGATCCACTTATGAAGAAGCATAAAACACCTTATACTGAGCCAGATTGCTGGTTTATCAAGTCTGATATTGTCAAATCTGACTATCAACTATCTAGCGTTTTAGTTAGATTGCTAGTTTCCTGGTGTTTCCCATCCAAGCAATAACCAAGCATTGTCCTGTTTAACTTCCAAAATCAGCAATCTCCATTATCTCTACATTGTCTAGAGATAATGTAATGTTAAATCAGTGTAAATGTGCCAGGTGCTACAATAAGGATCAGACAATTCAGTTGTGCATCTGTTAGTGCAGTTTACTTGTATATAGTGACAGACTGCACATAGGGTTTGTGGAACTACTTTGTGAATAGCACTCCCACCTTGATGTAATTACAGATATACCATGTAAGTAACATTGAGTAGCACTCTCATAACTACTTAATAGAATTTCAGCTAATATTAATATTTCTGGGTGGTCTACAATCCACGTTTGAAAGGGCAAATGAAACATCAATCTGTGCAGGATTGCAATAATTTCTGTGCAAAATGGCATTGTTTTTGGCTCAGGATTCATGAGAAATAGGTTATGCAGCAGAGAACTGGCAGAAGAATAGAGGAAAGTGGCAGGAGGGTAAAGCCAGAGTCTTATTTTTATAGGAAGGCAAGAAACTCCAGTAATGCAGGTGGGCATCACTGTAGAGGTTTAGAATGATAAGACTCAGAAAATTGCCAAGGACAATACATTTTGCAGGACTCAGCACATCCTTAGCTGGAAATATTATTTTCAGAGTTGTGATTAAGGAAACAAAGCAAGGCAGATCAACGATTAAGTTTCAGATTAGGAAGGAAATAAAACAAAATTCACAAAGTTTCTGAAATGCTTTGGGAATGACTTAGATATAATTGTTCTTGTTCAGTCGCACAGTCGATTCTGACCCTTTGGGACCCTATGGCCCATTGTCCTCCAGGCACCTCTGTCCTCCACCATCCTCCTCAGCGCACCTAGCTCAGTGCCTATTGTGTCTACAATACCATCTAGCCATCTCATCTTTGGCCACCCCCTTCTTCTTTTGCCCTCCACCTTTCCCAGCATCAAGGCCTTCTCAAGTGAATCCTCCCTTCTCATTTGATGTCCAAAGTACTTTAGCTTCATCTTTACCATTTGACCTTCCAACGAGCAATCAGGGTTGATTGCTTCTAAGATTGACCTATTGGTTCTCCTCGCTGTCCAGGGGACTCTCAAAACTCTCCTCCACCACATTTCAAAGGCATATATTCTTCTGCGCTCAGCTTTCCTAATGGCCCAGCTCTCACACCCATACATTACCACTGGGAATACCATCGCTTTGACTATACAATTTTTTTGTTTTCAAGGTGATGTCTCTACTTTTCACTATGTTCCCCAGGTTTCTCATAGCTTGTCTCCCAAGAATCAGTCATCTTTTTAATTTCATGGCTGCAGTCACCATCTGCAGTGATCTTTGATCCTAAGATAGTAAAGTCTGTCACTGCTTCTACTTGTTCCCCATCTATTTTCCAGGAACTGATGGGGCCTGTTACCATTATCTTGGTTTTCTTGATATTGAGTCTCAAGCCAGCTTTTGCACTCTCCTCCTTCAACCCAATCAAGAGATTCTTTAGGTCTTCCTCACTTTCTGCCATTAGGGTGGTATTGTCTGCATATTTCAAATTGTTGATGTTTCTCCCAGCAATTTTAATCCCATATTGTGATTCCTCCATCCCTGCATTTTGCATTATGTGCTCTGTGTATAAGTTGAATAAGCAGGGTGATAAGATGCAACCTTGTCTTATTCCTTTTCCTATTCCAAACCGCTCTGTCATTCCGTGTTCTGTCCTAACTGTTGCTTCTTGATTCATATACAAATTTCTCATGAGGCATATGAGGTGTTCTGATATTCCCATCTCTTTAATTACTTGCCACATTTTGTTGTGGTCCATACAGTCAAATGCCTTGGTGCAGTCAATAAAACAAAAGTACACTTGTTTCTGGTATTCCTTTGTTTTCTCCATGATCCAACGTATGTTAGCAATGTGGTCTCTGGTCCCCCTGCCTCTTCTGAACCCAGCCTGCATCTCTGATAATTCTCTCTCCACATGCTGCTGAAGTCTATCCTGTATTATCTTAAGCATCACCTTGCTGGCATGTGGAATGAGCGCAATTGTTCGATAATTTGAACATTCTTTGGCATTGCCCTTTTTTGGGATTGGAATATATACTGATCTTTTCTCATCCTGTGGCCATTGTTTTGTTTTCCAAATCTGCTGGCATATTGAATGCAGTAATCTGATTCCATCATCTTTTAGGGCTTTCAAAAATTCAACTGGGATACCTTCAACTCCACTAGTTTTGTTGTTTGCAGTGCTTTTTACGGCCTTTCTGACTTCACTCTCCAGGATGTCTGGCTCAAGTTCAATTTCCTCATCATTGTGATTATTAGAAGTGTTGATGTCCTTTTTGTAGAGTTCCTCTATGTACTTTTGCCATCTTTTCTTAATCTCTTCTGCATCAGCTAACTACTTTCCATCTTTGTCCCTTTCATGGTCATTTTTGTTTTAAATGTTCCCTTGATTTCCCCAATTTTTTTGAAAAGATCTCTAGTCCTGCCTCTTTTGTTGTTTTCCTCCATTTTTTTGCACTGTTCATTTAGGTTGTTTTCCTTATCTCTCCTTGCTTTTCTTTGAAATTCTGTATTCAAGTGATTGTATTTTTCCTTTCTCCATTAAGCCCTTTCAAATCCCACCAGTTTGTAAGAGAATAAAATATGCTTTTTTAGCAGTCCCATAGTGTTTTTCTTTAGGAAAAAAACATGTACCTATAACCTTACATGTTTTAGTATAATCAAGATACACAAAATAAAAACAAGAATGTGTGAGTTCTCTTTCGAGGCTTTATGACGAAAGTCTATCAATTCCTAAAAGAATTCTTAAAAATCAAAATCCTGTCCCATGTGCTTTAAAGCTGTGTGAAATAGCCAGTGGGAGATTTTGGTGGATCGGCTGGGTATGTTAGAGATTTTTTTAAAAAGGGGTTTATTTAATATTTTTAAATCACTAATATTCTTTACTGTTCTGACATAATTGGATTTATTGTATTTTTTATTTTTTTTTCAGGACTTGTGTTTGAGTTCTTTGAATTGTGAGTTAGAATCCTTAGGTATTCAGATATGATGCCATAGAAATAAGTTTGATACCCCTTTCCCCTTTTCATACAAATGCCCACATGGTAGACAAGTGAAAAATGGGCCTCTTTCTGATTAGAGTAATTGTACCTGTTGCATTCGTTCAGCACAAAAAAGGGGTGATTTTGTTTCAGTTTTCTTATATCAAATTTATCAAAATCTTGAATTTTCTGAAATTTATAAGCCACACATATGGAACAGTAAGCACATAGTTGTTGTTTATTAAAATTCAAATGCAAGGAAAATAGATGTGAATAGACTTTACCATTCTCCCCTTCTCCTTTGTTTTGGCCATACTTAAGAGTGAGTGGATGAGAATGTGATATTTCTGTCAGGATTGCCATTTTGAAAGTGAACAATTAAAATTGTCTGATGCCCTAATCCTATAGCAACTATCCAGCCCTACTGCTGCTAAACATCTGTGTGGACAATTCCCCATGATGTGTTTAGTACTGCATCACTTTTGGCCCTTGATAAGTAGCTAAGGGAGGGGAAATGAACTGTAGTGCCACCAAAACCACATCAGCACCTTGAGACTGAAGCAAGGAGTACTACAAAATTTTGAGGGAAGAAGGAGCTCATCACTCAACCCACAAGTTGACCTTAGGAAACTGCCACTGCCACTGCCACATGTAAAGCTTTTAATTGTAATATAAATAAAACTTTGTTTCCAGTTACAATTTCACTTTCAAATGAAATACTTGTTGAAATATCCTGCATCTACAGACTCCTTCCACCCCCTCAGGCTAATTGACCTCATGGTGTGTGAGTTGGGTAATAAAATGTGCCCCATTTAATTCTAGAGAATTAATATCCTTGTCAACAGTCAACAATATTCACCTACTTCCTTTGTCTTATGACTAATTAGTGGAACTATTAATTGTCTGGAAAGGTAGGAACACCACTAAGCACAGCTTCTTCAGACATGGTATTAATACTGGCTTAATGACACAGGACTAAAGGTTGACTCAAGCAGACTTTAATGGGTTCAGAGACCTCTTTGTCATTACCAATTTAAACCTCAAATACATCTGAGCTGATTGTTGAATTAGCTGACATAAATCTCTTACTGTGTTAAGCGTTCAAATATCTTAGTGGCCAGTAGTGCAGAGTATGTTAGTAACATTTGAGGGGAAAATGAAATCAATATGGGTTACTCACAAATAAATGGTACCATCAAAAACAGGGATGGGGTTTTAAATATGAACAATTGCCAATTTTTCAGATAATGTTTGCTTCTGTATACCAAGAGTCTTTGCCCCTAAAGATGTTGATTGACAACCATAGCTTACCACTGGACTGGCTGGTGACAGCTGATGTGAATTGCCATTCAGCGGTATATGGAAGATCACAAGTTCTGGACACATCCTATATATGTAGCTGAAATTTGCTACAGTTATCTTTTTAGTTTTGGGGGGATCCCTTAGTCTGTGTGTTCAGGGCATCAAAGAAGATGGTGCCATGAAGAACCATCAGGCTTTAAGATCAGATTAAAGAAATTGTCATGTTGCTAAAAATAGCTTTTCTTTTTCATGCTTCCTGTATTTCATTGCAAAGGATTAGAAGCATGGATTTTGAAATAATATTTTCCATTCCCATCTCTGCTGGGAATCCCAAATTGTTCAGGAGAGCTTCATACTTCAAGAGTGCAGCAAGCAGGGATGGGGCCTTTGATCAGGGAACAAAAAGAAATATAAAATCCACACTCATCGGCCCCATAGGCTCCATCCTTGTCCACTCACTCTCACCCTTCTGATGATGAGGAAGAAGGTCTGAAGGGAACATCAGGGCACATCCTCTTTAAGCCATCTCCAAACTTTCTCCCTCCAGACAGAAGGTTGGAGTAAAACATGTATGCTTCGCCTCATGCCCTTTCAATACATGAATTAATTCTGTTTTGGCACAAGTCCAGAACAAGACTATTATACACATATCTTTTCTTCTTCAAGAGCTGCATCTAACTCCGAATATTCGCTATAATCATGGTGATCAGCCATGAAGATTGTCCTGGGAGCTGTTGTGTATGCAAGCAATTCATCAGTCACCACATGCAACTCAGCTGCCAGCAATAGTTCAGCTGAGGAAGCTCAGCCCATGCGTCCCCAATCACCCAATCAACAACTAGCGCGGGAAACCTCCCCGCTGTAGATGATCCTTTGGAAGGTTGCAACAAGCCTTAGTGAGGTTAGGCAGACCTTAGGAAGGTTCGCAGTATGTCCCCCAATGACATCACTGCGACTGCAACCAATGAGTGCCTTTGGGGGAAAATTCAAATACAGTATATAAGGAGCTGCGTCTCCTACATGTGCCCATATACAGATTGACCATGCTGAAATAAAGAAGTGTTTGGCCCGCCTGCTGGCTCTGTGTGCATTCAATCTGCCTACATCAAAGGAGCAATATAGTCTTCCAGTAGTCTTCCATTTGCCTTTTACATCACATAATACACATACCACTGATCCATTTCCACAAATTACTTTCTGGTCCAGAGTCCTTTTGGCACACAAAGTCCTCATCAGTCCCAGGACAGTATTGATGTAGCTGCTGCCCAACATAAAGATGGATTCAAGGGGGATTTAGTCCACTTGGGGACCATCACCCTTCCCTGTGGACTTCGCCACCTAAGGCAATTAGTCCTCAGGGTTGTCAGGTTATTTAACCATTGCCTAATGATAGGCATATCCTTTGCACTCATTTATTCCCTTGAGTGTCAAATGCAGCATTCATTTTTATTCTTCTATTTCCCTCCCCCTTTTACCCACACCATCTCCATGTGCACGCATGCCAAGATGATGGAAGTATTTGCTACTGTCTACATCTAACTTTACCATTTCATTTAACCCTGCAGTTGAACCCAGGAAGTCTGGTAAATCACAGTCATGTTAGATGAAGTATGAAATAAAGAGAAAGAAAGGATGGCTGACATTGAGTGATGTTGTAGCTTGGCACTAGAGTGTCCATAAGAAATCGTATGTTTAAAACTCAGCTGGGATGGGCTTCCAAGATAAATGGTGTCAGGCTTCAGGTTGTTATCTACAAAAATGGCACAAATGTTTGCTAGTAGAAAGACAGAGAAATCTGCTTAGTTTCAGAGTATTCCCTTCTGCCAAATCTCAAATCTTTTGCACCTGTTCAGATTTAATTCTAATTTGTATTGTTAATTCTTGTAACATATGAGATCCTGCTGCATGTAGATAAAATTTTTATTTCTCACACAGATTTGGAAAGGCACTAATTTTTACTGAGGCTAATGAAGTGATAGAACAAATGAACTCAATATACATTTAGTGCATAACTAAATAATAATAAAACAATCACCAGGGGAAGCTTTCCTTAAATTGTGAGAGCAATCACTGAGCAGCTGAGTTACAATACTTTGGTTAAGAGCATACTTAATCATACTTATTAAAATCCTGATTTGTCTTCTTTATGTGTTAAAAAAGAAAAAGGTGGAGGGGCTATTAATGTAGGTGGGTTAGGTCAGAGGAATGTGAAAAGAACAGCTTGACTTCTTCACTGGCTCAAGTTCCAGCCTGATCTGGAGGATGGTGGAGTCTTTGAATTAAGTCCTGCTAGCAAAGAATTCTGGTATTTTAGGGCTAAGAAGATTGAATATTAGTGATAATACAAGAAAGATCAGCCAGTCCTAGCCTCTGATTGTGTCTGGGCATTCAGTTACAGCAGCAATAAATCAAGGATTACACTTTCCCTTCAATGCAAAGTTATTTTATATTTATGTGCTATTAATGGATATAGACAGATTCAAGGTGGCTAATTTCACCATTTACTAAGAATGAATGCATTAACCTTGCAGAATACGGTATCTGTTAAAGTGGACATGTTGATGTAAGGAGGCAATGTACTTTGAAAACAAAAGTGATTGTATGAGGCATCGCGGCTAGGATTCTACATGCCTCATACAAAGTCCAAATCTGTATAAAGTCCAAACTTGTGGAACTAAGTTTGGATGTTGTATGAGGTATCACTGTATAGTATTAACTCAGTTTCATTTTTCACATTTTGGTCAGTTTCAGCTGCAAGAGAGTAAGTCAGGGGTGCCCAAACTACAGCCAGAGGGACAGATATGGCTTCCAAAGACATTTCATCAGGCCCACAATGTCCTCACCAAACCAGGAAGTGAATACAGATGCTTCTGTACATGCATGAAACTGGCCATATTTACTTCCTGGTTCAACGTGGATGTCCTCGCACATGTGCAGAAGCATCCATATTTACTTCCTGGTTTGGCCCGGATGTCCACGTGCATGCACAGAAGCATCTGTATTTATTTCATAGTTTGGTGCAGACATCCTTGTGCATGCGCAGAAGCATCCATATTCCTGGTTTGGTGTGGATGTGCTTGTTCATGCGCAGAAGCATCTGTGTCAAACTATGAAGTAAATGTGGCCTCTTTCATGCATGTGCAGAAACGTCCATGCCAAACCAGGAAGTAAATATGGATGCACATGCACAAAAATGCCCTGTTCCTGGGGTATGGTCTGGCCCGCTCAGCTAATCAAGGGGCTTGGTCAGGCCCCCAACAAAAAATGTTTAGGCACCCCTGGAGTAAGTGCTGAGCAATGATGACATCTTGGGAGCAGAAGCTTAGGCACCCACTTGATAGAATGCGTAGGGAGATCCCCAAACATACCAGATATGGCTTATCACAGGCTCAAGTAAGGAAATAAACATAGCCATCTGAAGACCCTCTTTGCTTTGCAGGCGCACCCCCCAATAAAGGACTCAGACACTGATGAAAGTGGATAACGGCATTGGGCCACATTTATTGATTCATGCCCTAGTCCGAATTATAAATTTCTATTGGTATTCAACCAATTATAATTCTTAAGGCAAGCAGGCCGAAGTAACACTGGTAAGGTACCACCCAAAATTGCAAATGGCAATTGGTTACAATGTATCCATTTGTATCAATTTGTTTGTTGACAACAAACAAATTGTTGACCGTAGTCAATACCTAACTATTGACCCCACCCTCTGACGCGTATCCGTAAAATAACGGGGTGATGCATGCTGTATAGCTCTTGCCATCACCCCATCGCCTGGTTCGTCGTTGACCGGACAACGTTTAATCAACTTGTGCCTGTCTAGTGTTGTCCAGTCAATTGCGAACCTGCCGGATACCTGTGGGTCATAAATGTTTACCTTACCAGTGCTACCCGCCACACGGAGAGGCTCAATAAAGGCTCGACGCCCCTCCCCCAGACCGTCAGCTCGGTCAACAGGCCTGCTCGCCAATCTCCTGACCGGAGGTCCATACCTCCCTGTGACAGATGGACCCCATCTCCTGAGTAAAGCTCATAATTTTGTAGGCTGATTGCGGGGTGCCTAATGACGCGCCGCCAACCCTCGTCGAGAAGGAACCGGGCAATAGCCCTGCTCAACGAGCGACGAGCTCGATCAAGGGCCTGGAGGTCGAACCCTCCCCTGTAAGCATGCCGCGGTACCATGTCTGACCAAATGAGGGTTGTGGCAGGCCACACATAATGTAAGTAAGCCAGGTCACCGCAAATCGCATGCTTCAGCGATAGTCCAGTGACCTGTCCCAAATCATTGCCCCCAAGGTGTATGATCAGAATATCTGGCGGGTCAGCATTCCTGCTGTATAAAAGGAATGGCAACAGTTCCCGCCATAACATACCGCGCTTACCACACCACCTGAGACTTGCGGATGCACCCAGTCCCAGTCGGGGTCCACTCTGTCGCCGCAGCGTACGACGCTGCCCTATGCACGTAGCTGTGGCCCACCAGCCATACTGTCACCGGTGTAATACGACACCCAAGATCTGTCAAGGAAAAAAGGGGGGAAGAAACAGTGCAGTGACTAAACTGGTACTCACGGTTGAAGAGGGCGAACACAAAACTGAAAACATTGTGATCCCCACCCTCCCATGCGGCGTCTTTCCGCCCCGGAGTACCCAAAAGCAGCCGCAGTAGAAGCCGCCCCTATCCTGAAAGAATGGGTGCCGTAACGAGCCCCAGGGAGGCCAACACTGTCTAGTGCTTTACCGGTCACCTTCCAAAATTAAAATTTAGTAAGGGGAGACCCATCTTGGTGACAGAAAAACGGGCCATGGTGCGTGCCACGCAGTGCAAGCAACTCCTGTAGGGCACCAACCAGACCGATGTCTCAAATGTCTTGTAGCAGTATACACGACCGCCTACCGTGCTGAAAAAAACCCGTGAGGACTGCATCCCCACTCGAGCCCACTCATGTGCCAGAGACATCATCGAGTTCCAGTGCCCTACGAGACACCTCCGCCTTACACATGTGGTACCAACTCTGGGACCCTCTCAATGATGCGGAGCGCTCCCCAAGGCTACCATAGTAGCCGTGTGGCTAAGAGCCACCTCCTACCTATCTGTACATGGGTATGCCACCTCGTGTAAGGTGGGTCGAAATGCTGGGCAGAAAAGTGACGCGTGCCGGGGCAGCGGGCATGTTCTCGCGTCCACCCGCCCCTGACATGACACATGAACTCATAGTGATACGCCTTATGCGTGCGATGTGCCAATGACATGTCCGGTCCCCTTCAGCTCACCTAACTTCAAGCTATTGGCCAAAGTGGCAAGTGGAATTCCTCCGCTCCTGGATAAAAGCACGGGAACGGGCGATCCGCTGGTGGGGAAAAGGCACAGTAAGGTCATTATTCACACCCAGGACACGTCTGGTCTGGAACAGCACATCTCGGCGTAGGCTTCGCAAACGAATAGACAAACTACAGTCAGGGCCCGGGGATTAGCATTTCAGGGCGTTGACAATGCGCAACACTGCCGCATTGCCACGCAGCAACTGGACCACTGAGTAGGCCCACTCCTTGCACCATAGGCGCAGTGCTCCCCAAAACAGGTGAAAAGCACTATCACTGTGATCACGGGGGCAATCCGGGCACCCACCAGTAGAGTAAACCCCATAAGTGAGAGGCCGGCGGCATCCGACCGCGCCAGATATCTTACAGTGGACCACTAGGTCCGATCCCACCAAGTGACCCCCGAATAAGAAGGGGCATACTATATGTTTGGCAACCAATGCCAAAGGCAGAAATGCGAGGTTAGAAGATGGGGCCTCGGTCTATTCAGGCGCCAAGGGGACACCCAGGTCCCACCTGAGTGTCTGAATTGTGATGAGGAGACGCGTACACGTGTCCAAGCCCCGTTTAACCCCGGACCCAAAAGTTGTCGAGGTAATGGGCTGGAGACCGAGACCCCAACCTGTGAGCAAATGCCCACTGAATGAAAGTCCCAGATCGGTCGGGTGCTGAACCTGAATTAACGCATTCAGAAAGGGATTGGCCTTATCTAATTAAAATCCCCCTCAAAACCTAAAAACCTGATAGGTCTAAATAATGGGGTGCACTGGCAAAAAGCTGGAAGCCGAGTGCATATCACACTGTGCCAAAACAGGACCAGAATTGCGTGAGCACACCACCCATAGTAGCCGAGTCAACTACGAGTACCTGACCGAACAAGGTCATCAGGAAGGTCATCCCTGAATGGAGCACCCACAGGGTAAGCTGAATGGAGGATTATATTACATTCACCCTTTTTCTAGCTCAGTATGAGCTTCATGGGGGATACCTTTGACTAAGGAAAGGTGGTTCCAAGAAGGGCCCCCGCTACTCTCATAGCCCCCAACTTCCATAACTGTGGACAGTGGAGCCCCCTCCCTGTTACCCTGGAAGGGAACCAGATTAGTAGCATCCTGGGGCCCCCAGTACCCCGAATGGATACAAAAAACCCCATTGAAAACCCCCCAGCAGGTTTCCCGCCCACTCGCTTCTTGGGAGACAGAGTGACATCCCCCCAGGCTGACTATAATAGGGGCGGGGGGGGGCCTAACAACAAGAATATGTGGTTCAGAGGGAGCTCTGATCGCCCCTGCGCACAAGTCGGTCACGACCGTGATGCTTAGTACACACATTGTCAGCTGAGCAGGCCGAACACAGTAGGCGGGCCGCAACCCCCCGCCCGACCAGTTTGCTTGGGGCCAGTGTCTGAAAAGCCCGCTGCTCAGCATGACCACCATGGTGCCCATCACCAGATACCGTTCCGTGGAACTGATGTACATGAGCACCCTTGGTGACAGAACTCGTCCCTCCTCTCTCGGGATATCTATAGCCACCCTCGTCCACATCCCCCACGATGAGCCAACTGTAATGGGCCCATCCGATCAACCAGGATAGTGGGCCCCAAGGTGCTCGGTGGCTAACGACAGTGGGACATCTCTTTGCCGCAACCGTCCCATCCGTCTCTCTCCTGCCAGTGGGCTCGCGGTTCAATAGGGAGAAAATCCACATGTCCCCCTACGGCCCTCGCCCCTGATGGCCTGCGGCCAATAATCAGCCGGGGCCTGTAGTAGCCGATCCTCAGCCAGGCCCTCTACGGGACGTCCTGTGTAACGGGGCCTACGCAGCAGAATCCAGACAGCCCCCACGATGCCCCACACCGTTCCGAGGGCGGACGCCTCAGTGCATGGTGGCTTACTACGGGGGACCACACGCTGTCTCTATCGTCCAGCCCGTACCCCCCATCCCCATTCGGGTCTCAGTTCACAGGGGTAATATATATCCACGTACTCCCCCCCCCACCAAATCTTTTCCCTCCCGATCTTGAGCAGATGATCACTAGGGGGGGGCATGAATAACCAGTTGACGGCAGTGCCCATGCTGAAGCATGATGTACAGCGGGCATGCACAGCGGGACCTGGACAGCCCCTGTGATGCCACGTGCCGCCCCGGGAGCGTAAACCCCCACCCCCAAACGTCGTGCCAGAATGCAACCAAGGGGCACTGGGATAGGATGGCGAGTGATGCCCCCAGCCTCAAATAGGCAAGGCCAAGAGCACTGCCCCCACTGGGAATGGACTGTGATGTGTGTGCATTCAACTTGAACGTAATACTCACAAGTTGCACCCCCGTGAGCCGCCCCCACCGGGGGTTCCGGCCCACGGTGGGCGTCGGAGCTCGCGACCGAAATCGAGCTCTGAGGCGACCTCCAATACACTCCCACCGCAGATCCAGACAAACGGGAAGCCGCGAGACAGCAGCGGGCACAGGCCGGTGTGTCATGAGAAGCACAGCCCAGCCGGCCGCCTTGTGGAGAGTGGCCGCGATCAAAGTAGCCGGCAGACACAAAGGGGCTCCGACGTTTGGAAAGGGGCCTGCCACGAAAAAACCCCTAGTAGGTGGGCCAGGTGGGCCGGACGGCCCGCTTGGTATAGCGTCAGAGGCCCCCAGTTTGAGAACCTGGGCTAGAATAGGGCCCTGTCCGGAACCCGGGCCCTAACGGGCAAAACGTGCTGTGAGCCAGCGCCAGGCCCCCCTCCCAATTGTTCCGGCCCGTAGCAGACAGGCGTGTGCCGAATCCTCTGAATGGCCAATCCCTAGGGGTGCCTCTAGCACCACCACGTGGGCCAGTAATGCCTGCCAACCCCCTGCATAAGTGGGGCCAGGTGGGCCGGATGGCCCACCTGGCATGGTCCAGGGTCCCTACTTGAGAGCCAGGCCCTAAAACGGCCATGCCCAAACTCCGGCCCATGCAGGGCCGGGGAAGTCCTGCTGTGCAACCGCGCCCGGCCCACCCCCCTGCTCCACACCCGTGGCCAGGGATTGAGGGCCGAGGGCCGAAGCCCCTGCAGGGCCGGTCTGAGGGCGGAGGGCCGCGGGCCACAGCCTGAGCTGCCCTACCCCACCAATCCCGGTGGGAGCCTCCGGTTGGAGGTCCTATCAAGGGGGTGCAGTCGCGGTCCTCCGACCCGACCACTGCCCGCCTAAGCCTTCTTTCAAGAAGGCATAAATGAGAGGCCAAAGACCTACCTCTAAGGCTGCAGCCTAGGTATCAAACTGCTGACCTAATTAATCCCCTCGCAAAGATGCAAAGGAAAAGTGGGGAATCGAACTCCCAACCTTTGTCCCCAAAGACAAAGACTTAAAGCACTGAGCTATCCAGCAGCTTGCAGAAAGGGAGCCTCAACAGAGGCTAACAAAGGAGGAAGCGACGGAGCAAATTCCTCTGCCCCGTCGCTTCTAAAGCAAATCTTGCAGCGACTCCTTCTAAGGTCTTGCCTCTAGGAAGGAGAGAGTGCGACGGAGCAATTGGAAAAACTTCTCCTCTCTGTCGCTTCGGAAAATGGCAGCTCGGCTGTCTCGTGTTCACCCCTTTTATAAGGGTGCTGGCCATGCCCCCTAACTACCCGGGTGCTCTTCGTCCGGTGGGGGGGGGGCCGCAAAGAGCGCGGCGGCCATTTTGGCGCCGCGCTTGCATTATCAAGATAAATCTGGCAATCTATCAAGGAGTAAAGCATAACTACGAAGCACAAAGGGATCTGTTATAGACTGCACAATGGAGTTTGTAACTGAAATGAGTCAAGTGCTTTGTTGACCAAAAACAAGTTTCACATGGTAGTATTAAGAACCTAACAAAATAAAAAACAGTGGGCAGCACCCAGTGGCTAGTCCCAACTAGCACAGGCCTTCTGATTCAGTGGAACTTGCTTGCATAAGTGTTGACTTGCCATTCAGCAATTGATTCCATGAGTCCACTCTTAGCTGGCACAAGGGATAAGACACTGGCCAATATGACTGCTCAGGAAAAATGAGATGCTACGCATTCTAAGCAAAACAGCCATTTTTTACTCCAGTTTCCTCCAGAACAAGAAGTGTCAATCCTCCTAGTCAACTCTTTTTCTTTGCCAATTGTAAATTGTCTGGCATTTTGGAGAAATATGTTATGCATTGAATGGGATCAAGGATCCTTTTGTCTCCTCAAATGTCAAACCATGAGAGAAGAGAAGGAAATTAAGGGGAACATGAAGGAAGCAGAAAGCAAAGAGAAATGACAGGATGAGGGAGGGGTGTGTGGTGGGATGAAAAGAAATATATCACACAAATTTCCTCATTAGTTAAAATAACCATCAGAGATGGGACAGGCCCATTCTTCACTTGCATCTTCTTCGAACACTTGTATCAATTTAAGAATGAAGCATGCAGGTGGATGTTTAGATTATTTCACCTTACGTAGATCATAATCTTTAAAAAGGAAATAACATTTTATTACTCTTTGTCATTTCTTTCCTTGTATTTTCATTGCCTCAGAAATATATTCTGCATCAGTATATTTCCTTTCTCCTCAAGATCACTCCAAAATGGCAGGGTCTTTAAATTGGCATTCATTATGATTCAGAAAAAGTGTCAAGAAGCTTGGACAAAACTGAGAGAAAGAGAAATTAACATACCAGCCAGGATGTACACAGGCGGGAAGTCAACTGTTGAAAATGAAATTACATAAATTAATATTGCAAACAGGTATGCTTTTATTACAAAATGTAAATTCGTGTATTAATGTACTGCCTTAGGCAATCAACATTTGAGTATTTGATTAAAATATAATGCTGTGTATAAGCTGTCCAAATATGTTGTGTATTAATGAAAACAGAAAAGCTAATTTCTCATAAAAATTATAATTCTAACCTGTAGATCATTCAGACACTATATCTGAACTCATATAATTTCAGTGGGTTGCCCCATCTGCTCATCACACAGCAATGGAGTAGAGAAAAAAAGGAGTGGGGGAGGTTTTAGAGACAAAGAGCATGAGAGGATAGGTAGATTTTAAAGAGGGCACAGGAAGGAGGTTGTAGAGGACAATAAAGGAGAGGAAAATATAATTCCAGGACATGAGAAATCCAGGACATGTGTGTGTGTGTGTGTGTGTGTGTGTGAGAGAGAGAGAGAGAGAGAGAGAGTGAGTGTGTGTTGTGAGAAACTCTTTCATGCAGCAGAACAGCAACAACAACAACAAAACCCACACAAGATGTAGCTCCCGAAGACGGAATGATTGCAACATAGTTAGCCTTCACATGGTGCGAATGGCTAGACATTCTTGCCTAGATGTCCTTCCGCAAGAGCCTTAAGACCTGGCTTGCACAGTGGGTGTGGGGGGCGGCTGGGGAGATAGCCATTATGGGCTGGCTTGTTTAAGTATTGCCCAGGCTGTAAGCTTTGAAAAATCTTGTGATGGGGCATTGGAAGGCATTTTAACATTTTAAATTTTTTTAAAATTTTAAACAAATCTTGTTTTTAATGCTTTTTTAAAAAAATTGTAAAGTTTTTATTTGTTTTATGTGTAAGCCGCCCCGAGTCGCCTTGGCAAGGGAGTGGTGGTAGAAATGCAATCAATCAATCAATCAATCAATCAATCAATCAATCAATCAATCAATCAATCAATAAATAAATAAATAAATAAATAAATAAATAAATAAATAAATAAATAAATAATCTTGCCCCATCCTAGAACTGGGGAAAAATGAATCACACTAGAATTTATCTGTTTGTACTGAGAGCTCCAGTGGGGCTTCTCTGGTCATGTGGGATTTAAAAGCATTGAGAGCATATAAAGAATCAACAAAACTCCTGGAACAATCATGCAAATTGGTGCTTCCTTCCGCTTGGTGTGGATATGGATCTCATATGGATAATCAAGGTGTTCTTTCCATGGAAAAAAAAGTTTACTAGTCATCCAACAAAGGAGAAAAAGTAGCTGTCATAAAACTAAAGTTCAGCATCTTGAAAAACTTGAATACTGATACACACAAGGAGAACATATAGTTTCTACCATCCTTGTTAGACAAAGAGCAAACAATAAATCACACTCTAAATTGAAAGCTGTTTAACAATTTCTTCGTTAGCTCGGACAGGGCAAACATTGAAAATTCTACCTACAAATAAGTTGCACTAGTAACAAGAAGGGACGCACGGTGGCAACCAAAATGGCAGCTGCGCGCTTTGCCAGCCCCGCCCCTGAGAGCCGTGCACTTTGGCTGAGCAAGGGGGCAGAGCAGAGCTTCCTTTTAAAAGGGGAGACTCTGCACGCCCTTGCTGGCTTTGCAAGCTAAATCAGCTGGGCCAAGGGCGCGTTTGGTCCCCTTTCCCAGCCGATTTCCCCAGGCTCCATTGGAGCCAATTTTGGCGGCGTTTGGCCATGTACCTCCTCATAGGGCATGGTGCCCTAGTAGGCTGCGAGGGTGACCGCCTGGGCCACCTTCGTAGCAGGCGCCGTGCGGTCGAGGTTATAGGCCCCTTGGCCTGATGAGGGCCTTGTGCAGGCCACTTCCCTGGTTTGGGGGTATTCCCCCCTCCACTGAACCTCTGTGCCATGGTGCGGAAGAAAAGGGCCTGCTCAGGCGGGCCTTCGTGGTCATGCTGCACTGAAATGCCCAGATTGGCACCAGCCCCCATGAGGCCTATATCGGGTGCCAGGGCCCCAGTTCTCAAGCCGGAATCCGGACCTCCCCCAAGTTGTAGGGCTTGGGTGAGGTCGGGACCTGCAGCCCCCAATGAGGCCTCTGGGTGAGGCAGGGCCAGGTCTGAGCCTGCTCGGGCAGCACCCGTCCCTGACCCAACATCGGGGGGTTTCCCAGAACCCCCGGTAGGGGGAGCTGGGGGGTGCACCTGGTGAGTATGGAGGTCACGTCAGCTCACATTACACGGGTTCCTGGCCTTCAACCTCTGCGGCTCATTGGCCTTGGCCGCAGCAGTCGGCTTCAGTTGTTCCATCCCAGGGGCCCAGGTTTTTAACCCCACAAGTTAGCCCTTGGAGGGCACCGTACCCACCGGTACCTCCCGGGGTCCCGCCAGCAGGACCCATTGTGCCGTATCAAATTTGGCCATACGGGCCCCCAGTGAATACAGCCTATCATATGGTCCCTACCTCGGCAATATTCACTGCTGGTATCTCATTACCACTGGGGGATCACCTTTTGCCAGCGACCAGAGATAAGATCTGGTGCCATGAATACGTGGACTTATTTAGTCTCCTAAATAGGGAACCAACTAGGGAAGAGAAGGAGAGGGAGGACGACCGGTATAAGGAATTAGCCCATCGTCGCAAACCTCCACGGACTTGGTCAAACTGGCTGCCGGCTTATTTGATCTATGCCACAGTGTCCATTAGGGCCCACCCAGATCTGGCGATCCCGTTGATCCAGTATCTGGACATTATATACAGGGCATACATAGATTTTCCAGGACAGTCATGGCTCGCTTATGATGAGGAATTCTGTATGCGGGCTGCCCTCCACCCCGAAATGTGCTGGGATGAGCCCAACCAGCTGCTTTGGCTCCTTTACATGACACCGTCTCGCCCTGCCTCCAGCAATCGTTACCAGTGTGGCCATGTAGTTCAGTGACCCGGTTCCGCACAATCTTCCCACTAGTCGGTGGGGCAGGGGGTTCCAGTTTGCCTGCTATGCTGGAATTTCTCATCCTCAGGGGGCTGTACACGGAAGCAATGCGAATTCAAGCATGAGTGTTCCATCTGTGCTGGACCTCATTCGGCTACCATTTGCTTCCGATCCGGTGGGTCACGAGGTAGAGGTTGTGGGCAACAGGCCTCGAGTCATGCACCCTCAGACCCAGCAACAATTCAAATTGAGGCTCTTCAGCGTTGGCTTCACGTCTACCCTAATCAGACGGATGCTGCCTACTTGTTAGCAGGTTTTTCATTTGGCTTTCACATTTCTTTCGTAGGAGCATGTGCACCACAGGATGCACCCAATTTTCAATCATTGAGGGGTAGGGAGGATTTGGCACGGGAAAAGATTTTTAAGGAAGTAAGGGAGGGCCAGATAGCTGGTCCCTTTAGCAAGCCCCCATATCAGAATCTAAAGGTGTCCCCACTTGGCCTGATACCCAAGAAGTCTTCAGGTGAATTTTGTCTTATACATCACCTGTCTTACCCGGCGGGCTCATCTGTCAACGATGCTATACCGGAGGAACTTTATTCCGTGCAATATAATCCTTTGATCAAGCGTTACAGATGGTCCGTTCCTGTGGTAGGGGGGCACTGATGGCCAAGTGCAATATCAAATCTGCCTTCTGGCTTCTCCCTGTGCACCCAGACAATTTTGAATTGCTAGGTTTTCGCTTTGGAGGGAAATATTTCATGGATAAGGCTATGGCTTTTGGCTGTTCTGTATCTTGTTCAGCCTTTGAACGTTTTAGTTCTTTCCTTCATTGGGCATTTGTTCGCTGGTCCGGGGTTCAAAACGTGGCTCATTACCTGGATGATTTTCTGTTTGGAGGGAGCCACGGCTCTGGGACATGCGAACGACTGCTGGTCACTTTTCAAGGCTGAACTGGGAGTTCCATTGGCCCCAGAAAAGACTGAGGGCCCGGCTACTATACTAACCTTTTTGGGTATCGAAATTGATACCATAGCGTAGACGTCCAGGCTACCCAAGGAAAAGGTTGGTCAAATTTCTGATGCAATCAGGGCCATGTTGGCCAAGCGCAAGGTTTCACTCCATGACCTGCAGGTGCTTCATGGATATCTCAACTTTGCTTGCAGGGTTATCAAACCTGGCCGGGCTTTTGCCAGGCACCTATGTGATGCTATGGTGAGTTTATCATGGAAGCACGACAGAGTCCGACTCACGAGGGGTATGCGGGCCGACCTTCGGGTTTGCCTAGCTTTTCTGGCTGACTTTAATGGGGTGTCCTTTTGGCGGACCGAACTTTCCATTATGCCAAAATTTCAAGTTCAGTCTGATGCTTCGGGGTCATGGGGGTACGGCATTTACTTTGATGGCCAATGGTGCTGTGGACAGTGGTCCGATGCATGGCAGGGTACAGAACTGCTTTGGGATTTAACTTTTTTAGAATTTTTTCCCATCCTGGGTGCACTGATGTTATGGGGCAATATTTGGGAAAATTCTGTAGTCCACTTCTGGTGTGATAATGCTGCTGTGGTACACATTGTCAATGCCCAAACATCTCGTTCACCTAGGGTTATGTCTCTGGTACGTCAATTTGTATTGCGCTCCTTGCGCCACAATATCCTTTTTAAGGCTAGGCATGTTCCGGGCATTAATAATGATATTGCTGATGCTTTGTCCCGCCTGCAGATGGCCCGTTTTCGGGCACTAGCCCCAGAGGCCGAGGACCTCCCCTCTCCACTCCCAAATGAGATGTGGATGTTTGGGGAGTTGAAGTGAGCAGGGCCATCTGCCTTTCCCTGGCCGGCCGCACCCGTACGGCATATCAACAGACTTATCAGGTCTTAGAACATAAGAACATAAGAACAGCCTTGCTGGAACAGGCCACAGCCCATCCAGTCCAGCATTCTGTCTCACACAGTGGCTCACCATTTCCTTCAGGGTATTCCCAAGGAGATGCCTTCACCTGCTTAGGATTCCCTGGAAATGGCATTGAGAGATATCCTGCCTATCTCTCCAACCCGGAGGTTGTCCTTAGGTAGCCATAATTATAGCCATTGATAGCCTTGTCCTCCATGAACTTGTCTAATCCTTTCTTAAAGCTGTGAAGACTGACAGCTGTCACCACTTCTTCTGGCAGGGAGTTCCATAGACCAGTAATCCTCTGGGTGAAAAAGTACTTTCTCTTATTTGTTTGAGAACTAGTACCCAAAAGTTTCATGAAGTGTCCCCTAGTTCTAGTGTTGTGCGATAGGGAAAACAGTTTTTCCTTATCTACCTTGTCCACACCGTGCATGATTTTATAAACTTCAATCAGGTCACCTCTTAGACGCCGTTGTTCAAGAGTGAAAAGGCCCAACCGTTGCAGCCTCAGATGGTAAGGAAGGTGTTCCAGTCCCCTAATCATTCTGGTTGCCCTCCTCTGTACTTTCTCCAACTCCATAATATCCTTCTGGAGGTATGGCGACCAGAACTGTACACAATATTCCAGATGGGGCCTCACCATAGATTTATAAAGAGGCAAAATGACACTTGCTGACTTATTTTCTATACCCTTCCTAATGATCCCTAACATTGAGTTTGCTTTTTTCACTGCTGAGGCACACTGGGTTGACACCTTCATTGAGCTGTCCACCAGGACACCAAGGTCCCTTTCCTGGTTTGTCACAGAGAGTTCAGACCCCATCAGTTTATAAATGTAATTGGGGTTTTTTGCCCCAACATGCATCACTCTGCACTTACTGATGTTGAAGCTCATTTGCCACTGTTTTGCCCACTCCCCCAGTGTCAAGAGATCCCTCTGGAGCTCTTCACAATCTCTCACAGTTTTCACTACCCTGTATAATTTAGTGTCGTCAGCAAATTTGGCTACCTTGCTTTTTACTCCTACCTCTAGATCATTTATGAAGAGGTTGAAAAGCAGGGGTCCCAGTACTGAACCTTGGGGGCCCCCACTCTTTACTTCCCTCCACTTGGAGAAGTGTCCATTTAGTGCTACCCTCTGTTTCCTGTCCCTTAGCCAGTTGCTGATCCAGGACAAGACCTGTCCCTTTATTCCATGACTGGTAAGTTTATTCAAGAGCCTTTGGTGTGGGACCTTGTCAAAAGCCTTCTGAAAGTCTAGATAAACAATGTCAACTGGATCCCCCTTATCCACATGCTTGTTGACACTCTCAAAAAATTCCAACAGATTAGTGAGGCAGGATTTGTTCTTGCAAAAGCCATGTTGGCTCTCCTTTAGCAGTGCCTTCTCTTCTATGTAACTATTAATTCTGTCTTTTAGGATGGTTTCCATCACTTTACCTGGAACACATGTCAAACTGACAGGCCGGTAATTTCCTGGATCACCCCTGGATCCTTTTTTGAAAATTGGTGTTACATTCGCTACCTTCCAGTCATCAGGCACAAAGCCTGATTTGAGGGAAAGATTATATATTTTGGCTAGGATATCAGCAATTTCATCTTTAAGTTCCCTGAGAACTCGTGGATGGATGCCATCTGGTCCTGGGGATTTGTTAGTGTTTATGTTCTGTCAGAATGTGCCTCTGCCGGACTTGTGACCTGTGCCGGTTGACCATGTACTTCAATTCATGGTACACTTGCACAGTTGCGGATTGCCTCCTTGTACCATTGGCGGACGCCTTTCCACTTTGGTTTTTGCAGCCAAGGTACGCGGCTGCCAGGATTCTACAGGGGACTTCCGTATCTGCCGAGTCCTGGAGGGTTGGGCTCAGGAACGTGGCCTTCACCCTGACTCGTGGCAACCGGTGTCCCCGGCGCTGCTCTTGAGGCTGGTGGATGCTTGGCCTGCCCTTTGTTATGACCATTTTGAAGTGGCCCTTTTTCATGCTGCCACCACAGTGGCCTTTTTTGGGGGCTTGAGAGTGAGCGAACTGGTCGCTCTTTCATGGAATGACCGGTCATGTCGGGCTATAGAGCGGGACGATGTCTTCGTCTCTAAGGAATTGGTCCAATTGACCATTCGTTACTCGAAGGTGGATCAACTGGGCAGGGGCAGCACGGTCACCCTGCTCAGTTGCAGCACCCGGGGCAATTTGCCCAGTTCTTGCACTGACATCATTTTTGGCTGTTCAGGGTACAGAACAAGGCCCCCTTTTCTGCCACCAAGATGGTTCACCCTTGACAAAATATCAGTTTTGGAAGGTTATGGGGACCGCACTTGCCAAGTTGGGTTTTCCAGGAGCGAGACCATTCATTCTGTATAGGTGCTGCATCTACGGCTGCAGCTTTTGGTTACTTGGATGATGACATCCATAGGATGGGCTGGTGGCGATCTGCTTGCTTCCGTTCATATGTTCACCCCATGCTTCATTGAGCATCCCACTGGCACTTGTTTTGTTTGTCCTCTTACAGCTCCTGAGCCCCTGGATGCACCGGTGCGGGTGTTGCTTGTTGGCCATAGTTATATATTTTGGGCCTCTCGCCATGCGGCTTCATCTTTGTGGGGCATGCACCTGGGGCTTCGTTCAGTCGTGCACCTGACATGGTGTGGATTTTGAGGAATGAGGTGGCACGAGTTAATTCCCTTTGTTCTCTCTAATGGGAATTCAATTCCACCCGACATTTTGTTAATACATCTGGGTGGCAATGATTTGGACCAGGTAACCAACTTGGATCTAATCATATCCATCCGCAGGGACCTGGCCCTGATTCGGCAACGTTGGCCAAGGGTAAGGATCATATGGTCTTACGTGATTCCGCGAACATATTTCCGGGGTGGTGGTGTTCCCCGCCGGATTGACTGGGCAAGGCAGTCTGTTAATCGGGCAGTGGCTCGACATTTTGAGGAGTATGGTTTTGGAACGTATTCGTATACAGGATGCCAGTTTGTATCGCAGAGATGGGGTGCACCTCTCTGCATGGGGCATCAACCTATTTTTGGCTTCCTTGCAAGCAGGCCTGGTGACCGAGCTGGCGGTCAGGGGGGGCGGTGAGTCGGGGAAGACTCCTCCCCATGTGGCGGCTAGCACTGGTAAGACAAAGTGGATGACCCCTAGGAATCCGGCAGGTACGCAGTTGATTGGCCACCTGAAGGACAAGGTAGAGCGAAAGTCAGGCTGGCCAATCAAAGGCGGTCCATGAACAAGGTGATGCTATGCTCAAGACAGCCTGCAAAACCTTTGAAAGTTCACCGGATGTATGTCAGAAGCTTGGGTCATAAGTAGCTTCCTGACTGGGGTCAACAATTTGTTTAATTAAGTAAACAAATTGATACAATGTGGCTAATTTAAGAGCTGTAGTAGCAGCTAGTCCTTACCAGTGCTATTTCGGCCCATTTGCCTTATCAAAAGATAAGAAAGTTACAAGTTACATAAGGTGGCCCAATTTTAAATCCATTACAAGTGTCCGTCTCGTTATTGGGGAGTGGGTCCGGCAATGGTCAAAATATGTCCTCAGTTGCTCATACCTAGTCACAATTTCACCTTATCATGTGCAGAGAAGATAATCTTGCCATCTATCCATTTTTATGCAGCCATTTTCACAACTTTTAAAAATCATTTGTTGTATTTTTACTATGTATTTTATGCCAAATGTTGATGAACCATATACTTGTTGTTCCTCCTATTGTTTTGATTTGTTTTAAATGCTTAAAACTGAATGTGTTCTGTTGAAGCAAAACACTGTTCTTTGTCTGGAGGTTGTATGAGTATGTTTTGACTTATTATACACATACTGGCTAAGTGGCTCCAGTATCTAGTCATGCCTGCCACATGACCACAGAAACGTCTGCAGCAGCAGACAGCGCTGGCTCTTCAGCTTTGAAACAGAGATGAGCACTGCACCCTAGAGTCAAATACGACTGGCTTTCGAACAAGGGAAACCTTTACCTTTACTTTTACTGGCTAAGAGCTCATCTGTTCTATGTGTCATGAGAATTACTAAATATGTCCTTGACATCCAGAAAGTAAATGGGACTTCATATGCATACATATCCTGGCTTCTCTTGACACCATTGGCTCAGTTATTTTAATATCTGCTTATAGTCTTGTAAGAGTCTGCTTACAGTCTTGTAAGAGTCTTTCTTACAGATTTGGAACAATAGACAGCTGTGGCACAGATTTGAAGAGCTGCTGCTAGGTAATATTCCTAAATGACTCTGATTTGGACTAATTTGGACTATTATGGTGTGCCTAGTGGGTAAAATAGATTTGTTGCTCAATTTTGGAGGACTGAGTTGAATTACAATGCACCCCTTTGCCAGGAAGAAAGCTATTAGCTTCAAAAAAAAAAAGGCCATTGGAGAGAGAAACGTGTAGGCCTCTGGCCTCCTACCTTTGGATTTAAAAAGATACAACCTGCTGTCTTTCTCCCATTTATCATCTAAGCTAACCAGTCTGGCTTTTACACCATGCCATGTACATTTGCCTGACGAAGTGGCCTGTGAGTTAAGAAAGCTTGAATTATTTTATTTTTTTGAGTGACCCTATAAAAGGTATCGCCTCCATTCTGTAGTTGTTTGATTGTATGGATGGGTCACATGCAGTGTTGAGATTCAGCAGGTTCACACCAGTTTGCCAGAACTGGTAGCAGAAATTCTGGCTGGCTCCGCCCATCCAAGTTTTGAAATAAAGTAGTCCTAATTCAGGTGCAGCACAGGGCTTTCCCCTGGCCATGCCCACCATACCACGCCCACAGAGCAGGTAGTAAAAAAAAAAAAAAGAATCCCACCACTGGTCACACGGCCTTAATTTTGCTAACTTTGCTTACAGTCTGTTATTTTGCAGGGCAGTACATCACTCCACTGGTGAGAGAGACAAAGCATGAATCCTCCCCCCACTTGGGCCATGGGTCATCAAAGCAAAAAAATACAAGCCAGTATTTAAATCTTACAGCAAATGGATGAAAAGCAATGTAGAATCCTTCAATTTTCAGTCCATTTTTTCTGGATTCTGAGATTTAATTCTATGATTCATCCCCAATCAAATAAGAATCTTTGTTTACATGCACCATCAAAAGATACCTGGTGATACAGCTCAGTTATTTATTTATTTTAATTGTTAAATTTTTATACCGCCCACTCAGCCAAAGCCAACTCCGGGTGGTTCAGTTGAGTAGTTCTGGAAAGTGGAAGCACAATTAAACAACATGGGTGTTTACAACACATCTCTAAGACTCTTATGGATATAAGAATATCCAAAACGGTAACCAAATTCATTAATTCAGACTTGTTGATAATATTCTCACTGAGAATGTCTAAAATCAGGTGCATGTGTCCTTAGTGTCATGTGGATGATATAACATACATATTGAACAATCAGGTACATGCTATTCAGACATGAGCGGAATATGGCCTAACATGTATGTGTAAGATTATAAACAATTGGAGAAATATCTGAACCCTAAGATTGTTCAACACTGGAACAAACTGATTCAGGCACTGGTGAGTTCTTCATGCTAGTAGGCAAGTATCCATCCTTTAGAGGGCATGTCAATTCCTTCACTAAAGCTGAATCTTTCAGCTTCTCTTTCAACTGTAGAGTTCTATGATTCAGAAGTCCCTAAATATTTGAGAAATGCAATTATGTGATTTCATCAGTCAATATCAGGACCAGAACAATGCAAAAATATGTAAATATGCAAAAAAAATATTCCTTCCTTAATTCCAGTGCCATCACTGTTCCCCATAGTTACTACTCCTTTTCCTTCCACCCATAGTGCCTCTTCCAAAATATGTGTTTTGTCAATCAAGCATTACGTGCAAGCCGTATTCATGTATACAAACATTTTAATGGCAGAAAAAGCTGGAGAGGTGGAAGTTAGAAAGAAGGAAGGAAGGAAGAGTAGCAGAAATAGTAAATTCACTGCTTTCACTTTTTTAAACAAGAGTAAGCTAAATCACAAACGTACTTTTTTAGAATTTTTCTTGAATGTCTAAAGTTGCTTTATAACCAAGTTATGTGTCATCACTCATATTATTTTTCCAACAGGATTCCTGTTTCAGAGAAAAATACCCAATGTACTTAAGCATTCAGCAGAGGCTATTGTCACAGTATGGATTTAAAAAAATTGGTTCTTGCTTCTGTAGAGTTCCATGTTAAATCCCTAGTTACTTTTAAAGTATTCTGTAGCATCAGTTAACAAAATGATACATTAGCAGGAAGTTTTAACAAATTGACTTTTTGTTCTTTTGCATTAATAAATATAGACAGTTTACAAAGTAAGGAGAGAAGCAACAACATAAGCATATAATGAAAAGAAGGTCCAAAAACAAAAGAATAGTTGGAGTAAAATAAATAAATCTAGACAAGCTGCAGTGGCAGTGGCTGGGGTGGAATCAGTGATGTGCTGCTCCAGGTGCCCACCGGTGTGTGGGTACTGGTATCAGAAATTCCCCCAGGCCATGCCCACTTGGTTGGCCATGCCAACCTCCATACCCCATGCCATGGTTTTGCCAGCCTAGTGGGCATGGCCCACAAAATCAGCCACACCCACAGAGATAGCCATGCCCAGGCTGTGGGTAGTAAAAAAATTTGCAGCTTATCACTGGGTGGAATATCTGTCTCAACATGACAAGAAATCTTAATGAGTGATTGTAAAGGCATGAGAGATTCTTCATCTCCACACATGAGGTTAAAAAAAACCTCTTCCATTATCTGTAGTTTGTGTTAAATGTCTTCTATGTCCTTAGCACATACACCCAGTAATTACAGACACACTGAATGATTGCTTCAAAAGATAAAAGAGTCCATCCACTTTTTCAAATTGTTAAACAAAATTGCAATCATCCTACTTTTGAGCATTTTAATTTGCAGCTTTTCGCTAAAATGAGCATTTTGTGCAAAATGCAAAAAAAATTATTAACAGTGCCAGGAAAGTCTTTGCTCCCTCGTGTGTGATGACTAGGGATTGGCATTCAAATATGAGGGCAATGAAATTTGCATCTGATTCGTTTTCCCAAGTCACATATTCTGGACGAGAACCCATTTCTCTCTTCTGATAACTGAGTTAAAATTCTGCCTCTGCCCTCATAAAATCAAATTTATATGTTGTGTTGTTGGTTGTCATGTATGTGTGGTATAAATGTAACATAACATTAACTGGAGAACAATATGGATGGGTGATTGCTTGCCCCTAATTCCAAAGAAAAGAAATGTAGACCTTCAATTGCTGAGATAAATGCATTAATTTGCCTTCAATTTTCTTTCTTTTCTAGCCTATGTATAAAAATCTTGTTACAAATGTGGGGAGGGCGCAAAGTAAACCAGGTGATTTTAAATTAACAGTCTCTCTAGAAAAAGTGAATAGCTAATATAAATGGCAGAAAGGAAAAGACTCTATAAAGGCCAGTTGATTATATATTCCCATATTTCCCTCTTCCTTTTGAATCCCTGGGTGTACATATATAGGATAAGTTTTGTGATTACACATCACTAAACTATAACTTATTTAGCAGCTCTTATTCAGTGGCAGCTTGTGAACCTATTCCAATAATGTCAATGAAAGAATCCATGGTGAGCATTTTGATTGACATCCACCATGCAAAGTAATATGAATAGCTCTTCACTGGATGACTGAGCATGCCATATAAATATCACAGAATGTGCCATCACTTGACATGCAGGAAAGTTTTTCTTTTAGGAGGCAATCTTACTCCAGGCAAAAAACAGAGGGAGATAATCAGGTACCCCCCAAATAAAAGCTCATATGTTATACTTAGTGAAAACAAGACAAGCAAAAATTTCCTTCCCTATGAGCTGCATCAAATTAAATGATATATTATCACTATAGAAAAGGTGTTCTTTCATGTAATGAAAGATATTCACTTATCACAGCACTTGATTTTTGTCATGTATATTGCATTTATTTATATTTAGCTGTCTGGCCAGGTTATCCTCATACAGTAATAGAGTAGACCAGTGATTCTCAACCTGCGGCCCATGGGCTGGATTTAGCTGGTGGCACCATTTCATGTGCCACTCCACCACCTCCACCACATCAGAAAGTGCCATGTGGTGGGGGGAGGACAAAATGGCTGTCTGACCTTCAAAGCATGACCTGGCCCCAGGCTTTAAAAGGTTGAGAACTCCTGGAGTAGACCATACTGCCAGCGACTCAATACTAAGTGTGAGGCAGCAGTTAACTAACCTGACAACTCTGAGGACTAACAGCCTTGGGTGCTGAATACCACAGGGAAGGGTGATGGTCCCCAAGTGGATTAAATCCCACTTGAATCCATCTTGATGGAGGGCAGCAGTTTCATCAATACTGGTCTGGGGCTGATGAGGACTTTGTGTGCCAAAAGGGCTCAGGACCAGAACGTGACTCACGGAACTGGATCGGTGGTACGGGTGTCATGCTGTGATGTGGAAGGCAGTTGAAAGGCCACTGCATTAAAGTCTCGGGACAGTCTTCATGGCTGATTGCCATGATGATCGCCAATATTCAGATTCAGATACGTCAGAATAATAATAATATTATTGCATTTACTGTGCCTTTTAAAGGACTGAACAAGTGGAGAGCAAACATACACCTAATTTATAAGTCCAGTTATTGAAGCATATGTCTCTAAGAGAATGTCACTGGTTAATTACAGGGAATCTTTCATTCATTCTTTCTAGCATTTAAACCCCACCTGACTTATTGACAAGCACTACATTTCTTTTAATCCCCAATGAGAGCAATAGCTATCTAGTATCTGAAGTGAACTGTTGCAAAAACACAGAACATGACTTTGAGACAAGGAGATCATTTTTCATTTTAATTTACCAAAAAAAGAATTGTTACCAGTATAAAAAGGGGAGCTGATACAGTGTCTGTTTTGAACTTGTTGGAGAAATAGAGAGATAAAACATCAAATACCACCATCGGCCTCCAAAAATGCCACCTCTCAGTAATGATGATGCTTTAATTGGCTGACAATAGATTGTTAAATAGACTCATCCCATGTAGCTAAATGACTGCACATAATATGCTTGTCCACAAGTATTGGAAATGGTCTTAATACATGTGTTTTCCAAGGCATAACTAACAGTAATAACTCTTCTTTGGGGGTTTGCTCTAATTGTGTCCAGAAAGATGACACACAGTGAACAACCATAATATTTAGAACAGGGATTCTCAACTTGCAGCCCACTTGCCGCATGCAGCCCATGGCACCATTTCATGTTGTCCTCCAATGCCTCCACCACACCAGGAAGTGCCATGTGGTGGAGGAAGGGCAAAATGGCCATTCGGTCTCCAATGTTGTCTGAGGGAGCGTGACCCAGCCCCTGGCTTAAAAAGGTTGAGAACTCCTGATTTAGAAGCTTACAGCTTTAGCTGGCTTAATGCTAATGTCCTTCTTTGTAAGCTACTAATTATGCTGTGAATGATTTGCTGTTGAGTCAATTCAGATACATTCCTGTGGGGAGATAAAAAAACAAATTTCCATTTGCAACCATTCCTCCAATTCCTTACTTTTGTAAAGGCCTAAACTAAACCTTCAAGAGACAATTGTTAATCTCCCATTACTTTCCCCCAGAACCTCTGGAATTCCAAAATGAAAATGTCACCAACTAACCATCTTAAGCTGATCAAGATAAACTACAAGTGGCCTTTCAACACCACAAGGATTAATCCAAACAAAGTTAGGCACTTACAAGTACCTGTACAGTGATTTCAGCTTTCCGAATGTTTAATTATTACACCGGTATGGTTTTTGACTTGATACCCAGTGTATTTGTTTGGAGAGAGCAATGGACTAGGACTCAGTAAGCATGGGTTCAAATCTTTGCTCAGCGATGGAACCTGACTGAGGGTGTTGAAATGGTAAATGAAAATTTTGCACATAACTAAACTGTAAATTATTTAGCAGCACTTATTCAGTGGCAGCTTGTGAACTTATTCCAATAATGACAATGAGAGAATTCATGGTGAGCTCAGCCATGGAACCTCACAGGGGCGTAGAAATAGTAAATGATAATTTTGCTCTGATAAATGATAATTTTGCACTGTCATATCAGTTTTGACTTATGGCAAGCTTTTCCAGGGTTTTCTAGGTAGGGAGTTCTCAGAAGTGGTTTATTGTTCCCTTCTTCTGGGGGCTTTCTGGAACCATACAACTTGCCTAAAGAAACACAAGCTGACCCTTCTCCCTGGAGGCTCTATAGCCAGAGAGCTAAATCACTGAACTATCCAGCCACCATAGTCTGGTAAAACCACTCCTTAAACACCTTAGTTCCATTAGAAGCAGTATTAGTGTTGCTTCCCTTTACTTTCACATTAAACCTGGCTGATGGAAAATGAGAGGGGGGAATAGGAATGGTTTCATTTCCCTCCCTTTTCCCATCACTCATTCACTTGGCTATCTAATCCTTAGAACCTCTCAGCACTAGCTGCAACAAAACCCCATCCCATGGATGATATGCCAACCAATTCTCTTCTAGCCTGTAACAACACCTCAGCCACTTTGATTGTGCATGAATTCTCTGCTCTGCTTTTCTGCTGGGAAGGGCTTCCAGGGAACACACTAATCCTGCACCAACATGATGCACTCCAGGGTACGCCTAGACAGTGGATGCCAGGCAACACTAGCTATCCCAGAGTATGGATCTTGAGTAAAACTTTAGAGGGAAAGACCTATCCTTGCAGTCTATCCCTCTGCTTGTAAGCTTGTTTCCCTGATTTATCACCAACCCAGGCAGGTTTTCCTGGGAAAAGGATCTTTGTTTGCCATCTCCCTACCCTCTCCACTGCTGCAACTCCAAATCCTCCCTTTTTCTACACATGATATACTGACTCATCTGGGCACACACTCAAAATTGGTACAATTTAATGTGACACAAATATTGGTTTAAAATAAACAAACCCCTCAAGACCATTTCAGATAACCTGTGTTAGGGGCCATTAAAGTGCTGCATTCAATATGATGAAAGAAAGAAAGAAAGAGGAAAATGTAGCAGTGCCACAGGATTGGAAAACGTCAGTTTATATTCCAATTCCAATGAAGGGCAATGCCAAAGAATGTTAAAACTATTGTACAATTGTACTCATTTCACATGCTAGCAAGGTCACATTCAAGATACTACAAGCTAGACTTCTGTAGTTTGTGGATTGAGAACTACCAGAAATACAAGCTGGGTTCTGAAGAGCCAGGGGAATTAGAGACCAAATCACCAACATTCACTGGATTATGGAGAAAGCAAGGGACTGCCAGAAAAATGTTGATTACTGTTTTTCTGACTATGCTAAAGCCTTTCATTGTGTGGATCACAACAAATTGTGGCAAGTCTTTAAAGAGATGGGAGTGCCAGATGACTTCATCTGTCTTCTGAGAAACCTGTATGTGTGTCACAAAGTGACTGTTAGGACTGGTTATGGAACAACTGATTACCTCTTGATGAGGGTAAAAGAAGAGAATGTAAAAGTTGGGTTGAAATGCAACATCAAAAAACCAAGTTCATGGCATCTGGCCCCATCACTCCCTGGCAAATGGAAGGGTGGGAAATGGAAGCAGCAACAGACTTTTTTTTTTTTTAGATCCAAGATGACTACAAACAGTGACTGCAGCCATGAAATAAAAAGATGTTTACTCCTTGGAATGCTCGCTATGGTAAACCTAAACAACATAATAAAAAGTAGAGACATCACCCTACCAACAAAAGTCTGCATAGTTAAAGCAATGTTCTTCCTAGTAGTAATGTTTAGCTGTGAGAGCTGGACCATTAGGAGGACTGAGTGCAGAAGAATAGATGCCTTCAAAATGTGGTGCTAGAGAAGTCTCTTGAGATTCCTCTGGACTGCAAGGAGATCAGACTAGTCAGTCCTAAAGGAAATCAACCCCAACTGCTTCTTGGAAGGACAGATACTGAAGCTGAAGCTAAAATACATTGGCCACCAGACTAGAGGAGAGGGCTCATTGGAGAATGCTCTGATGCTAGGAAAGATCAAAGGTAAAAGGAGTAGAGGACAGCAGATCGTTAGACAGTATCATTAGGCAGTGGGCATGGATCTGGGCAGACTCTGAAAGATGCAGATGACAGAGGATCCTGGCATGTTGTCCATGGAGTCATGAAGGATCAGACTAAATTGTAAAATTGAATAGGGGCGTATAATGTGAGATTAAATATGTGCTGTACAAATGAATATATTTGAATGGATTTCACCAGTGTTAACTCCAAGACAAACATGTTACTTTTTATGTGTGTAATTACACCCAAATAACTACTAAGGGTGAGTCTACTGCCCCACTTATTTTGCTGGTATTCAAAATGGATAATGCGCAAAATGTTTGATTATTAGTGGTTATCTTAGGTAAACGTCTCCCTTGCTCAAAAGCCAGTCGTGTCTAGCTCTGGGGGTCAGTGCACATTTGTCAGTGCCACCACTGTCTATGTCTGCAGACATTTCCATGGTCATATGGCAGGCATGACTAGATGCCAGAGCACACAGAATGCTGTTACCTTTCCCACTGAAGCGGTACATATTTATCAACCTGCAATTTCTTGATTTTGAACTGGTAGGTTGGCAGGAGCTGGGACTCAAGCAGCACTCAGGTCTCAACTTGCTGATCTTTCGGTCATCAAGTTCAGCTTCTTACCACTAAGCCACCATGGCCATTTTGGTTATCTTACCTACACAGAATTGTGCCTCCTTTTAACAATTTATGTTCTCTATTGTTTGTTCATTTTTATTATAGATTTATTTTTATTTATTTATTTAAGATACTTCTATCCCACTTCCTTCACTCAAGAGTGACCCGAAGCAGCTCAACAACATAATTAAAAACAACAATAAAACAATTTAAATAACCCCCCACCAATAGCCCAATTTAAAAACCCAATTTAAAACCATCTTAAAAAAATCCCTTCCCTCCCACACAGTTAAAAGAGCTGTCAGGACAGAAACTCATATAAGCTAAATGAGCCAGTGGGACTGGGAAGTTGATACATCCATGCCCCATGCCCACTGGCATAGCCATGTTTTCAGTTGTTTTCTAAAGGGGAACAGCTCCGTCTGGAGCCGTAGTTCAAGTGGCAAGAGGTTCCAAAGGGCCGGGGCTGACATGGAGAAGGCCCTCCTCCTGGTCCCCACAAGGTGGACCTCTTTCGCTGAAGGCACCATAACCAAGCCCCTCCGGTCTGCCCTCATAGGATGGGTATGACACCTAGGGGTGATGCAGTTTCTTAGGTATCCTGGCCCACTGCCATGAAGGGCTTTAAAGGTCAAAACCAGCACCTTGAATTGCACCTGGAGGCACACTGGCTACCAGTGCAGCTCCTGGAGCAGCGGTGAGGCATGGGCAAAATGCCCCCGCCCCACCACCACCCGGGCAGCCACATTTTGAACCAGCTGGAGCCTCCGAATGGTCATCAAGGGCAGCCTTGTTATTGTTATTGTTATTTTGCTATTTTTGTTTATGGGTTAAAACAGTATTGAGGGTTTTTTTTTCATATTTGTCTATGTAATTTAGAATCTTGATGAAATGCATGTTAGCTACCTGTCCTTGACTTTTTTCTACCATCTATTTTACTTGAATTGTTGTTGAACTTTCTACACAATCTTGATTATGAACAGCCTTCTAACTCTTAATGGTAAAATAACATTTTGTTTGGTCACATTAAGCATCACCCCTGCCTTTGTGTATTCAAAAAGTTACTATTCTAGACCCTGAGACTCAATTAACACAGTGCAGCAGTTTAACCTTTTAATTGTGCAATACAGAGCAACTGAGTCATTGAGAAACTCTGTTCCTAAGTGTATTTGAGAGTAGGCAGATTAGGGGAGATGGTACTTTAATTGTATAGAACTCAAAGAGTGGCAAAATATTAATCTCAATTAGACATGAGTCGATCATGATGGTCCTTGTCTGGATGAGAGATAGGAACTCTCTGAAGCCAGATGGCTAGAGACACTTGCCAAATATATTTTAAGGAATTATGCTTGTCCCCCCAAATCTAGCATGTTCATCCACCAGAAATGGATCTGCTCCAAATCTGAAAAATGGCCCTTGGCTTCTCTATGATTGGTCACCCCAACCTAGCATGTATTCTAGAATGCATTCACATTCTATAAAAAAGGCTGGAGGGACTGAGGTCCTCCAGGTGATGATGGACTACATTTCCCATCATCATTGAGAACTGCTCATGCTTCTTTAGTCCGTCAGGAGTTGGGGTTAGTAACATCGGTGTGTGTGTGTATCAAAGATTCCCAATTTTGTCCTGGAGGGCATCCTTAGGATACCTGCAGTGATAATGAGGCCCCTGTAGGCATGGGTGAGTGCTCTGCAGGAATTGTGTGGCCATTGCCTCCCATTGTAACATAAAGGAATGAGATGCACACTGCAGGGTAAGCACTTTTGTTGTGGAAGGTACAAAAATTCATCCACTAGGCTAAATGTGCCCCATCCTTTTTCTGAGTGGACCTTCAAGTGACAGTGAAGTCTATTGCTTGTCTATCGGGCCTGCAAAAAGACATTGTGTGGCTATTACTCATATTACTCTTTGGCAGATAATCAGATGGACAAAGTATTCCCTAAATGTTGAGCACTATTGTTGCACTTACTGGACTAATTCTATCACTTTGCAAGCCACAGATGGGATGCGTGGCAGCAAACAGTAGGGCTGCCACGCACTTTGCTGGCCCCACCCCTTGGATACAGGCACCTGAAGCCAGTGCGGGGCAGAGCAACCTTCCCTTTAAAAGGGGGCCATGCTCCCATCCCTTGCTGGCAGTTTCTTTTTGATTGGCTTGGCCACAGGCGCATTTGCCCTTCGGACCAGCCGATCCTTCTGGCTCTGGTGGGCGCCCTGTTCAAAAGGCTGAATAGGTCTACATACTCCCGGCACCATATCTTGTCCCTAGTGGCCAGCAAAAGATGATCCCCAAGGGGCAAAGACAGGCTCGCAGTTGGTAGAGCCGAGGTCGGGACAGTGTGGTAGGCCGCATTTACAGCCATGCGCAGAAATCTAGGCCTGATACGCCATCATCGGACTCAGGTCCAGATTCTATGGTCTCAAATTGTCCCTCATTTCTTTTATTGGGGAGGTATTGACCTGTACCTAATTCCTCCAGAACAGATGTACCTATTAAGTCTACCACTGGATTATTTCAGGCACAGAACAGCATTTTCTATGTGCGCCCTGCAAAATCATATATAACCTATGGAAAATACATCTATTTCAAGGCTTCCTTGAACGGTAAGGAATTGTTTATTGGCATCTGTTTTCACAGTTATGTCTCTGATAAAGCAATTAATGCAGAAATTTGCTAGAAATCCCATTTTAGTAACTAGAATAGTTATTTTTTATTTTAAAAATATCTTCTGGTTGCTCATACCATATATCAGGTGTTTTCAGTACACAATACAAACCTGATAGTGATAGAAAACCCACAGAAAATGATTTCAGGTGGCTTGATTCCCTTACAAAGAGACATAGTCCTACACTCTCCAGTTTTACGCCCTTTAAAAAAAGACTCAAAGACCAATACATGGGAATATCATCAGAGAACAATTGGTAATTGATCCTTGCAATTTTGATATACGCAAAACCAAAACAGTTGAATAACCCTCCCGAAGCACTGAAAAAGTCATTTCTGGAACTTGTTTGAGGATAAATAGAAAATTGGAAAGCTGCCCTTTAGGAAGAGCTAAGATAGTACAGTGCATTCAAGGGAATGCTCAAAGGGGCTCTTTGACTGCTCAGTGAAAAGGTTATAAGAAAAGATGTTGTGAAATGTGAAATAAAACCTATGCTAAACATTCATTCACATAAATTTGTTGAAACATATTAGGTAAAAATCTCTCCTGCTCAAAAGCTAATCCTGTCTGACTCTAGAGGAGGTGCTCATCTCCCTTTACAGAAAAAGAGCCTGTGCTGCCTGCATCTGCAGATGTTTCTGTGGTTATGTGGCAGGCATGGCTAGATGCTGAAGTCCATGGAACACTGTTACCTTTCCCACTGAAGCTGTACCTATTTATCTACTTGAAATTTTTTACTCTTGAAATGCTAGGTTGGCAGGAGTTGGGACAGGTGACAGAATTTCAGTCTGTTGCACAGCACTCAGGTCTCAAACTGCTGACCTGCTGGTCTTCCATAAACTTCATAATCCCTAAACCATCATGGCCTTGAAACATATTGGGAATCTATACCTATAAAGGAAAGGCACGACCGTTCGTGTCTGGCAGGCGTGGCCACACCTCTGCAGCCTATCCTGTAATACTCAGCATGCACCTACCTTGTATCCTGGACATCAGCCCCGTGAGGTTACAGAGGCTGGGGGTGGGGCCTACGACCCACAAAATTGGCCAAAACAACTGCGTACATTGAAGAATGGAAAAGAAATTGATTTCACAGAAATATTATCTGAGACATAATAATAATTACATGTCATCACATTGATTTTGATTTATGATGACTCTTTCCAGGCTTTTCTAGGTATAGAATACTCAGAAGTGGTTTATCAGTCCCTACTTCTGACGGTGCCATAGGATTGTACAGCTTGTTCAAGATAACACAGGCTGGTTCTTCTCTGGGGACACAGTGGAAAATCGAACTCCTGACTGTAGTCAGTTAACTAAACCATTGAACTGTCTAGCCACCTTCTCTGAGACATAATGACATACTGAAATTTTATTACATACAAACTCAGTGAAAATAAGACCAAATATTTCAAACCTATTTACTATGGTTTCTATACTTCTGGTAAAAGTTATATATGCAGGACATATAAATGGACCTGCCGCCTCTTCTTCTTCCTCCCCCACTACTTGCTTATTAAATGGTTTTGCTACTACATTTGTTGTGCCAAAGCAGTCAATTGCTCTCCAGGGCCAGGTTTTCCCTCAATACTATCCTCTGAGGAAGGACCTTGTAGATAAGATAGTCCTAAAGAGTATCTCCAGAGCAAACAGTTTAGTAGCAAAATATTGGTTAATTTTCAGTGGCATCTGTGGCCACCAGGACAAAGTGGAAGCACCATGGACAAATCAACTTGAGTGGTAGCCTCAGAAGAAGATTTAAGGAAGGACTCCAGTTGCTTTCTTTAAATATTTGGGGGAAATGTTTATTGACTCTATGACTCTATGATTATCATGCTTCTGAAACCAGATCAGGGTTTGTGTAACCACAATGTACAGGATGAACTTGTGCAGCATTTTCTTTTAATGTAGACAAACTTGCAAGGTTGTTATGAAGCCCATATGTGATCCATTTTGTGTCCTAAGTTTGGAGAAAATTCCCAACAGTGTAATGGTATTTGTTTTTGTTGTTGTTGTTCAGTCAGTCGCACAGTCAATTCTGACCCTTTGTGACCCTATGGACCATTGCCCACCAGGCAATGCAGTCACTCTGTCCTCCACCATACTCCTCCACCTGCCGAGTAATGTGCCCATTGCGTCTACAATACGCCATCTCATTTTCTGCCGCCCCCTTCATCTTTTGCCTTCCACCTTTCCCAGAATCAAGGCTTTCTCAAGTGAATCCTCTCTTCTCATTTGATGTCCAAAGTACTTTAGCTTCATCTTTACTATTTGACCTTCTAAGGAGCAATCATGGTTGATTTCTTCTAAGATCAACTTATTTGTTCTCCTCGCTGTCCAGGGGACAATGCTATTTCCAGTAGTAATGACAAAATGCAGCCTTGTCTTACTCCTTTTCGTATTCAAAACCACTCCATCATAGCGTATTTTGTCTTAACTGTTGCTTCTTGACTTATGTACAGATTTCTCATGAGGCATATAAGGTGTTCTGGTATTCCCATCTCTTTAATCACTTGCCACATTTTGTTGTGGTCCAACAAATGGTATTTACTATCAAGGAAGTAAGGAAATCAACTTTAGCTTACTGCTTTGCTTCATTTGCTTTTTTTTCAAAAGGCTGTGAATCAAAATCTAGATTAGTAGGGAAATCTATCCTTTGTCAGATGCATTTGGTACTACTACAAAAAGTGCATATAGAATAAAAAAATATCAGAAGATGGATTGAATATCAGAAGATGGCTGAATATGTCTCTTAGGTCTTATTGCAATATACCATCAATTGTTCAGAATTTGTAACAAATGTGTCATACAAAATAGTTTATTAATAAGCCCAGAAGGAAGACATACCATGGACATAAATGATGCAAAATAGCGTAGGAGAGGCTTCTTTGATCTGGCGACCTCCTTGTATGCCTGATCTGGTGACCTCCTAGGACACTCCCAGGACTCATCCAGAACCCAGCCAATGCTGGAAGTGGGAACTGAAAAGCAAATAGGCTTCAATGCAGCTTTTCCTACCACCTTGCTTTTTCTGGGCCACTTCTGTTCATGGAAAGGTTAAGAGCCTCCTGGAAGATTGTAGTATTTTTGAACCACGATTGGGCGTACCATTGTAATGGCAACCTTGTGTTGCCAGCTAATCTTTCTCACACTAGGTCAGGTGAAAGGAACTGCAGAATGACCTCACCAAATGGTGACTTCATTTTGACTGTTTCACATCTGGCCTAGACACGGAAGAAGAAGTTCCAGTGCTGATTCAGTTATATAGAAGGCACCTCCAGTGGAACTACCCCATCCTCTGAATGTTTTAAACACACACAAAAGCAAGTATCATGATGTCTGATCACTAAGATTGACTAACTAGAAGCGAGTAAAAGCATACTGATTTTAGAAGAACTTAGTTCATTTAAAAACTGCATTTGCTATAGATACACAGTAAAAGATATTTTGTGGGAGCATAGGTTAACAGGCAGGCACACATATTTCGTTATTCATAAGCCATTATGAGTATTCCCATATGTTTCATCTTTTGATTGCCTCATGTTAATGTCAAACTCCTCATCTATTTAATAAAAAAAATCCAATGCATTTACATTGCCAATGCTATTTACCATCTGTTTTCCTCATCAGTCACATAAAGCACTATATAAACGATTTTATCTATTTCAGGTCACATAAGAATCTCATTCCTTGTGTAAAAACAAGTACAAAATCAGGTCCTGATTATTTGTAGAATGACAGCTGTAACTCAAAATATTTTAAACTAGAGCCTTCTTGGAGACTTGGGGGCATCCTAGGTCTGATAATGGTTTCAGTTCTTTGCTGGCCAATAAAATCCTTTTGGAAGCCTGGATAAGTCATAAGCCTCTGTGTGTGTGTGTGTGTGTGTGCGTGCGTGCGTGCGTGCGTGCGTGCGCACTCGTGCGCACACACACACACACACACACACACATGTGTCCATCTGTCCGTCTGTCCATCTGCCCGTCCGTCCGTCCGTCCTTGGGACATTTTGCAACCTGTAATCACTTCCATGTCAGAGTTACGGTCAGTACCTCTTGTTCCCCAGTGGAGTGGCATTCAGTCTTGGTAGCTGGTGTGCAAAGCCCGAGGTCACTCTGTTGAATTGAATGGGTTTTACACTTGTGCAACAAGATAATGAATGCTTTGTTGCAGAAGCTCAGAAACAATGGAACATTGCATAAACAAATGGAACAACCAGGATTTTGTCCAAAGAAACATATACATACCAAAAGCTCAGTTTGGGGTTACTCCTTGACTTGCCTTAGGATGACTTCACAGCAGCTGTGACCATACTACTTGACCATTGACTACTTGACTACTTGACCATTCATACAATTTAGAGCAGTGTACTTATAGTATCTGTTCTTTGGGGGTACACAGAGCCTCCTTGAAGATTGTGGTATTTTTGAACCACAATGAGGTATACCCTGGTAACAGCAACCTTGTGTTGCTGGCTAATCTTTCTCACACTGCTTCAGGCGAAAGGAACTTCAGAATGAACTCACCAAAAGGTGGCTTCATTTTGGCAGTTTCACGTCTGGCCTAGACATGGAAAAAGAAGAAGAAGATCTGTTCTTTGAAAGACTTGACCTGGCTGTGGGATACTATGAGTACACTTATCTAAACTGAACAGCCTGTGTAGTACTTGGGAAAACTCACAATCCCAGGATGCCCCCAGAATAAGAAAATGGTAAACCACTTGTTTGAGTTATCTACCTAGAAACCCCTAGAAATGGTTGTACTAAGTCAGTTTGTACTTGATGGCAAACAACAACACATTTCTGACCATTGTTGCCACCTATCATACATTTCCTAAATATGTTATTTCATTCCAATTTCTGATGAGGTGGGCTGGAGTCCGGGAACAAAATAATAAATGCTAGTCTTTTAGATCCTGGAAGACTTTGTTGCTTTTGCTGCAGCATACTAAGATTTCCCTCCTGCTGGAAATTTTAAAAACAAAAATTCACTAAACTACTCCACGCTATACTGATGATTAGTAACTCAGTTTTGTGGGAGATAAGGGATACATATGAGATATTTTACATGTCTGGAGAGAAAGGATAAAGTTTGCACACTGTATTCAGAGATAACACCTTTTTATAAAACCAGCAAAGTTAGTTTTAAATGTCATATAGTGATCAATTTTTAGATGGCAATAGACTGCACAAAACCTGATTTACTGTCCTCTCCTGCTTCAACAAGTATAATATGGACAGTCATTTGTGTGCCTCGAGAGTGGTTATCTGAGGTAGCAGTTTTATTAGTATTGAGTTCACACAATGGTTATGAGTGTGTCATGTATTAATGCAATGATATTCATCAGGGATTAAGCATAATAAAGAGAACTGGGAAACACAAGATTGACAATTGGTTTAATGTGCTGGGAAGAAAAGAAAAACAAAGTAATTGATTGCTAGCCTAAGGCATCAGCTGTAGGGAAGGAAGCTGTCTTAGGATAATAATTTTATACCAGTGATGGCTTACCTTGGCACTCCAGATGTTCTTGGACTTCAATTCCCAGAGGCCCTGATCAGCAGGAGTGCTGACTTGGGCTTCTGGTAAGTGAAGTCCAAGAATAGCTAGAGTGCCAAGGTTAGCCACCAGGGTTCTATAGCTATGACACAGGATGTAGATTACACTATAAATGGAAAAGAGCCTAGGAAAAGGAAAAGTATGCACTTTGTTCTGTGGTTAAAACCTGGTCCCACTGTATAATCTTAGTCACTAATGGTAATGACTAGCACAATGAATATCTCAACAGAGACACAGGAGTCTCTCAATACTGCGTTCTCCCACATTCAAATGTTTCAGTATCTCAACTTCTACACATTGTATTTATGGAAAAATTAAACCATTTTGAGCTTTGTTTCATTTGAAAACAACTAAATAAAATCTTTACTCTCTCTCTCTCTCACTCACTCTCTCTCACACACACACACACACGCATGCACGCACACACGCACACACTGTAGAAAACGCCGATGGTTGATGCGAATAGCTCATGATCAAAAGTTCATTTAAAGTCTTTATTTGGAGAAAAGGTATCCATGCTGGGTTCTGAGGGGTCTCAGAGGGAGGTTAAAGGTAGGATGAGGTAAAGCGGGGAAAAACAATTGTATATATACATGGGATACGTCATAGGAGCATTGCATTCTGGTACATGTAGTTGAGACAGTTTGATATTATATCTGACAAAACCCCTCCTAATATCACACTGACAAAAAGAACACAAGTACAAGAACAACAGCCGCCTATAGCGTCAAACATAACTTTCTGAATAAATTTGTGTGTTGGGCTAAGGGAAGTTGTTTGGTCAGTATGTCTGCTGTTTGGTCTTTTGTGTCACAGTGTATTACATTGATGAAGCCTCCCCTAGACATCTGCCTAACGTGTTTGTGTTTGATGTCTATGTGTCTGGATCTGTGACCCATAGCCTCGGCTTTGGAGATTTCAATAGCTGCATTGTTATCTTCGTGGATGGGAATGGGATGAGATGGCTTCTTCCAGATTTCAGAGATTAGGTCATTGAACCAGACAAGGTTGTTGGCAGCCATGGAAAGGCATACATATTCCGCCTCTGCGGTAAATGTAGCTACTATTTTCTGCTTGCCGGTGTACCAATATATTGGGCTGTTGTTCAGGAGGATTAGGTAACCAGAGGTGCTTGTTCTTGTTTCTATGTCCCCGGCCCAATCTGCGTCGGCATAGCACGATAGCTCAGGCCTGTCAGTTATCTCTGGGGTCAACAGCAGGCTTGCATCCATTGTGTGCTTCATGTACCTTAACATTCTCTTGATGGCATTCCAGTGATGGACCTTTGGATTGCTCTTGTGTCGTGAAAGCAGGTTCATGGCCAAAGTTATGTCAGGCCTGGTCCAACTAGCAATGTGCAGTAATGACCCAATGGTCGATCTGTACAGTGTGTTTTCCTCAAACGCTTCTCCATCATTGTATGTATTTTTCTGGAAGTCGGTCTGCATGGGCGTCCCACAAGGGTTGGCGTCTGCCATGTTACAGCTTCCCAGCAGCTCTACTATCTTTTCCTTTTGTGACATCGCGAAGCCATTTTGGATATCTGCACGCCTAGGTACCTATCTATCTTCCCAAGGATCTTTAGTGAGAAATGATCCTGGAGACTTCTAGTGAACTCAGCACATTTGGATTTGCTCTTTCCAAAGTATAACAGGTCATTGACATATACCAGCAGTTTCTCTATCTCATCCTGGGACTTCCTTGTGAAAACACATTTATCTGATGTGGTGGCGATGAAACCTATCTGTACCAGAACCTTAGATACCACCTCTTCCCGGATTGTCTGAGTCCATACAGGCTTTTATGGAGGAGCCAGGTTTCCCCTTCATTCTTCCCGAAGCCAGGGGGTGCTCTCACATAGATCTCCTTGTCCAATTGAGCGTGCAGATATGCGGTCTGCACATCGAATTGGTACATGTGTTCTTTCAGTACAGATGCCATCACCAACGCGGTCTTGACACTCTCTGGTCTTACTGTTGGTGAATACGTGTTGGTGTAGTCATCTGGGTACTTTTGGGCAAACCCCTGTGCCACAAGTCTGCCTTTGTACAGAGTTTGGTTGTCTTCTAGTGGCTTAACCTTGAACACCCATTTCGTTCTAATTGTCTTCTGGTGCTCTGGAACCTTTGCAGTTGTGTACATGTTCTCTGAGACTCTTCATCTCCTTTTGCATGGCGGCCTCCCACTTCTCTCTTTCCTTTTGTGGCAGTAGGAGGATGTCTTTGTATTTCTCAGTTGCAGTTAAGTTGTGATCAATGGTCATCATGAAATCCCCTAGCCCCTTGGGTGGTTGGTTTCTGGTTGACCTTACCGGCCTCTGGCGTTGACTGTCAGAAGTCCCAGGTTCGTCCTCACACTCGGTGGGGCCTTTGCTTAGGGCAGTGTGTTCCTCCTCATCGTGGGGATTTGGTTTGTGTCCTGACCCATAGAGGTCATGGTCTGAGGTCTCTGGCTGCTACTGATTGTTTGCTCTGCGGTCAACATTTCATTTGAGTGTAGTCTACTCCAGTTGGTGTTCTCATGGAAGCTTGCCAATCTGGATACTACTAGTTTGAGGTAGGAGTCCAGGAACCGGTAGGCCTTTGAACCTGGTTCTTATCCCAGGAACCTTAACCTTCTTGATACTTTGTTCCCTTTTCTCCTCAAATGTTTTGGGATATGCACATCAGCAAAGACTCAAAAAATGTGAAGGTGGGACAATCTGGGTTTTCGGCCGTACATGATCTCATACGGTGTTTTTCCTATGACACTGGACCACAGTCTGTTCAAGGTATAGTTAGAATATAGTAGTCCTTCTCCCCAGTATGAGAAGCTCAGTTCAGCATCTTCCAGCACACATCTGACCATGGTCTGGAGCACCCCGTTTCTCCGCTCAGCAACACCATTTTGAAATGCCGAGAATGGGGCGGTCTTGTAGTGTATCATTCCTTTGTCATTGAACCAGGCCTCAAATTCCTTTGAGAGGAATTCTGATCCCCGATCCGTCATTATCCATTTTATTTGGATGTTGTACTGCATTTCTGTTCTTCTATAGAATTCTTTGAACTTGGAGAGTGTCTCTCCTTTGCTCTTGAGTGTGTACACGAAACCATACCTACTGAAGTCATCGACGATTGTCAAGAAGAACTTCTTTTGGCCTAGGGAGCTTTTCAGGGGACTGACGAGGTCCATGCGTATTAACTCAAAAAGCTGGTCGGCCTTTCTATTGGATGTTTTCGGCCTTGGAGAGGTCTTTGATTTGGACCACTTGCACACAGAACACTCTAGGTAGCTATCACAAGGCTTCACCTTGAGGCCTTCGGAGCACTCTAGCATTTTCTTTATAATGGGGAAACCTATATGCCCCAGTCTTCAATGCAGTAGATGTGCACAATCATCATGTATGGGTTTCCCTATCGATAGGCGAGGTGTGCCATGGGTCATGCGGGTGGCCACTTCTGTGGGTGTCTTCCCCTTCAATTTCCTCATCATCGACCATGTCTATGGCATCCGGGGCATCCCCTTCTGTGTTGACGTCTTCTTCCCCTTCTGTGCCTTCATCGTTCTCCCCTCGGTTGATGATGATGATGCTGACATTGTTGCTCTCCCCCATGGGCAACAAGTATGATAATCCTCCAGTGATTACTACATTCCCAATCTTCTTTCCATTTCTTTTGATTGAAGCTTCCTTTCCCTGGAAGGTTATTTCTGACCCTGTGTCTTCACAGAACGTAATGGCTGCTAATACGTTGTAAGGGACTTCGGGGACATAAATTACCCCCTCAATCTTCCCTATCCCAGGTATGTACACATTGTCCTGACCAGCCACTCTTGTGTGCCCTTGGTTTGCAACCTTTATTTGGGATGATATTTCCATGAAGGAGCTGAACAGCCTTTTGTTACAGGATGTGTGAGTGGAGGCCCCGGAGTCAATTAGCCACCGTTGGTCATCCGGGGTGATGTGGGTACCTGCTTCTCTGTGCCTGACTCCATTCATTGAGTTGAGCCTATCTCCTCCCATCTCTTTTTGGTTCCTGGGGTCCCCCCTGGGGCTGGGTGACCTCCACCTCCTTGGGTCGGTGTCTCCCCTTGGTCTGGGTGGTGTTCTGCCTTGGGACCTCTGTCCTGTGTTGGTCATGTCGCCATAGTGGTCGGAGCGCGTATGTGTGTATGTATGTTCGGGAAATTCCCTGCTCTTATTGACCCTAGGGCAATCTTTCTTGAAGTGGTGTTTTGATCCACACAAGTGGCACCCGGTTGGCTGGTTTACCTGCTCTGCAAATTTGACCCTTCTAGTGTGCCTGCTTTCCCTGCAAAGCAGGGCTCTGTCCCTCCTGAGGCTGTCCTCAGATATGAGTTTCCCAGAGATGTATTCAAGAGAGAGTTTGTCATTTCCCATATTATCAAAATGGCTCAGGAGGTGGTCCCAGCTTGAGTCTAGAGAGTTGAATATGATATTAATTAGACACTCATCTGTAATTGTTTCACCCCTGCACATTAAATCTGACCTCATGTTTGTCAATCTTAGTAAATGGTCACTCATGAGCACATCTGCTCTTAATTTCGCTGAGTAAAACTCTCGAGCCAGCAAACTGGTCCCACTCCTATTTTTGCGATAAAACAGTTTACACAGTTTATCCCAAACCTCGGATATGGTCATGCCATTTGGTATGCTATTAAAGATTGCGGGGTCCATGGAACATAATAACAAAACAAATGCCTTATGGTGAATTCGATCTATTTCTAGGGTCCACGGTTTTTCAGGTGGGCTTTTAATTAGGAAAAGGGCACTCTCTTTCAAAAGAATTACCTGAAAGTGTTGAACCCAGTCCATTAGGTTTTTTCCAGATGGGCATAGTATTGGAAAGTTGCTTGGTAGGTTGCTTTGTTGATTGGATCCTGCGCTGGTCAGCTGCTATAGCTGGTGTCCAGGGATGTGGTTGAACTGACAGTAAGGTTCAGGGATGCAGCCTGTCAGGTTCAAAAGGTTAGCTTGCCTTTCTTCTCTAAGGCTGAAGGGGGAGCCCTCTTGTCTGAAGACATGTCCATCTTCAACTTGCCTGTAGAGGGAGTGTTGGTATGTTTGCGCATGCGCAAAACTCTTTCTGTGCTGGTCTCCATCGGGGAAGGATCTCTGCGCCGCTTGTCTTGCCAGTGGAGTTTCGAACCCTGGTGGAGGGTCGGTGTCTTCTCCCCTGGTGCTGCCCAGAGGTGCTCCTAAGGATGGACATCACCGCTGGTATGCTGGAGGAGGGTCGATCATTGAGGAGTCACCCCAGAGGATCGCCGGTGTTCTCAGATCGGTCTCCGGGGCCACGCGGCAGGTCGTCTGGAGGTGGTCTCCTGCGGTGATGGACTGCATCGGCGACTGGTCCTGGTAAGTTCCACGGTCTTTACTCTTGTGGGGGGAGTTCAGCTTGGGGGAGATGTCCACCTTACCGAGGGTGGCGGTAACCATTTTGATCGCCCTGCGGAACTCTTCTTTGGTTGGGGGTTGTCAGATTTTGCCCTTGCGCCCTCCCCGTTGCTCTTTGCGTGGTTTTGGTGTGGGGGTCCCCTGGTTCTTTGTTTCTGTGGCTTGGGGGCCAGCATCTTGGTTTTCCCATTTTCCTGCCCTGGGATTCAAACCCTCGGCTGCCATTTGTTGTTGGTTGGCCATATTGGCCACATATGAAAACAGTGCTGGGGTATCATTTCCCGCCACCTCTGGGTATGGGGCATTAGCACGGAGGCTTACCGCTTTGGAGGGCTGGAGTTTGTCTTCTTCTCCCATCATCGCCAGTATTCTCCCATTCGACCGGTTGATGATCCTGAGCAAGGCGGACCTTGGGATGCTCTCATCGCCGATACCTTTGTCATTTGTCCTTTTTGGAATGGCTCCGGTGTCTGCTTTTGGTTGCTTCTCCTCTTGGTTTTTGACCAGGTCGCTGGCGGTTCTGATGGGGGTGATTTGTGGTTTTGCCTTTGATGCTCCTGCGCGGAGCATTCTTGTTCTGGGCATCTTCTCTGGACTTTAGATCTTATTCTTGAGTTAAATTCACAACCATCCTCTGCTACCACTTTGTAGAGAACTCCGATGGTTGATGCGAATAACTCATGATTAAAAGTTCATTTAAAGTCTTTATTTGGAGAAAAGGTATCCATGCTGGGTTCTGAGGGGTCTCGGAAGGAGATTAAAGGTAGGATGAGGTAAAGCAGGGAAAAAACAATTGTATATATACATGGGATACGTCATAGGGGCATTGCATTCTGGTACATGTAGTTGAGACAGTTTGATATTACATCTCTCTCTCTCTCTCTCTCTCTCACACACACACACACACACACACACACACACACACACATCAAATTCAACAGGCATTTGTAATTCCAGCACAAAGACAACCATACTCTACCTTTTCTATTTAAATTGTGAAACTTGACAGATAAAAAGAGAAGGCAACTCTAATTCAGCACCACAAATAGTAGTACAGACAGTCCTTCGTATGCCTGAAAAACTATTGTTATCTTCTTTATATAGAAACCACAACAAATCCTGGTATGGGACAGACAAATCTTTCAGTTTTGCTTTCTTACATTCTTGCTCCCCAGCCCCAAATATGACATTGTTCCTGAGTTATTTGTGCATACAGTTATGAATTTTTGATAGTTTTTATTTAAACAGAGAGAGAGGGAGGGAGAGGGAGAGAGAGAAAGAAAGAGAGTTTGTCCTTTCCCCAAACTAAACATCTTCTCTGTATGAGAAATATGTCATAAGTTTTGAGTGATATCAATGGCAAAACAACATTGTTTTGCAGATTGGGCAGGCCCTGGTAACAAAAGTTTGCAAATGAGAGCCAGTTTTTATCTACCAGGCAAACTATGTTGAAGGTGAAATCCTGGGAAGATAAAACAATAGTATCTCACTGGGATGTAAGTACCTGTGGCCTCTAAGCATACAGGAAATATTGCCAAGTCAAGAATAACTCTAAAAGGTAAATGCATATACTGAACAGCTCAGAAAATGAATAACATGCATCCTTCAGATCACATACAGACTCCTGGGGAATCTGCAACATGACCCCAGAACTTTTCAGTGAATCAATCCCCTGACTTTTATATAGATTCATTTAATTGTGAAAAAAGGCCTATTTCCACCCCATAATAGCATGTTTTTAGCTTCAGAGCATTTATGGACTAAGAACATTATATATTTTTTTAATTTTTAAAAACATTGAACATAAACAGAAACTTTGGTCATAATTCATCGACATTTCATCTTTTTTTAAATATTGAGACTTTGGGAATTTTTTTTATTATTGATCTTCTTTTCCTAGGGCTACTTCTCCTTTTTAAAAAAGTGGATAATTAGTTTCTAGTTCTTCAGGAATCTGTATGACGTCCTTTGCATTTATAATGTGATTATGATGGCTTCTACTATATATGTTGTTAAAGGAAGAAAGGAGAATGATGATTTCAGTCTTGTCATGGCATCAATTGGTTTGAGCAAGGGGGGCATTGTGCATGGGAACAGATCCCTAGTAAGAGAGATGGGCAAGTAACCCTATCCCAGGTAGGATGTCCCCTATGGTGGGGTCAATTAGTGAGAGACAGATAAGGACATGTGTAGCTCAGAAGGACCACCTCAGTCCTTTACCACTGGTGATAGTAGTGTCTACCCCAGGGGTACACAGAAAGAACCTCCTTGAAGATTATGGTATATTTTAACCACAATCAAGCGTATACCAGGGAATGGCCACCTTGAGCCGGCTAATCTTTCTCACACTTGGTTAGGTGAAAGGAACTACAGAATAAACTCCCCAAAGGTGGATTCATTTTGACAGTGTAACATGTGGCCTAGACACAGAAGAAGAAGAAGGATGATCACCCATCCTTGATTGCCCAGAATCGGGCTGGAAGGCTTACATTGGCTGGTAGACAGCTTACCTGATGTGGAAATTCATTCCTTATGCTGTACCAACATTGTCTTTTCACAACCAATCTGAGCTGCAACCTTCTTTTACCCATCTATTGTTCATTCTTCAATAGAAATTTTAAATTTTAGAGGTGTATGTCATTTGCAGGCAAAGGGCATGCAAGGTAATCTTAGTTGGGTCTGTAAGCAGCCAAGTATGCATGCATGCCTGCTGTTCCACTAACATGAGAATGAAGACATCATTTTCTGCACAGAGACCATAAGTGTAAATTCTCTGACATGCTACACATGCATAGTGATGTCAAGCATAACAAAACCTGGAAGATGAATAAATCCTGGGTTAAGCCATGATGTTGCAATTTAGAGTTTGGTTTTTTCCTCTCTTTCTGTTGAAACAGAAACAGAATTGACAAAGTATGATGTACCAGTCACTTCTTTGAAATACATCTCGTGTTGACAATCTCTTGCAGAGTTGAAAATCAAGGAGCATCAGTTTGGAACAAATCACATTCTCATGATATGTGTTTAACTGATGTCTGCTGGATCTACAGAGTACAGTTTGCTGAGTTCCTTTAATTCAGGATTGCAAACTTTAAATGGGATCTCCATTGCTTCATCCTTTATCTCCCTCTGTCCCTGTGTTAGGTTCACTTAAAACCCTTGTTTTTAGCCAGGACACAAACATAGCGGCAGCTGCAACTCTACATGATACCAAATATGTTTATTCCTGTAGATGCCTTGCTGGGTAACAAAAACATATCTCACCTTTGTTCATTTTCAGGTTGACACTTCAAAATGGCACTCAGAATATTTTGATGTCCTTGCTACAAGAAAAGCTGACACGCGGTCTATTTTGTGCCATTCCTCCCAAAAGAAGAATATTTCCACTTGCATTAACACCTGGGAAGATAGCTTTCATCATTGCTTTGTCTGGTTACCAAAGCAATCAATAGAAGGTATCTGGACTCAGCCATCGCTATTTTCTGACAGCTCTCCTAGCTTTGCGACTCAGAGATGAGCTAGAAATCATGAAGTGCACAGTTTGAAACTTGTCCAATTAGTTGGCAAGTACATTTCCAATGACCAAAAAGTAGTTAGTTAGCTACTACTTCAATTATAATTTTGACAATTATTTACTTTCTCATTATACTTATTTCAAGTACCATTTGAAAGAAAATCAGACTACTACAAGCTGCTAGCACATAATATAAAGAGTGAGTCCACACACTCTACATCTGTGAAAGTAAATTAACCAGTTACCATTAAATCAGAAAAGAAGTAAAACCAGCTTCTAAGTTCAAATGATTGTGTAACGTTTGTAAATTATGCCATGGGTATTCCCATCCCCTCTGTAGGGAGGGACACATAGAATCCAGCTGCCTTCATGTTAGACCAAGCAGATCTAAAGGTTATCTTCTCATAAAAGCTTTTCTTGGAAACCGTCAACAACGAGCACAGTTTCGAAGTGGGGGCATATCTAACTTGCAAAAACCCCAATGTTTCCCAAAGCCCATGCTTAAGTAGCTTGGTCCACAATGTCTATCTCAGCTCATGAGCATGTTTGGGAGAAGCAAGACCAAGATCAGGCTTATTGGTTAAGAGAAAATGGACAGATCAGGACTTAAGTGGTAGTTTGAATTGATAAGTTGAGGACCCTCATAATAATACGGATGTATCTGACAGGTTGTTGGAAGTAATGTGCAATGGTATGTGTAGGAAATGCTTTGAACATCCTATGAGTAGATTCAGATAATCATCTATGAACTATGGCAAGTCTCAGGCTGGCACACTTCCCCTTATTCTCTTATTTGCTTGCAGGAGGAGTGTGAGTGCCTACTCTTGCAATTTTGACTAAATCATCATTTTCTTACTTTATTTTAATTTTATTTAGCCTGAATTTTATTATTATTCTTATTTAGTCTCATTTATAGGCCACCTTTCTCCCCAAGAGAAAGATCAAGGCAACTCATAAACTGAAAACAAAATTCAACACACAATAAAAACATAATAAAACAATTAAACTGTCATAATGATTGAAATATGAAATGGGACATTGCCAGCCTATTCCATGGGCACACATGGAGGAGAATATGTGAGCTTGTGACTTGCTGCAGCTCACTCACAATTATCCAAGCCATGGTTTTTCAGACCAATGGTTCTCCACACTTAGTCTTCCAGATAGTTAGACTTCAATTATCAGAACCTAGGCTGAGGTTTCTGGAAGCTAATATAAGGGGGGGGGGGAATTTGAAGGGCCAAAGGTTGAGAAACAATGTCTCAGCAAACTGGATTTAAGAAGATTGTTACAAACAACAAGTATTAGTGTGCATCTTTTATACCTATAGTGTATTACATTATATGATATATTTTTTCAGCAGCAAATCCAGCAGTCCAGAAGTGAATACAGGAGCTCACATGGCTATATCCTCTCCTATTTCAGGAGAAAATTTTGTCTTTCAATAGTACTAACTTATGCACAAAAGACTTCATATATTTCTGCATTGCAGGCGCACCCCCCCAATAACGGACACAGACAACATTGAAAGTGGATAACAGCAAAGGGCCACATTTATTGATTCAATGCCCTAGTCCGAATTATAAATTTGTATTGGTAAAACGACCAATCATAATTCCTAAGGCAAGCAGGCCGAAGTAACACTGGTAAGGTACCACCCCAAAATTGCCAACGGCAATTGGTTACAATGTATCAATTTGTATCAATTTGTTTGTTGACAACAAACAAATTGTTGACCGTAGTCAATAACTAACTTATGACCCCACCCTCTGACGCGTATCCGTGAAATCACAGGGGTGATGCATGCTGGTTAGCAATCGTCATCACCCCATCGCCTGGTTCGTCGTTGACCGGACAACGTTTAACTAATTTATTCCTGTCTAGTGTTGTCCAGTCAATTGCGAACCTGCCGGATACTTGTGGGTCATACTGTTTACCTTACCAGTGCTACCCGCCAATGTGACCAAAGTCAACAGTAGGAACACAGAAAGACCCCTATATCAAACCATAGCAACAGTGTGGGATGGGCAAAAAAGCCAGGACCCGGAGCCAATATGGGTCCCAACCAAAAATTCCCACCCGGCCCCGAAGCGACCATAATATCACACTGTTAACTAGGGAGGGGGTGGAGGGGAAAAACTTCTCCGCTCCGTCGCTGAGGTAAAATGGCAGCTCGGCTGCCTCGTGGCCACCCCTTTTATAAGGGAGCTGGCCACGCCCCTAACTACCCGGATTCTCTGTCCTGTGGGGGAGGCCCGCAAAGGGCGCGGCGGCCATTTTGGCACCGCGCTTGCATTGCAGGCGCACCCCCCCAATAACGGACACAGACAACATTGAAAGTGGATAACAGCATAGGGCCACATTTATTGATTCAATGCCCTAGTCCGAATTATAAATTTGTATTGGTAAAACGACCAATCATAATTCCTAAGGCAAGCAGGCCGAAGTAACACTGGTAAGGTACCACCCCAAAATTGCCAACGGCAATTGGTTACAATGTATCAATTTGTATCAATTTGTTTGTTGACAACAAACAAATTGTTGACCGTAGTCAATAACTAACTTATGACCCCACCCTCTGACGCGTATCCGTGAAATCACAGGGGTGATGCATGCTGGTTAGCAATCGTCATCACCCCATCGCCTGGTTCGTCGTTGACCGGACAACGTTTAACTAATTTATTCCTGTCTAGTGTTGTCCAGTCAATTGCGAACCTGCCGGATACTTGTGGGTCATACTGTTTACCTTACCAGTGCTACCCGCCACACGGAGGGGCTTCAAAGAAGACCTGACGCCCCCCCCCCAGACCGTCAGCTCGGTCAACAGGCCTGCTCGCCAATCACCCAACAGGAGGTCCATACCTCCTCGCGACAGATGGACCCCATCCCCTGCGTACAAGTCATAATTTTGTAGACTAATATCGGGGTGATGACTAACCCGTCCCCAAGCCCTGGTGGCAAGAAACCGCGCCACTGCCTTATTGACCGCGCGCCTAGCGCGGTCAAGGGCCAGGAGGTTAACGCCCCCTCTGTAAGAATGGCGCGGAACAATGTCCGACCAAACCAGGGTTGTGGCAGGCCAGACATAATGCAAGTAGGCGAGTTCCTCGCAAATCGCATGCTTGAGCGATAAGCCGGTGACCTGGCCCAAATCATTGCCCCCCAGGTGGATGATTAGAATGTCAGGCGGGTCAGCACCCAGGCCAGAAAAAAGGAAAGGCCGCAGCTCCCGCCATAACATCCCAGGCTTACCATGCCATGCGAGACTGGCGTGGTCACCCAGTCCCAGTCGGGGTCCCCACTCTGTCGCCGCAGCGTAACGCGCTGCCCTGTGCACATAGCTGTGGCCCACCAGCCATACTGTCACTGGTGTAATACGACACCCAGGGTCTGTAAGAAAATTGAGAAAAAAGGCGGTAAGGTGACTGGATTGGTACTCATGGCGGGAGTGGGTGCACATAAAACTGAAAACATTGCGAGCCCCACCTCCCCATGCTGCGTATGTCAGCCCCAGAGTACCCAAAAGCAGCTGCTGTAGAGGCTGCACCAATACGGAACGAATGTGTGCCATAACGGGCACCTGGTAGGCCCACCCTGGTGAGGGCTCTGGCTGTCACCTTCCAAAACTGAAATTTAGTAAGGGGAGACCCATCTTGGTGACAGAAAAACGGGCCGTGGTGCATGCCACGCAGTGCCAGGTATTCCTGTAGGGCACCAACCGGACAGATGTCTGCCAAAGAACAACGTAGCAGTCTTACACCACTGCCTACGCCATGCTGATCTGTTTTAGAGGAGCGTATCCTCAACTGGGCCCAGTCTTTGGCAACATAGACATCTTCGAGTTCCAGTGCCCTACCACTTGCATCCGCCTTAGACAGCATCACGAGTTCGCTGACGCGGAGCGCTCCAAAAAATGCCACCGTCGTGGCTGCATGAAAAAGGGCTGCCTCATAATGATCAAAACAGAGGCCTGGCCAGCCCCGGGCCAGCTGGGTAAGAACCCCTGGGGAAATAGGGTGCCGGTCGTCCGGGCAACGCCCGCGCTCGCGCACCCACCCCTCCAAAACATGTCTCACCCGGAAGTCAGAGGTGGTATCCACATGACCCCCCACTTTGGCCATAAAAGCCAACGCCGAGAGCTTGGATGCTATGGTGCGAGGTGCGAGGCCCTGTGCATGCAGGTGAACCATGAACCGCAGAACATGGTCCACCGGGATAGGCCAGGTCTCTGGCAAGAGAAATTGAGTAGCAAATGCCCTGTACGAATTGAATGCTTGTTGATACGCCTTACGCGTGCGTGGCGCTAGTGACAGGCCAATCGCCCGGTTCACCTCTCCTTGCCAATAGTCCACATCTCGTCCGGGAGTGGCGAGGGAAATTCCTCCGCATCCGGGGCCAAGGTGCGGAACCGGGAGATCTGCAGGCGGGACAAAGCGTCAGCAATATCATTATTAATCCCTGGGACGTGCCTGGCCCTGAACAAGACGTTGAGGCGCAGGCAGCGCAGCACAAAATGGCGCACTAGATCCATGACCCTGGGCGATTTGGAAGTCTGTGCATTGACAATGTGTACAACAGCCGCATTGTCACACCAGAAATGCACCACCGAATTAGCCCACTGTTCGCCCCATAGCATCAAAGCCCCCAGAATGGGAAAAAATTCCAGGTATGTGAGATCCCGCAGGCGACCTGTGCCTGCCCATGCCGGTGGCCACCCACCATAGGCCCACTTCCCATTGAAGTACATCCCGTAACCCAGGGATCCTGAGGCATCAGACTGGATCTGGAAATTGGGGGATGCCAGGAGGTCAGACCTCCAAAATGAGACCCCATTAAACTCCCTCAGGAATTGCAACCAGACGAACATGTCCGCCTTGATACCCCGGGTGAGCCTGACTCTGTGGTGGGGCCTGGATAACCCTGCCATGGCGTCACATAAGCGCCGGGCGAAAGCCCTGCCCGGTGCGACCACCCTGCAAGCAAAATTAAGGTGCCCATGTAGCACCTGCAGTTCCCTCAGGGATGCCTTACGCTTGGCCAGCAATTCCGAGATAAGGGCCACTATCCTGGACACCTTATCACCCGGCAACCTAGAAGCCTGCACTACTGTGTCAATCTCAACCCCCAGGAATACTAGCTTGGTCGATGGGCCCTCGGTCTTTTCGGGCGCTAAAGGGACACCAAGTTCCTCCATTAGCGTCTGAAATGTGTTGAGGAGACGTGCGCACGTGTCCCAGCCCCGTTCACCCCCGAACAAAAAGTCATCCAGGTAATGGGCTACAGACCGGGACCCTGACCTGCGGACGAAAGCCCACTCTAGGAAGGTACTAAAACGCTCGAAAGCCGAGCATGATATGGAGCAGCCAAAAGGCATGGCCTTATCAAAATAATATTCCCCCTTAAATTTAAAACCCAGCAACTCAAAGTCGCCCGGGTGCACTGGCAAGAGGCGAAAAGCTGACTTAATGTCACACTTGGCCAGCAGGGCACCCGGGCCACATGAGCGCACCATGCGCAGCGCATGGTCAAACGATGTATACCTGACTGAACAAAGGTCATCAGGGATAGCATCATTGACCGATCGGCCGGCTGGGTAGGACAAATGATGAATAAGGCGAAACTCACCTAGGGACTTTTTGGGGACCAAACCCAGTGGCGAGACCTTAAGATTGGGAAACGGGGGTGCGGGGAAAGGTCCAGCGACCCTGCCCGCGTCTAACTCCTTTTTAATGCTGGCCGCAGCCACCTCCTCCCTTCCTCTGAGGGATAAAAGGTTGGGAGCATCCTGAGGGGACCTATCACCCATAAAAGGGATACGAAATCCCTGCTTAAAACCTTGAAGGAGATACACCCCGTCCTCCCCCTTCGGGTACGATGCGAGCCAGCGCTCCAGCATGTCCACCTTAATTGGGGAGGGGGCCTTTTGGAGAACTAGCTCCATCCGTGGCAGCCTTGCCAGCCCACTGTCCACCCCTCCCTCTGCCTCGCGCCCCCCCAGGCTTGGGACAAGCAGAGGCCGCGTGGGGGCCAGAACATGTGGGACACTCATGCTTATACCTGCAGTTCTTTCGATTGCAGGAACCATTTGACGAGAAAGTCCAGCACAGCAGGCGGGCTGGAACCCCCTGCCCCGCCGCCTGGCGGGTAGCCTGCGCTGGAGCCGCTCGCTGGACCGCATGTCCGCAATGGTATCTATCCCCCGGGGCAGGGCGTGTGGGTGTCATATACAAAAGCCACAGCCTCTGGCACGGCTCATCCCATCTCATCTCGGGGCGGAGGGGAATCCTCATACGGAATTCCTCATCATATGCTAGCCATGAGGGGCCCGGGAAATCGACCATCGCCCTATATATGTTGTCCAAATATTGGACCATGGGAATAGCTAAATCCGGCCGCGCCCTCAAATATACCGCCATGTATATTAAATAAGCGGGGAGCCAGTTGGCCCAGGTACGCGGCGGCTTACGGCGGCGTGCCTGCTCCTTGTCCTTCTCATCCTGACCCTCCCTTTCCTCCTTGGTGGGCTCTCTGTTCAGGAGTGAGAAGATATCTACGTACTCCCCTCGCCATATCTTTTCCCTAGTAGCCTGTGCCAGGTGATCACCCAATGGCAAGGAATACCCTGCCGTCGGCAAAGCCGAAAAGGGGACAGCCGGCCTGGTAAAAGGGGCCTGAGCTAACCCAGCCACCCCCAGAACATTCCCTGCAGTGTAAGGACCAATGCCCACCCCAGTGCCAAAGGTGGCAGTCGTCGTCGCTGGGTGGGTCGCCGACAGCGCGGCCCCCGCACCACTCGCGCGAGGCCAAGGCCATTGAAAGGCCCCCCCTTGATTGGGAATGTGTGTGGATGTACTAGCTTGCACTGTATACTCACATGCTGCACCCCCGCAGGCCGCCCCCACCGGGGGTTCCGGCCCACTGGGGGCGTCGGAGCTCACGACCGACATAGAGCTCATCACCGGGGCTTGACCCGCACCTGGTTGCTGGCTGGGGAGCTGCGAGGCAGTGGCCGAAACCGCGCCACGCGCCTGCAGCAGCTCGACCCTCCCCGCCGGCTGTTGTCCTCCTGCCGACAGCGCCTCAAAAGGAACCCCGAAGGGGGCACCCGCCTGACTGGCCCGAGCCAACGACGCCTCCAGGGCCGCAATGCGGGCCAGCAAGGTGTCCACGTTGACCATGGGCAAAGGGCCGGCCGGCCCGCCAGGTCCAGGCATGGGTACAGGTCCCTGTACCCCGGGACCCACATATGGCCATTGGCCAGCACCGAAGCCCGGCAGGGTTGGTGGAGAAACTTGCCAAGGCAGGGGGCCGCACCACCCCCCAAGGCTAGAGGGCCCGGGGAGAGGCTGCGGCCCAAGAGGAGTAGGCCCGACAGAGTGGGCAGGAGCAGGAGCGGTGTCCACCGCTCGTGGGCCGCGGGCCGGAACCCCTTCCGCGCCCGTACTCTGATCGCCCACTCCGGGCCAAGGGGCAATAGACCCCATTCCGCTGGCCCCGGCCGGGGCTGGCAAAGGTGGCTGCTGAGGAGGCGGCACCGCGGTCCTCCGACCTGGGTTGCGCCTCCTAACAGCGCGAGCTGAACTCGAAGCTGCCTTCTTCTTCGAAGGCATTTCCTCCGAAGCAGAAAAGGGAAGCCGGCAAGGCAGAATCGCTACCAAAAGGCTTCCCGGTAAGCTAACGAGCGACGGAGACACAGGGGAAAAACTTCTCCGCTCCGTCGCTGAGGTAAAATGGCAGCTCGGCTGCCTCATGGCCACCCCTTTTATAAGGGAGCTGGCCACGCCCCTAACTACCCGGATTCTCTGTCCTGTGGGGGGGCCCCGCAAAGGGCGCGGCGGCCATTTTGGCGCCGCGCTTGCATTGTTTATATTTATCCAATTTATCCAGGAATTATAGAATATTTTTCCCTTGAAGCAATAACAAGAAAAACCTGTTTGAAAATAAATTCATGTTTACACATTTTATTTAGGACTAGCATATTTTGCCCGGCGGTGCCGGGCTTTTTAAAATTGTCTTGGATAGTAAAGGTGTTTTTTTCCCTTGAACCAATGGTGCTGGGCTGTTTTAAATGGTGTTGTAAGGTTTTGTGATTTTGTGGCTTCGAGGCGCTGCGTCCGCCTGCGGCAGACTTGCGCTCCCAGTGTTGTTTTTTTTTTGGGGTTTTTTTTTTTTTGCGTGCCGGCTTCCTCAGTGCCGGGCTCTTTAAATTGGTTTTTGAAGTTTTTTGTTTTATGTTTATGCAAATTTTATTTTAATTTAATTTATTTAATTTAATATTATTTAGTTGAAAATTTAATTTTGGTTTTTTAAATCTTTATTTTTACGCATTTTTATTTTTTGTTTTGGTTTTTTTGAGTGAAAAGTGATTTCTGGTTTTTTTGGGGTTTTTTTTTTGAGATTAGTGTGATTATATTTGAATGTTTTTATAAGTTATTTGATTAATTTTGGAATTAATCTTATTAGTTTCAATATTTTTGAATGTTTTTTCTCTTTTGGTCTCTGGGTGGGGGTAGTGAGCTTTTCTGCCTCTCCACAATTTTTCTCTTCTGTCCTCTGGGTGTTGCTTCCGGTAAGTTTTTTCTTTATTTTCTCATTTGAGTTCCGGTCCTCGTGGATAGAAGACGTCTTTTGGTAAGCTCTCTGGTGTTTTTTTGGGTGGTGGTGGTGGTGGTTGGGATTTTTTTTGGGGGGGGGGTCTGTGTGTTTTTTCTTGTTTGTTTTTGGCTGTTTTTGTGTTTCCTTTTTGGATTTTTGAGTGTTTTTGGTTTGTATTTTTGTGTTTACTTTTTCAGGGGGGTGGCTTTCTTTCCTGCGGGCCATGCTGGCTGGCCCATGGGAAGGAAGGGCAATGGCGGGGGGGGGCTTTCTTTCCCACGGGGCATGCTGGCTGGCCCGTGGGAAGGAAGGGCAATGGTGGGGGGGGTGCTTTCTTTTCCACAGGCCATGCTGGCTTGCCCGTGGGGAAGAAGGGCAGAGGCGGCGAGGTTTTTTTAAACTTTTATTTTTCACACGCCAGCTAGCCCATCGAATGGAAGGGCAGCGGTGGTGGGGGTGGGGGGTTTCTTTTTTCCCCCACAGGCCATGCTGGCTGGCCTGTGGGGAAGAAGGGCAGCGGCGGCAGTTTTTTTTACTTTTACTTTTCATGCGCCGGCTGGCCCATCGAACGGAAGGGCAGCGGCGGTGGGGGGGTTCTTTTTTTCCCCGCGGGCAATGCTGGCTGGCCCATGGGGAAGAAGGGCAGCGGTGGTGGGCCTTTTTTTTTTGTTTACTTTTATTTTTCGTGTGCCGGCTGCCTCAGCGTTCTGCACGCTAATGACGTGCAGGACGCTGGGGCTTGTAGTTTTGGCTGCGCGTGTTTGCTTACTACAGCGGTTTTTCCCATGCAGCTTCTTTTTGATTGGCCATGGCGCATTTCTGAACGTTCCTTTTGCTGCGCCGCTCAGCCTGATTGGCTCTGGCACGGCGTGACGCAAGGAACGTTGGGAATTGAAGTTCCCTGCCCCCCGGCCGAAAATTTCAACCCGACAGTTACCTGCGAACTGGGTTCGGGCGAGTGAACGGAGGACCATTACGGGCTAGTGGGGCCTGGTGCAACATCCTTTGTCACATTCCAACGGTTAACGCACCATTTTATAGGTATAGATTCCACAGATTTGGCTTCAGGACTCCACTGGCAACAATAGTTATTTGATGACCATTTTGGCCTGATCTCTGCCCAGTATGAGTCATTCATCTCTGCATTCAAGTCTCCATCTGACATCTATGAACAGTTACCAATCACTCAACAATTCTGCTCTAGCATTTTAGTGTCATCCAATTCATAATCTCTTTGCCTTTTAATCAAAAATTGCTCACTGTTTTCTCCACTGCTTCTTACTGCTTCATCTTGACAAAATATTTTCATTTCCTATTTAGTTTTTTCATCTGCCAGCTGTTTTCCCCTTTAGTTAATCTAAGTCTCTTTCCATATCATTGGCTTATACATATGTTTCATTTCAGCAAAACTGATGTTGCACAAGAGAAATGTCGTTACATTATTCATTTTAATATTTCCTCATCTCATCTCTAGTAAAAAAATAAAAAAAACTCCCCCTACTACATACAGACAACTACACAACTGGAAGTGTTAATGACTCACATTGCCAAGCTCCCTATTTTATTATCATACCTTTGCAAATCTATCCATGCTAAATTCTTGTAAAACACTTTATATCTACTGCCAGATTCTGGTGTTCGTTATGATTGATGACTCTAGCTTGCCTAATATTACATTATTAATCATCTCTATTACAGAGCAAATGAAGTATCTTTAAAAATATATTAGCCCTGGTATCTAAATTCTACTTCAAAGCAGATCAGATAATGTGTGAAGACAAAATTATGCATTATATTACGCAAAGGACAAAACTGCAATAACAGCCTTCACAGTGTTAATATATTTAGATTCTATTTGTTTCCATCAAAAGAAGCAATATATACCGTACATCTTGAGCTAAATTAACTTCTCTGATTGTGGAATTCCCTCTGCAGAGAAATTAGTCAGTCTGTTCTCTGTTATGTACACACACAGAGAGAGAGAGAGAGAGCGCACAATAAATTTTTATTCCACCAGGCTTTTAATGTATGATAATTTTATCTAGCTCTAGTTTTGTTTATCTCATTTATTTTGGGCGTCATTGCTTGGTTGAATGCATATCTATTTTATTACAGTACAGAAATGTTTGATCAAAAAGTAAATAGAAGAATAATTCTCAGCAGAGTTTGACTGCAAATGTGATCTTACATGTAAGTGGAGTTCAAAAGAAAGTTGTTCAACATTTCAAATATCATTTCTGTTAAAGTATGCCTCAAATTCAAAAATCAAACAGAATATACTACTATCTATTTGTTTTATTTAAAATATAATTTCCATCCACGAAACTTGAGGAGATATGTTTCATGTTCCCATCCACCTCCCTTTGCACATAATAGCTATTCTATTCACTTACTTAATGTGAAGAAAACAGATCCTTGCCCCATACCCAATGACAGTATGTTGATAGCAAATGAATGTTTCTGCATACTCACTGATAGACTAGATCTTTAATACTTTTGAAGAAGATATTTCAACACTTTTATTATTATCAAAACCATTGGTCAGACATGTTAGCTAATTAAAGAAAAGAAGTAAATGTTTAGAAAGTAGCCTAGGATGATCTAATATGCAAATATGCTTAGGAACATTTTTGAGAAAAAATGGCCTCAAATTAATGTTGTTCCACATGTGAACTTCAGAATTTAAAAGCATTAGCCAATCTGTTGATGTTTTGCCTGCTATGTAGTACAACAGCTTGAAGGCCTGTGTTCAATGTGCCAAGCCCTGCACATCTATTTATACCTGCAGTGATTGCCAAAATATAATTGTTGGATAATGCTGTTTGAATGCTGATGAAGATAAGACCATATAGATTGAACTGAATTCTCTAGTTTGCTGCCTCTCTTGAAAGTAAGAGTAGACAAGGGATATATATCTTTCCTTGTAAGTCATTAAGTCAGTGTTCCATTTAGTGACAAAGATGGCAATGAATTTCCTGATGCCCCCAATAGATTTCTCATATTGGGAAGAATAATGTCTTGTGAAAAAAGAATGTCCTTTGTATGCCAAATTATCAGGGTTTTTTGCATAATTTTGGGGATTATGTAACTTGCTCAGAAGCAGGATGACTGCTGCTTCATTTAGATATCTAAAGCACTAAACAGGTTATTTGCTTCTTTTTAAACAATCAGCCAGTGCTTCTGTGTTTACTGTGTGGAATTGTTTTCTGCAGAGGAACAGACATTAAAGATGTTTTATACCAATGACAGACACTTCAAAGGGAGAAAAAGAACTGTTTGCTTTCTGAAAGGAAAACATGGTAAAACAATCTCTGATTCTTTATTACCCTGCCCTCCCAGTTATACTACAAGAGTGACATGGTGCAGTACATTTAGGCCCTAGCAAGAGCAGATAGGAATCATGAGTCATGTTGAAGGAATCTCTCAAGAGGACAGAATCCAATTCTGGAAAATGTCTTAAGGAAATAAGGAGAGGTAACTTGCACAAATTCATATCAGAAGGACAACATGGAACAGTATGGACATGGTAGGGATCTTCCAGATGGCACAAAAGCCCAGAAGCCTTTCATTTTGAGGTAAATGATGGACAAGAATACCATTCTATAGCCATGGGATGCCAAACTCTGGTATTTGTTTCTTTTACATAGGGAAGGAAACAACATCTGGAAGAAACCCTAAGAGAGAAAATTGCAAGAGGTATTGTAAAATTAAGATGAAGGCCAACACATTTGGTAGCAACTTCAAAGTCATAAGAGGCATTCAATGGTTGAAATCCTGTAGCACAGCCCCAGTTGCACAATGGAAATAATATCCTGGTCAGCAGCAGATTGCTGCTGATTAAAAGGCTTCCATTTAAGATTTCAGGGTGCACATGACTCATACAAAATACAATGAAGTCATGCGCACCCCAAAAATTATGAGAGGCAACCTTTAATCAGTGGCAATCTGTGGCTATCAATTATATCATTTCCGTTGTATAGGCAAATCCCTCTCGACAGTATTTCAGATAAAGGCATTATTTCGCACTGAAATAATGTTTTGAAAAGAAGTAGCTACACCTGAGGAGGTAGTGTTTCTATACTTAAAGGAGATTTGGAACTTAGATGTTCATTTTTAACTGTGTTATATATTATAGGTTATGATTTAGTATATCACTGGTTTCCTAGGTGATAATTACAAGTCTGTAAAACCACCTATACCATTGTAATAAGAATTTCAATTGCCAGCAGATAATAATAATTTCATGTCAGAAATTATTCTGGATTGAAAGGATTTTTCCTGGAGAAACTCCACTCAGGGAATGTCTGAATGAGGCTCCTTTCATGTCCTGTTATGCCCGGACCTTATAAGCACCAGTCCAAGACAACGATGAACAAACAGCAACAGTCTTTATTTAACAGTCTATTAGAGGTGAGCTTACAAGGTGTTCTGGATTCCAAGGTGGTTATACAATCCTAGTGAAGTCAGTCCCTCCAGACTCTTACCCAGCAGTGGGAAATAACTAGCAACCATAGAAGCATAGCATAATGGAAGGACCCAGGCTTAACGCTTCCCGGCTACCTGTACAGAGTAGGAAGTATAGATCCAGTCTGGCCCCACCCTTGTTTACCAGTGGGACTTTTATAGTGTCTCCTCAGCGGTGGCTCTTGGATACAAAGTAGCGACCCACCTGGACAAATGTGACTAACCAATCATAACAGGGAATATGTGTAGTTAACCAATGGAGAACAGGATCCAAAACTGTAACCAATCCTAGGGCTTGGATTAGCATAACAAGCATGCCCTTTTTGCAAGGGTTTTGTGCCACTTTAGGCTTCTAATTAGAATGGCGGGAAACTGCCATTTTCCTCTCGCAAGAGCGCTCATTGCAAATGTGCCTCAATACACAACATGTTCCTAAGATCTTTTCCCACCAAAGTGGTCTCTATTTATCTACTTGCAATTACTTGCTTTCGAACTGCTAGGTTGGCAGGAGCTGGGACATGGACGGGAGCTCATTCCATCCTGCAGTACTCGGGAATTGAACTGCTGACCTTCTACCTCCCAGTCAGTGTCTTAGCCACTTGAGCCATTGCACCATAGGTTCCACTAAATTATGTTACCTATACAGTGCGACAAAGAATATATGTATTTATCCCCTAAACTCAGGCATAGTTATAGCTATATATTGTGGACTTACATATCTTTTCTCAGGCTTAAAAGAAGCACAGGAAAAAACATGCATCCTTGAAACAAACTTCTTTGGAGATATGTACCATACCATGTCTCTCTGCTGATTATGTTTCATAAATTATGTGCAACTGTTTAACCAACCTTTTTCTTCTCACCTATTAGTTATAGTGAAAATTCCTGGCAGAGACATAGTAGGTCTTTCGATGCTGAACAAGAAGCAAACTATTTCTCCCTACCTCCCTTGCCGACAGCTAGGAGGGAGGCTCTCCTATTAGAATGAAAAGAAGGCAAAACCAATAGACCTGCTGGGATTTTCACAATACATCTTGAACATAAATATTCCTTGGGAAAAATATTCAATATATAAATTAAAAGATCTAATCTTCCAATTCACTTTCCTCACACAGGCTCCAAAGTGAAAGCCAGATTAGGGCTGGTATGAACTTTTTCCTTTTATAATGAAAAAACCTGAAATAACTGTTGGACTAGCAGAACAATTGAAAATGCCTCAGGTGTGAGAATGTATATTTATTTACTTTTGCTATGGGAATATTTGGTTGTTTTGAATTATAATTTCATGGTTCTGACCATTGGTCATACCTGGATGAGATTAATGACAGGGTATATCCAAAATATCAGGCAGGACTTAGATCACATGCATCTAATTGATATTTTTCTCCTTCTGCTATTACTCAAAAATGAAACCAAAGCCAATTATGTCTCAAAGGAGAAAAATCATTCCATTTAAAGCAAACAAGTTACAGATAAAGCTGCATCCCCAGAAGCATGAAACTTTAGGCCACAAATTAAATCCTCTCTCAGCATCCTAACTGGCATGTTGATCCATCCTTACTGCACCTTAACTTTATCTCAAAATAAACAATATACACTGAAGAGCAGGTGGTGAATTCAGCAGAACTATATACAGAGAAATTACTAGATTGTGTGGGACCTTGCAGCTTTAGGACTTTCCACCAGTATGGCTTCTTAAATTTTCTTTTCTATGGCCAGCTATGCCATAGACTGGGTTGAGGTCAATATTGCTATGCCATAGACTGGGTTGAGGTCAATATTGCTAGGGCTTTAATATGACCCACTGGAACAATTGCACACATCCCACATGCTAGCAAGGTGATGCTAAAGATAATACAGGACAGACTTCAGCAGCATGTGGAGAGAGAATTACCTGAAGTGCAGGCAGGTTTCAGAAGAGGCAGGGGGACTAGAGACCACATTGCTAACATACATTGGATCATGGAAAAACAAGGGAATATCATAAACAAGTCTACTTCTGCTTTATTGACTACACCAAGGCCTTTGACTGTGTGGACCAAACAAAATGTGGCAAGTAATTAAAGAGATGGGAATACCAGAACACCTCATATGCCTCATGAGAAATTTGTAGAAGAGTCAAGAAGCAACAGTTAGGACAGAATACAGAATGATGGAGTGGTTTGGAATAGGAAAAGGAGTAAGACAAGGCTGCATTTTGTCACCCTGCTTATTCAACTTATACACAGAGCACATAATGCCCGATTTCTGGGCGAAACATCAACAATTTGAGATACGCAGATGCATAGATGTCAAGTATCCCTTATTGGCTGGGAAAATCCCTTATTTTACCCTCTTTCCCGCCATCATCCCTTATTAAATAGACTGCAATGCCCTATTGCCACCATTGGAGGGCAGCACAGGATAAGCATAGCGGTCAAGTATCCCGTATTTGCCAGGAAATTTCCCTTATTTCCAAATCCAAAACTTGACAGGTATGGTAGATGATACGACCCTAATGGCATAAAGTGAGGAAGATCTAAAGAAGCTCCTGATTAGGTTGAAAGAAGAGAGTGCAAAAGCATACCTGTCAACTTTTGGATTTGAAAATAAGGGAAATTTTGGCCACACACCTCTGTGGGTGTGGCCAAATCTGTGGGTGTGGCCAAATATAGCCATGTGACTTGCTGGGCTCTAGTCATGCCTGCCACATGGACATGAAAATGTCTGCAAACACAGACAGCACTGGCTCTTTGGCTGTAAATGGAGATGAGCACTGCACCCTAGAGTTGGATACGACTGGCAGATTTTACTTTCTTAGGATCAAAGATCTCTGCAGATGGTGATTGCAGCCATGAAATAAAAAGGCGACTGATGTTTGGGAAACAAGCTAGGAGAAAACTGGGGAATATAGTGAAAAGTAGAGGCATCACCTTGCAAACAAAAAATTGCATAGTCAAAGCAATGGTATTCCCGGTAGTAATGTATGGGTGTGAGAGCTGGACCATTAGGAAAGCTGAGCGTAGAAAAATAGATGCCTTTGAAATGTGGTGTTAGAAATAGGTCGATCCTAGAAGAAATCAACCACGACTGTTCACTAAAGGTCAAATAGTAAAGATGATGCTAAAGTACTTTGGACAGCAAATGAGAAGACAGGATTTACTTGAGAAAGCCTTGATGCTGGGAAAGGTGGAGGACAAAAGAAGGGGGTGGCTAAAATAAGATGGATAGATGGTATTGTAGATGCAATGGGCACAAAGCTGTGTGGGCCAAAGAACCCTTTACCCATCTTCTTGGGGGACTTTTGTTTTGTTTTCTTTCTTGTTTACTCAGTGGCTTAAGTGACTAAGATGCTGACTGGGAGGCAGAAAGTCAGCAGTTTGATTCCCGAGTACTGCAGGATGGAATGAGCTCCCGTCTTTGTCCCAGCTCCTGCCATCCTAGCAGTTTGAAAGCAAGAAATTGCAAGTAGATAAATAGGGACCACTTTGGTGGGAAGGTAACAGCGTTCCGTGCACTCTGGTGTCTAGTCATGCCTGCCACATGACCACGGAAATGTCTGCAGACACAGGCAACGCTGGCTCTTCGGCTTTGAAACAGAGATGAGCACTGAACCCTAGAGTCGGATACGACTGGCTTTCGAGCAAGGGAACCCCCCCCTCTCTCATATATTGATCAGGCAACCCGCCCCCCAATTAGGGTGCAGGAGCAAGGGATAAATTCCCCCCTCTCATATAGTGATCAAGCAAACCCCCCCCCCCCAATTTTGGTGCAGGAGCAAGGGATTAATTTTTCCCCTCTCTCTCATATAGTGAGCAGGCAACACCACCACCCCCCAATTAGGGTGCAGGAGCAAGGGATTAATTCCCCACCTCTCTCATATAGTGATCAGGCAACACCCCCCCCCCCCAATTAGGGTGCAGGAACAAGGGATTAATTCCCCCCTCTCATATAGTGATCAAGCAACCCCCCCCCAATTTTGGTGCAGGAGCAAGGGATTAATTTTCCCCCTCTCATATAGTGATCAGGCAACACCCCCCCCCCAATTAGGGTGCAGGAGCAAGGGATTAATTCCCCCCTCTCATGTAGTGATCAAGCAACACCCCCCCCCCCCCAATTTTGGTGCAGGAGCAAGGGATTAATTCCCACCCTCTCTCTCATATAGTGATCAAGCAACCCCCCCTCCCAAGTTAACTCTAGAACTCTAGAAATGAAATCCTCCAGCCAGGAGGCAGGGCAGAAACAGCTCAATAAAGCTTGATGTTGCCCCTGCATATATGAAATATATTGCTCACCTACAGTAGACTCCTGCTCCCAACAGCCAAAACGAAGCCTCCAGAACCATGTGGCTGGCAGGAAAGGGAAAAAGAAAGGGAAAACTACAGAACGCCCCCCTTCTCTCTCTCTCTCCTTCCACAAGCAAAAAGCCTGCCACACAGCGACCTCTGGTGGCCGGAAAAAAATACTGCAGCTTCGCCTGTGAGGGCTCCAGTCAGAATATTTTTTAAAAAATAAGAGAAAATACGGGGAAATTAATAAAATGGGAGGGGTGCGGGAAGAGGGGTAAAAATAAGGGGTTTCCCCAGGAAAAATGGGATAGTTGACAGGTATGTGTGAAAGCTGGCTTGAGACTCAATATCAAGAAAACCAAGATAATGGCAACAGGCCCTACTAGTCCCCGGAAAATAGATGGGGAAGAAGTAGAAGCAGTGACAGATTTTACTATCTTAGGATCAAAGATCACTGCAGATGGTGACTGCAGCCATGAAATAAAAAGATGATTGATTCTGGGGAGACAAGCTATGAGAAACCTGGGGAACATAGTGAAAAGCAGAGACATCACCTTGAAAACAAAAATTTGTATAGTCAAAGCGATGGTATTCCCAGTGGTAATGTATGGGTGTGAGAGCTGGGCCATTAGGAAAGCTGAGCGCAGAAGAATATATGCCTTTGAAATGTGGTGGAGGAGAGTTTTGAGAGTCCCCTGGACAGCGAGGAGAACCAATAGGTCAATCTTAGAAGCAATCAACCCTGACTGCTCGTTGGAAGGTCAAATAGTAAAGATGAAGCTAAAGTACTTTGGACATCAAATGAGAAGGGAGGATTCACTTGAGAAGGCCTTGATGCTGGGAAAGGTGGAGGGCAAAAGAAGAAGGGAGTGGCCAAAGATGAGATGGCTAGATGGTATTGTAGACACAATAGGCACCGAGCTGGGTGCACTGAGGAGGATGGTGGAGGACAGAGGTGCCTGGAGGACAATGGGCCATAGGGTCGCAAAAGGGTCGGAATCGACTGTGCGACTGAACAACAACAATTATATCTAAGTCATTCCCAAAGCATTTCAGAAACTTTGTGAATTTTGTTTTATTTCCTTCCTAATCTGAAACTTAATCGTTGATCTGCCTTGCTTTGTTTCCTTAATCACAACTCTGAAATAATATTTCCAGCTAAGGATGTGCTGAGTCCTGCAAAATGTATTGTCCTTGGCAATTTTCTGAGTCTTATCATTCTAAACCTCTACAGTGATGCCCACCTGCATTACTGGAGTTTCTTGCCTTCCTATAAAAATAAGACTCTGGCTTTACCCTCCTGCCACTTTCCTCTATTCTTCTGCCAGTTCTCTGCTGCATAACCTATTTCTCATGAATCCTGAGCCAAAAATAATGCCATTTTGCACAGAAATTATTGCAATCCTGCACAGATTGATGTTTCATTAGCCCTTTCTACGTGGATCGTAGACCACCCAGAAATATTAATATTAGCTGAAATTCTATTAAGTAGTTATGAGAGTGCTACTCAATGTTACTTACATGGTATATCTGTAATTACATCAAGGTGGGAATGCTATTCACAAAGTAGTTCCACAAACCCTATGTGCAGTCTGTCACTATATACAAGTAAACTGCACTAACAGATGCACAACTGAATTGTCTGATCCTTATTGTAGCACCTGGCACATTTACACTGATTTAACATTACATTATCTCTAGACAATGTAGAGATAATGGAGATTGCTGATTTTGGAAGTTAAACAGGACAATGCTTGGTTATTGCTTGGATGGGAAACACCAGGAAACACTAGCAATCTAACTAAAACGCTAGATAGTTGATAGTCAGATTTGACAATATCAGACTTGATAAACCAGCAATCTGGCTCAGTATAAGGTGTTTTATGCTTCTTCATAAGTGGATCAATGCTCTCTATAGAATCCACATCCCAAAGGCAATGTGAAAAGTGTCCCTTGGTGTAAATAACTCAAGAAAGTAGATGGGACTTTTCTCATTTTTTTAATGTCTCCCAAATGAGGTCTCAATTTGATAGGAAAAAATTATGGAACTGGTGCTACTGGTGTGGCTGAAACATTCATAAACAGAATCCTATATCTCAAATAAGTGAATATTACCTTTTGAGTATATGGGAGATGAAATTCTCCCCCTCATTTGAGAATGTATAATTTATCTACTGTTGACTCACAAAGAATTCTTTTGATCAAAACTAATGTATGCATTTATTTATCTTAGAAGAAATACCAGTTGAACAAACAATAATGTTTTAAACAAGTGGTTTCATTTCAATGGCTAGACTGTGCCTGTTCTTCACTATCCTCCCACAAACTTGATCAAGAATTAACCTGATAACCAGAGTCACATAGACAAGTGCAGAAAAAATATATTCTCATTTCATGGAAATAACAGGCACCATCTCAAATATCAATGTATGAATGACTAGAGGGAAAGTTCTAACCAGGAAAGTACTGGGAGCATTGAACAATTTGTTATCAAAACCATGAAAGTCTCCAAATTGTCCTTGACCTTCCATATTTTTGCCCCACTAACAAGGGGAAGGAAATGGACAGTTTTAATTATCTCTGGACGTAAATACATAAATTGTTTTGTCCTGCTGTCATTGCAGGCGCACCCCCCAAAAAAGGACTCAGACACCGGTATAAGTGGATAACGGCATTGGGCCACATTTATTGATTCATGCCCTAGTCCGAATTATAAATTTCCATTGGTACTCAGCCAATTATAATTCTTAAGGCAAGCAAGCCGCAGTAACACTGGTAAGGTTCCTCCCAAATTGCCAACGGCAATTGGCTACAATGTATCCATTTGTATCAATTTGTTTGTTGACAACAAACAAATTGTTGACCGTAGTCAATAAACTACTGACCCCACCCTCTGACGTGTATCCGTAAAATCACGTGGTGATGTATGCTGAATAGCTCGTGCCATCACCCCATTACCTGGTTCGTCGTTGACCGGTCAACGTTAACCAACTTGTACCTATCTAGTGTTGAAGAAACAGGAAAACTCCATTTGAGGCACAGGAATGATAATGTGTTGTTAATAGTTGATTTTAATTTCACAATATAAAATAGTAGATAGTCATCCAGTAATGCTATGTTGTGAAAGTTGACCGGTAAACAACTCTTTCGGGGGCTACGTAGCCCAGAAAGAAAACACAATGGGAGGTTAGGACCCAATAAAAGAATGATACTACTATGCATATATGTATGATGTAACCAGAAGTTGGAAAGTAAGCTATTAAGTTGTCTGAAGAAGGGAAGTTCCCCCGAAAGAGTTGTTTACCGGTCAACTTTCACAACATAGCATTACTGGATGACTATCTACTATTTTATATTGTGAAATTAAAATCAACTATTAACAACACATTATCATTCCTGTGCCTCAAATGGAGTTTTCCTGTTTCTTCAATTATATAATCCATTTGGTCCTTGTCTTTGTTCCTATCTAGTGTTGGCCAGTCAATTGCGAACCTGCCGGATACCTGTGGGTCATAAATATTTACCTTACCAGTGCTACCCGCCCATGTGACCAAAGTCAATAGCAAAACCCCTATATCAAACCATAGCAACAGTGTGGGATGGGCAAAAAAGCCAGAACCAGGAAGCCAATTGTAGGTTCCAGCCAAAAATTCCCACCCGGCCCCAAAGCGACCAAAATATCACACTGTTCACTAGGGAGGGGGTGGAGGGAAAAACTTCTCCTCTCCGTCGCTTTTACAAAATGGCAGCTTGGCTGCCTCGTGGCCACCCCTTTTATAGAGGGGTGGCCACGCCCCTAACTACCCGGATGTCTGAGTCCGGTGGGGGGCCCCGCAAAGAGCGCAGCGGCCATTTTGGCGCCACGCTTTCATTGCAGGCGCACCCCCCCAAAAAGGACTCAGACACCGGTATAAGTGGATAACGGCATTGGGCCACATTTATTGATTCATGCCCTAGTCCGAATTATAAATTTCCATTGGTACTCAGCCAATTATAATTCTTAAGGCAAGCAGGCCGCAGTAACACTGGTAAGGTTCCTCCCAAATTGCCAACGGCAATTGGCTACAATGTATCCATTTGTATCAATTTGTTTGTTGACAACAAACAAATTGTTGACCGTAGTCAATAAACTATCTACTGACCCCACCCTCTGACATGTATCCGTAAAATCACGTGGTGATGCGTGCTGAATAGCTCGTGCCATCACCTCATTGCCTGGTTTGTCGTTGACCGGTCAACGTTAACCAACTTGTACCTATCTAGTGTTGGCCAGTCAATTGCGAACCTGCCGGATACCTGTGGGTCATAAATATTTACCTTACCAGTGCTACCCGCCACACGGGGAGGCATCCATGATGACTCACCGCCCCCGCCCCCCAAGACCGCCATCTCGGTCGCCAGGCCTGCTTGCATCACACCAAGAACGAGGTACATACCTCTAGCAGACAGGTGGACCCTTTCTCCCGCTTACCAGCAAAATTTTTGTCTAATCCTAGCAGCCGGTATCCAATGGCCGTCTTACAGCCATGCACCGAACGGGATGGAGCCACAGCCCCGTCCGCTGACTGCCGGAACAGTCCGAACTAGGGAGATCCGCATCTCCCCTAAATTGGTGTCTGGCACAATGTTAAACCATAGCGACTGTATGTAAGCCATACGTGATGTAAAAGCCAGGTCACAGCCCCCCGACGGTTTAGTAACAGCAGTGATCCGTACAATATCGCTGCCACGGGGTGCCTGTAAAACATAGGGCGGTCGAGCATCCCTGTCAGACAGCAGGAATGGCCTCAGTTCCCGCCCCCATGTGCCGCGCATACCATACCATAGCCTTCGTGCGGATGCACACAGCCCGGCCGGGGTCCACTCTCTGTCGCTGCAGCCTATACCGCTGCCCAGTGTACATAGCTGCGGCCCACCAGCCCCCCACCACCGGTGTGTTGAGACCCTTAGGATCTGTAAAATAGGAGAAAAAAGGTGAAGGGCATAAACAGGTACTCATACAATGAGGGGACGTACATATCTAAAATTGCGCGTAGACGCATATCCACCTCGTAGTACCCCAAACGTAGCCGTGATCAGCACGACGCCTACCTTAAGTAAATGGTGCCAAAACGGGCCCCACACCACGAAACGCGGCACCGGTCACCCTCAGGGACAGTACTATAGTAAGGGTAGTCCCATCCCGGTGGCAGAAAACAGGCTGGGCGCGCAGCAGGCACTGTCGAAAAATCATGTAGGGCACCAACCGGACAGATGTCTCGAAAACTTAGTAGCAGTATACACCACTGCCTACCGTGCTGAAACACCCGTGAGGACCGTATCCCCACACGAGCCCACTCATGTGACAGAGACATCTTCGAGTTCCAGTGCCCTATGAGACACCTCCACCTTACACAGGTGGTACCAACTCTGGCACCCTCTCACTGATGTGGAGCGCTCCAAAAGGCTACCGTGGTAGCTGCGTGGCTAAGAGCCACCTCCCACCTATCTGTACATAAGTAATGCCACCTCGTGCAAGGTGTGTCAAAATTCTGGGAAAAGGAGTGACGCGTGTAGGGGCAGCGGGCACGTTCTCGTGTCCACCCTTCCCTGACACGACACATGATCTCATAGTGATACGCCTTACGCGTGCGAGGTGCCAATGACATGTCCGGTTCCCTTCAGCTCGCCTAACGTCCAGCTATCAGCCAAACGTGGCAAGTGGAATTCCTCTCCTTCGGGAGTAAAGCACGGAAACGGGCGATGAGCTGGTGGGGAAAAGCAGCAGTAAATTCATTATTCATACCTAGAACATGTCTGGCCTGAAACAGCACATTTAGGCGTAGGCTTCACCAAAGAATAGACAAACTAATGTCAGGACCCGGGGGATTTGCATTTCTGGGTGTTGACAATGTGCACCACTGCCACATTGTCAGGCCGAAATTGGACCACTGACTAGGCCCACTCATTGCACCATAGCCTCAGTGCTCTCTAAAACGGGAGAAAACGTGATTACGGTGATTGCGGGGACAATCCGTGCACCCCCCTCAGAGTAAACCCCATAAGTCAGAGAGCCAGCGGTATCTGACCGTACTAGATATCTAGGGCAGACCACTAGGTGTGATCTCCCATAAGAGACCCCTCTAAACCCAGGAGTAATTGGAGCCAGAGCAAACAAATTAAGGGAGGCAATGAATTAAAATAGCAGAGGAAAGAAGGAACGCCAAAGTCAAAGGAGAAAGGAAAAACTACAATCATTTGAACACAGAATTTCAAAGAAAAGCAAGGAGAGATAAGGAAAACTACCTAAAAGAACAGTGCAGAGAAATGGAGGAAAACAACAAAAGAGGCAGAACCAGAGATCTTTTCAAAAAAATTGGGGAAATCAAGGGAACATTTAAAGCAAAAATGACCATGATAAGGGACAAAGACGGAAAGGAGCTAGCTGATGCAGAAGAAATTAAGAAAAGATCGAAAGAGTACACAGAGGAACTTTACAAAAAGGACCTCAACACTCCTGATAGTCACAATGATGAAGAAATTGAACTTGAGCCAGACATCCTGGAGAGCGAAGTCATAAAGGCCCTAAAGAGCACTGCAAACAACAAAGCTAGTGGAGATGATGGTATCCCAGTTGAATTCTTCAGAGCGCTAAAAGATGACGGCGTCAAATTACTGCATTCAATATGCCAGCAGATTTGGAAAACAAAACAGTGGCCACAGGATTGGAAAAGATCAGTATACGTCCCAATCCCAAAAAAGGGCAATGCCAAAGAATGTTCAAATTATCGAACAATCGCGCTCATCCCACATGCCAGCAAGGTGATGCTCAAGATAATACAGGATAGACTTCAGCAACATGTGGAGAGAGAATTACCAGAGGTGCAGGCTGGTTTCAGAAGAGGCAGGGGGACTAGAGACCACATTGCCAAAATACGCTGGATCATGGAGAAAACAAAGGAATACCAGAAACAAGTTTACTTTTGTTTTATTGACTACACTAAGGCATTTGACTGTGTGGACCACAACAAGATGTGGCAAGTAATTAAAGAGATGGGAATTCCAGAGCACCTCATATGCCTTCTGAGAAATCTGTACATGAAACAAGAAGCAACAGTTAGGACAGAACACGGAATGACAGAATGGTTTGGAATAGGAAAAGGAGTAAGACAAGGCTGCATTTTGTCACCATTCTTATTCAACCTATACACAGAGCACATGATGCGCAGTGCAGGGATGGATGAATCACAATATGGGATTAAAATCGCTGGGAGAAACATCAACAATCTGAGATATGCAGACGATACCACCCTAATGGCAGAAAGTGAGGAAGACCTAAAGAATCTCTTGATTGGGCTGAAGGAGGAAAGTGCAAAAGCTGGCTTGAGACTCAATATCAAGAAAACCAAGATAATGGCAACAGCACCAATCAGTTCCTGGAAAATAGACGGGGAAGAAGTAGAAGCAGTGACAGATTTTACTTTCTTAGGATCAAAGATCACTGCAGATGGGGATTGTAGCCATGAAATAAAAAGGCGACTGATTCTTGGGAGACAAGCGATGAAAAACCTGGGGAACATAGTGAAAAGCAGAGACATCACATTGCAAACAAAAATTAGAATAGTCAAAGCAATGGTTTTCCCAGTAGTAATGTATGGATGTGAGAGCTGGACAATTAGGAAGGCTGAACGTAGAAGAATAGATGCCTTTGAAATGTGGTGTTGGAGGAGGATTTTGAGAGTCCCCTGGACAGCGAGGAGAACAAACAGGTCAATCTTAGAAGAAATTAACCCTGACTGCTCATTGGAAGGTCAAATAGTAAAGATGAAGCTAAAGTACTTTGGACATCAAATGAGAAGGGAGGATTCACTTGAGAAGGCATTGATGTTGGGAAAGGTGGAGGGCAAAAGAAGAAGGGGGAGGCCAAGGATGAGATGGCTAGATGGCATTGTAGACACAATGGGCACAGAGCTGGGAGGACTGAGGGGGATGGTGGAGGACAGAGGCGCCTGGAGGAAAATGGTCCATGGGGTCGCAAAGGGTCGGAGTCGACTGTGTGACTGAACAACAACAACAACAATGAATTAACTACAATTCCCAAGGGCATACTCTATGCTTGGCAATCAATGCCAAAATCGCCATGGACATCCAAACCACCGTATCAATGGTTAACCTGGATTCCCTCGCGACAGCATCGAGGCATAAATGTGATGTCAGAATATGGGTCCTCAGTCTATTCAGGCGCCAAGGGGACACCCAGTTCCCACCTGAGTGTCTGAATCATGATGAGGAGACGCGTACACGTGTCCAAGCCCCGTTTAACCCCAGACCCAAAGTCGTCGAGGTAATGGGCTGGAGACCGAGGCCCCAACCTGTGAGCGAATGCCCACTGAATGAAAGTCCCACATCGGTCGGGTGCCGAACCTGAATTAACGCAGTCAGAAGGGGGTTGGCCTTATCTAATTAAAATTCCCCTCGAAACCCAAAAACCCGATCGGTCTAAATCATGGGTACACTGGCAAAAAACTGAAAGCCGAGCGCATATCACACTGTGCCAAAACAGCACCAGAATTGCGTGAGCACGCCACCCATAGTAGCCGAGGCAACTACGAGTACCTGACTGAACAAGGTCATCAGGGAGGGAATCCCTGGATGGAGCACCCACAGGGTAAGCTGAATGGAGGATTATATGACATTCACCCTTTTTTCTAGCTCAGTATGAGCTTCATGGGGGATACATTCGACTAAGGAAATGTGGTTCCAAGAAGGGCCCCCGCTACGCTCATAGCCCCCAACTTCCTTAGCTGTGGACAGTGGAGCCCCCTCTCCGTTACCCTGGAAGGGAACCAGATTAGTAGCATCCTGGGGCCCCCAACACCCCCGAATGTATACAAAAGCCCCATTGAAAACCCTCCAGCAGGTCTCCCGCCCCATCCCTACGTGGATGAACTGAGTGACATCCCTCCAGGCTGACTATAATTGGGGCGGGGGGGGCTTAGAACAAGTTAGTTGCTTCATACGGAGCTCTGATCGCCCCTGTGCACCCCCACCTCTGCCCCGTAACCCACCAACCCGCGGGCACGTGGAGGCGGCATGAGGGCCAGCGCAAAAAGGGGGCACTGAGTCGGTAACAACCGTGGTGCTTAGTACACACATCGTCAGCTGAGCAGGCCGAACACAGTAGGTGGGCCGGAAACCCCCCCCCCCCCCCCGCCCAACCAGTTTGCGTGGAGCCAGTGTCTGAACAGCCTGCTGCTCAGCATGACCACCCTGGTACCCATCACCAGGCACCAGTCCCGTGGGAATGATGTACACGAGCACCCTTGCTGACAGGACTCATCCCACCTCCCCTCGGGATATATATAGCCACCCTCGTCCACATTCCTCACCATGAGCCAACTGTCATGGGCCCATCCGCTCGACATCAGGATGGCCCAAACAGGTCAAGCCCCGCGGCATACCACAATATGTACAAGGTATGCCGACAACCAGTTGGCCCCAAGGTGCGCGGTGGCTAACGACGATGTGACATCTCTTTGTCTCAGCCGTCCTGTCCTTCTCTCTCCTCCCAGTGGGCTCGCAGTTCAATAGGGAGAATATCCACATGTCCCCCTCCAGCCCTTGCCCCAAATGGCCTGCGGCCAATAATCAACCGGGGCCAATAATAGCCGTCCATCGGCAAAGCCCTTGACGGCACGTTCTGTATAAAGGGGCCTATGCAGCAGGATCCAGACAGCCCCTGCGATGCTCAACACTGTTCCAGGGGCGGACACCCCAGTGCGTGGTGGCTTACTACGGCGGGACCACACAATGTCTCTGTCCTCCTGTCTGTACCTCCTATCCTTATTTGGGTCTCAGTTCATAGGGAGAATATATCCACGTACTCCCCCCCACCAAATCTTTCCCCTCATGATCTGGGGCAGATGATCACTGGGGGGAGGGGCATGAATAACCAGTCGTCGGCAATGCCATAGCCGGTACATGATGTACACCGGACATACACAGCGGGACCTGGACAGCCCCTGTGACGCCACGTACCGCCCCGGGAGCATAAACCCCCACCCCCAACGTCGTGCCAGAATGCAACCAAGGGGCACTGGGATAGGATGGCGAGTGATGCCCCCCAGCCTCAAATTGGCGAGGAAAAGAGCACTGACCCCCACTGCTGGAAATGGGCTGTGATGTGTGTGCATTCAACTTGAACCTAATACTCACAAGTTGCACCCCCGTAAGCCGCCCCCACCGGGGGTTCCGGCCCACGGTGGGCGTCGGAGCTCATGACCGAAATCGAGCTCTGGGGCGACCTCCAACGCACTCCAGCCGCAGTTCCAGACAAACGGGGAGCTGCGAGACAGCGGCGGGCACAGGTCGGCGTGTCATGAGAAGCTCGACCCAGCTGGCTGCCTGTTGCATAGTGGCAGCAGTCGAAGTAGCTGGCAGACACAAAGGGGCTCCGTAGTTAGGGAAGGGGCCCCCACCAACTGGTTAGCTAAGGATGCCCCCAGCACAGCCAAATGTGCTAACCAGGCATCCCCTGCCACAAAAACCTCTAGTAGGTGGGCCAGGTGGGCCGGATGGCCCGCTCGTTATTGGGCCAGAGGCCCCAATTTGAGAGCCTGGGCCAGAATAGGGCCATGCCCAAAACTCCGGCCCCTAATGGGTAAAACGTGCTGTGAGCCAGCACCAGGCCCTCCCCCCAATCGTTCTGGCCCATGGCCGGCAGCCGTGGGCCGAGGGCCGGATACTCTGAAGGGCCGATCCCTAAGGATGCCTCTAGTGCCGCTACGCGGGCCAATAATGCATGCCAATCCCCCCGCATAAGGGGGCCAGGTGGGCTGGACGGCCCACCGGGCAATGGTCCAGGGGCCCCTACTTGAGAGCCAGGCCCCAAAAAGGGCCATGCCCAAAACTCCGGCCCATGATGGGCCGGGGTAAGCCCTGCTGTGCAACCGCACCAGGCCCTCCCCCCTGCTCAAAACCCATGGCCGGCAATTGCGGGCCGGGGGCCGAAGCCCCTGTAGGGCCGGTCTGAGGCTGGAGGGCCGCGGGCCACGGCCTGAGCTGCCCCATCCCACCGGTCCCGGTGGGAGCCTCCGGCTGGAGGTCCTGTTGAGGGGGTGCAGTCGCGGTCCTCCGACCCGACTGCTGCCCCCTGCGCAGGTGAGCCTGCTTCGCCATAGCCTTCTTTCTAGGAGGCATAATTGAAGAGCGATCACTATCGCTAGCTGGGAAGCCGAAAATCGAGCAGCCAATACCGCTAAGGGGCTGCAGCCACGAAAAGGCTTCCCTCTGCAAGACGAAGAGCGACGGAGAAAAACTTCTCCTCTCCGTCGCTTTTACAAAATGGCAGCTCGGCTGCCTCGTGGCCACCCCTTTTATAGAGGGGTGGCCACGCCCCCTAACTACCCTGATGTCTGAGTCCGGTGGGGGGGGGGCCCGCAAAGAGGGCAGCAGCCATTTTGGCGCCACGCTTTCAGATGCTCAGGAAACTAGAGAAGAAAATTGCCTGTTGTTAGATTGCTTTGAGGAGAGTTTTGAGAGTCCCCTGGACAGCGAGGAGAACAAATAGGTCAATCTTAGAAACAATAACAATAATAACAATAATAACAATAATAACAATAATAACTATTATTATTATTATTATTATTATTATTATTATTATTATTATTATTATTATTATTATTATTATTATTATTATTATTATTATTATTATTATTATTATTTGTACCCCACCCCTCTCAGCACATGGCCGACTCTGGGCGGCATTACAACATAATCAAAAACACAATATACAGTCAAAATATAAACAAAACCAACAGTAAGTACAATACAGGTAATACAAATAAATTACACTAGAATTCTCTACAAAATGGCAATTTCTACAATGTTAACAATACAACATTACCGCGTTTAATACAGACCCAAACATAAACACGATCCCTCAACTACTAATGTCCCCAAAACATAACCCCATAGCTCATACGTCCCTAACAAAGCCAAAGAAGAGGACAATCCCATCCCAAACAAATAGTAAAGATACAATGTAAACCCAGAAATACAAATAAATTACAGGTACAATAGAAATTTCCACAAAATGGCAATTTTCTGTTACAAAATACAATAATACAAAAACACAATATAGGCAATATAAAGTGTGACTGCACTACAGCCACACTAACAACATCAACTGTCACATACACTCAATCCAACCCCCCCAGCAGATAAAAATACAAAAATGAAAGTTCTAGTGCCTCACACAGCCTTTTTAAAGTCCTGGCCGGAGGCGAGTGATGAAAGGTGGGCCCGAGGTGCAGCGGTGGCGATGTTCGTCATCTTCACTGCGGGCCCCGCCTGCCAAAAACTGCTGAGGCGTCAAGGAAAGTAAAACACTCCCCAAACGAGAAGTAGATAATGATGTGTATATACCTTTAATTGATGACAGCCTTCATATGTTGATACAATGTAGAAGTGAACCTGAAAAGCAGGCGGCAGTATAATCACTTGCAGAAGTATAACTAATGTCTCTTTTGAAAAAACTTAAATCAAAACATATTCAAGTTGACTGCCTGCCTTGAATCAAGTTCAAACTGGGTAATAGCCCTCTTTCAGTGAATGGAATCTCGACGAGTGACTCTTGTATGTAGTTAACGCGTGCACACAGTTGAATATGATTTAAGAGGTGCGAGACGCGCGAGATATTCATCTTTAGGTATGTGCCTTATCCGTCGTTTCTATTTTTTGTTTATTGTACTTTTATACCATTATATAAGTGATACACCCATCGTTATAATTATTCCATTGATATAACACATGAGAAATTTTTGTGCATGTACAAATTTATATAGAAAGATATATATATACAGACTGACATATACATATATTCTTGTCATACTTGTAGACGCTTGAGAAAGCTATCCGAAATGTTCCATTACCGGAAGGACATCACCAGGACGTCTACCACTTTCTGATGACACAAGCCGCACGAGAGTCCTTCTAGACCCGCCACTCCAGTTTCCCACATTGGCACCCTACAGCGCTGTTAGTGATTTTCCGTCGCAGACAACTAAGCTGCTACGCTGCCGCGACAGCACTAATATACGAACTGTGTACTTTGAGCAACCATCGTATTCTGCAAACTTTTCTACGTGCGCGGTCGAACACATGAAGGCTCTCACTCGTCGAGATTCCATTCACTGAAAGAGGGCTATTACCCAGTTTGAACTTGATTCAAGGCAGGCAGTCAACTTGAACACGTTTTGATTTAAGTTTTTTCAAAAGAGACATTAGTTATACTTCTGCAAGTGATTATACTGCCGCCTGCTTTTCAGGTTCACTTCTACATTGTATCAACATATGAAGGCTGTCATCAATTAAAGGTATATACACGTCATTATCTACTTCTCGTTTGGGGAGTGTTTTACTTTCCTTGATGTTTCAACTACACCCCTGCCGCTTACCCCACAAAAACTGCTGAGGCAGCAGCAGCAGCTCTGGTGCCTCCAGCGCCTTTTAAACTCCCCGCCAGATGGCCAAGGGAAGGGGCGCTGGGCGCAGCTGTTTCTCCTCCCGGAGCCGGTGGCAAGGGCTCTGGGAGTGGCTCAGGCAGCAGTCCCAGTTTGAAATCAATCCTGACTGCTCCTTAGAAGGCCAAATAGTAAAGATGAAGCTAAAGAAATTTTGGACATCAAATAAGAAGAGAGGATTCACTTGAGAGGGCCTTGATGCTGGGAAAGGTGTAGGGCAAAAGAAAAAGGAGGTGGCCAAAGATGAGATGGGTAGATGCAGTGGGCAAAGAGCTGGCTGGACTAAGGAGGATGGTGGAGAACAGAGGTGCCTGGAGGTTAATGGTCCATATGGTCGCAAAGGGTCGGAATTGACTGTGCGACTGAACAACAACAAACAACTGGAACAGGCTGCCCCCACCCTGGGTGTGCAGTCAGAAAGGTCTAAGATCCCCTTTAGCAGCCCCACTGTAGTAGCCACACTGGACCTTTCACCCACTGGGTTTTGGAGTGGGACATTCTGAAAGGCCAATGTAGTCATAACAGAAGAGGACATTTGCATCTTAGAACTTGCGAACATCATTCCATACATCCTCTGTTTTCACTGCTCTCCCTCAGCTGCCCCAGCTTCCTGTTCTTTTATAGTTCCCCAAGTTCTCTTGCCAAATATTCCTTTTCATTCCTGCTTTCAGTTGCTGCTTGTTCCCACACTTATTAAATGGCTTCCCAGTCAGGGAAACATGATGATGGATGCCAACCATATCCTTCTCCCTGACTGGTGCCCCAATAATTTTTGGAAGACAGCAAGGTCGACCCTTGTTCAAGGTCATTGGTCACCATCTCACATGACCTATGGAGGTTAATTGTAGTCCATAAAACCTAATGCCAAAATAAATTATTTAGTTTTTTGCTACTGATATTGCTGATCAAATTTGACTACAAGCTTCTGTCACAGCAGTTCAATTAAATCAATGCTTTATGAAGAAGCAATCAGTCTTGTAGCAATTAGAGACAAACGACTGTTGTGTTTTGATGATGCCAAGAATATTGACACAAAAATGTTTTTCAGGAAATATTTTCAGCTCAATCTCATGTGAAACAAAACTAGAGAAGAGACAGTCACTTTTCCATGAATAAAATGCTTGAATGGAACTACAGAAGCTTTCTGGAGTAAACAAGAGAAGACACAGTTTTACTACTATATTGATATCTTAACTCAGAGCGACAATACCTACATACTCTAAAGCAGTGGTTCCCAATGTGAGGAATTGATTTAGGCTTCTGGAAATTGAAGACAAAAAACCAAAGCTTGCTCTAAAACTTCTGCATAGACATCAACTATCTGTTGCACCATTTAAAAACCAGCTACCACATGAGGAAGCCATCTTAAAACACAATCTGGTACACTACTGTAATGTTGTTTCAATATGTCTGCAATCATGTGTTTTGATATAGGACAAGGGAAAGTGGGAAAAATTTGTCCTACTTGCTTGGGAGAGACATTCTTGTCTAGGTGAAGAACCTGCGGCCTTAAGGGGAGCCTGGGTGTTATGTATGTTAGCTGTGCTTGTAACTGTCAAGGCGATTCAAACCGCCATGTTTCCATGCTTTCAAAGCTGTCAAACAGCCTCCCTGTTTAGCAGCTACGAAATCTCACCAGACAGCGTAGTCTCGCGAGATTTCGTTATGGCGCGAAAAATAGAATATGACAGGAGCGGAATGTATCTTTTCTCATGTATCATTTCTTATGCAAATAAGTGGATCAAAAAATGTGCACACTCTGTTAGCCAATGGGCTTGTTGTATTATTGTTGTATTATTGTTACTGTTTATAGTATATATAAGTCTGAGTTTTGCCCCATCCAAACTGTGTTCAAACCCAACTAATAAAGAGCTGAATTTCACTACTTCATTTGTCTGATTCTTCATTCCTTGAACACGAAGCTGGCGACGAAGGTGGGATGGCGTCCCCACATGGCAGCAACATCAGCCCATTCGACCCAGTGCATCCAGAGAAATGGGCAACATACGAACACCGGTTCCGCCACGCAATGGCCTCGCAGAAGATCACCAACAGAAACCAGAAGCGCTCCTGTATCCTTGCTCAGTGCAGTGCTGAGACGCTTGAACTGGTAACCCACCTCGTTCTTCCACGGGACATGGATGTGGTGCCACTCACGGAGATCATGTCCACACTGAGGAGGCACCTGCAGCCAGAGTTCTCAATCTTCCTGGCAAGGGTGGCCTTCCACAGAAGAGCAATGGCAAAGCAGTGTCGAAATAACCCTGCTTTTGACTATATTGTATACAAGTTCATATCATTTTACACTAAAATAATCCAAACTCAGTCTTATGCAGTGCTTCAAAAGTCTTGTTCAGTTTCACAGACAAAATAAATTTCTTCAATACTTCAGTTGTCAACAATATTGGTTCTTACAATAAAGAATTCTTCTGTACATCCAAATGTATATACAATTAATTCACTTCATAGATCCTTATATAAAGCAAGTTCTCTATTTCCAAAATCTAACCGGTTTAAAGATTTTTCGATTTCTCTTCCTCAGAAAAATATAACTCTCTATAAGATACAAATCATAATATCTTTTAGTACTTGCAACTAGCATACATACATCATAAATCATCTAGCAGCATTTTAATGAAATTTTTACCAATCTTCACATTCTAAATGGCCTCTAGTGTGATTCTTTTAGTGTCAGAACGTTATTTGATCACTAAACCCTGGTGCTCATATACTCCCTATACTCTAATCCTAAACACCTGTGCTTCTCAGTCTTTTTTATGGGTCCTCATTCTGTTCATAACATGGGCTAGGTAAATTGTAGATAGGCTTATTTCTTTGGTGCCTTGAGACTGCTGATAATATACTCTGATGTGTTCTATTCTTGGTTCAAACCCTTCGGTGAGAGAGTCTGAAATTTGTGTATGTAAAATGACTCTCTTTGAAGAAGTAAACAATCCAAATCTACTCTGTTGTATTGTTCCGCTTTTACTGTTTCAATAATCACAAATCTAAAATCATTGTCTGAGTGGTTTTTTTCAACATAGCGAACGAATTGCAATTCCCAATTCTATTTCTATGTTCAGCTAGCCTATTTCTGATTGGTCGAGAAGTCTTTCCCACATAGAACAGGCCACACCCACATATCCATAGATATACGCAGTATGCTGTCTTGCAATTGGAGAACGATCGCAAAGTATGTGTTATTCCTACATGTGAAACATTAACCTCTTTTGTTTCCCAAGAAAATTTACAATAAGAGCAATCCTGACATTTACAATGCCCTACAATTAAATCCGTCGATAGAGCCTAAGCTAAACTGTCACTCCGCGTCACCATATTGCCTATGGTATGTGTCTTTCTAAAGCCTATAGTCGGATATAGCTCACAGCCTGGAATGTCCATGATGAGATGCCAGTGTTTTCTAATCACTTTTTAAATCTCATTCTCCAAGGGTGTATACTCTACTGACCAAAAAATCCTTCTATTTTCTTCCAGCTTGTGTCTTTCAAAAAAATCTCTCCTGGGAATATATTCTACTTTTCGTCTTGCCTGTTTAATCACATCTCCAGGATAACCTCTAGCAACCAAATTATTGTTGCAGCTGTTACAAAATCTGTATTCAACGTAGAATTCCTTTTGGCCCTAGCAAACAAGCTAAATGGTATGTTTCTTCTTAAATGGCCCGGATGGAAAGATCTGAATTCTAAATACACATTGCAATCTGTTGGTTTATTGTATAATCGCATATTAATTCTCCGTTCGCTATTTACAAAGACCAATAAATCCAAAAATGGAAGAACTCTTCTATCTGATTGTAAAGTGAACTTTAAATGTTGATTTAATCCCCCCAACCATAGTACAAAATCTGAAATTATTCCAAAATCACTCACTACAAAGAACAAGTCATCTATGAACCTCCTATAAACCACTATATATTTATAGAATGGATTCACTGCTGGATTTAAAATGGTGTTAATCTCAAATTCTGACATAAATATGTTGGCCACAGATGGCGCTATTGGACTGCCCATCACGACTCCACTGATCTGTAGATAGAACTCTCGTTCGAATCTAAAAATTTTTTTTTCAAGACATTAAGTCTAACAAATCCAACAAAAAGTGAGTCGGCAGCTTCTGTATTGTTCTATTCTCCAAGACCTTCTCTACTACCCTCCTGGCTTCCTCAACAGGAATATTTGAGTACAAAGACTCCACATCCAAGGTGATAAGTCCCCCTCATTCTGGTACTCTCATACCCTCCACTTGTTTTATGAAATCCGTAGAGTCACGGATATATGATGGCATCAGTCTCGAATATTGACTAATATGGTAATCTACAAATTTGGCCATGGGATCTAAAATTGAATTGATACCAGCTACAATAGGTCTTCCATGTGGAATCTGTCCAGGCAATCTAGGTTTATGAATTTTTGGCAGGATATGGAATAATAGCACCTTTGGTTGTGTGTTATACAAATAATCCAAGGTTTTCTTCATTATATAATTCTGTGCTACCCCTTCATACAAAACGGTCCAGAAAACGGCCTGGTGGGATCTCCAGGAATTTTTTGATAGTAATTAATATCATTAAGTTGTCTCAATACCTCCATCCTGTAATCCTTTTTATCCATGATAACAATTCCCCCACCCTTATCTGCCTTTTTAATTATTATTGCATCATTCTTACCCAAATTTTCCAGAGTCAATCTATCCTCCTGTTATGTATGTATGTTTGCATGTTCACTGGACTGTAAAGGCAAGAATGTAACCACTCCAAATACAATGTATCTCAGCTGTAAAGGAACGCGAGCAAGCAGCCCATAGAGGGCAGCTGCGAGCGCTCAGTCTCACATGGTTCACATTGCTCAATCACGGACAGCCGCGGGAAAACCTTCCCCGCATTCAGCAGCAGGAGAAAGATCTGCATTCAGCAGCAGGACAAGATCTACAGAAGAGAGGCGTGCCTGGGCGAGGCCACGCCGGTAGCAGCCAATGAGCTACCGTGCTACAAGATTCAAAGGTATAGTGCTACTGTATATATTGAGATGTATCACCACCATTACCTCATGCTCCACCGGAACATCATGCAATAAACCTGTGTTAAGCCAACCCTTCGGCTGTTCTGTTGTCTTTGGTCCCATACAGTAAATTGGCGACGAAGGTGGGATCATGGCTGCCCACGGGACCAAGACATGCGCCGGCTACGAGATCAGGAAGCCAGGAGACTTGGAGCTGTTTGAGATAGACTTCAATGGAGCGCTAGTGGAGCTCGAAGTCTCAGATGAGGACAAGAAGAGGGCCATCTTCGTCCGCATGCTCGGACACGAGACCAAGAGGACCTTGGTGGACCTGATCGCGCCGAGGAGGGTGAGCGACTTCAAAGCCAAAGAGCTCCTGGCGGTGTTGCGCACCCACCTCCGGCCCGCGATAGCGATGTTCCCCGCTCGGAGCGCATTCTGGAGGCGAGTCCAGGCGCCCGGGGAATCGGTCGCTGAGTTCGCCGCGGCCCTGCGGCTGGCCGCTGGCCCATGCAAGTGGGAGACCCCAGAAGTCACCCTCCGAGACTGCCTGCTCTGCGGCCTGAGGGACACCGAGACTCAGCGCGCGCTGATGAGACAGGAGCCGCCTCCCACGTGGCAGCAAGTCCTCGACACGGCACAGGCCGCGGAAGCCACGACGGCCGGGGTGCAAGAGCTCCAGGACTGGCGCCCGAAACCCGCCAAAGCAGAGAGCTCGGTGCGCACGGCCCGGCGAGTTTCGAACTCGTCCGCGGAGAGCGACGACGAGGACGTCCGGAAGGTCCAGAAGGAAGGCCGGCGCTGCGACGGCTGCGGCGCCGCCCACGCCCGCGCCAAATGCCCGTTCCGCAAGGCCGAGTGCCACAACTACGGCCGGCGCGGGCACATCGCCAAGGTCTGCCGAAAACGGCGCGAGGCCAAGAGGAGTTCCCCAGACCACTCGGCGAGGCAGGACCGCACCACGAGGCCCAAGGACGGCACCCGGACCACGAGGAAGCGGGACGGAGTAGGGCGCATCTCCGACGACAGTGAGGACGACGCTCCGGTTTTCAGCGTATCCACGGAGCACCCCCGATACTTCGTTGAGGTAGTAATACAAGGGGCCCCTGTTAGGATGGAGGTGGACTCGGGTTCTTCTTACTCTATCATTTCCCAGGGAGAGTTCCTAAAAATAGCCCCCCACGTGCGGCCCAAGCTCAAAGCGCTGAGGTCCACGCTGAAGGACGTGCAAGGGAACCGCATCCCGGTGTTGGGGGTTGGGAAATTCCAGGTCCAGTTCAAAAAGCGCGCCGCAACGCTTCCCCTAGTCGTCCTCAAGGGAGGTAAATGCAGCCTCCTCGGGACTCAATGGTTCCAGCCCCTGGGGTTGTTCATTGGGGGGGGTGCACGCCGTGGGAGTACACGCCGCCGGGACTGATCCAATACAGAGCGTGTGCGATGCGCATCCCGAGGTTTTCAAAAAGGGACTCGGAAAATTCAAGGGCCCCCCAGTGACTTTCGACCTGGACCCTGGAGTACGTCCAATCAGACTTAAACCGCGCAGAGTGCCTTTCGCACTAAAGGACAAAATAGAGGCGGAGTTGGACAAATTGGTGGGCCAGGGGATTCTTGTTCCTGTTGATTCTGCGGAGTGGGAAACTCCAATTGTAACAGCGCTCAAGGCCAACGGGGAGGTCCGCATATGCGCTGACTACAAGTGCACCATCAATAAGGCGATCCGCCCTAATGCGTATCCGGTGCCGGTAGTCAGCCACTTGTTGGCCAGGTTACACGGGGGGAGGTGTTTCGCTAAACTCGACCTGGCCCAAGCCTACCAGCAACTCCCGGTGACCCCCGCCGCAGCTGCTGCGCAGACCATAGTCACCCACAAAGGGGCGTTCCAGGTATCGCGCCTCCAATTCGGCGTGAATTCGGCGCCCGGGATCTTCCAGTCACTCGTGGAACGCCTCCTGAAGGGGTTAGAGGGGGTGTTACCCTACTTTGATGATGTATTGATTACAGGGGGGAGCCGGGCCGAATTGGCAGATAGGTTGGGAAAGGTCCTGGCAAAATTCGAAAAGGCGGGGTTGCGGTTGCGGAAAGACAAATGCGTTTTCTTCGCAACTGAGGTTGAGTTCCTAGGGTTCCGTGTTACTCCCGAGGGAATAAGGCCATCCCAATCCAAGGTGGCCGCCATCAAAAAGGCCCCTCGCCCCACCTCCAAGCCCGAGCTGCAGTCGTTCCTGGGGCTGCTCAACTTCTACCACTCCTTCCTTCCTCGGAAGGCAGCCGTGGCGGAACCGCTACACAAATTGCTAAAAAAGGACGAGGTATGGAAGTGGGGCGACGACCATGAAAAGGCTTTCAATGACCTGAAGCGACTCCTGGCATCAGATGCTGTACTGACCCACTTCAATCCCAAACGCCCAGTGGTCCTGATATGCGATGCATCCCCGGTGGGGGTGGGGGCGGTGTTATGCCACGTGCTGGAGAACGGGAGGGAGGCCCCGATAGCATTCTACTCTAGGTCCTTGTCCCAAGCGGAGAGAAACTACGCCCAGACAGACAGGGAAGCACTAGCGATAATTGCGGGGACCAAGAAATTTCATGATTTTGTGTATGGGCGCCCCTTCACCATAGTGACCGACCATAAGCCCTTGCTAGGCATTTTCACCGCAGATAAGCCCACACCCCAAATCCTGTCCCCGAGAATGCTCAGGTGGGCCATTTTTCTCAACGCGTATCAGCACGCGTTGGTGTACCGGCCCGGGAAGGAGATCAGCCATGCGGATGCCCTGTCGAGGTCCCCCATTCCCCGGGATTGCTGCCACGTAGGCGAGGAAGAGAGGGACCACCAGGTTTTAATGATAGAGGTCCTAGACTCCCCTCCAGTAGTACCGGCCGACATCGCCAAAGCGACCGGTAAGGACAAAACGTTAGCTACAGTTTGCTCCTGGGTACAGAAAGGGTGGCCCGTGTCTTCCCCAGCAGCGGAATTCGACACATTTTTCAAAAAGAAATTAGAATTGTCCCTAGAGAGGGGTTGCCTTTTGTGGGGACAGCGGGTAGTGATCCCCACGTCCCTCCGGCCGAGGGTGCTTAAACTGCTGCACATCAGCCACCCCGGGATCGTCCGCTCTAAGGCACTAGCCCGCAGTTACTTTTGGTGGCCCCAGCTAGACGCCGACATCGAGCACATGGTCGGCACTTGCGAAGCGTGCCAAAGCTCCAGGCCAGAAGAGGCTCGCTTGCCACATAGGGAGTGGGACGCAGCAAGGGGGCCCTGGTCCCGGGTACACGTAGACTTTGCTGGCCCGTTCAGGGGAACACTTTTCCTCCTTGTGGTGGACGCGTTCTCCAAGTGGTTGGAGGTCATTCCAGTCTCGAGCACCTCCTCGGCCACAACAATTAAACAGTTACGGAGGGTCTTTTCCACGTTCGGTTTACCCGACACCCTCGTCAGCGATAACGCTAGCTGTTTCACATCCGCCGAGTTCAGGACATTCATGGATCTCAACGCCATTCGGCACATCACCTCCGCCCCTTTCCACCCGGCCACTAACGGCCAAGTAGAGCGCCTCGTGCGTACCACTAAGGATGCGCTGCGGCGCATGGGCCCCGGAGATCTTGACTTACAACTGTGCCAATTCCTGCTACGGTACAGGGTCACCCCACTAGCGTCAGGGTACTCCCCCGCGGAGTTGTTAATGCGCAGGAAGCTGGCCACAGTAATCTCCAAACTAGACCCCACAAGGGTAGAGGACAAAGGGCGGAATGTACAGATGGATTCCACAAAGAGCTTCAGCGTAGGTGCCCCCGTGCATTGCAGGAACTACGCCAGCGCGGGACCAGCCTGGGTGCCCGGCATTGTAATAGAACAAACCGGCCCCGTTTCATACCGCGTGGAGACCAATACAGGCCTCCTGTGGAGGCGGCACGCGGATCAACTCAGGCGCAGGGTCCCCGGAGAGCAGGACGAAAACGAAAATAGCCACGAATCAGCGTTAGGGTACTCCCCCACCCGCTTAGCCCAAGGGGGAGAGAAAGGGGGACATGGGTCCCCACCAAGGGGGGAGGAAAGGGAATCGATCCTCAGAGATCTTTTGCGGGAGTTTGCGGCGGAAAGGAGGAGCCCCGATCTCGCACATAACCCTCGGAAGTTTCCCCAAAACACAGATTCCCCAAGAAGTTTAGACATTGATTTACAGTACCAGGGGGAGTTAGCGGAGTGGTCCCCCACCCGTCCTAGCGAAAAGAGGGGTTTCAGTTCAGCCCCTGGTACTTCCAGTCCCAGTAGCCCCTGTGAGTTAGAATGCAACATAGCGCCAATTTCCCGGAGACCGACACCCCCAAGACAGGAGGCAACGGCGAGTCCGCCCACCACAGTCTCAAGGTCCCCCGAGCGGGGAACAGAAGGTAGCAGAACCACAAGGACAACCTCATCGGTTCCGCGGTTCACAATAGGAGGGTCCCCGGGGTCCGAGAGCAACAGGCAGGGGTTCACTTCCCAGCTGTTCATTCCATTCCCATCCCCCGGCGCAAGGCAGGCACGGACGCCCCACAGAGCCACTAACGAATCCCCGTTTCCCGTTGCAGGACAAGTACCCACGGAGTCAGGGATCACAGGCTCTCCAGTACTAGGTCAGGCGCAAGCACGCCCCAAGCGCACTTGCGGCAAGCCACAATGGTTGCGGGACTTCGTCCCATCCTAGGGGGGAGGGATGTTATGTATGTATGTTTGCATGTTCACTGGACTGTAAAGGCAAGAATGTAACCACTCCAAATACAATGTATCTCAGCTGTAAAGGAACGCGAGCAAGCAGCCCATAGAGGGCAGCTGCGAGCGCTCAGTCTCACATGGTTCACATTGCTCAATCACGGACAGCCGCGGGAAAACCTTCCCCGCATTCAGCAGCAGGAGAAAGATCTGCATTCAGCAGCAGGACAAGATCTACAGAAGAGAGGCGTGCCTGGGCGAGGCCACGCCGGTAGCAGCCAATGAGCTACCGTGCTACAAGATTCAAAGGTATAGTGCTACTGTATATATTGAGATGTATCACCACCATTACCTCATGCTCCACCGGAACATCATGCAATAAACCTGTGTTAAGCCAACCCTTCGGCTGTTCTGTTGTCTTTGGTCCCATACAGTAAACCTCCCTAGTTAGGTTATGTTGTTTTCCCCTCCCTCACATCTCCAAATTCTCTCTGTTCTTCAAGATGAGTTTATAGAAAACCTCTTTATTAGGTTCTGTAATGTTGGGACAGAAGGTAGAGGAAGTCGTAAACTGATTACTGCCTCCCACATCAAGGAAGTCCTTTAAAAAGGCTTTCAATTTCAGTAATCTTATGAGTTTATATATATCAACTCTGGTATTGAAGGAATGATATAATGGAGTTACCACAAAATTCAAACCTAAACTCAGGAGCCTGGTCTCTTGTTCCATCAGCCGCCTGGAAGACAAATTAAACACTTAGTTTTCTTTCGGCGCCGTTGTGGTTGTGCTTGTCCTTAAAAAGAGGAAGATGTAGGAGTAGCACGGTAGCATCCCTTTTGTGGTCGAAAGTTATACTCCTTAGATGAACCCTCATCGCCTGAAGAAGCCAAAGGATTATTATCAGAAGATTCAGCATCTGATTGTGCCACAGGGACCTGCCAAGTTACCCATTTCTTAGCTCTATTATTGTCATATTTCCAACAGTAAACTTTATCTCTGGCATAATCATTTGCGTCCCGATCATATTTCTTCCGTTTAAACTCAAGTAATGATATTTTAAAGTCCTGAATCTTCTTGTCCAATTCCTCATAATTCTTCTCAAAAATATCCTTGGATTGCTCATTCTTAAGTATCTCCATGATTTCCTGACTCTCCTTATCTATCCCTTCCAGTTCGCTGTTGCATTTTTCAACAATCAAGAGAATTAGGTCCATAGAACATTTATTTAAAATGTCTGTCCATTTTTCTACAAAATCTGCATCGTTATTGAACAGGGTCGGACTCTTGTGAATCCTCAGTCCTCGAAGTATAATGGAATCCCTAAAATAATCTGCTAGACATGCGGCATGCAGCTCATATCTAATACGTTTTTTCTTACGTGCTCTAGCTTTACGAAGTCTCCTTTGTCTATATTCATAGAACTCTTTATGGATGAGGCATTTTTCAAAATTCTTAATGAATCTTCTTCAGAATACGAAAAGGCAAAACCTTGCTCACTAGTCACCATGCTCGTAAAAGATGAAACAAAGAAACACAATGGCAAAGCAGTGTCGAAATACTACTCTCAAGAAAAACTTTTTACACTAAAACCTGGTTTATATAAGGATCTACGAAGTGAATTAATTGTATATACATTTGGATGTACAGAAGAATTCTTTGTTGTAAGAACCAATATTGTTGACAATGGAAGTATTGAAGAAATTTATTTTGTCTGTGAAACTGAACAAGACTTTTGAAGCACCACATAAGACTGAGTTTGGATTATTTTAGTGTAAAATGATATGAACTTGTATACAATATAGCCAAAAGCAGTTTTTTTTAGAGTAGTACTTCCACAGAAGAGAGCAGTGACCCGGTGAATCCATTGCAGACTACACCGCCACGCTGCACATTGCTGCCGCCCCGTGCAAGTGGGACAACATTGAAGAAGCACTCCGGGACTGTCTGCTGGCTAGCATGAGGGACGAAGATGCTCAATGTCACCTCATGATCAGAAAGATGTTAACCTTTATGGATGTCCTAGAAGAGGCAGTAGCGTCTGTGGCTGCACAGTGTGGGAAAAAGCTTTTCCGCCATTGCCACTCCACCACCAGTGCCATCGATTCAGCTATGCACGCTCAGCAAAGTTCATCTTCATCCTCCTCAGCATCACCTGGTTCCACCTCTTCATTGGAGTCCAGCGATGCAGAGGGAAAAGTCCGAGTGGTCTGACGAAAGCACCGAGAGCACCGTGACAATCGGGAGAAGAAATTCCTTCGAAAGTGTGATGGATGTGGAGCCCGGTATGACCACAAGAAGTGCCCCTTCTGCAAAGCAGAATGTCACAACTGTGGGCGAAGAGGGCACATTGCTAAGGTATGCTGACAGTGAAAGCAAAGACCTCCAGTGCCTGAGTCCAAGAAGAATCATCACCACAACACATCCATCACCAAAGTGTCACCCGAGCCTGATGCCGTGCCAAGTGGGCATCGTCAGTGAGTGTTTCTTCGCAGACCTGAGCCTGCAGGATGTCCCGTTCAAGATGGAGGTGGATTCAGGTACTACCTTTTCCATAATCCCACAGGGAGAGATTTTGAGAATTCCCCCTGCCTCTCGGCCCAAGCTCAAATGCTTTAAAACTTCCCTCCGGGATGTACAAGGTTGCCAGATTCCGGTCCTGGAGGTGGATAATTTCTTGGTTAAATTCAAAAACATTTGCACCTCCTTGCCATTGGTTGTAGTTAAGCAGGGCACTAACTGTCTTATTGGGACCCAATGGTTTAGGCCCCTGGGAATCCGGCTTTCTGGCATTCATGCAATAGACTCTGACCCAATCCGGGACGTTTGTGCTGCACATCCTTAGGCTTATACAAAGGACCCCCTGTTGACTTTGAGCTTGACCCAACCATCCAGCCTATCCGGATGAAGCCATGCCAGGTACCCTTTGCTTTAAAGGAGAAGATAGAAGCTGAGCTGGAAAAACTGGTGGGGCAGGGCATCCTAGTGCTGGTGGACTCCGCAGAGTTGAAGACACCAATTGTGACTGATTTGAAAAGTAACGGGGAGGTCAGGATATGTGCAGACTATAAGTGTACCATCAATAAAGCAATTCCCCTGAATGCATATCTTGTGCCCGTGGCAAGCCACCTTCTTGCCTCCTTGTATGGAGGAAATTGCTTCGCAAAACTTGACCTTGCCCAGGCTTACCAACAATTAACTGTGTCTCCTGCTGCTGCCATAGCCCAGACCATAGTAATGCATAGGGGGGCATTTAAGGTAACTAGACTACAATTCGGGGTGAATGCGGCCCCCAGAATATTTCAATCTCTTGTAGAACATATTTTGAAAGGGTTGCCTGGTGTCCTGCCATATTTTGATGATGTCCTGATCACCACTAAGGACACCGTCGAACTAGCGGCCAGGCTCGATCGAGTCCTCTCACGTTTCGAGAGGGCCGGTCTACATCTCAGAAGAGACAAATGTATGTTTTTGGCCTGGGAAGTAGAGTTCCTGGGGTACCGAATTACACCCCAAAGTATCATGCCCTCTGACTCCAAGGTGACGGCCATGCGGAATTCACCCAGGCCGAAATGTAAAGCCGAATTGCAAACATTTCTAGGATTGTTAAACTTCTATCACACTTTTCTCCATCGCAAAGCCTCAGTTGCTGAACCATTACATTGGCTTCTTAAGAAAGATACTATTTGGCAATGGGGCCATTGCCAGAAGAAAGCGTTCCTAGAACCTAAAAGGCTACTATCTTCGGGTGCTGTATTAACTCATTTTGATCCTAACAAGGAAGTTGTACTTGTGAGTGATGCATCCCCTGTGGTGGTGGGAGCTGTGTTATGCCATGTACTAAATGACAGGAGGGAAGTCCCCGTAGCATTCTATTGCCATTCACTCTCAAAGCCTGAGAAAAATTACGCTCAGACAGACAGGGAGGCATTGGCAATCATGGCAAGCACTAAGAAATTCCACGATTACCTTTACGGAAGACCTTTTACCATCGTAACTGACCAAAAGCCCCTCCTTGGAATCTTTGTGAATGGGAAGCCCATGCCTCAAATTCTGTCTCCAAGGATGTTGCATTGGGCAATTTTCCTAAATGCATACGATTTTACTTTGGTGCACATGCCCGGCAAGGACATCAGCCACACTGATGCCCTGTCACATTCTCCACTGCCAGGGGTCGGGGAAGCTGATTGCGAGATTGAAAGTGACCACCAGGTTCTCATGATTGAGGCATTCAACTCGCCCCCAGTTGTCCCCTCTGATATAGCCAAGGCTACGGCCAAGGATGTAACATAGACTAAAGTAATGTCTTGGGTACAAAAAGGCTGGCCTGTCTCTCCTCTAGCCGAGGATTTCAGAACATTCCACCACAAGTGTTTGGAATTGTCAGTGGAATGAGGTTGCCTTCTATGGGGCCAGCAGGTGGTCATTCCTGTCACTCTCTGGAAAAAGGTTTTACATTTGCTTCACACAAGTCACCTGGGAATTGTACGTTCCAAAGCCCTTGCCTGTAGCTATTTTTGGTGGCCTCAACTTGACCAAGACATAGAACAGATGGTCAGCACTTGTGCCAGCTATCAATCCTCTCACCCAGAGCAATCCCACCTTCCCTCTCGGGAATGGGATTCTGCCAGGGGCCCGTGGTCCAGGTTGCACATAGATTTTGCAGGTTCATTTAGGGGTGCCCTATTTTTGTTGGTTGTGGATTCATTCTCTAAATGGCTGGAAGTGTTTAGGGTGCCTAATACCACTTCAGCCACCACAATAATGCACCTGAGAAGGCTGTTTGCAGCATTTGGACTTCCAGATGTGTAGGTGTGCGACAACACGTCCACGTTCACATCTGCAGAATTCCAATCCTTCATGGAAAGTAATGCAATTAGGCACATCACTGCTGCCCCATTCCACCCAGCCACAAATAGCCAGGTGGAGCGGCAGGTGCGCACAACTAAAGACGCGCTGCGGCGTATGGGTGAAGGGGATTTGGAGCTCCAGTTATGCCAGTTTCTTCTCACGTATAGGCTCACCCCCCCTTGCCTCAGGGCTGTCCCCTGCTGAATTGCTCCAGTGAAGGAAGCTATCATCCTTGCTGGATAGATTTGATCCCTCTAGGGTGGAGGACAAAGGCACAATTATAGCGATCCAACACCAGAAGGGTTTCTTGTCCGGAGACCCTGTACATTACCACAATTATGGAGCTGGTGGTCCTACATGGGTGCCAGGGTTTGTGATTGATCAAACTGGTCCTGTTTCTTAACAGAATCGAAACAGCCACTGGTCTGATCTGGAGGAGGCACACGGATCAATTGAGACCCAGAATACTGGACTCACAGGTTGAATACAGACACTCAACATTAAGGTTGGCCCCCAACTGTTTAAACTCAGGGGGCAGAGGTAATAGTCAGCAGCAAGCTAACTTAGACCCAGAAGTGTGTTTTAGGGACCGACTTCAAGGGGAATTTGTGGAATGCTCCCCTACTCCGGCTAGGTGTACCCCTACACTGTCCCAGCCTAGCACTCTGGATTCCTTCATTGATGATGACCAATGTTGTTTAGAGTTGCCCTCCACTCTGAGTACACACAGGAGGGACCCTGAGTTGTCATGTCATCCACAGAATTAGATTTTGGCTCTGAGCGATCTTCTGCTCCTCCATCTGACAAACGGGGCTTTAATTTGGGTTTACAATCCTCTCCCTCTAGTCAACCCCTCAATCCAGTCAGATTGCCTGTCCTACGAGACCCTGAGCCGGCTCAGCCAAGCGTCCAACCCAGAAGGGAAACTATACCGCCCTCCTGGTTAAAGGATTTTGTTTTTACCTAGGGGGGAAGAACATTATGTATGTTTACTGTGCTTGTAACTGTCAAGGCAATTCAAACCACCATGTTCCCATGCTTTCCTAGCTGTCAAACAGCATCCCTGTTTGACAGCTACGAAATCTCGCCAGATAGCGTAGTCTCCCGAGATTTCGTTGTGGCACAAAAAATAGAATCTGACAGGAGCAGAATGTATCTTTTCTCATGTATCTTTTCTTATGCAAATAAGTGGATCAAAAAAACTGCACACTCTGTTAGCCAATGGGCTTGTTTTATTATTGTTACTGTTACTGTTTATAGTGTATATAAGTCCGAGTTTTGCCCCATCCAAACTGTGTTCAAACCCCACTAATAAAGAGCTGAATTTCACTACTTCATTCGTCTACTTCTTCATTCCTTGAACACAAAACTGGGCTTATGGGAATTAAAGTCCAAGAACACATGGAGGACTTGCCTGTTTCCTCTAGGACAGGATTTCTCAATCTTGGGCCTCCAAGTGTACTTGGACTTCAATTCCCAGAAGCCCAGGCTCTCCTCAAGGCCACAGGTTCCCCACCCCTGTGTCCATTGAGATGATCTCTGAAACTTTATCTCTGATCTCAGTTTGCAGCTCACACTTTGAACCTTGCTTTAAGCAGTGAAGCTTGGTCATGGTTTTTGGAACATCTGTTTCCTCTACATTACTCCCACTTCTGTGGCACCAAACCTGATAATGATTGTGTAGGGTCAAAAGTTAGTTAATGTTTGTGATGTTATTAGTGATCTAATAAATGTATCATCTGTGTTTGCCTATGACTACATTTTCCTGCATGACCGCCATAGAACAAAAGGAGAAGCACACTTCTAACCAAACCAAATACTCCAGCTCAGAGAGGACTACAGTTGTCAGGTCTCAGTTAGGTAGAGAATACAGTTGAATCACGTATAATGATTGTCTCCTATAGTGAAAAAAAATCACATAAAGAAAATAAAATAAAAAACATGGTGCCCCGTACAATGAAAATTTTCACTATGTGATACAGTGTCCCTATGGGAAAAATCGTACAATGAAAATCTCTATGGGAGAAATCGCTTAGCAATTTTTTTTTCATTGTACGATTTTCCCCATAGAGATTTTCATTGTATGAAATCCGTAGGGACTTTCGTTAGTATAGGGGGAAATCATATAATGAAAAAAAAATTGTATAGCGAACAGCCCCGTAGAATGAATTATTTTTGTTATACAAGGTTCCACTGTACCCAGAAGTGGTTTACCATTCCCTTCTTCTGGGGGCATCCTGAGACAATGCTGCTTGTCCATGATTACACAGCCTGGCTCTTCTCTCTGGAGACACACTGGGGAATTGAATTCCCAACCTCTGGATCTCCAGCCAGATACCTAAGCTACTGAGAAATCCAGCCAGGCCCAGAAATCTAGAGGGGGAGACAAATCTCAAGGAAATGAGCACTGGAAGGGAAAATAGTCTGATTTGTGTTTAAGAAATGGCTTTAAAGTCTGGGCATCTATATTTACCCATTTCTTGCTAGTGCCAGGGCTTACTGAATCAACATGTAGGTGTTTTGTACATGCATTGGTCAAAAATGCAGAAGGGATACTTTTTTGACACCCTGCCATGGGACCCATTGTACCAGCTGGAGTGAGACAGTGAGTGGAGCATCAGCCTCATGACCCACAAGACATCTTGTTGTACAACCTTGGTGGCAGCAGTGCAGTGTCTGAGGAATCCTCTTTTGCCTGACTTGCTTTCAAGCCACCTTCCAATCTCAAATTTTGGACTGAAATCTCAGGGAATGTGATTCTATTGACCTGATAATCCAAGGCAAGACATGTATAATCTATTGTTCAGTTTAAAATCCCTAGTGGAAAAATTGAATAATAGCAATCATGCCCTACAGTGGATTACTGTAAATATGTTGTTTGTGTTTGCTTGTTTCAGTGGCTAAAGATTAGCAGACTTAAATGAGCATCACTTCAGTTTAACCAGCTATTGGACAGCAAATGTAAACTGAAACCAACTAAGATGTGAATTGAAATAAAAATTCAATAGTGGTCTCATTGCCCAAAATCTTTAACTGAATGTATTATTTTTACTTTATCTTCTTTAAGATCCCTGAGCCATATTCCAGGTAACAGTATGCATGTGACAGATCACTGGGATGTGGTGTGGGTGTGGAGTGGGGATGATACATGAGATTCCACAGAATTCAGTTTATGTACCTCAATAAATCACTTACAGTTTTAAAGTTATGATTACATGATTACATGATTACATGCTACTCATTGTAACAGCTAAAGCATTTTGCTGTTTGTCAAGTAGTTTATGATCTATTGCAATTAGACAAATTGACTCAGGTGAGTTGCAGTATGATATTCAGTTTTTAGAGTCACAAACATTCACCTCCAGACTGGTTTGGCTTTTTTGCCAATATCACATATATTTAACTAGCATAGTTTGCTCAGGCAGTTTTTATTTGTGTTTTTTTTTGGTTAAGGGTGGTTTGGGTGGGTGTGTTTTGCATTTGTGGTTTGTGACTTTTTTGATCTATTTTATTAGATTTATGTGTGATTTGGATTTATGTCTTATTTTTCTGACTTGTTTTTACTCTTGTGGTCTCTAGGTGGGGCTGTTAGTAATAGTGTTGGTTTTGTTTTCATTTCAGGTGTTTTTTCTCTACCAGCCTCTAGGTGGGGCTTCTTTCGGTAAGTAGTCTTTGTTTCTTCATTTCTGTTCTGGAGTCATGGAGGGAGGACGTGCTGGTGAGTTCTCTGGGTTTCTTTCTTCTGGGATTTTTCTTTGTTTTGTTTTTGTGGTGGTGGGCTAGGAGGTGTTTCTGTTTCTTCTTTTGTTTTTGTTTTAGATGTGTTTAATTGTTTTGTTTATTTCTTGTTGGTTTTTATGTTTCTGATTTCTTTTGTGATTATTTGTTTAATTTGTTGTATTTTTGTTGTTTGAGTTAGGCATTTTTGTTTTGTAGTAAGGGTTTTTTCTGTGGTTTCATGGTATTTTTGGTGTTTTTGTTTGTGGATTTTTTTGTTTATTGTTTTGTTGCTGTGTTTATTTATTTATTTGTGTGTTATTATTTTTGGTGTTTGGCATTTTAGGTAAATGTTTGGTTTTGTTGTTGGTGTGTATTTTTGCGTGAAGAACGGGCTGCCTGTCAGTTCCTCTTCTCCCCATTGCTGCTTCGAATTTTGGTTTCGATGCAGCAATGGGGGGAAAGAGGAGCCGGCAGTCAGCCTGTTCCTCCACTGGCTGGTAAGGTTCATTAGGTAGGTTGGGGGAGAAGGAGGCAGAAGAGCTATCTCTCCCTGACGATGGTTCTCTCCTCTCTGTCTCCTTTCTCTCCTGGCTTACCTAACCGGAGATCGGCAGGATGCGATCCGTAAGGGGTGGTGCTCTTCCTTGCGGATTGCTGGTTGCTGCTTTTGTATTACCTCCATCGGAAGTACAAAGGCAGCAGCCAGTCATCTGCCAGGGAGGGTGCTTTCCCTGATGAACTGCTGCCTGCTGGAGGTATTCCCCTCCGCCCCGGCTCAACTGACCTTGAGGCCGGTGGTGGTCTCACTGTGTCTTCAGCAGGGTAACGTGGAGGAGAGGGAGTCCCTCTTCTCCCCGTTGCTCCGGAAAAGAAGGCCAGCGGTGGGGTTTTGTGTGTGTTTTTGTGTGTGTTTGTTTGCAAGGCCGTGTGGTGGACTTGCGCTTCCATTGCGGGAGGCTGGCGTGTTTGCATTTTATTTTTCACACGCCGGCTTTCTCAGCATTCTGCATGTTCGCACCCTTCAGCCTGATTGGCTGAAGTGCTCACGGCATGTAGGACATTGGGACTTGGAGTTTTGTTTGTTTTGTTTGCATTCGTGCGGCAGGTTTTTTCCTGTGGCTCGGTTTCTATTTGGCGCGCCGTGGTTCCCAATGTTCTTTTTGCTCATACCTCTCAGCCTGATTGGCTGAGGTGTGCCACAGTGCAGAGGATGTTGGGAATTGAAGTTATTTCCCTTTGTTCCCGTTCGTGGGGCTGCTGCCCCACTGGCGACAACCAAAACCCTGTGGCACTGAGAAGGCAGGGGTCACGGTGAGTGCGGAAGGCTAGGTCGGAGATGGTTGGGCCTGGTGCGGGAGCCTTTGAATGAACCCAATGGTTAACCCCTCTTTTTATAGGTATAGATAAATTGCTTTGCAGGCGCACCCCCCAATAAAGGACTCAGACACTGATGAAAGTGGATAACGGCATTGGGCCACATTTATTGATTCATGCCCTAGTCCGAATTATAAATTTCTATTGGTATTCAACCAATTATAATTCTTAAGGCAAGCAGGCCGAAGTAACACTGGTAAGGTTCCACCCAAAATTGCCAACGGCAATTGGTTACAATGTATCCATTTGTATCCATTTGTTTGTTGACAACAAACAAATTGTTGACCGTAGTCAATAACCTAACTAGTGACCCCACCCTCTGACGCGTATCCATAAAATAACGGGGTGATGCCTGCTGCCCAGCTCATGCCATCACCCCATTGCCTGGTTCATCGTTGACTGGACAACGTTAACCAACTTGTGCCTGTCTAGTGTTGTCCAGTCAATTGTGAACCTGCCGGATACCTGTGGGTCATAAATGTTTACCTTACCAGTGCTACCCGCCACACGGGGAGGCTTCAATAAAGGCTCACCGCCCTCCCCAGACCGTCAGCTCGGTCAACAGGCCTGCTCGCCAATCTCCTAACAAGAGGTCCATACCTCCCGGCGACAGATGGACCCCATCCCCTGTGTAAAGCTCATAATTTTGGAGACTGATGGTGGGGTGTCGTATGACACGCCCCCAACCCTTGTCCATAAGGAACCGGGCAATAGCCCTGTTCACCAAGTGCCGAGCCCGATCAAGGGCTTGGAGGTTAAACCCTCCCCTGTAAGCGTGCCGCGGTATCATGTCTGACCAAAGCAGGGTTGTGGCGGGCCACACATAATGCAGGTAGGCCAGGTCACCGCAAATCACATGCTTCAGCGATAGGCCCGTGACCTGGCCCAAATCATTACCCCCGAGGTGTATAATTAGGACATCAGGCGGGTCAGCATCCCTGATGGAGAAAAGGAATGGCAACAGTTCCCGCCATAACATTCCGCGCTTACCGTACCACCTGAGACTTGCAGATGCACCTAGTCCCAGTCGGGGTCCCCACTCTGTCGCCGCAGCAAACTGCGCTGCCCTGTGCACATAGCTGTGGCCCACCAGCCATACTGTCACCGGTGTAAGACGACACCCAAGGTCTGTCAAGGAAAAAAGGAAACAGGGCAGTGACTTAACTGGTACTCACTGTTGAAGAGGGCGCACATACAACTGAAAACATCGTGATCCCCACCTTCCCATGTTGCGTATCTCAGCCCCAGAGTACCCAAACGCCGCTGCGGCAGAAGCCGCCCCTATCCTAAATGAATGGGTGCCATAACGAGCCCCAGGGAGGCCAACACTGGCTAGTGCCTTACCGGTCACCTTCCAAAATTGAAATTTAGTAAGGGGAGACCCATCTTGGTGACAGAAAAACGGGCCAGGGTGCGTACCACGTAGTGCAAGGAACTCCTGTAGGGCACCAACCGGACAGATGTCTGCCATGGAACATCGTAGCAGTCTTACACCACTGCCTACACCGTGCTGATCAACCTTAGAGGAGCGTATCCTCAGCTGAGCCCAATCATTGGAAACAGACATCTTCGAGTTCCAGTGCCCTACGACTCGCATCCGCCTTAGACAGTAGCACCAGCTCACTGATGCGGAGCGCTCCAAAAAAGGCCATCGTAGTGGCTGCGTGAAACAGGGTTGCCTCATACCTGTCGAAACACAGGTCATGCCAACCCCGTGCGAGTTGGGTAAGTACCCCTGGGGAAATAGGGTGGCGGTCGTCTGGGCTGCGCCCACGTTCCCGCGCCCACCCTTCCAAAACATGTCGTATGCAAAAATCACTTGTGCTGTCAGCAAAACCACCCACCTTGGCCATAAATGCCAGCGCTGACAGCCTGGATGCTATGGTGCGGGGGGCTAAGCCCTGGGCATGTAAATAAACCATAAATTGGAGGATATGAGCCACTGGGATGGGCCAACTTTCCAGCAGCCGGGATTGGGCACAAAAGGCCCTGAACGAACTGAATGCATGGTCATACGCCTTACGCGTGCGAGGGGCGAGCGACATGCCGATCGCCCGGTTCACCTCTCCTTGCCAAGTGTCCATATCTCATCCGGGAGCGGCGAGGGAAATTCCTCTGCGTTCGGGGCCAAGGCACGGAACCGGGGGATCTGCAGGCGGGACAAAGCGTCAGCAATATCGTTATTAATACCCGGAACATGTCTAGCCCGAAAAAGCACATTGAGGCGTAGGCTGCGCAACACGAACTGGCGAACCAGTTCCATAACCCTTGGAGATTTAGACATCTGTGCGTTGACAATGTGGACCACCGCCGCATTGTCACACCAGAAATGGACAACCGAATTGGCCCACTCCTCACCCCATAGCATCAAAGCTCCCAGAATGGGGAAAAATTCCAGGTACGTGAGATCTCGCAAGCGATCCGTGCCCCACCAGTCTGGCGGCCATCTGCCGTAGGCCCACTTCCCTGCGAAGTAAATCCCATAACCCAGGGACCCCGATGCATCCGACTGAACCTGAAAACGAGGGGAAACTAAAAGGTCGGACCTCCAAAAGGACACCCCATTGAATTCCCTCAGGAACTGGAGCCAAATGAGCATATCGTCCCTCATGCCCTTGTTCAGTCGAACCCTGTGGTGGGGCCTGGCCAAGCCAGTCATGGCATCGCACAATCGTCGAGCAAATGCTCTGCCAGGTGCGACGACCCTGCAAGCGAAATTAAGGTGACCATGTAACACCTGTAGCTCCCAAAGGGACACCTTGCATTTTGCCAGCAAGTCCAAAATGAGTGCAACGATCCGTGAAACCTTATCAGCAGGTAACCTGGGTGCTTGCACAACCGTGTCAATCTCAACCCCCAGGAATTTGAGCTTGGTAGAAGGGCCCTCGGTCTTTTCGGGTGCTAAAGGGACACCGAGTTCCTTCATTAGCGTCTGAAATGTGTTCAGGAGACGTGTGCACGTGTCCCAGCCCCGTTCACCCCCGAATAAGAAATCATCAAGGTAGTGGGCTACAGACCGGGACCCTGACCTGCGAACAAAGGCCCATTGGAGGAAGGTGCTGAAGCGCTCAAATGCCGAGCATGAAATGGAGCAGCAAAAAGGCATGGCTTTGTCGAAATAAAATTCACCCCGGAACTTGAAACCCAGCAACTCAAAGTCGCCCAGGTGCACTGGCAGGAGACGGAACGCGGACTTAATGTCGCACTTAGCGAGTAGTGCACCCGGGCCACATGAGCGCACCATGCGCAGGGCCTGGTCAAAAGATGTATACCGGACCGAACAAAGGTCGTCAGGGATAGCATCATTGACCGAACGGCCAGCCGGGTAAGACAAGTGGTGTATCAAACAGAACTCCCCCGGCGACTTCTTGGGCACCAACCCCAAAGGGGAAACCTTGAGGTTAGGGAATGGTGGGAGAGGGAAAGGGCCGGCAACCCTGCCAGCAGCAACCTCCTTAGCAATGCTCATGGCAGCCACCTCCTCCCTTCCCCTGAGTGATAACAGGTTGGGTGCATCCTGAGGGGACCTGACCCCCGTGAAAGGAATGTGAAACCCTTGCTGAAAACCCTCAAGAAGGTAAGCTGCGTCTGCCCTCCTCGGGTACATTGTGAGCCAACGCTCCAACATGTCCACATTAATTGGGGAGGGGGCCTTTTGCCTGACCAGCTCCCTCTGCGGCAGTTCTGCCCGCTCCCTGTCCACCTCTACCTCAGCCCCGCAGTCCGCCCGCCTTAGGACACGCGGAGGCGGCATGGGGGCCAGCACAAGAGGGACACTCGTGCCTGTATCAGCACTGCTTCCTGTTACACGCACCATTGGCCGAGAAGCACCAACACAGCAGGCGGGCTGGAACCCCCTGCCCCGCCACCTGGCGGGGTGCCTGGGCTGGAGCAGCTCGCTGGACCGCATGTCCACAATGGTACCTCTCCCCTGGCGCCGGGCGCGTGGGGGTCATGTACAGAAGCCACAGCTTCTGGCAGGGCTCATCCCACCTCATTTCCGGGTGTAGGGGCACTCTCATACAGAATTCCTCATCGTAAGCCAACCACGACGGGCCAGGGAAATCAACCATCGCCCGGTATATGTTGTCCAAATACTGGACCATCGGAATTGCCAGGTCAGGCCAGGCCCTGAGGTACACTGCCATGTATATAAGGTACGCGGGTAACCAGTTGGCCCATGTACGTGGCGGCTTACGTCGACGAGCCTGCTCCTTGTCCTTCTCGTCCTGCCCCTCCCTCTCTTCTTTGGTGGGTTCCCTATTCAAGAGGGAGAAAATGTCCACGTACTCCCCCCGCCATATCTTTTCCTTGGTGGCCTGGGCCAGGTGGTCCCCGAGGGGCAACGAATAACCTGCCGTCGGCAAGGCCGACACCGGAACATTGACAGTACTGGGCACCCTGAAAGGAGCCTGGACCAGCCCCGCCACCCCCAGTAAGTTCCCCGCGGGACAGGGTACCCCACCCGAAGAGGGGCCCTGGAGTGCGGGAGCCGTTCCAAGATGGGCCGGCGGCGACTGACCTGCCGCCCCAGCCAGGCGAGGCCACGGCCACTGCAAGCCTCCCCCCATTGTGGGTTGTGTCGTGGGTGTACTAGATTGGACCGTATACTCACAAGTTGCACCCCTGTGGGCCGCCCTCACCGGGGGTTCCGGCCCACTGTGGGCGTCGGAGCTCGCGACCGCAACCGAGCTCGAAGATGGGACCTGACCACTACCTGCTGGCGGGATCCGCTGCGTGGGGAGCTGCGAGGCCGCGGCTGACGCCGACCTATTCGCCTCAGGCAGCTCAACCCTGTCGGCCGCCTGCTGAGGACCGGCAAGCACTGAGTTGACCTGTAAACCAAACGGTGCCCCGGATGGATTAACTACCCCTAAGGATGCCTCCAGAGCCGCGACGCGGGCCAGTAGGGCATCAACATTTACATAGCCCCCAATACTAATGGGTGGCAAAGGGCCGGCCGGCCCACCGGTCGCCGGCGCCGGGCCAGGTCTCTGGACCCCAGGGCCCGAATATGGCCATGCCCCAACCACCGGCCCCTGCGTGGCGGGGAGCAAGCCCTGCCAGGGAAGGGAACCCAGCCAACCCCCTTGATTGCAACCCACCGCTGGAAGCTGGATGCCAAGGCCCGAAGGCCCAGCCTGGCTATGCGCCAGGCCCGGGCCGGTGGCCTCTAATTGCGGGCCGGGGGCCGAATCCCCCGCAGGGCCGGCCTGAGGCTGCCCAGCCTCAGGCCAGGGAGCAATCGCCCCCATCCCGCCGGTCCCGGTGGGCACCCCCGGAAAGGGGGCCTGCTGAGGGGGCGCAGTCGCGGTCCTCCGACCCGGCTGGCACCTCCGCGAAGAGCGAACCGCGTTCGCCATCGCCTTCTTTTTGGAAGGCATGGCTGCAGTCGTTGGGAAGCCGAAGAAAGAAGCTAAAAAGGAACCGCTGCCCAGAAAAGGCTTTCCAGCTGAAGGGAAGAGCGACGGAGCAAAAGGGGAAAACCTTCTCCTCTCCGTCGCTTCGCAAAATGGCAGCGCGGCTGCCTCGTGGCCACCCCTTTTAAATGGTGCTGGCCACGCCCCCTAACTACCCGGATGTCCAAGTCCGGTGGGGGGGGGGCCCGCAAAGAGCGCTGCGGCCATTTTGGCACCGCGCTTGCATTGTCTGACAATAACAGAATTATTGGACTGCTAATACTCTAAAGGGCACTGAAAAACAGATGGAATGCAACAAGTAACAATGAGTTTCTTAATACTGTACCATCCTGAACAAGCTACATATCCTTGTTTTCAGGATGGAAAATGTGCAGCACTCCAGATGTTGTTTAACTGCTGTTTCTGTAATCCTAGATAATCATATTACCCAGTTGGCCAAGGTTTATCTGGATATTAGATCTATTACTTGGTGCCCATCAACTGGACTGGATTATAAGCTTTCTAGAGCCAGAGAAACAGAGAAAACCTTGCAGTCATTGTTCTCGTCAATTATTTTGTGAGCAACAGGCCTATCCATACGATTAACCATTGAGTGAAGTTATCCATGGTTTAACGGGAGCTGATATATTTGTGAACCACAGATAGGCAAATGTTATAATTGTAGGAAACATTCAATCATCGCAGAGCTGCCTGCAAATGGTTAAGCCATAGCTATGAATGTTGGCCATGGGACTACCAGAGCTATACTCCAAGAATGCAGATTTTCCAGGCTCTGTTACTCCCACAACAGGGACCTAATCAGTGTGATTTTTGAGGCTGTTTTCTGTTAGCCAAGGCACTGATCTACAAGTCAAGGTTTGTGACAGACACCCTTAAAACGTCATGTAAACATTCATCTATAAGTCTTGACTTACACTTGGGTTTCACAGTTTTTGTCTTCGGAAAAGTTTGATCACAGATTGTGTGATATCAAAGACTGAACATGCCTGCAGTAAATTTCTTTAGGTTGATAAATATATCAGGTAGACCAGAACAGAAATCCAACAGACTTTTGTCTTTGTAACTGTCTCTGAGATTAATCACTGGCTTGCAAATCAATTAGTTCCATCTGAAAAAAGGAGATACTTGCTAGTTCAAGTGGATTCTGAAACATTCTTCTTTCCTTTCCATGCATATGGCAATTAGTGAATCTATCCTGGAATTCTACTTGCAATAAGTTCAATGCTTTGATGTGTCTTTCAATATTGAATTGTAAATTCTCATATTTCTCAAATTTTAGTTCATTACAGCATGAGAAGTCTGAAAAATTACTTTCACTAACTTGCTTTACAAAAAATATTTATATGTGTTTATTTTTTCTTCCAAAATTTTAGATTTTATCAAACACAAGTTTTCATTTCCCTTGCAACTGTAGGCTCAATGTGTTCAGATGATATCAGTTTTTAAAAGTCAAATAAAAAATTCCTTCATGGTCAGAAAAGTTTTTTCCCTTGACTTTCTCCTTAAAAGACATCAACTTCATGATGAATTGCTAACCGCAGAAGATGAGGCTTTAGTGCAGTGGTGCCGAAACTACGGCCCGTGGGCCCAATTAAGCCCACGCATATCATTAATCCGGCCCAGGCTGAAAACCCGGGCCCTATCTGGACCACCCATACCCATACCCACACCCACACCCACACCCACACCCACTGCCTGACATAGGAATACGTCACCTACAGCAGCAGCAGTAGCAGCAGAGATCGGGCTTCATTCCAGCTGGTCTGAGCAGCCTCCGCTTGGTCCCAGCGCTTCAGAAGCATTTTCCAGCATGGATCGCTGTGTTGGAGGAATTTTCCGAGGCTTCTCCATTTCAAATTTCACAGTGCTGGGAGTGTCCATTGGCACGCAAAGGCTGACATCAGCGCAGCATGCCAAAGGACTCTCCCAGCTTTATGGATTTTGACCCAGGGTTAGAGGAGAGGATCACTCCAAAGCTGTATGTCAGTTAAACACTTATATATCTCCCCATTGCGCTTGCATCTGAGAGAAAAGTTTGAAACTGATCATGAGTAAAGCCATGATGCCTGATGTAATTAATGCCTTATAAAACAATATGTATCACACTTTCCCAGTGAAGAATTTTATTACAGAAGACTTGGTGATGGATGATGCGTGAAATTTTATGGGAAGTAAATAATTCAATTTCAATATCTCTTCATTGATTTTTGCAACTACACCAATTTTTCCCAACCCATATTTCTTGCACCATCAGTTGTGATGCTTTTCAATTTATCCCAACTCAAACCAAGATTTTCTACTGATTCACACACTTTTAAGAGTATGTTTTCTACAGTTGTTGTGCCTATGCATACAATTCTTATGTAATTCTGAAGTTGGAATTGATCCCAGTGATATTAGTAGCTGAACAGGTTCTATGTCATTGGTCTAATCTAATGCCAAGGGGGGGGGGGGGAGAGATACAAAACTTTTTGCCTTGACAATCAATGACATATGCAGCTATTCTCTTAGTTCCTCAACATGCCTGGGATCGTAGATGCAAATAAAATGGCGCAACTAAAACAGGATAACAAGGCTACATTCCCTCCATTACTTTAACCATGCATTTTTAAAAAACAAATTCACTATTAGTGAATGGCCTACTGCTCTCAGCAATATTTTTAGCAACGTATTAGCTGGCCTCACAATCAACAGGTTCTCCTCAGTGTGTGCTTTTCAAAGCTATTTTGCTGGAAAAACATGTTTTTAAAAGGAAATGTATCTTGCTCAGTTGCGCCTATCCTTGATATATTCAGTAGCTCTTGTGACAGGATTCAAAGTACCTTTTAACACCATACTCTGTTAATATCGAGACAGTTTCAAGACATAACAGGCAAACTGCTTTATCCTTGTTTAAAACAAGGAAGTACTCAGTAGTCTGTTTGCTTATCTGTCAAAAAAATTTCTTTGAAACAGCACTTTCTTTTACAGACATCTTCATACAAATTTTTTTTACAGAGCATCAATTGCAGCATTTCAATATTATCCTTTTATAAATAAAACTATGAGAAGTATAGTTTTAAGGTCTAACAGTTCCTTTTCCGTCGGCTGCTGTTAGCTGGAGACAGAGCCATAGCCAGGATTCTAGATGGGGGGGGTATATTTTCAGGAGGGGCAACAATGTCACACACATATATAACATTTGAAATTTGCCCAAGGGGGGCTGTTAGCTCGGCGGGGGGGTGACTCCCCCCCTACCCCCCCCTGGCTACAGCCCTGGCTGGAGAATTTCATTTTGACCATGGTAAAGAAAAAAAGAGACCCTTGCCTCTCCAGTTCTCAGGAATATTGGACCAGCTGCACAGGCTGGGAAGAATTTTTTTTTTAAAAAAAAAGAATGATGAATTTGACCTACCAGATGGCAGAGTTGCAATCCTAAGTACATTGAATTTCATGACATTTATTTCTTAATAAACATCCTACCTTGAGGTTTAAATCAGCCCATGCTAATACTTTAAAAATTTGTGGCCCTAAAAATGGACAAGTAGAAAGAAAGATCAAATGAAAGGACAGCCTCCCATCTGGAACAGAGGATATGCATTAAGTGGGTGTCGAATTATATGCAAGATACATATATACATCTTCCAGCACAAGAGTCCACAAAAAAGACAGTGAGCTGCTCAGGAGGCAGCAGCTTCTTTTAAGGTAAAGGTCACCCTTGCTAAGAAAGCCAGTTGTATCCAACTCTAGGGTTCAGTGCTCATCTCTGTTTATAGCCAAAGATCCAGCACTGTCTGCATCTACAGATGATTGCATGGACATGTGGCATGCATGTCTCAATACCAGAGTACACAGAATGCTGTTTACCTTCCCACCGAAGTGGTCCCTATTTATCTACTTGAAATTTCTTGCTTTCTAACTGCTAGGTAGGCAGAAGCTGGGACAGCATGTTCAGTGTCTTAATCACTTGAGCCACCGCAGTCCCACCTTCTTGTAAAAGATTGCTAATTGGCAAAAAAGAAAGAAAGAAGGAAGCAAGAAAATTAAGTTTATTTCATAAGGTGAGAAATTGTGCTGGTGTAGGAAGAAACCAAGTCTTAGCATTGAGTGGCTTGGAAAATTATTGGTCATAGGAAATTTTCCTGGGTACCCTATGTGCTTGCAATACTAATGTGTTCACATAAACACATAAGATGTACAGGAATCAAGCGAGCACATTTTATTTGTAAATGCACAAAGGAGTCTGGCTCACTCCATGGGAAAATGAGCTTTGCCCCACTCTGCAAAAATGTGTGGTGGCCCTTTGTGTGAGCTGAAATTTTTAAGTAGCAATTTCAGCAGGGAAAAAGAGAGAGAGAGCTATTTAAGCACATGAACTTCAATGCCGCCAAAAACAATAGAATATTTCTAAGGTCACCTGGGCTTCCAAAGATTTCTATAGCATCTTTATTGATTGCTGATGTAATGGTGAGATGCTGCCAGCATACAAAATGCAATGTCAAGTATGCAGGTATGATCTTACCAATGGAAGCCCCTTTATACTTCCCAAACTCAGGAGCAGAAAAGCCCTGAATCTTAATTTCTGGATCCTCTTCATTGCTTTTACTCACACAATAGTCCATTGCTTTAGTGATGAAAGTGGTTGAGTGCTTACCAACAGTGCTATCTGTTTTTCCACATGCAGGGACAAGCCTGTTGCTTTGCATGGGATGATCTCTGCATGTGCTACAGCAAGACAGAGATCATGTAGGACTTCCCAAGATAGACTGTTACACTCCATCTCCCCCATTCTCACCAGGATAACAGCCCTAGGGTTCTTTTTAAAAAGGCAAACAAAGAGATCTTATAAATCTGGCTCCTATACAGAAATGTTCTTCCACTGCCTTTCTTGAAAGATTCTTGCAATTTTAGATTCAACAGCTGCTGATGCTTGGAATGAGGGTCACTTCAAAGTTAAGCACATTATAAATCCAAATTCTCTTGGGCAGAATTTGCATTCAGCCCAGCTGATCAATGTATTACTTGGGGATCCCACTAATATCATGAGACTTACTCCACTTCAACATGTGCATCATAATGCAGCCTTATAAATTTTGTTCTGCTGGAACAAAATGTTTTCTTCTGGCTGGATCATACCTAGTTTTCTTTGCAATCTAGATTTATTAGTATTCTATCCTCATGAATTATATTTAATTGGAGCCATTTACATCTCTTTCATCCAGTTAATATTGATAAATAGATTCTTCAAGCTTTTCAGCAATATTTCATAACAAAAACATTAGCCAAGTGCTTTGATTGCATACAGCTGCTACCTGATTTACTGCAGGATAACTAGGAAAATGGCTGGGTTGTGAAACTAGTCAGGGCTATCTTCTACAATTCTACTGTAAGCTTCTTCTTTTTTTGTGTCCTGATCAAACCTCAGACTGCCAAAATGAAGCCACTTTCTTTGCTTTGTCAACTCTCTCTTCATCCCTCCTTTATCCTCATTGTGAAGTAAGCAAGACTGAGAAAGTGTGCCTTGACCGAGATCATCAACTGAGTTTCATAGTTCAGTGGAAAACTAGATTTGGATCTTCAAATCTTGCTTTCAAACTTCTAGGCAGGAGATACCATGATAGTAACACACAATTAGGAAATGAATGGTGCAAGTAACTCATCCATAATTACTATTGTAAAGCCATTGCTTGTGACCTACACATGAGGAGAAATGTTCAGATTTCTCCCACCTCTATGAGTCACATGAAAACCCTGTAGTGAAAGTCGAAGAGTGGCCAATCCATTCTACACACTTTAGTGAATCAAAAATGGGATGTCATAAAATAATCATTCTTTGAATTTTCTTGAGCAAGCAACTGGAAGAAGGATAATGACATCCCAAAACATGAACTAATGTTTTGCTTTAGATCTTCCATTAGTCATCATTACCCACCCAGTGGCAAAATTCAGAGGAATAATTTCACACTTGACTCCCTTCCGAGAATGCCTCAAACAGAACTCTATTAAACCCAATCACCCTATGAAGTAGAATTCATACATTCATACATTATTATTCAGTGCTTATGCATAAAATAAATTAACAGATTGATACAGTAAACAAACCTTTGATCACTGTTTCTTTGAAACAGATGTTATTTTAGCATGTTTCCCTAGAATGTGCATGTCCAGATAGGCAGTTAGCCCACTCTTTTGACCTCTTGGACATTGCTCCATGCTCCATTCATTCACATTTTGCAGACACTGGAGTAACACCATCACCCCAACTGCTTCTTTTTGTACCTCTGTCAAGAGATTTTACTTTTTTAAACAATAATTCCCCTAAACTGTACTGTATACTGTTCCCATTGCCTGTGGACACTGAGAATGGTGTCTAAGAGAGGATTACAACCATCAGGCTGCTTCAGGGGTAAACATCCAATGTGTTGAACAGGCTAATGAGCCCCTTAAGTATAATGACCAACATACACACACATCCCAATTTGTTGTAGTGCTGGATCATTTAAAGGTAAAGGTTTCCCTTGCCAGTCGTATCCGACTCTAGGGTGCAGTGCTCATCTCTGTTTCTAAGCCGAAGAGCCAGCGCTGTCTGCTTTGCAGATGTTTCCGTGGTCATGTGGCAAGCATGACTAGACACCGGAGCACACGGAACACTGTTACCTTCCCACCGAAGTGATCCCTATTTATCTACTTTCAATTTCTTGCTTTCAAATTGCTAGGTTGGCAGGAGCTGGGATGAAGACGGGAGCTCATTTCATTTAGGGAAGGGGAAATAATTTTTCTTCATCTTTCTCTTTTATTGCTAATCAAAACCACAGCCTTAAGTCATTTTTCAACTGATGATAAAAAGGGGGAAATGGAGGGGGAAAATAATGTTTTGCCCTTCTAAATGATCCAGCACTACAACAATCTAGTAGAAGGGACAGGGGAATTATGCTTTCCCTGTCTCTTTGCAAAAGAGCAGGGGAAGTCTTTCTTCCTTTATTGTTCTTCTCCCCCTTCCAAAAGGAACCTTAAAATGGGCAATGCAAGACTGCTTCATAAGGGGCAATTTGGACATGCTCTAAGGCTGCTATTCAGGATCAGAAGAGACATTTAAACATTTTCTTAATTTTCGTTATGTGGAATACACTCCCTTTGAGACCAGTGCATTCCTTGTTCATTATTTTAAAGAGGATTTTTAATCCAAATACTTTTCTTAATTATATGAACCAGTGCATGACTATATGCAACTGTAATGACCGCCAGACAATTTTCCTAAGAAAATGTTGAGTCTGGGATCGTACCAACCAGGATGCTTTTACCTGTGAAGTGTGCCCTGGATTTTTCTAAACACAAGACAAGCCCTGGGATATTCAGTATCTCAATCCTGGCTCTGCTTTAACAAATTACAGCCTCCCCTCTCTCTAGGGTTAGCTAATAAACAATGTTTTGGCCTAATCTTGGTAGGGTGTAACTAAAAAACAAACAAACTCCCTTTATTTATGTGAGGAAACACAAGGGCTTGGATTTTTGAAAAAGGTTTATTTTAATAAAAGTGAGGTACAATGGTACCTCATACAATGATTTTAATCTGTTCCACAGGGCTCGGTGTTATAAGAAACAATTGCTATACAATAAATGCATCCCTATGGGATGCATCGTACAACAATTTTTTTTGCTAAATGGTTTTTCCAATTGAAAAATTGTTTGTATGATTTTTTTCCATAGGGAAAATTGTTATGAGAGATTTTAGTGTATGAGAACCAAGACAAAGGAACAGCCGAAGGATTGGCTTAACACATCTTTATTGCATGGTGGTCAGGGGGAACATGAGGTAATGGCGGATGAGCAGCTCAATATATACGGTGGTTATACATTTGAATGTGGCTCCACGATAACCCATTGGCTACCGTTGGCGTGACGTCATTTCTGGTCACGCCCTTCTTGTCCAGGTGAGGTAGTGGCGGGAATCTTCCCGCGCTGTGGTTCCTTGGGGAATTGGGACCTGTGAGCTGGGCGCTCGCTATTGCCACCAGGTGGTCATTAGCTCGCGTCCTGATTGTAACGGGTTACATTGATATATATGTTAAGGGCATATTATTGAGAACACAACATCCCTCCCCCCTAGGATGAGACGAAGTCTCTCATCCAAGATGGCTTATTGCAAACGCGCTTTGGGCATGCTGCTGGCTGGCTTGTCCCGGCTCCTTGTCCTGCAACGGGAGAGGGAGACTCGTTAGTGACTTGCCGCGGCTCTGCGGCTTGTGGGGAAGGGACGGAAAAACCGGGGGCACTAGGGACTAGCGGAAAACCCCGCTTCTCGCTTGGATGGGTGGGGGACCACTCCGGAAAACTCCCCCAGTTTTGTAAATGAAAATCAGAAGCATCCCCTAGGGGGTCATTAGAAGGATCCCGCAGGATATTTATGAGGACAGATTCGGCCTCCTTTCCCTCCCCCCTAGACGGGGACCACCGGCCCCCCTCTCCTCCCCCTTGGGCTAAACGGGTGGGGGAGAACCCTAACGTTGAATCCTTATTTGCGCCGTCCCCGCGTCGTTCAGCCGGGACCCGGCGCCGGAGCTGGTCCGCGTGCCGCCTCCATAGTAGACCCTCACTGGTCTCCACACAATATGACACGGGACCCGTCTGCCCCACGATGACGCCCGGGACCCAGGCTGGCCCCGCGCTAGCGTAGTTCCTGCAATGCACCGGGGCACCCACTTCGAAACTCTTCGTGACCTCTAACCCGATGTTTCTCCCTGTGTCCTCCACCCTCGTTGGGTCTAGTCTGGTCAGGATTGTGATCAGCTTCCTACGCATTAAGAGCTCTGCGGGCGAGTACCCTGAAGCTAGGGGGGTCACCCTGTACCCTAGCAGGAACTGACACACCTGTAGGTTGAGATCCCCGGGGCCCATGCGCCTCAGCGCGTCCTTGGTGGTGCGCACGAGGCGCTCAACCTGGCCGTTCGTTGCCGGGTGGAAAGGGGTGGAGGTGATGTGCCGAATGGCGTTGATCTCTGTGAATGCCCTGAACTCAGCGGACGTGAAGCAACTAGCGTTATCGCTAATTAAGGTGTCGGGTATACCGAACGTGCTTCACCGTCGTTGCTGAAGAGGTGCTCGTAACTGGGATTACCTCCAACCACTTGGAGTAAGCATCCACCACGAGGAGAAAAAGTGTCCCCCTAAATGGCCCCGCAAAGTCGATGTGCACCCGCGACCATGGCCCCTTTGCCGCGTCCCATTCCCTGTGCGGCAGACGCGCCTCTTTGGGTCGGGAGCATTGGCACCTCTCACAAACGCCCACCATGTGCTCGATGTCGTCATCCAACTGGGGCCACCAGAAATAGCTCCTGGCCAGAGCCTTGGAGCGCACAATCCCAGGATGGCTAGCAGTTTGAGCACCCTAGGCCTCAGGGACTCGGGGACTACCACCCGCTGGCCCCACAGAAGGCACCCCCTCTCTATGGACAACTCTAACCTCTTCCTGAAAAAGGGGGCGAACTCTGCCGCCGGGGAGGATGCTGGCCACCCTTTCTGCACCCAGGAGCTGACTAGAGCAAGCGTTTTGTCCCTGCCAGTTGCCTTGGCGATGTCTGCGGATACAATGGGGGGCGAATCTAAGACCTCTATCAGGAGCACCGGGCGGTCTCGCTCTTCCTCGCCCACGACGCTGCTAGCGTTAGGGAGGGGAGACCTTGACAGGGCGTCCGCGTGGCTTATCTCTTTTCCCGGTCGGTACACTAACGCGTGCTGATACGCGTTCAAGAAGATTGCCCACCTTAACATCCTAGGGGACAGGATTTGAGGGGTGGGTTTGTCTGCAGTGAAAATGCCTAGCAGGGGCTTGTGGTCGGTCACTATGGTGAAGGGGCAGCCATAGAGGAAATCGTGGAACTTTTTGGTCCCCGCGATTATTGCTAGCGCTTCCCTGTCTGTTTGAGCGTAGTTTCGTTCTGCTTGGGACAGGGATCTGGAGTAGAATGCTACCGGGGCCTCTCTCCCGTTCTCCAATACGTGGCACAGCACCGCCCCCAACCCCCACTGGGGATGCATCACATATCAGAACCACTGGTCTCTTGGGGTCAAGATGGGTGAGAATGGCGTCAGACGCCAGGAGTTGTTTCAGGTCACTGAATGCCTTCTCCTGGCTCTCGCCCCACTTCCACGCCTCGTCCTTCTTAAGTAGTTTGTGAAGTGGCTCTGCTACCGATGCCTTCCGCGGCAGGAAGGAATGGTAAAAGTTTAAGAGCCCTAGGAACGACTGCAATTCGGGCTTGGAGGTGGGGCGAGGGGCATTTCGAATGGCGGCTACCTTTGATTTGGAGGGTTTGATTCCCTCGGGGGTCACCCGGAAACCTAAGAACTCAACCTCTTTGGCGAAGAAAACGCATTTGTCTCTCCGCAACCTCAACCCCGCCTTTTCAAACACCGCCAGCACTTTGTCCAGCCTTTCAGCCAACTCCTCCTCGCTCCCCCCTGTTATCAACACGTCATCAAAGTATGGCAAGACCCCCTCCAGTCCCTTTAAGAGGCGTTCCACGAGCGACTGGAAAATACCCGGTGCAGAGTTCACGCCGAACTGTAGGCGCGTCACCTGGAACGCCCCCTTATGAGTGACTATCGTTTGCGCAGCAGCTGCAGCTGGGGTTACTGAGAGTTGCTGATAGGCTTGCGCTAGGTCAAGTTTGGCGAAACACTTTCCCCCATGTAACCTGGCCAACAGGTGGCTGACTACCGGCACCGGATACGCATTTGGGCGGATCGCCTTATTAATGGTGCACTTATAATCAGCGCAAATGCAAACCTCCCCGTTGGCCTTTAGCGCAGTTACAATCGGAGTTTCCCACTCCGGGGAATCAACAGGAACAAGAATCCCCTGGCCCACCAATTTGTCCAGTTCCGCCTCTATCTTGTCCTTTAGTGCGAAAGGCACTCTGCGCGGCTTGAGTCTGATAGGGCGGACCTCCGGGTCCAGGTCGAACGCTACTGGGGGTCCCTTGAATTTTCCGAGTCCTTTCTTGAAAACTTCGGGGTGCGCGTCACACACCTCCTGTATTGGGTCAGTCCCGACGGCATGCAACCCCCCAATGAACAAACCCAGGGGCTTAAACCATTGAGTCCCGAGGAGGCTGCAACTTCCCCCCTTTAGAACAACCAGGGGAAGTTCCACGGCGTGTTGCTTGTATTGGACCTTGAATTTTCCAACCCCCAACACCGGAATGCTATTTCCCTGCACGTCCCGCAGCGTGGACCTCAACGCTTTGAGCTTAGGGTGCACGTGGGGGGAAATTCCCAAGAACTCCCGCTGGGACATAATTGAGTAGGAAGAACCCGAGTCTATCTCCATCCTAACAGGGGCCCCTTGCACCAGTACCTCAACAAAGTAACGTGGGTGTCCCAAGGACACGCTGTACACGGGGGCCTCGTCGCTGCTGTCATCGGAGATGCGGCCTACGACGTCCTGCTTCCTCGCGGGCCGGGCGCCCTCCTTGGTCTTCGGCGGCCGGTCTGACGGGCCTTTCTGGTCTCTGCGCCGCTGTCTGCAGACCTTGGCGATGTGTCCCCGGCATCCGCAGTTGTGGCACTCGGCCTTCCGGAACGGGCACTTGATGCGGTCGTGGGCTGCTCCACAGCCGTCGCAGCGTCGGCCGTCCTTCCGCACCTTCCGGACGTCCTCGTCGTTGCTACTCTCCGTGGACGACTTTGGCGTGCGCCTGGCCGCCTGCACCGAGCCCGCTGCCTTGTCGGGCTGTGGGGGCCTTTCTCTGAACCTTTTGACTCCGGCCCTAGTGGCCTCCGCGGCCTGGGCCGCCTTCACGACCTCGCGTAGCGTCGGGGGCGGCTCCTGGTTCATCAGTTTCCGCTGCACCTCTTCGTCCCACAGGCCGCACAGCAAACAGTCCCTGAGGGTGATTTCCAGATTTTCCCACTTGCAAGGGCTGGCGGCCAACCGCAGGGCCACTGCAAAAGCGGCGATGGACTCACCAGGCGCTTGAACTCTCTTCCAGAACGCGTCTCGAGCCGAAAACATCGAGACCGTGGGCTGGAAATGGTCGCGCATCACCTTCAGGAGTTGTTTGGCCGTTAGCTCGCTCACTTTCTTCGGTGCTACTAGGTCCACCAATACTCGTTTGGCGGCATTTCCCAGCATCCGAGTGAGGATGGCCCTCTTCTTTCCCTCGTCCGTAATGTCGGACACCACCAGCGTATCTTGGAAGTCCATTTCGAAGGGCTCCCAGTCTTCTGGCTTGTTGATGTCGAAACCGGCATGTGTCTTGGTCTCGTGGGAAGCCATATCCCACCTTCGTCGCCAATTTAGTGTATGAGAACCAAGACAAAGGAACAGCCGAAGGATTGGCTTAACACATCTTTATTGCATGGTGGTCAGGGGGAACATGAGGTAATGGCGGACGAGCAGCTCAATATATACGGTGGTTATACATTTGAATGTGGCTCCACGATAACCCATTGGCTACCGTTGGCGTGACGTCATTTCTGGTCACGCCCTTCTTGTCCAGGTGAGGTAGTGGCGGGAATCTTCCCGCGCTGTGGTTCCTTGGGGAATTGGGACCTGTGAGCTGGGCGCTCGCTATTGCCACCAGGTGGTCATTAGCTCGCGTCCTGATTGTAACAGGTTACATTGATATATATGTTAAGGGCATATTATTGAGAACACAACAGAGATGCCATTTCCCCACAAAACCTAATTGTTATGCGATTTAGTTGCTATACGGGGTGATTGTTGTATGAGGTTCCATTGTATTTACAAACAGCAACAGTCAAAAGATTTCAAAAAGTGAACAAAGAAAGGCAGCTTCATCAAACACTCAAAAACACTATAGGCAAGACAGATCAGCAATTTGCCCACTCCTAGGCAAAATAATAAACCTATTTAACTTTTCTAGGGAAGCTTTCTTGCCCCTAATCAACTGGACAATTACAGGATGCCAGCCATTTTCAAAACTCCTCAATTTCCTTCTTTTTCTTCTTCTCAGAGTTTTCAGAACCTTCCCCATCAATCCTCCATTCTCCACCAATCCTAGTTCAATATGCAAATAAATGGCCTCCTCTCTAAGATCCTGTTTCTGCCCACTTCTGGCAGTCTTCACTGTCTTTACCAGAACTTTTACCAAGGCAATTTTTCTATCCACCAGCATTTGTTTTGCCCTGTACTGCCGGGCAAGTTTTTTTGTGTGTGTTGGTGGTAGGGGTGGTTTTACACATGCCGAAGCTGCATGAGGAGAGGAGGGGCTCCCCCTTCCTCCATAGCCTTGGCAAGGACACACACAGAGGGGTGGTGGTGCTCTGGATGGTTTTCCCTCCAGAAGATGGAGGCTGATAACGGTGCTCTGTTCTCGACCTCCAACTCCTGGAGAGAAGCTTTTCATTTTCCTTGGTGGGTGGGGGATGAAGTTTTCAGCTCCCAACCTCCGTGGAAGGCAATGTCTTCCCTCTGGGAGATGGAGGCCGAGAACAGAGCACTGTTCTCGTGCTCTGTGTCCTGGAGGGAAGCTTTTTGCCAGGGCCATGGAGAGAAGAGGGACTCATGGTGGGGCTGGCGGTGGGGCCGTGAAGAGAAGAGGGAGTCCCTCTTCACTCTGCAACCCCACTGAAGTCGTGGCAGGGCTGGTGCCGGCCTTCATCACCGGGACTGTGGAGAGATGAGGGACTCCCTCTTCTCTCCACAACCCCACCAAAGCCACAGCAGGGCCGGCGCTGGCCTTTGTCACCGGGGCCTTGACGCAGTGGCAGTTTTTTCGCACGCAGCACTTTCCCAGCCTCCTCCGCACTTGCGTCCCTCAGCCTGATTGACTGAGGGGTGGTGTGGCGCAGAGGACGCTGGGCCTTGTAGGTTATTTTGTTCATCCCCGTGGGGTGGTTACTCCACTCTCAACGACCAGACCCTTGCGGCAATGCTCGCAGGGTTTAATGGTAAGTGTGGGCGGCTTGATATGGGATGGTTGGGCCGGGTGTGGACGTGCATGCCGGACATGTACCACACAAGGCCCTTCTTATAGGTATAGATTCTTACCAAACACTCTGCACATGTTGTCATACATCCATTTACCCTAAGTACATTCATTCCTTAAAGCAACTGTTATGTGAAAAGCTACTATCCATATATTAATTTGACGAGCTGCACCACATCAATGATATAGGTCAGGGGTGCCCAAACATTTTGGGCTGTGGGCTGATCACATGGTTCAGAGGGCCAGTCACTATGGCCTGTGGGCTGTATCCAGCCCACAATGCCAATTTATCCAGTCCATGAAGCCCTCATCACTCCCAGAAGCAGAAGTAAAATGTGCCCATATGGGTGTGTTTTACTTCTGCTTCCGAGAGCAACAATGGCTTCATGGGCCAGATGAATTGGTGTTGGGGGCCAGATACATCCCATGGGCCATAGTTTGGGCACCCAGATATAGGCTGAGGACTTCTTTACATCTAACTACCATGTAAATGGGTGTGGGAAATTATTTGTTGCATTTTTATTCCCCTTTCCTCCTTGTGAAAAGATTCAAGGCAGCTCTTTGGGGTTACCCCCACCACAAAATGTATATAATAATAATGACAAGCAGTCAAGTCAGTTGTGAGTTACGGCCATCCTTAGTAAAAAAAAACAGGATAGCTGGGGGGTTTTTTAAAGTAAAAAACAGAATAACTGTTGTTGTTTAATAAATGGTTTATTAAATAACAGGGTAACTGGCTTTTCTTTTTGTGTCAAAAATTACTCTGGGTTGAAAGGGTTTTTGCTGCAGAAACTCCACTCAGGGGACACCCGAATGAGGTTCCTTTCATGTCCCCAAGATCCATTGTGCAGCATTCTGTGCAACTAGGATTGACATAATTCTCTCCCGCCAAACCGGGATAGCCACGTGATGTCATTGCATTCTTCAAACTGTGCATGCATTAGACGGTGTTGTCAGGGAGACCACGGCTCTAAGACCCTGTAAAATCCCCATCCAGGGCAGACAGCCTTCGTCAGTTTAAAATAAACTGTAGTCAAGAGGTTTTTTTGCATGTGACTCTTCTTGCAAAAGACTATTCTTGATGGTTCTATTTTTATTTTTTTGAATAAAATGTCTTGGGCCACTTTTGAAACCACCCTTCCTCCCCCTGAGGTCTCCCCACCCTCCTCTTCACACACACAACCACTGAAATAGACTCACCCTCAAACCCACACAAGGATCCCTTGGAAGAAAGTTCTAAAGAGGGGCCTGGAATGGCAATGCAGTCAATGGTGTCTCCGTTTCCCTCTGGAAGGAGAAAAGCAGGAGACAGGAAGGGACTTATTTTAGAGGGGGACTTTTGTGATGAGGGACTCTTCACTTTCTGTCCACCCTGTTCCCTTCCTCTCTAGGAATACTGACCCTATGCAATTAACCCTTTGCTGTCACATGAAGAAGGAATCCTCTGTCCCAGTGTATGGTGGCAATTTGGCTTCTTAGATATGGGTATTTCTTGCTCCCTCCTGACTTTCAAGAAAAAAGGCTGAGGATGACTTCTTGTTCCCCAAACTTGAAGGTGAGCCAAGGGATTTTTGCAAAGAGTTATTTCACTGCCTCCATGCCCTTCTTTCAATTATCTTGCTTGCAAGTGTCTCCCCTTCCCAACAGGCTTCTCAGGGTGTTGTTTTGCCTTTACCTCTTTCAAGCAGGATAATTGAAAGAAAGGCAGGGAGGCAGTGAATTAACTCTTTGCAAAAATCCCTTGGTGAAGGGTGATCTTGCTTCCTTTGTTCAAATTTAAAAATCCGGGACTTTTACATGTTTTTTCTTGAACCGGCTGGGACAGATTGAATTTGGGAAAATCCTGGAAAACTGGGACATATGGCAACCCTATGTAAACTGATCATACAAAGAAAAACCTACTACAGTAAGGAATTGTCTATGCCATTGTCTTTAAGCATGAGGGATTTCACAAAATAACTCTGGCTTTTACCAATAGCAATTTGCCACATTTTCATGATACCCATATTTGTTATCTGAAGTGGCCTCTTCATTCTGTTTAATGCTCAGTCTGGTATTCTTCTTCCATTAGAGATACTTGATGATCCATGGTGGAATATATGTATACTTGTCATAGAGACATACATCTTATTTCTTCACTTGGCCCTCAGATGGAGACAGTGGATTAATGTGAGATACTTGTTCTTTCTTCCACCCTTGCTAGTTCTATAGAATGTGGAAATCCCCTTTAAAATAACAAATTGCCTTCAGGTATTTCTGGTGCTCGATAATATTTCCAAAATCAAGGTATGTACAAACCTGTTGCCATCCTTTGCTCCAGGGGCTCTCCAAGTAATAAACTTCATAAAACAGGTCATTTCTCCACATCATTATTGTTCTTTTGTTTTCAAATGTCAAGTTAATAAAAGAGTGACTCTCCCCATGATAACCAACCTGAAAAATGATATAATTTGCCTGCCAGCTCTCACTGGTGCCATATACCCAAGAGTTGAGAGTCCCTTTTCTACTTGGAAATGGACCCATTACCAACATTTTAATGTTGCACTATTTAATTTCCTTTTTCAGAGATTAATCTGAATTATGAGTTATAATCTGAATTATGAGTTATTTGTGTTGTTGTAAAGTAATAGAATCATCATCAAGAGTCCAATAAAGATAAGATGTAACAACCGGGAAGTCGATCTCTTCCCTCTGTGGAGCTGAAAGCATTAAAGTTTAGGATGGAAACAATGACAAATTACTAACTAAAAAGTTATTCCAGTGCTAAACACAAGGAAACGTCTTTTATGGCAATTCATTTGTTATTTTCTATTCTGTTTTGCACAAATTATTTCCCTGGGTACTCCTACTGAACATTAAAAAACCAATAATTTTCAAAAATTACTGCTTTCAAATATTAAAAACGCATACACAATAATAAACACAAAATGAATCACAATGAAGTTACTTCAAATTTTGTTTTTAATAAGGAAATCAAACTGTTTCCAGTGCAAGCCAATTTTGATCCTTTCTTGGCCAAACTGACATGTCCTTTGAATGGAGGCACTGTTTTTCTGGCCAGTTGGCAGACATCAAGGTTTTCAAAAGATCAAAAGCACGCTGAGGTTGCTTTTATTAATTGAATTAATAACAGGGACAAATCCCAACACCCTTTGCATTTTTCTGTTTACCTAAAAGAAAGTTTGACCAGGACATACTCCACAGTAAGTTTTTGCCTAAGTTTTCAGCCTTGGTTTAATTCCCATTTTGCTTATTATGCATACATAAAGCTATTTATGCAGTAAATGAAAAAAAGAGAGAATAGCCCATCATATAAGGTAACTGAATTAGTGCAAGATAAATGGCAATGCAACTTGCATTGAGCAGAATCCAGCACATTGCTTTTATTTCCCAAAGAAAACTATGTGCTTGAAATAACCAATGTGGATTCTGTGTGCGTGTGTGTGGGGGGGGGGGGGTGTCTTTCTTTTGAGCAAAATTTCTTTAATGGATTTTCACTTCAGAAGTTTCTTGATTCCCACCATAGAAGACATTTGTTCCTCTTGTTTTGTCCTACACTAGAATGCATGGTGATCAATTGTTCTTGGCAAACAAATGTGGATCAGCAACCATTCTTTTGCTTGAGGGCTCACTCTCTTCTTAAGCATGAACTCCAGGCCCCATCATCGCTTGTAGGAGAGGAGGACTGAGCCAGCTGAGGTCGTTTGGGCATGCGAAGATGCTCCCGCTGCCAACCTTCTGGTGTTCTTATATTCTGTATTTTTATTGATTGTATTATAAGTTATTGATTGTATTGTCTCCAATTAACTGTTTTCTTTTGCATTTATATCATATTGTACTATTGAAGTTAGTGGTGTATGTAAGCCACACAAAGTTGCATTGACGATTGGTGTGGCATGCAAATCTAATAAATGAAATTAAATGTTGTAACTGGGCAAGGAGATTTGCAGAGCATTTGGCAGAATGGCTACTCTTGTACTTCTTCTTCCATGTCTAGACCAGACATGAAACTGCCAAACTGAAGGCATTTTTTGGTGAGTTCATTCCGCAATTCCTTTCACCTGATCCAGTGGGTGAAAGATTAGCTGGCAACACAAGGTTATTGTTACCAAGGTATGCTCAATTGTGGTTCAAAAATAACAACCTTCGAGGAGGCTATTTCTGTGGACCTGTACCAATTGTAGTACAGATGGGGCAAAATTGTGGCCTTTTTGTCCTATAAGGAAAGCCTTTGTGTGGTCTCCAAGACCATCTATCTAGCCCAGGGTTCAGCAAACATGGCTCTCCAGATATTCTTGGACTTCAATTCCCAAAAACCCTAATCAGCATGTGTATTGACTTGGGCTTCTGGTAAATGAAGCCCAAGAACACCTGGAGAGCCATGTTTGCTGATCCCTGAATTAGCCTACTACTTTTAGAGGTAAGGGGGGGGGGGTTGAACATTTCCTATCCTGTGTCATTTTGTCAGGTTAAACACTTCCCCCACAGTCTCTCAAATATTGGAGAAGTCAGTGGAAATAAATTTTGATTCTGCCATATATGTTTATTATGATACAGCTCTTTCCCGGAAGCCCTATAGCAGAATCCTTGGAAGGTTGTGTAGAGCTCTCGGATATGTTATTGCAATGCTGAATTTACTCTTCACTTTCCAAATGTTACTTTGCATGAAGTAAACTTCCCTTTTTCTGTTTCCATTGTAGAACTCTTTAGAATTTATTTTGGTGATATGTTTCTGCTTACTGTAATATCAAGGTGTTCCACTTCAGTAAATAGTGCATAGTGGTGTCAAAGTGAGATGGGGGAGGGAAAAAACTGTCAGTTACCATAGAGATGATTGTGTAGATTAAAATGAGACACTCACACAAATTCTGAGGCCACTTAATAAGAAAAACAAGCAAGGAAAAACACAAATCTTACTCATAAGAATTTCTCTAAAATGCTATCTCCTTTTGAAATTATTTCAAAAGAAATATCTTTTCTATCATTTTTGAATTAGACTAGTCACATAAAGAAGGAAAAAGAAAAGAGGTTTTATGGTTTTCACTAAATTTGCCTGGCCAAGAGAATCCCATTCTATAACATTCAGGACCAAAAGTTGAATTGGGCCCTCATTTTGTCACAGAAGTGGAGCAGGCAATTGGCATAACAGGAATCTTTTCTGAGTAAAATGTGGCTGGTCAGGACTTTTAAAAAAAACCTTTTGTTAATTTTGGATGTTTTACATACAAGAACCAAATATTTTCCTTCTCCAGCCATGCTTGCCCTGAACTTTACATGCAGACCTAGCGAAACACAGTACTTCCTTGAAACATCAGCCAATGGCCAGAGATCTGAAAACCTTTGTCTCAGTACCATGGAGAGCTATAACAAAGAGGAAAAGGGAAGAAATAGGAATCTGAAGTACACTGCTATATTTATACATCCGTCCATCAAAAAGTGGATCTTATATTTCACTGTTCTCTGACTCTGAATAGGACATGTAATTCCCTTTGTCCTTCAAAAATGAATTAGTATTCTTTGTGCATTGTCTGTTGTTGGAGAGTCTGTGCAAACTCTGAATGAACTGATTCAAGGCTCCAGCTGCTGAGAACTTTGACAAAACTTCTCAAAAATATACTTTTGTATTTCTGAGGCTATGGCAAGAACATGCTGTACATTCAGTGAGGCCATTTTTGCATTACAGTGTTTGCTCTTTAATCCTGAGCCTACTTACATGGAAGAAAATGTCATTGAAATCAGTGGGACTGACCTTTTAAGAAATATGTTTAGAATCAGATTCATTGTAATGTGGTGGCAGCTTTATGCTCCCCATTTGTTGTAACACATATATCAATCACAGCACCAGGAAAAGAACTCAAGAAACACCAGCTTCACAGAGAATATCTTATGATTATTGTTGCAATAGCCATTTCCTATTTATGGGCACATCTTTTCCATCCAAATTTTAAAATCTGACAGTGAATGACACATTCCTTTTGTGGTAGATTTCCATCCAGGATCTCCAAATCATGTTAAGTTAATTACAGAAAGTTATCCACGGTTAGCAAAATCAGAGTGTCTTGCAAAGCCATCACCACACCTCTTGTGGTAAATTTCCACATTTTGGCTAGCACTTGACTAGCAGGCCCTTCTATATTCAACAAATTTTTATTATTTATTTATTTATTGCATTTCTATACCACCCAATTGGGTGGTATCCCACTCTGGACAGTGTACAAACAGGTAACAACAGAGCACACAACAAATCGAAACAAACAACCGACAAATACGTCACAAACTAAAATAAAGTAAAGTAAAGTAACTGGCATCTGAGGGCATAGAGACTCACCCTGACTGGCTAATTTATCGCTAAAGGGACAACACCCTGAAAAGCTTACTTGAAGAAGAGAGTTTTAATTGCTTTTTAAAGATAGCCAGTGATGGGGCCAGGTGCACTTGTACTGGTAGAATGTTCCACAGTGTTGGTGCCACCACCAAGAAGGCTCTATTTCTAGTTAAAGACTTTTGAGCCATCCTCGGTGTCAGCACCTGAAGCTGTGCCGACTGATGAACCGGTGATGCAGGAAGTTGTTCTGAGGGAGATATGCTCCAACAGATAGCAAGGTCCCAAACCATATAGGGCCTTATATGATAACATTAACACCTTGTATCTGACACGGTAAGGTAACAAGTAACCAATGCAGGCCTGCCAAGGCTGGCAAAATATGATCAATTTTTTTTAACCCTGTCATCAGCCTGGCTGGTGCATTCTGGACCCACTGTAATTTCTGTATCAAACACAAAGGCAGCCCCATGTAAAGAGCATCACAGTAGTCAATCTGTGAGATTACCAATGACTGGGTCAGGGTAAAGTATTGCAAGATGCTGTTGTACAAGATGCAGAAACCTCAAGTCTGCCATCTTGACAAAAAAGTTAGAACAACCATTGTCCAGACACTTTGAACTTCATGGCCTATCTGAATTGTGTTTCATTTGAATAGAGATACAGTACTTCCAAATACAAGTCCAATAAGAAAAGAGAGAAAACATCTGGATTTCCAGACTAGCTAGCAATAGCAATAGCAATTACACTTATATACCTCTCCATTGTGCTTAGTGCACTCTCTTGGCAGTTCACAAGTCAATTAGCATTTCCCCCACATCATGATGGGTACTCATTTTAATGACCTCAGAAGGATGGAAGGTTGAGTCAATCTTGATCCCTGGTCAGGATCGAACTCACAACGTTCTGACTGTAGTACAGCAGTTTAACCACTAAGCTAGTAGGGCTCTTCTACTTTAACACCTCATGGGCTCAGACTAGAAAACATCATATGACATCATTCACCTGCTGTGGAATATTCTTACCTCTGTGTTCTAAAACTGCCACCCAGGAAACAGCCTAATTTTACCAGAGAAGTTGAAGGAGACAGAAGCTGGAATGTTTTGCTGAAATACTTCTGTTTGTTAGTCTCTCTTGCAAGTGTTTGTACACAAACAAACACACATATTTGTATGTGTGCTTGTGTGTGATCAGTCTTATCTTCCTGATTAAGTCTACTGAATGTAGAATTCCTTTGAGAGAAGCAGAACAACTCTCAAGGTAAGCAGTATCTATGGAGGTGACTCCAGATTGCACTTATTTTCTAACGACTGGAGAACCCCTTTCTCAGATTAACTATACTGTCTGATTAACTATACTGCTCTCTGTTTTACTTGACATTTTTCTAGGGTGAAGCAAAATATGACTGCAGTAGTATTTTATGACACTTTTTGTTGCAGGACTGTATCACTTTAGTCAAATATTTTCTTAAGATAAATTGTAAATAGAGGATTGGCGATATCTAAAATTACTATGAGACTACCACAAAGGCTACCTATCCACGACCGGTAGGATTGGCAGAAGGTGGACTATTGAACTCCACTAGCAGTACATGTACATCATGGCCTATCTGTATATGTGCCACTAAGAGATGATCACAGTCATAACACACAACAAAAACCTTGACCTCCTAATGGTTAAAATGTCATTTACCAAAATTGGCTATAAGAGATACAAATTATCTGAACACTGACCAGTCCTCAGTGCCATATTTTGCCATTGTGGCATAAACAATGAATAACATGTCCCAATACAGAAAGTCATTTTATTAATCTGTGTGTGTGTGTGTGTGTGTGTGTGTGTGTGTGTGTGTGTGTGTGTGTGTGTGTGTGTGTGTGAAAGTGTTCGGTGTTCTAATTGCTTCTCATCCTTCAGTAGGATGAGTTGCAAGAGGACAGAGCAGGGGTTATATTACAATTAGCCAGCTCTCCCCATCCGAATACTCAAAGCAACCATTTTACTCTATGGTGAAGTGGCTGTCAATGTCAAATGATAACAAGCCTGTCAGCTTGTTTTCATTTTATACTTCACCTGCTTTACAAAAGAAGGAGAAGTGTAATTTTTTTGGTATCAGCTGTGGCTTTTATAGGTGATCAAAGGGAAAAGGGAAATAAATATTTTTCTCTTATTTTTTTTAATTTTAAAACAATACAAATATAAAAACAATACATATAAAAATACAAAAATAAACCTGCATACAAAATAAACACAGAAAACATCCAAAGAAATAAAAAAATACAGCCTATCCTAATACATTTTTTAGGTATCTTTAAATTTCACAAACATAACTACTAACATTACTAAATACTTTTAAGAAATTCAATACTCTTTACGTTGCAACTCCATAGCAACAAAAACAACATAATAATTCACACCCAGTGCTTATTTGCAATGCCCTGGAGTGACTCATATTTATATCCAGAAACTTCTTTGTTCAGGTACAGGTCTGTTAGTTTCATCGTTGCGGGATCTGGGAGCATAATTGGCATAACTGTCCCTGACAGAGGCTACGTCACGTGAGCACACTCCGGGCCTCTGGGTTCTGCGGGGACAGAAATTGGGGAGCGGATTAATAGTCATAAGATTGATTCACCCATATCTGACCTGACAGGCAGTCCGGCAGGAGGAAATTGAATGTCTAACTAGCAGTTAGGAAATAGGTAATTCCGCACCTGCAGATTACCCCAGGCCCTAGCGCAAATAGTGGCTATGTTTATTCTAGTGTAAGCTATGAACAATGGACTTCCCCTGCCAGTGTTTGCCTTAGTTAATTAACTTCCCCAAGAGAGATTCCCAATTAACCCGGGTAAACATGTGATGTGATTTTCTGTCAGATGACGATTCTATCACACGCTGCCTTGAATTCCTATATATGATGATGATTTTCCCTCAATAAACCACTGGTCTTCGCTCCATCTTGCCTCGTGTCGTCATTTGACCAGTCTCCTCCAGGACCCCACGGCCGCTCCGCGGCCCCGATCCAGCATCTGGTGACCCCGAGACGTGAGCCTACTCGTGAGTAAGCGATCTACGCGGTCCGGTTCTATGCTAGAACCGTGTCCGATTACCCCGGAGGACAGCGCGGCAGCCCGGTAGGAAAGCCAGCCTATTGGGAAGACAGCTACGCGGCGAGGCATCTCAGAGAGACATCCTACAGCTTGCTCCGGCTATCGCGGCAGTTGCAGCACGGAAAAATGCCTTCTGCTCAGGGTCGGCTGTGAACCCCTGACAGCGCAGAGGCCACCGAGGGCTCGTGGCAGCAGTCCACACTCCGAGCTCTACCCAGAGATTCGTCATGCAAAACCTATTGCCTGAACTTCAGACGGGTCGACTCATCCCGAGAAGGAGACTTCAAAGGACCGGCAGGTAATATGGGGACTTGTCCTCAGCAGCAACGTCCGTCTGCTAGTCAAAGAATTCATGTAGAGGAATTCAAGACCCTCGCCAGGTATATCAGATAAGCTTTCACAGTGGAGAACTAGCGCGGCTTTTGGTGTTCTTGAGGGAACACTGCCTACTTTACCCAGAAGTAGGTATGTTATCCCTTCAGCTCTGGGATCAGATAGGAGTCTGCATTCAGTAACCCCCGAGAGCTCCAGATGGCGTAATTCGCACATGGAGCAAATGTAGGAAACTCTTAGCAGAGGTGGACCCAGTCCGGGAAGAGTCCAAAGAACCCCCAGCGCCATCAGAGCCATCGGCGGCCACGGCGCTCTATCCGTCATTTCAGTTTAAGCAGGGTAGTGTAGGGAGCTTTCCCTCGGTGACAGCTGCAGACGTCACCGGTGGAATGCATGGAATGAGGAGCGCTGGTGCTTCTCTGATAGCTACGGGTTCCCGAACTACCAAGAGTGCCCTTCAGCGCACAGTTGAGGAAGAGATCAGGAAGGGGGAATTGCCAGCAGAAGAACTAGCTGAGCTTAGTCAGATTTGTCCAATTCGCTTGGAGGTAGATGCCTTCAAGGGGCAGCAGCAGATAGTTCATTCACCAGTTCCGTATAAGCTCCTCATGGCTATACGGAAGGCCATTTCAGAGACAGGACTACAGAGTCGCTTCACCAGGGGCACGCTCCAGCAAGTGTGCGAGAACACGATGTTCATTCTGCATGACTGGAAAGCCGTCATGCGAATGATGCTCAACCCCAGCCAGTATTTGTTATGGGACAGTGAGTATCGCCTCGAGGCTCAGGCAAGGGCTGCCAGGATGGGCGGGGCAATAATTCCTGACTAACTATATGGTTCAGGTGCCTTCGAATCCATCGATGCGCAGACTGCCCTGCCGCTCGCCACCCTTCAGTTGTCAGCTGAGACAGCCTTCAGGGCTTTTCTCAAGGTCCCGGCAACTGGCAAAGCGGCCAAAAATTACACCGCAGTCAAACAGGGTGCCCAGGAGTCCTATCAATCGATTAGAAGAAGCGATCCGTAGACAGATCGATAATGAGCAAGCCCAACAAGAGCTCATGATGAAATTGGCCAAGGACAAAGCCAATCTCGACTGCCGTAAGATCTTGCAGTCACTGGGCAATCGTCCCGACTTGACTCTCATGGACATGATTAGGGCTTGCGCCGATGTTGACACGGACTCCTACAAAATGGGTCTGCTGGCAGCGGTGGTGCAAGGGGGTAGGAAACCCAAGAACAAGAACCTAGGAGCATGTCACAATTGTGGCAAGGTCGGTCACTTCGCTAGGGAGTGCCGATCCAAGGGCGGCGGACAACATTCCGACCGTTCCAAGGCTCCAACCACCCTGTGTCCGAAGTGTAACAAAAGCTTCCATTGGTCCAAATTCTGTCCGAATTCGGGAAACCGGAACGCGGGCACATCTCTGGCCCTGGTCCAAACAGAGGCTTCCCTCGCTCTGGGAGAGCCAGAGCTGGATTAGATTCCAATCACATTCCAGACATTGCGAAGGCGCAGGCCAGCCCCAAAGGTAGTACAGGGTTAGAATTGACTTGCCAGGCAGACGTCACATGCGACTTGCCAGGCACAGTCTATCTGGTGGATTCCCAGTACATGGGACCCCTGGCCAAAGGCTTCATAGGCTTAGTTTTGCCTCGTAGTGTTGCATGAGCACGTGGAATTCTTGTAATTCCGGGAGTCATTGACTCCAATTTTTCGGGTGTTCTCCAAGTTCAACTCTGGACGCACCTACCCCAGACCATTCACAAGGGAGATACATTAGCGCAACTGATCATGGTTCCTTGTAACTCGCCAGCAGAAAGCCAGGGAAGGCTCAGGGACAGCTCAGAGTCCGGGTCGGAAGACCGCTCGAGCGCAAGTGAGGAAGTGCAAGGATACCAGGTCTTAGCGACAGTGGAAACCAACATAGAATAGAAGCGGCAGCCAGTTATAGAGGTATTTTTGAATAAAAAATCATTCACAGGGCTGTTAGATACCGTAGCTGACGTCAGCGTGGTCAGCCGAAGTCAGTGGCCGCAGGAGTGGGCCATTGAGCCGGTCTCTGATGTGTGTGGGGTAGGCGGCATCCAAGAAGCATTTAGAAGCTGGGAGTGGGTGGAAGTCACGATCCCTAAGGCTGACGGCACAGCGGTCATTCGGCCGCACATTCTGGACGTGTACATCAACCTCTGGGGGCGAGACATTTTGCAACAATACCGTGCCACTCTTACCTTTGGGTAATGGCTCTGCCACTTAAATGGCTTACCAACATGCCAGTCTGGGTGGAGCAATGGCCGGTAGTGGGGGAGAAATTAGTCGCCCGAAAGCAACTGGTTAAGGAACAGCTAGACGCAGGACATATAGAGCAGTACACCAGTCCTTGGAATTCACCCATTTTTGTCATAAAGAAAAAGTCGGGGAAGTGGCGACTCCTCCACGATCTCAGAGAGATCAATAAATGTATTCAGCCAATGGGTCCGCTTCAATGCGGCATTCCGAATCCAAATATGATCCCCAAGGGTTGGGAGATCCTGGTCGTAGACCTTAAGGATTGTTTTTATACTATCCCCCTAGATCCTAGGGACAGGGAAAGGTTCGCCTTTACGGTGCCAGTTGTGAACCACAGCGATCCCACGCAGCATTACGCATGGAAGTATTTGCCACAGGGGATGCTCAATTCGCCCACCCTGTGCCAAATTTATGTTCACAACGCACTGGCAAAGTTTCGAAATCTTCACCCCACAGCTTTAGTGTGTCATTTCATGGACGACATCTTGGTCGCAGCGCCGCAACTCGGCAGCGAAATGTTTAAAGACCTCCAGGCTACCCTGGGGGAAAAGGGGTTACTCATTTCCCCAGAAAAAGTTCAGAGAACCGAGCTGTTTTCATACTTGGGTCATCGGCTTCTCCGTTCTTTCGCAGCACCAGTTTTGCCCCAGATCAACTTGAAAGACTCAGTCACCCTGGTAGAGTTGCAGCAGGTTTTAGGAAACATTAATTGGGCCAGACCATATTTCAGACTGGATACGGATCTTTTAAAGCCGCTCTTCTCGCTGCTAACGTTAGGTAAGCAGCCGGCAGACCGGATACAAATTCCTCGAGAGGCACGCTTGACTCTCGAGAAGGTCAACCAAATTCTCAGCCAAAGATGGGTGGACAGGATTACTCAGGGGCCATATGCCCCGATCCTGAACTTGTACATCGTTCGGGCTGGATCCATGTTCACCGGAGCCCTAGGAGTGGACTCCGAGCGAGGAGCGAGTATCGTGGAATGGGTGTATTTACCGAACACCTCTTCCCGAAACATCGCTCCCCCCAAGAGTTGGTCTCCGCGGTGGTCTACTGCGGAAGGCTGAGAGCAAGGGACATCTCAGGGCACGATCTAGCAAAAATTGTGATCCCATTCACAAAAGAGCAGGTTCAGCAGCTGATGCAGCTCGGTGACTCGCTTCCAATTGCCTTGGAGGGATTCACCGGATGCTTGGCATACCACTTGCCAAAGGACCCTAGACTCGTCTCGCTTCAAACGCAGACAGTCAGCTTGTATGAATTGATATCGCTGGTTCCACTTCAGGGGGCCAGAACAGTCTTCACGGATGGGGGTCGCACATATGGTGTCTTAACTTGGCAGGAGGGCCAGGCTTGGCACACGCTTCTAACTCTTCCACAGAAGTCCGCGCAGCGGGCAGAGTTGGCAGCGGTGAACCTCGCTTTGCGCACCTTCGCCAAAGAACACCTCAACATTATAACTGACAGCCAATACGTTAGGAATTTGCTTCACAGTCTACCGGGAGCATACATCACTCCCGCGATAGACAAGAATTTGCTGAGTTTGTTCCTCACAGCTCAATTTCACTTGCGGAACCGCACAGAAGTGCTCTATATCGCCCACATCCGAAGTCACCAGGACCTACCTGGTCCGATTTCCGCGGGCAATAGCAGCGCGGATGCGGCCACAAAGGAAATTCAGCAATGGTCAGTTTTGGGTGTATTCACAACTCCGATTCAGAGCCATGCATTCTTTCATCAGAATGCCAAGGCGCTCGCCAGACAGTTTAACCTGCCACTCTCTCAAGCCCAAGGCATAGTTCGTCTTGTCAGCATTGTGCAGGGGCACCAGGGGGGCCCTCGTGGGGGGTCAACCCACGAGGGACAGAGGCAAATGGACGTCACACATGTCCCGCAATTTGGCAGATGGCAGTACATGCACGTTTGCTTTGATACCTTTTCACAATTCGTCTGGGCAACGGCACAAAAAGGGGAGACAGCTTCCCACATGGAGCAGCATCTCCTCTCCTGCTTCGCAGCGATGGGCAAACCACGGCACGTTAAAACCAATAACGGCCCGGCCTACAGCTCCAGGCAGCTGGCCGACTTCATGGCCACCTGGGATATCAAACATACCTTTGGCGTTCCGTACAATCTGCAGGGGCAAGCGATTGTGGAACGAGTCAATCGGACACTCAAGTCCTACATTGACAAACAAACAGAAAGGGGGGAGCCACCAGCCCTCCCCAAATCTCAGGGTCAGGCACAGCATTGTCTGAACAAGGTGTTGTTCACGTACAATCACCTTAATGTTTTTTCAGATTGCACGCCGCAGGAGAAGCACTTCCGCCACTCGGAAGCTCTGCCGCGGCCGATGGTGCATTACCAAGTGCCACCGGATCCTTCTTGGAGGGGCCCGGCACCACTCGTAACCTGGGGAAGAGGGTATGCTGCAATTATGTATCCTACAGGTGTCATCTGGATTCCAGCCCGGTGCGTCAAGCCCCACTTGGAGCCGCATGGCGAGGACTCAGGCCGTCCCAAATCCGATCCTGTAGATGAAGAACCTCACCCTGACCACGGGAACCAGGCGGAGGCATTGGCGACCGTGAGTGACAGCGCCGAGGATCACCTGGGGGATGGTCAAGGCCCTTTGCGATGAGGCAGTGGATGCCGTCCGAAGCGAGGACAAGGACCCGACGCTGGAAAACATCTTGCCAGCAGCTTTTTCCCTGATCACCGCTAACTCCATGGCGGTCACCATCATCCTGACTCTCTCCCTACTTGCGGGGGGAGGCGTTCAGGCAGCTTCGCTGAAAGCCAGCGACCTGATGCCAGGCGGAGACCTCTCTGCCCAGATGCACTACAACCTATGGGAACGGTTGGCGACCCTCGTCAACCAGTCTGATTTTTGCCTAAAGCAGAATACTGCTTCTGCCTCAATCTTGAGCACCTGTCTCATCCCGGTGTGCCATTCTCCAGAGGCGCACACCAGGAACGGCGACTGGCTGGTGAAGTGGATTTTCGGTCCGTTTTACCCAACGGGTTTCTCAACGTACGCTCGCTGGGGAACTCAGTTAACCAAGACTTTGCCAGCTGATGCAGCCACTCTCTACACTCCTCGAGTGGCGGTCAGCTCGAACTCTACTTGTGCCCGAATGACCGGCTGCTCCGCAGCCGGCAGGACTCAGCGCCGTTGTCTCGACACTGGCAGCGGCAATTGGACTTGTGATAACCCAGAGACAATTGGCTCAATGTATGCTCATGTTACCTTGCCTTCAGGTTGGTTTTCAGTAGACTTGGAATTACTTTCCCGCTAATGTATCAGATTCCACATGTTGTATCAGTCGCTTAGCATTGTTGCTCCCCACTAGGGATATGGTTGTCCCAAGCACGAATGTTCCCTCACACATACGGCGCGCTCGTGCCACCCAGTTAGACAGCTCATGTGATAGTGACATTAGGGTTTTGAGTAAGGCTGAGTACGTCTCATTGGCAGTCAGCATACTTGGCGTGCCAGGCTTAGCCGTTGGCAACGCTCGGAGAATTGGTCAACTGGCTTGCGCTCTGGCAAAAGCCATCAACCATACCTCCTCGGCGATAGCGCTGCTCAACCAGGAGCAGGCAGAGCTTCGCCATGCCATACTAGACAATCGAGCAGCTATCGATTACCTTCTGTTGTTACATCATTTGGGTTGCGAGTCTGTCCACGGCATGTGTTGCTTTAATCTTACAGACAACACGCACAAGGTGCAGAGCCAGCTCACGGACCTCCACACCCTGGTCAAGAACATCAAGGAGGATGCTTCATGGGGGTGGTGGAATTCGTTGTGGTCGTGGTTCCCATGGGGTTGGCTTCAGATGACACTCAAGGTGATTGTGGGGGTGGTAATACAGGGCACAGCAGTGTGTTGTTTCGTGCAATGTATTCCCTCACTGATATCGAGATGTCCCCCATGGAAGGAACCCCGAAGCGTCATCCCCCCACACCAGCTGATGCCACTCCTACACAGGGCCGTCTGTCAGGTCCACAACAAGTAAAGAGGGAGTGCGGGATCCCCGAGCATAATTGACATAACTGTCCCTGACAGAGGCTACGTCATGTGAGCACACTCCGGGCCTCTGGGTTCTGCGGGGACAGAAATTGGGGAGCGGATTAATAGTCATAAGATTGATTCACCCATATCTGACCTGACAGGCAGTCCAGCAGGAGGAAATTGAATGTCTAACTAGCAGTTAGGAAATAGGTAATTCCACACCTGCAGATTACCCCAGGCCCTAGCGCAAATAGTGGCTATGTTTACTCTAGTGTAAGCTATGAACAAAGGACTTCCCCTGCCAGTGTTTGCCTTAGTTAATTAATTTCCCCAAGAGAGATTCCCAATTAACCCGGGTAAACATGTGATATGATTTTTTGTCAGATGACGATTCTATCACACGCTGCCTTGAATTCCTATATATGATGATGATTTTCCCTCAATAAACCACTGGTCTTCGCTCCATCTTGCCTCGTGTCGTCATTTGACCAGTCTCCTCTGGGACCCCACGGCCGCTCCGCGGCCCCAATCCAACACATCGTCCATAAGTGAGTGATCCACAAAAGGTTTCCAAATATTCCAAAATCTATTCTCTCTCATAATGCCCTTTTTTCTTTTATTTTCCATGTTTATTTATCATTCAATGCTAAATTCCACATTTCTTTATACCACTCCTCCATCTGTATAATTATATCATTTTTCCAATTTCTTGCAATACCCGTTGTAAGCATTATTTTGAGTAATTCTTTCTCATCCCTATTTAAGTTAATACAATCCCCATTTGTTAACATGGTGGTATCTGACTCCAGTTTGATTCCCCCCCCCATTATTTCACTAATCTGTTTTTCAATTCTTATCCAGAAATCCTTTATCACCTTACAACCCCATCACATATGTTCATAAGTTCCTATTGTGTCTTTACATCTCCAAAATAACTTATCCTTTTTATTATCAATCTGATGTAACCTTACTGGTGTCAGATACCACCTCCATAACATTTTATAATTTTGCTCTTTAATTCTAACCGACATAGTTCTCATTATCCTCTTTTTCCACTTGTTTCTCCATGTGTCTTTTTCTATCCTTATATTCACACTGTGGGTGTGGCCATATGATCGGTGGGCATGGCCTGTTGGCCATGTGACTGCTCTTCGCTATAGAGCTATGAAAATAGAAGCCACTTCTAGTTTCATCACTCTATAGCGAACCTCTGAAGCCATTTCCCGCTTGTCCGAGGCTTTTCCAGGGCTCTGTTTCACCCCAAAGCGCATCCCCAGCCACTCCGGAGTGGCTGGGGATGCACTTTGGGGTGAAATGGAGCCCAGTAAAAGCTTTTGATGAAGGGGAAAATAGAGCCAGCCCCCTCTGAAGCCTCTTCTAGGAGGAGGAGGAGGAGGAGGGCGGGGCCAGCCATTTTTACTACTGGTATTCACATACTGGTGCGAACCTGCTGATGCCCACCACTGCTTATATACAAATCCTGTTCCCACCTTTGTTTCAAATCCTCCTGCAGATCACCACCCCTATTTATTAAACTATACAGTTTGCTAACTAAACCCTTAATATTTCTATCACCTTTTCTAATTTTTAACACCAATTCTTCAAATTCCATCTTTTCTCTATCTATATCAAATTCTCTCAAATATTTACCATTCCAATTATTAACCCTCAGTATCTGAAACCAATTCATTTTCAATTGTTCAAATAGCGTTTTCTTTCTACTTTCATCTCCACAGATCCGTAACCAGTCTTTCACCAGGAAAACTTCATTTTTATCCAATATTTCTATTATTTCTTTATCTATTTTCAACGGAAAACTTGCCATATCTGCCAGTTCCAAAATTGGAGAGATACTCGGGGCCAGATCTTTCTTTAATTTAGATAGATAGATAATAGATAGATAGATAAATCTTTATTGTCATTGTCCTGCACAGAACAACGAGATTGGGGGGGGGGACACTTAACAACCCAACAAAACCTAAACAAAATACAACTATACAAAATTATCAACATACTCCCACCCCACATATACACATTTAACCCCTAAAAGCTCTAAAACTCTAAAAACTCTAACATTCTAAAAACTCTAAAACCCTAAAAACTCTAAAAACTATATACAGAAGCTCCCTCATAGACTGCATTGCACTGTATTCAAAGCCAGAACTGATTTTGGGTAGAAACTATTTTTCAAGCGGCTTTTTCCACACATTCATCAATCCCCTCATCATTGTATTGTTAGTAACTATTTTCCCCATTCTTCCTCCCAAAAAGATCTTTTTACCTATGTTCCTATAATCTTTCATCTCAATCTCCTCCCAAATTACTTTTTCTCTTGCCAAGATCTTCACAACATTCTTAATTTGAAAAGCACGGTAATATGCCACTAAATTCGGCATTCCTAAACCTCCTTCTTTTTGAGGTAAGTACCATTTTCCTCTTCTTTGCTGATTCAGCACTACAATGGATCATTCCCAACTCCAATTCAATCGAAACATGTGGAACAAGGAGGTGGAGAAAAGAGGGATTGTCCAGGAGCAAGAAGCAGCATACCATCCAGCTGAAGGGGCAAGTGCTAAAGCAGGTAGAAGATTTCAAGTTCCATGGTGCCATAGTTCATGAAAGGGGACAAATGAGTCCCGAGATCAACCAGAGGGTGGCAACTGCTGGTAGGCTCTTCTACATGATCAATCAGGGGTTCCTCAGCAAGAACGAAGTCAGCAAGACCACTAAGATGCAGTCTAAAAATCAACCTTTGTTCCTACACTCATGTATAGCAGTGAGTCATGGTCACTCACCTCCAGTCCTTACAGCCAACTGCAAGCAAAAGAGATGAGATATCAGTGGAAGAAGAAGACCAGTATGACTGAGTGCAAAATGTGACCATCAGACAGAACCTGAATGTTCAACCACTGGGGAGTACAATTGAGAAGGGTCAGCTACGCTTCTTTCTTTCAAGTCAACCAAATGGCTGATGCCAGGTTTCTATGGCAGGCATGGGAGGCCCGAGTGCAGGGTACAAGATCCAGATGCAGGCCCCGCATCAAATGGATTGACATAATCAAGGAGGCCCTTCATGTTCACCTGAGGTGAACCATGGAGCTAAGGAGAGATTCCAATGGAGATCCTTTGTGGAATCCTCTAAGGTAAAAGAGGAGGTGAGTGTGTGAGTGAGTGGGTGAATGAGTAAGTAAGTAAGTGAAAACAATTACACTTTCCCTTCCTCTGTAAAGAAACAGGTGAAGTTTATACTGAATACATCTGATATGCTGAAAGGCTTGTTATCTCTGTCAACAAACCAAATGTTCACAGTGGAAGTAGCCTTTGAAGGCTACTGACACTCCCCCCCCCCCCAGCAATCTTAAAAAGTAATTAAAAAGTAGAACCTCTAATGGAGATTCTAAAAATATTTCAAAGGGGTGGGGAATGCTGGATCAGCAAGGAGAGAGAAATGCTGACACTGCATGTTGAGAACAACCCTTGAGAGTTTGAAAAAATCCTCTAAATGTTTGTTTAGAAGCACTCTGAGTCTAACAATGTGAGTTAGATAGATGGCAGATATAGTGCACTCTTGTAGGGTTCATAGGACACTTTTATCATCAGAGAGGTCAGTAACGTGGATGCAGGTATTAGTGTCTTTTTCAGACAATAGCATCATAGTTTCTCTCCTACAAGAAGGAAACACAGCAGTTAGTTACCTAGCCTTTTTCCTTGAAACAAGCAGCCATAAAAGATTGCCATAGCTAGTTTCCCTCCAATTGCCAGGTAGCATCAGCATAGGAACACAGTAACATCAAGCAGACAGCATCAGCACCAGTTAATAAGGGAGCATCTGTCCCATGTCACATTGTGACACAGTGTTAAATCTTTCACCTACAGACAGGTAGTATCAGTATTGCTTCACATTGTCCAGTTTCTCTTATTCCAGCAACTTGAATTGTAGTGGCCAACTTGTGTCCTATAGGCAAGCATTATGAGAAACAGATCACAACGGTCAGCCTGTCATCACATAGAACAACTTTACTCCCCCAGGTGTCCCAGTCAACAAGAGTATATGGGTGAGCAATCTCTTTTCAAATGAAAAGAGTAAATTTAAAGGCACCATATCTGTTATCGTGGACAGACAGGATAGCAATGGATAAACATGCTGCTTGTCAGTGGCTGCATCACGAATACTGGTAGCATATGTGCACAGAAAAGCAGCATGCAAAAAAATAAGAGTTGGGAACAGGGAAAGAAATTAAGGTGGCAGAAATAGCATCATTCAGCCCACATCCCAAAGCAGCTTAGGGAATTTTAACGAGAAGGGTTAGCTTCCAAAGGCTTGGTCACCCATAGCTTTATACATGAGTGGCATTTTCTATGATTGGTGCTCATGGAAAGGATCAGCCCTTCATTCAGTACATTGGCTGGTGGGGAAGCCTGGGGTTCAACCATTCCTACCAAATTCTCACCATACCCGACACTTCTGTGTTTAGGAGATGGCTACACTGTTGCCAGGTTCTGCATGAAGCTTGTTAAAGTAGCACTTACCCTACAGGGAAGAAGCTTTAAGCTTCCCATTTATCCTGACTTGAACCCTGTGCTCTTTTCTCCAAAGGCCTTAAACCAGATGTTCCCTCCAACTAAAGTGAGCTGTGTGACAACTTAACAAGACATCAAACCTTCTGTCACTCCAGATCACCTGATATAACTGCAGGCATCAAACAGCAACAAATGCGAGCGCGGCGCCAAAATGGCCGCCGCGCCCTTTGCGGGGCCCCCCCATCGGACGAAAGCATCCGGGTAGTTAAGGGGCGTGGCCAGCACCCTTATATAAGGGGCGGCCATGAGGCAGCCGAGCTGCCATTTTGCGAAGCGACGGAGCGGAGAAGTTTTTCCCTCTTACCTCCGTCGCTTTTACCCTCACCGGGAAGCCTCTTGGCTGCTGATTTTCTCATTTTCGGCTCCCCATCGGCTAGCTGCGATGCCCTCAAATAAGGAGGCGACCGCGAACGCGGCTCGTTCTGCGCGGAGGCGCAATCCGGGTCGGAGGACCGCGGCTGCGCCTCCCCAGCAGCCTCCTATCCCCGAGCCCACCGGGACCAGTGGGATGGGGTTAATTCCCCCTTGGCCGGAGGCTGGGGGTCCGCGTGCGGGCCCAGTAGGGGCCGCGGCCCTCGGCCCGCAAGCGGCGGCTGCTGCTCCTGGCGTGACCCATTCCACTGGGCCTTCCTCCGTTGGGGTGCAGCTTAATGCGGGGGCTTCCAGTCTTGGGGGGTGGTGTGGCCCCCTTCCATCGCAGGATACTTCCCCGGCCCTACCGGGCCCGGGCTTCGGATCGTGGCCCTGTACAGGCCCCGGGCATCCCTGGCCCGGGTTAGTCACCCTGGGGCCCCTTTTGGGGTGCTGGTCGATCCATCGTCTGCTGAGCAGCGGCAGGCGGCGAATCGGGTCGAGCTGCCTGAGGCGCGTGGCCCGGCTTCGGCCACTGCCTCGCAGCTCCCCAATCAACAGGCCGGTACTGGTCAAGTCCTGTCGACGAGCTCTATGGCGGTCGTGAGCTCCGACGCCCCCAGTGGGCCAGAACCCCCGGTGGGGGCGGCCCATGGGGGTGCAGCATGTGAGTATGCAGTCCAAACTAGTGCACCTACACACATGGCCACGTTGGGGGGGGCTTTTCAATGGCCTTGGCCTCGCACGGATGGTGCGGCGGTCCAGTCGCCGACGCCCCACCCGGTGACTTCAACTATCACCCAGGGCCCCGTGGTAGGGGGTGCTCCTTACACAGTCGGGAATCTCCCGGGGGTGACCGGGTTAGTCCAGGCTCCTATACAGATGCCCGCAGTCTCCGCCGTGCCTGTGTCGGCTTTGCCGACAGCAGGGTATTCCTTGCCACTGGGGGACCATTTGGCCCAGGCCACCAAAGAGAAGATCTGGTGGAGGGAGTATGTGGACATCTTCTCCCTCCTTAACAGAGAGCCCACCAAGGAGGAGAGGGAGGGGCAAGATGAGAAGGATAAGGAGCAGGCGCGTCGTCGCAAGCCACCACGTACGTGGGCCAACTGGTTGCCGGCCTACCTCATATACATGGCGGTCTACCTCAGGGCCCGGCCGAATTTGGCAATTCCGATGGTCCAGTATTTGGACAATATTTACCGGGCGATGGTTGACTTCCTGGGCCCGTTGTGGTTGGCTTATGATGAGGAATTCCGTATGCGTATTCCCCTGCACCCCGAGATGAGGTGGGATGAGCCCTGCCAGAGGCTGTGGCTCCTGTACATGACTCCCACGTGCCCTGCGCCCGGGGAAAGATACCATTGTGGACATGCGGTCCAGCGAGCGGCCCCAGCACAGGCTCCCCGCCAGGTGGCGGGGCAGGGGGTTCCAGTCCGCCTGCTGTGCTGGACTTTCTCGTCCAATGGTTCCTGCAACAGGAAGAATTGCAAGTACAGGCATGAGTGTCCCTCCTGCGCTGGCCCCCATGCGGCCTCTGCTTGTCCCAGGCCTGGAGGGATGCGGGGCAGAGGAGGGGGTGGACAGGGGGTTGGCAAGACTGCCGCGGAGGGAGCTGGTTCATCAAAAGGCCCCCTCCCCAATTAATGTGGACATGTTGGAGCATTGGCTCGCATTGTACCCGAGGGAGGAGGATGCGGTTTATCTTCTTCAGGGTTTTAGTCAGGGGTTCCGTATTCCTTTCGTGGGTGACAGGTCCCCCCAGGATGCCCCCAACCTTTTGTCCCTTAGGGGGAGGGAGGAAATAGCTGCTGCCAGCATTACTAAGGAGGTCGATTTGGGCAGGGTCACTGGCCCTTTCCCAACACCCCCGTTCCCTAACCTTAAGGTATCACCCTTGGGCTTAGTGCCCAAAAAGTCACCGGGCGAGTTTCGCCTGATTCATCACTTGTCCTACCCAGCCGGCCGATCGGTCAATGACGCTATCCCTGATGACCTTTGCTCAGTCAGGTATACGTCTTTTGACCAAGCCCCGCGCATGGTGCGCTCATGTGGCCCGGGTGCGCTATTGGCTAAGTGCGACATCAAGTCGGCGTTTCGCCTCCTGCCTGTGCACCCGGGTGACTTTGAGTTGCTGGGTTTTAAGTTCCGGGGTGAATGTTACTTTGATAAGGCCATGCCTTTTGGCTGTTCCATATCATGCTCGGCCTTCGGGTGTTTCAGTACGTTCCTACAGTGGGCTTTCGTCCGCAGGTCAGGGTCCCGGTCTGTAGCCCATTACCTGGATGAATTTTTATTCGGGGGTGAACGGGGCTGGGACACGTGCACATGTCTCCTCAACACATTTCAGATGCTAATGGAGGAACTCGGTGTCCCTTTAGCGCCCGAAAAGACCGAGGGCCCATCTACTAAGCTAGTATTCCTGGGGGTGGAGATTGACACGGTAGCGCAGGCTTCTAGGTTACTGGGGGATAAGGTGTCAAGGATAGTGGCCCTTATCTCGGACTTGCTTGCTAAACGCAAGGCATCACTGAGGGAACTGCAGGTGCTACATGGTCACCTCAATTTCGCTTGCAGGGTCGTCGCACCGGGCGGGCATTTGCTCGGCGCTTGTGCGACGCCATGACAGACTTATCTAGGCCCCACCATAGGGTTAGACTCTCTCGGGGTATCAGGGCAGATATGCTTATCTGGCTCCAGTTCCTGAGGGAGTTCAATGGAGTATCATTTTGGAAGTCTGACCTCCTGGCTTCCCCTCGCTTTCAGATACAGTCCGATGCTTCGGGATCCCTGGGTTATGGGATGTACTTCAATGGGAAGTGGGCCTATGGTGGGTGGCCACCGGCCTGGGCAGGCACGGGTCGCCTGCGTGGTCTCACGTATCTGGAATTTTTCCCTATCCTGGGGGCTTTGATGCTATGGGGCGAGGAGTGGGCCGACTCGGTTGTCCATTTCTGGTGTGACAGTGCGGCCGTCGTGCACATTGTTAACTCACAGACTTCCAAATCGCCCAGGGTCATGGACCTAGTGCGCCAGTTTGTGTTGCGCAGCCTGCGCCTCAATGTCCTCTTCAGGGCCAGGCATGTCCCGGGGGTCAATAATGATATCGCTGACGCTTTGTCCCGCCTGCAGATCTCCCGGTTCCGTGCCTTGGCCCCGGATGCGGAGGAATTTCCCTCGCCATTCCCGGACGAGATATGGACCATTGGCAAGGAGAGGTGAACCGGGCGATTGGCTTGTCACTAGCGCCACGCACGCGTAAGGTGTATCACCATGCACTCAATTCTTTCGGAGATTTCTGTACCCAACTCCGGCTGCCAGAGACCTGGCCGATACCAGTGACCCATGTATTTCGGTTCATGGTTTACCTGCATGCCCAGGGCCTTGCACCTCGCACCATAGCATCTGGGCTGTCAGTGTTGGCTTTTATGGCCAAGGTGGGCGGTCATGTGGATAGTACCGCTGACTTACGTGTGAGACATGTTTTGGAGGGAAGGGTGCGGGAGCGTGGGCATTGCCCGGATGACCGCCACCCGATTTCCCCAGGGATTCTTACCCAACTGGCCCGGGGCTGGCATGGCCTCTGTTTTTGATAAGTACGAGGCAGCCCAATTCATGCGGCTACGACGATGGCCTTCTTTGGAGCGCTCCGCATCAGTGAGCTTGTGATGCTGTCTAAGGCGGAAGCAAGTCGTAGGGCACTGGAACTCGAGGATGTCTATGTTGCCAAAGACTGGGCTCAGTTGAGGATACGCTCCTCTAAGGCAGATCAGCATGGCGTAGGCAGTGGTGTAAGACTGCTACGGTGTTCTTTGGCAGACATCTGTCCGGTTGGTGCCCTACGGGAGTCTCTTGCACTGCGTGGCATCCACCATGGCCCGTTTTTCTGTCACCAGGATGGGTCTCCCCTTACTAAATTTCAAGTTTGGAGGGTGACCGGGAAGGCACTAGACAGTGTTGGCCTCTCTGGGGCTCGTTGCGGCACCCATTCGTTCAGGATGGGGGTGGCTTCTACTGCAGCTGTTTTTGGGTACTCCGGGGCTGACAAACGCCGCATGGGAGGGTGGGGATCACAATGTTTTCAGTTTTGTGTTCGCCCTCTTCAGCCGTGAGTACCAGTTTAGTCACTGCACTGTTTCTCCCCCCCCTTTTTTTCCTTGACAGACCCTGGGTGTCGTATTACACCGGTGACAGTATGGCTGGTGGGCCATGGCCACGTGCACAGGGCAGCGCATTACGCTGCATGGGGCAGCGCGTTACGCTGCACAGGGCAGCGCGTTACGCTGCAGCGACAGAGTGGGGACCCCGACTGGGACTGGGTGCATCCGCACGTCTCAGGTGGCATGGTAAGCGCGGCATGTTATGGCGGGAACTGTTGCCATTCTTTTTCTACATCAGGGATGCTGACTCGCCTATGTCCTGGTTATGTACCTTGGGGGCGATGGCTTGGGACATGTCACTGGCCTATCGCGGAACCTTGCGATTCGCAGTGACCTGCCCTACTCACATTATGTGTGGCCTGCGGAAACCCTCAATTGGTCGGACACGATACCGCGGTACGCTTACAGGGGAGCGTTCGGCCTCGGGGATCTTGACTGAGCCGATGCTCCGTGAACGGGGCTATTGCCCGGTTCCTTTTCGACAAGGGTGGGGGACGCATCATTAGCCTCCCCGCCATCAGTCTGCAAAATTACGAGCTTTACTCAGGGGATGGGGCCCATCTGTCGCAGGGAGGTATGGACCTCTGGTTAGTGGACTGGCGAGCAGGCTGTTTGACCGAGCTGACGGTCTGGGGGGGGGGCGTCGAGCCTTCTTTGAAGCCCCTCCGTGTGGCGGGTAGCACTGGTAAGGTAAACATTTATGACCCACAGGTATCCGGCAGGTTCGCAATTGACTGGACAACACTAGACAGGCATAAGTTGGTTAAACGTTGTCCGGTCAACTACGAACTAGGCGATGGGGTGATGGCTACAGCTAGACAGCATGCATCACCCCGTGATTTTACGGATACGCGTCAGAGGGTGGGGTCATTAGTTAGATATTGACTACGGTCAACAATTTGTTTGTTGTCAACAAACAAATTGATACAAATAGATACATTGTAACAATTGCCGTTGGCAATTTTGGGTGGTACCTTACCAGTGTTACTTCGGCCTGCTTGCCTTAAGAATTATGATTGGTCAATTACCAATAGAAATTTATAATTCGGACTAGGGCATGAATCAATAAATGTGGCCCAATGCCGTTATCCACTTTCATCAGTGTCTGAGTCCTTTATTGGGAGGTGCGCCTGCAAAGCAATAATTAGCAAAAACATCTCACCCTCTAGGGCAGTGATGGAGAACATTTTAGAGACTGAGTCCCCAAACAGCAGGAGGAGGAGCACGGGCAGGCACCGCAAGTGCCCACGCACCCATGTGACGTTGCCAGCATGCCTCTGGCAACGTCACATGGGTGCATGTGCATGAGGCGTGCTGGCGATGTCACATGTGCACCCATGCAGATGCTCCCGATCCATCTGTGGGTGCTCCCAACCCCTCCATGGGTGCTCCTAGGAGGGGGGTGGGGTGTCTTGTCAACTCAACTCACCCTGCCACCACCTCCTGGGGCAGGATTTCAGCTTCCCTTCTCACCTCCCCTTTGGCAAAAGGAGAGGGGTTGTGGGGAAGCAGCACCAGGCTGGGTGGGGCATGTACCAGCAGGAAAGCCTCTGCATGACACTTCTGGCACACATGCCATATGTTCACCACCACTGCTCTAGGGCCACTACCTCCTCTTTTCTCTACAGTGATCTGCCTCTGTTATGCAGCAGCTTGTTCCTGTTCCTAGTATTTTTGAACAAAAGCCAAAATGAACTATTTAATGAATTGCATTTTATTCTCTTTTAAGCAGCACTGCCTGACTAAAGCCAAAGTTAGTACAAGGAACAACATCATCAGGAAACTCACAAACTATGAATGGGAAACTCAACCATCCACACTGCATACATCAGCTTTGGCCCTGAGCGTCTCTGCATCAGAGTATGCTGCTCCAGTATGGAGCTCATCCACACACGCAAAAGAAGTTGACATCACTGTTAATGAAGACATGGATATAGTGACAGGATGGGGCTGTGGTGGATCATTGGTTAAGAGGCTCGCCTTGTTAGCTGGAAGGCTGGCAAGTCGGCAGTTCTAGATCCGGGTACTGCATGGTAGATTGAGCATCCGTCTCTGTCCCAGTTCTGGCGGGCATGAAAGGAGCCTCATTTGGGCATCCCCTGAGCAGAGTTTCTCCAGCAAAAATCCTTTCAACCGAGAATAATTTCTGATACAAAATTATTAGTGATAGGATGTTTCAAAACTACACCAGTTGAGAAAATATACCCTCTTGTTGGTATTGCTCCACTTAACCTCAGGAGAGAAGTAGCAGTGGGTGCTGAGAGAACTAAACAAGAGAATGACCCTTGACATCCTCTGAACAGATATGAGCTTCAAGTCCACCGACTGAGATCCAGGAAGAACTTTATGGCAAGAACAAATTTTCTTGAGGGTACACAAGAGCAAAACCAAATTAGAAGGTTGAGGAAGAAGCTCGCTGGACAAGGGACATCATTAAAGAAGGATATAGCTGAAGATCTCAATCCCCCCTACTTCACTTGGAGCACCCTGAATAGACTGAAGGTTGGAGTCCCTAAATGCAAGACCAAAATGCTCAAGTGGGAACTGCTGGACAACAACAGACTGTGAATGTGGAGAGATGCAGAGTCAAGCCCATTTACTGGTCTACTGATTGCTGCCATCAACATGCACCAATGAGGACTTGGGTCTGAGCAATGACAAAGTGAAGAAAGTGGCTTCATTTTGGCAGTCCAGGACATGAAAGAAAAAGAATTTGCCCAATATTACAAATTTGTTTCAGTTTTTAAAAAGTAGTTGGTTTCCTAGTTTTGGATTCTGACTTATCGATAACTTTACTGAAAATTCTTATACTGAGAGTAGGGGAATATCTGAATGTTGGAGGGATTTTTCTGGAAGAGTATGTGAGGCGGTAGTACTTGGATGGTGGGTCCCTAACAACATTGGTCCATGCACTAGTAATCTCAAAAACTGACTACTGTAATACTCATGATGGGAGCCTGCCCTTGTCTCTGATACAGATTACAAAGGGTCCAAAATGCCGTGGCTAGGTTGATTTCAGGAGTGAGAAAAAAGATCATATCACTCCAACCTTGCCTTGGCTATACTGGCTTTCAGTTGTATGCTGTATCAGGCACAAAGTGTTGATGTTAACACACAAAGCCTAAACCTATTTAGGACCTTGTTACTTGGCAAAGCGTCTCTGCCAAAGTTCTGTTGCCTACATCACATAATCCTCCCAAAGTATGCAGCTCAATGTGCTGATACTGAGAATGGCAAGAAAGACCATAACAAGGAAAAGAGCCTACTCTGTGGTGGTACCTACTCTGTGGAACAGAGCTGCAGTAAGCTCTTACTTTGGATATATATTTATTTATATCTCTGATTTTTTCTTATTTAGAAAGGGATTTAAGGATATCAGTCCCCTTGTTAATTAATTTATTGTGAGTTGCTTTGTAGAATCTGGTCAGGTTACCCTGCTATGGCATTAGAGTAGACCATACTGCTAGTGACTCAATGCTGATCATCAGGCAGCTGTTAACTAACTGACAACCCTGAAGACTAATAGCTTGGGTGCCAAAGTCCACAGGAAGGGTGATGGTCCCAAAGTGTATTAAATTCATGGAGGTATAATAAAAGGGGAGTTGACATGATGTCACAAATTTGAAGCCGGCTAATCTGAAAGTCTGCCATGTTAGTTGCCCCAAAACATTGGCTTATGGTGCTTTGATTGTGTGGAGTCGGGGTTTCCCCTTTAATATCAGTGGGTGGGGGTTGTGATCCCCCTCTCTGCTGGCTCCCCTGAGTCCAGAAGGGTTGGGAGACAGACCCCTTTTGTCTTCCCAACCCTCCCGGACCCACAGGACCTGGGAGAGGGGATCGATTCCACCCCACCCCTGATATTAAAAGGGAAAACCTGATCGGGGTTTCCCCTTTAACATCAGTGGGTGGGGGGTTGCAATCCCCCTCTCTGCTGGCTCCCCTGTGTCTAGACGGGTTGGGGGGAAAGGCCCCCTTTTGTCCCCCCAAACCTCCCAGACACAGGAGACTCAGGAGATGGGAGCGAATCCCCCCCAACACTCTGCTTTTAAAAAGAAGAAACCGCTTGGTTATTTTCTCTTTAATAACAGGGTGTCCTGCAGGGGTATCCCCTCTCTGCCAGCTCCCCTGTGTTTGGGGGGGGGACAATAGGGGTCTGTCCCCCCAAACCTTCCTGGACATGGGAGACCTGGGAGAGGAGAGCGATCCCCCCCCCGAACACTCCATTTTTAAAGAGAAGAAACTGCTTGGTTTTTTCTCTTTAATAACGGGGTGTCCACGGGAGACATCCCCTCTCTGATTGGGTTCGGGGGGGTTGGGGGGACAATAAGGGTCTGTCTCCCAACTCTCCTGGACACAGGAGACCCGGGAGAGAGGATCGATTCCACCCCCCTCCAACACTCCATTGTTGAAGAGAAGAAACTGCTTGGTGGGGGAATCCCCTCTCTGCCGGGTCCCGTGGGTTCGGGGGGGTTGGCAGGACAGACTCCTATTGTCCCCCCAATCTCCCCCGAACTCAAGGGACCCAGGAGAGGGGATTGGATCCACCCCCTCCAACACAAGAAGCAATCGTAAACAGTAGTCTACAAATGTTTTAGGCCATCTAATATGGTGGCAGGCCACGGCCACTGGCTTCAAACCAACATACAGCATGAAGTCTGTAGCGCCATCTCCCCTTATTCTACCTCCATGATTAAATCCCACTTGAATCCATCTTCATGGAGGGCAGCAGCTTCATCAATACTGGCCTGGGGCTAATGAGGACTTTGCATGCCAAAAAGGTTCACGATCAGAAAGTGACTTGCAGAACTGAATCAGTAGTACCAGGTTCATGCTGTGAAATAGAAGGCAAATGGAAAGCCACTGCATTATGTTGTTCTCAGGACAATCTTCATGGCTAGCCATGATGACAGTCAATATTCAGAATGGAATGCAGCACTTGAAGAAGAGTTTCATTGTGGTTTTTTAAACTCATGTTTTTTCTTTTTTATAGTTGATGCCTCTGGGAGGATGTTTGTTTTTGTCTTATTGTTCACACATGTTGTACTTTATTGTCATCATTTAATCCACCCAGAGCAGAGCGGGGAAGTTTCATTCTTCAGAGAGCTGGTATATAAATGTATTAAATAAATAAATCCCTGTTTTCAGTACCTTCCATATGTGAAAGGGCAACTTTCTAAAGGAGACAGCTTAGTCCATGCATGAATGTTCTTCAGGAAATAAAGAATCCCAGGGGGAAATATATCATGGCCTCACACTTGTGGTAGGTTCTCCCCAGGGAGATACATATGGTGTCACATTTAAGAGGCTTTTAAACAAAGTGTGAAAACCTTTTTACTGCAAACTACTTTTTAATGTGCGGCACTGTGCATTGTTTTAACTGCTGCTGTTTTAATGCTGTAATCTTTTAAGGTTGCGGTTTTATTGATAGTTAGTTGATATATTATCTACTATGGTTTGCCCCAAAAAGCACAATAGTTCTTTTCAAGAGCAAATAAATGCATTGATACACAGGAATTTCATTTAGAACTTTGGGCACATTACAGGGTAAAGACCATTTTAGGTATATGTAATTATATAGATTCCTCCTTTGATTTAGGTTTAATGGCAAGTTGTATAATGAATCAGATAGTAAAGGAGGGAGCTGGAGTTTGCAAAGGATTGAGAAGAAGGAAACGCATAAACCTAAGGAACTCACAGCCCACTTATTCGTCTTCCATTTCTAGGTCAGACGTAACACTGGCAAAATGAAGCCACCTTTTGGTGAATTCATTCCACAGTTCCTTTCACCTGACCTAGTGAGAGAAAAATTAGCTGGCACAAAGTTGCTGTTGTCTGGGGTAATCCCCAATAGCGGTTCAAAAATACCATAATCTTCAAAGTTGTGTACCCCCACAACCAACTGATAGCCAAACCTGATTTAGTGATGGATTCTAAAGTTAGCCAGCACCTCACATTCCACAGCTTGATATCACTTGCTCAAAAGCCAGTTGTATCCGACACTAGGAGTGAACCAGTGCTGTCTGCATCTGCAGATGTTTCCGTGGTCATGTTGCAGGAATTACTAGAAATTAAAGAGCATGTAACACTTTTATCTTTCCTGCTACTTTATACTGGCAGGCAGAGTTTAGTGCTATGGTACTTCTGATATATTTTAGCAGGCAACTACTGGTTCTCCTAAAGCAAATACAACCAAGAGTGGAATACCAGTCCCATTCTTCATAACTCTTCTTTTCATTAACCTCTAACAGCAAAACTAGCAATGCCTTTTGGTACCTTAACAATTAAAAATGTATTACAATCCACATACTTTGTTGTTGTTCAGTTGCACAGTCGATTCCGACCCTATGGACCATTGCCTGCCAGGCACCTCTGTCCTCCGCCATCATCCTTAACCCACCCAGCTCTGTGCCCATTGCATCTACAATACAATCTAGCCATCTCATTTTTGCCGCCCCCTTCTTCTTTTGCCCTCCACCTTTCAAAACATCAAGGCTTTCTTAAGTGAATCCTCTCTAACTCATTTGATGTCCAAAGTACTTTAGCTTCATCTTTATTATCTGACCTTCTAAGGAGCAGTCAGGGTTGTTGTGCTATTGTCATGATATTGTTGTCCTGCCGCTTCAAGTTGCCATCGGGCTGAGGGAAGCAGGGTATAAATAAACCGATGATGATGATGATGATCTATCTATCTATACCTATAAATCCAAGGGTTAACCATTGGAACTTGCTATAAGTTTCTGCACCCGTCCATCCTATCCCGTACTGAGCCTCCTGCACTTGCCTGATCCCGGTACAGAGGTTACTGCAGGGTTGAGAAAGGCGCCATTGGGGCAAGAGACCCACAAACGCAAACAAAGGGAAACAACTTCAATTCCCAATGTTCTCTGCACCACACCGCGCCTCAGCCAATCAGGCTGAGAGGCATGAACGTTGGGAAATGCAGCGCAGCCAATTAAAACCGAGCTGCAGAAAAAACTGCCACAGAAACAAAAAACACAAATGCAAAACTACAAGTCCCAGTGTCCTGCACGCCGTGAGCATGCAGAACGCTGAGAAAGCCACTGCGCAAAAAATAAAATTACAAAACAATGGGATCACAAGTCCGCCGCAGGCAGACGCAGCACCTCAACAGCCTCACAAAAAAAGCCACAAAAAACCACTGCGAGACACCCGCCGGCCTTCTTTCCTGGAGCAATGGGGAGAAGAGAGACTCCCTCTCCTCCATGCTACCCTGCCGAAGACACGACGAGACCACCGCCAGCCTCAAGGAAATTTGAGCAGGGGTGGGGAAAAACCCCAAAACAGGCAACAGTCCATCAGAGGAAGCAGCTTCCCTGGCGAATGCCTTTGTACTTCTGACAGAGGTAATACAAAAGCAGTAGCCAGCAATCCATAAGGAAGAGCCCCACCCCTTATGGATCGCTGCCTGCCGATCTCTGGTTAGGTAAGCCAGGAGAGAAAGGAGACAGAGAAGAGAGAACCATCGTTAGGCAGAGATAGCTCTTCTCTGCTTTCTCCTTCTCCCCCAACCTACCTAACGAACCTTCCAGGGGGAAGAGCCTGGTGACTGCCTCCTCCTCCTTTCCCCCATTGCTGCATCCAAACCAAAATTCGAAGCAGCAATGGGGAAAAGAGGAACCGACTGGCAGCCCATTCTTCACGCTAAAGTAAACACCAAAAACAAACACCAACATTAATTTAAAAAAATAAAATAAATAAATCAATAATTTAAATAACATTAATAAACAAAAAGTAAACCACAAAATACACAAACAAAAACATCCACAATACCACAAAAGCACATACAAAACACCTAACTACAACACAAAAAACCCCACAAATTACACAAACAAACAACAACAAATTACACAAATAACCAACAATGAAATAAGAAAAATTAAACAAAACCAGAAATAACCAAACCAATTAAACAAACCTAAAACTCAACGGAAACAAAAAAGAACAAACAGAAACACCTCCCAGCCCACCACCACAAAAACAAAACAAAGAAAAAACCCAGAAGAAAGAAAACCAGAGAACTCACCAGCACGTCCTCCCTCCACGACGACCCGAACAGAAATGAAGAAACAAAGACTACTTACCAGAAGAAGCCCCACCCAGAGGCCAGGAGAGAAAAACACATGAAACAAAACCAAAACCACTAACAGCCCCACCTGCAGGGCAGAATAGTAAAACAACTGAAAAACACACAACAGCCCCACCTAGAGGCCACAAGAGTAAAAACAAATCAAAAAATAAGAATAAATCAAAAGTTTACACAAATCACGAACATATGTTAAATAAATAAAATAAAAATATAACATCCTGTGTTGAGTTTTAACTCAAATACAACCCCAAAACGTCTAAACACAGTTTAAAAACACTGAATGTAAAAAACATGTATTTTCACATTTTTAAAAATATTACCAACGGTACAACTATTAACAAAAAAATCACAAACTAAAACATTATTTGGTTAAATAAAATAATTTGAAACAATTATATCATCCTTTGTTCTTTTTTTAATCCACACACAAAAAAAGCTGATCATAGTTTATAACAGCCCAGCAATGCCGGGCAAACTATGCTAGTATATAACTAAAATCAAGGTCCGGTGCTGTAAGTTCCGGCGTGGGTAACTGGCAACCCACCTTGGGGTCTTTGCCCCCAAAAAGGGGGCTGCAACACTCCCCAAACCAGCAGAAATGACAAGGGGAGGTGACTGTGCATGCACGAGAATCCATGCATGTGCCTAACCCTGCTGGGCATTCCAGGCTGTGGCACATGCGTGAAATTCCACGCATGCATCAAAGTCTGCCTGGCATTCCAGGTGACAGTCAGCCTAGCCACCAGTACAGACGGCAGCAATTACAGCCATTACGGCTGCCCCAGCCCCAGCAACTACTGTTGATGCCTTGGGGGAGGGAGAACCCACAGCCAGGAAGCGGGTGGAGGACATGACTGTGCTGCTACCTTCCACAGACCTTCCCCCCATGGGTCCTCTGCCTACCCGCCCAAATGGAGCCTCCCTTCCACCTGACACAGCCCCCAGGAGGATGGAGGGGCCAGGCTGTGATGGCTACCCACTGACTGTAGTCACTGTGGAGGCCGGTGGCGGTGACCAGAGTCAGGCTGAGATGGTGCCTCACAGTGGGGCTGAGAGAGCGGCTGCCACAACAGCAGACAAAAAGGTAAGGCAGCTGGGGTGGGGGGTGGGCCCGGGTCTCTCCTTGGCCCGGGTAGGGTACCCCCGGGCAATGTTGGGTCCTCTGCTAGTTTCTTCTAAGATTGACCTATTTGTTCTCCTCACTGTCCAGGGTACTCTCAAAACCACATTTCAAAGGCATCTATTCTTTTGTGCTTAGCTTTCCTAATGGTCCAGCTCTCACAACCATACATTACCAATGGGAATACCATTCCTTTGACTATGCAAATTTTTGTTTGTGAGGTGATGTCTTTACTTTTAACTATGTTCCGCAGGTTTCTCATAACTTGTCTCCCAAGAATCAGTTGCCTTTTTATTTCATGGCTGCAGTCACCATCTGCAGTGATCTTTGATCCTAAGAAAGTAAAGTCTGTCACTGCTTCTACTTCTTCCCCATCTATTTTCCAGGAACTGATCGGGCCTGTTGCCATTATCTTGGTTTTCTTGATGTTGAGTCTCAAGCCAGCTTTTGCACTCTTTTCTTTCAACCTAAGCAGGATTTTCTTTGGTCTTCCTCACTTTCTGCCATTAGGGTGGTATAATCTACATCTCTCAAATTGTTGCTTGTATTCACTAGGGTGGCCCTGCCTCACCACAAGTAAAAATGAATATTCAATACCAATAAATCTTTTCTGGCACCTGAAATACTGTGTGCTCCAAACATCTCTCCTAGCCTGCCTTAACTCCCAGAAATGAAAATATAACAAATTACTTGATATAATAGTTTGCACCACTTAAAGTCAATTGCCTGAAACAATATATTGGGTGTGAAGTTTCCAAGTATTAAAGAAACCCAGCAGTAGGAGATAATTTATTTTACTGACCGATGATGCATGTCAGTAATCTGAAATAAGGTTAGACCATTATCATGGATGGACACCTGCACAATTACTCCAATTATAATGCAGCTTCCATAGTCCAAAATTGCTCTTTAATAATTAAGTGAAATTGAACACACTGACAATATCTATCTCTGCAATTGTAAAATATATGAAGCTGTTAGATCTATACTTGCAGTGTTCAGGGAGGGAGGCCTAAAGAGTGAAAGGCTGCTGTCAATCAAATGGGTTAAAACTTTCCTGTTCCATTAGGCAGTAAAAAAACACAGAATGTATAATGGAACATCTGGACAACAACAGTTACTGAGCTTGAAGTGCATAATCCATAGTGTCCAGAGAGGCCTTTTCTAGGGTCTTCTCTAAACTTTCAAGAGTTTGCAAAAGTACCATCCGCAATCAAAGCAAACTTTTAAGAAATTACTCAATTTATAGCTAAGATGAAGTCAATTGTCTTTGAGAAGTTGAGTACCAACTCTACTCAGAAGCCCAGATGCTGTAAAAATCATAATCTTCTCCAATGGGAAGTGTTTTGCAGCAAATTCATACACTTCAGAACACAATGTTCCATAAACCAGAAATACTAGGGATTCAACCTTGGATCTTCTGGAAGTAAGGCATATGCTTTGTTCTTAAACTCTTTGCACTTAATTGAATATGTTTTGGTAACTAAACAAATTCTGAGTTATTGCCAAGGGTAGATTATAAAGTGTGTTTTGACCCTGATTGGCAACGCAATGGTGCCAAAATGTTATAACTGACTTTTGAATACTAATTCCTAGGGATATTTCATAATGACCTAACAATGTTTTAATAAATTGATTTCAGAGAAATCTTTAGATTTCGGCAGATAAATACCTTAAAAGCTGTCCTTTTGAGTCAAGGTAATAAACTCAAAATGAATATTACACTTCAGATTTTATATATATTCTCTGTATATATAATCCCTTTCCAAATACATAGCAGATATTTCCATAAAATTAATGCTCCGTTTCAGAAATTAATGTGGGGTTCCACACTGTCTTAGATCTTTTTGAAGAAAATGCATCTTGCATTCTATGAAAGTGGCTTTGGTTTTTATGCTTTCAATTTATAACATCAGGCCTAACTGCTAACTTGGAACTCTTGTCTCACATCTGACCTATCCATTCTGGGCCCTTTTTGAAACTGCCTGTCTGGTATCCCTTTTGAGGTGGATGGCTTGTTGGGTGGGGTGGAGTTGTCCACACATATTAAAACAGACTCTATTTTCCTGACAGACAAATGAACTATGTCACATATTGTCAGGAAAGTTTCAATTTCACCCATTTTCACATGTGAAATTGACACTATGGGGCAATCCAAATTGAGAAATCCTTTCTATAAAAAGTTTGGACATACAGAACAGTTCTTACTTCGAACCAATAAATTAGATACAATGATGATTTTCTTTTTGCCATTCTCTAGCTTGAGGGACTGTGGTGGCTCAAGTGGTTAAGATGGAAGGTCAGAGTTTGATTTCCGGGTGCGTCATGATGGAGTGAGCTCCCATCTCTGTCCCAGCTCCTGCCAAAGTAGCAGTTCGAAAGCAAGAAATTGCAAGTAGATAAATAGGGACCACTTTGGTGGGACGTTAAACAGTGTTCCAGGCACTCCGGTGTTGAGGCATGCCTGTCACATGTCCATGGAAACATCTGTAGATGCAGACAGTGCTGGCTCTTTGGCTATAAACAGAGATGAGCACTGAACCCTAGAGTCGGATACAACTGGCTTTCAAGCAAGGGTGACCTTTACCCTTGCCATAAACTGCATGTATCTTATTTCCATTATTCCAATAGAGTCAGCCTGAACATTGCCTCATTCTCAATCTTCTTACCTCATTCTCGTCTTTCCATCAGACTTTCAAACTTGAACAATAAAATGAACCTTATTTCCTTCACTTGACTCCTTACCTTGTGGAAGCTTGTTTTTGTCTATTAAATCTGCACTGGGGACACAGTCTCTGTAAACTATAGTGTGAAACATCCTGATCCACACTGTAAAGGCTTCTGAGGAACTGGAATTTAATTAACTACCAGACTTCTCATTTCCTAACATCCTGATGTGGTTCTTGGCACAGTAGACGTTTACAGCAGTATGTTTTGAGATAAAAACATAGAAAGTCTTTTTTAGACTCTTTAAAGTGCCCTAAATACTTGTAAATGCATAGTTAGATGGATATTTTTCAGCCCAGCCTTTTTTTTATTTAGTTAAATCACAAATTATTCTGGAACACCAGAATGAACACAAAAGGGACCAATTTGTCTTCCTGCCAATGACTCCATCCAGAACAGCCAGGCCTATTCTCAGTGGTGGACTATAAAGGAATTCAGCTGCAACTAAAAGGTTTGATGACTGGTTGTTAAGGTTTTGTGAGATCTTATTGTTCTTCATTGCCACAAGAGCCCATGGTAGGTTAGTTTTAGCTGGACAAAACCATATAATCTCAGAATAACTCTTTTCTCCAAGACTCTGGCTCATTATTGGCTTCATTGGGTATGATCTGCTGCCCTCCAAGCACACCCTGTGACAGTAAAACCCTACTGTATTAGACAGTAATTATGTGGAATGAGGACAGTAGTATTTTTCACCTTTGCACATTCCTGCAACATGAGAACCATATGGCTTTTCTTTGAGAACTAACCTTTTATATATATGCAGCAATGCAAACTTACAACCAAGTAGAGGACAGTCATTGAGTCATTAAGTGAAATGCTTGTCATTATGTGTGGGTGAATGTAGAGGATAAACATCTGCATAGTTTTATGGATAAAATAAGCTTTACACAGGGACACATCCAACTGCATTGTGATCAAAGAGTGTGAAATCTGTCAGTTTCAGGCTTTTTCTTGTTTGCAGTTTGTTAAAATACCAAAGATCTTTCTTTCCCCAATATGAAGTTCAAGGATTTGGTAAATTCCTGAAAAAATGTACTTCAATAAAATTCTGCTAGTTTGCATGTGTAAATTTAATCCTTACAGGAATTACTAGCCTAGAGAAAATGCATTGCAACATCCTGCCATCCAGATATGAATATGAGGGTGTCATTGAAATGTGCCATCAAGTCTCTTTTGATTTATGGCAACTTCTGAAAGGACCTTTTATTATTCTCCCTTTCAGTCTTACAAACTCAAGGCTGTGGTTTCCTTTCTTGAATCAATCAGTCTCAAGCTCTATCTTCCTCTTTTCCTGCTGCTTTTAACTTTTCCCAGCCTTGTTATCTCTTCCAGGGAGGCTGTGATTACACTGATTTGATTATCAACCTATTTTATGCTTCTGTGATCACATGGAGACTTTGAAGCAGGTGCCATGTTAGTCTTTGCAGGAAGATCTTAATGTCTGGGGAAGTGGACTTGATCCATGAAAACTCCTAATAAAATATATCAGATAATCTTCAAGGTATCACAACATTTCATTCTTTCTTAGGCTGGTGGGCTGTTTAAAACATCTCTAAAGAAAAAGGACAGTTTTCCAAAGTTCTTCATAATGTACAAGAACATGCACATATATCAGTGATGGTGAACCTTGGCACTCCAGTTGTTTTTGGACTTCAATTACCAGAAGCCCAAGTCAGCACTCCTGTTGATCAGGACTTCTGGAAATTGAAGTTCAAGAACATCTGGAGTGCCAAGGTTCACCATCAATAACATACCATGGAAACATAGCAACTTGTAGTTCACAGGCAGTTTTGCAAGCTGCATTTCATCTGCAGCCTAAATAATTAAGTGGGAGAACTGTTTACACTTTATTTCATTCCATTTGGAAACTCAATAGCATTGCAAGCACATTGTAAATTAGACTATAGTTATTAAAAGGACAGTCTAAAAGACAGATTGGCAATAAAATCAAAGCATATATTCATTTTACAGTAATAATAGAGGTATTAGGTAGACTCAACACAATATAATTAATTCTAGTTTTGGTTATATGATTTTTATGTGCCTAATGTTAACAACAAACATTTCAAATAAAGTGATGGACAGTGTTTGCAATGAATGAGATTCTATTTCTGGAAGTCTGCAGCACAGCTCAGAGATAATGAATGAAAAGGCACGAATTAGAATTAATGCATTAACATTAAATTTATTGCTCTCTTTTTGGGAAGAATGCCAGGAAAAAACAGCTGGAAATTTAACATTTAAAGATGGATATATGAAAGGTCATATTTAAAGATTAGCATATGAAAAACAACATTTCAAAACTTTTATTCATTCAAATTTATAATTTGGCCATTCTTTTCACCAGAAGTCACATTATTAGCTTCAGAAAAAGCAAGGTACCCTGTATTTCCCTTGCAAAACTAAAGTCTGTTCCAAGTACTTCACCCTCAACCCTATAATGCATTTGAAACAAACAATTTGCTGAAGTTACAGTTGTAAGGCTATCAAGAATCATACAGTTGAAAATCATTGTTTTGTAAAATACCAACAGGACATTGTGAATTACATGTTCTTTAGCTTAATACTACAAGAAATGCCAACAACAACAACAACCCATCAAGTCAAATCCAACTTATGGCGACCCTTTCAAGGGTTTTCTAGGCAGAGAATAGATGGAAGTAGTTTACCATTTGCTTCTTCTGGTGTGTCCTGAACCTGGGCAGCTTGCCTGTGGCTACATAGGTTGGCTCTTCTGACAAAGGCACATTGGGGAATCAAACTCCCAAATCTTCCTAAACCACTGAGTTAGCCAGCAGCTAACAGAAATATTTTTCTACCTCATCCAAAGCAGTTACTAAGGTCATGATGACCAATTCCCATTGTGGAAAGAAACCCACAAACCAACAGCTTTTGTACAAGGTAAGGCTGGGATGATTTACAAGCCCCCTCTTCTAATTCTAGACTGGAAATGTCCCAGCCTGTTGCTGAAGAGCCAAATGAGTCATGAAACAGGTGGTAGCAAAACTGTCCATTTGAATTAAAAAAACACAAAATGAAATTATTAATGAACATGGAATCAGGGTGGTGGTCTGGAGAAACAGTAGAGACAATGAAAGCGTGGCACCAAAATGGCCGCCGCGCTCTTTGCGGCCCCCCCCCACCCGGACTCAGACATCCGGGTGAGTTGGGGGGCGTGGCCACCCCTCTATAAAAGGGGTGGCCACGAGGCAGCCGAGCTGCCATTTTAAAATAGCGACGGAGAGGAGAAGTTTTCTCCGTCGCTGTTTCTTCATTTCCCCCTTCCTTCCCGGCTGGGAAGGAAGGATTTTAGCACGGTGCCTTTGGCTTGCTGGCTCCTCCGTGCCTTTTTTGCGCTCTTCGATCCCTGGAAAGGGATCCTGCTCCTTCTTTAAGATATGCCTCCCAAACGGAGGGCCTCGGCGATGAAGCCGCAGCCAACGGGGAGGACTTTTGGCCCTGCGCAACGCGAGGGGCAGCCCCCAGGTCGGAGGACCAGGGCTGCGCCCCTGCAGCAGGACACGATACTGGTTTTACCCACCGATACCGGTGGAGAGGGGCAGGCTGGAGTATGGCCCTCGGCTCCCCAGCCTCAGGCCGGCCCTTTGGGGGCTCCGGCCCTCGGCCTGCAGTTGCCAGCCATGGGCCGGGACAATGGGGGAGGGTCTGGTGCTGGCACACAGCACGGTTTACCTCCGGCCCCTCATGGGCCGGAGTTTGGGCATGGCCCTATTCTGGCCTGGGCTCTCAAATTGGGGATCCTGGTCTAATGCTTAGCGGGCCGTCCGGCCCACCTGGCCCACTTTATACTGGGGGTTCTGTGCGGTGCTGGAGGCATCCTGGGGATTACACACAAACCCGTGGGAGGGGGCCCTTCCTTATATACTGGGGGCCCTTCGTGCCCGCCGGTTACCTCAACGGCCGCCACACTTTAACAGGCGGCCGGCCGGCTCGAGCTGCTTGAGACACTTTGGCTGTGCCTGCTGCTGTCTCGCAGCTCCCTGTTCGTCCTGAGCTACAGCCGGGGAGTGGTCAGATGTGGCTCCAGAGCTCGATTCCTGGTTGCGAGCTCCGACGCCCGCTGTGGGCTGGAACCCCCAGTGGGGGCGGCTCACGGGGGTGCACCTAGTGAGTATGGTTCAAGTTAATGCACCCACATCACAGTCCACTTCCAGCGGCAGGGTTCAGTGGCCATGGCCTTGCCAATCTGGGGCGAGTGGGCATCAGTTGCCGGCCTATCCCAGTGCCCCTTGGTTGCATACTGGCACGACATTGGGGGTGGGGGTTTCCGCCCCCGGGGCAGTGCCGGGCATCGCAGGGGCTGCCCAGGTCCCGCTGCATATGCCCCGTGTACCTCATGTGCCGGTCACGGCCTTGCCAACGGCTGATTATTCATTGCCCCTTGGTGATCGGTTGTCCTGGGTCACAAGGGACAAGATTTGGCGGGGGGAGTACGTGGATATATTCTCCCTATGCACTGAGAGCCCACTAAGGAGGGGAGAGACGGACGGGGTGACAGAGACATAGAGCTGTCCCGCCAGAGTAAGCCACCACGCAGGGGGGTGTCCGCCCCAGGGACAGTGCCGAGCATCGTAGGGGCGGTCCGGGTCCTCCTGCATATGCCCTTTATACAGAATGTGCCGTCAATGGATTTGCCGACGGCTGGTAATTACTTGCCCCTGGATGAGTATTGGCCGCAGGTCATGAGGGGTAAGGGAAGGAGGGGGACAGGTGGATATTCCCCCTATTGAACTGTGAGCCCACTGCGGAGGAGAGAGAGGGACAGGACGACTGAGACAAAGAGCTGTCCCATCGTCGTGAGCCACCGCGCACCTTGGGCCAACTGGTTGGCGGCATACCTTGTATATATGGTGGTATGCCGCAGGGCCCGGCCTGATTGGGACACCCTGATGGTTCCATCCATCGCTAAGATTTACAGGACGATGGTTGACTGGATGGGCCCATAGCAGTTGGCTTACGGTGAGGAATGCGGATGAGGGTGGCTCTATACCCTGAGAGGAGGTGGGATGAGCACTGTCAGCAGTTGTGCTCGTGTACATCACTCCCACGTGACTGGTGCCTGGTGATAGGTACCATGGTGGCCATGTTGAGCAGCGGGCTGCTCAGACACAGGCTCCACGTAACTGGTCGGGCAGGGGGTTTCAGCCCGCCTGCTGTGTTCGACCTGCTCAGCTGGCGATGTGGGTGCTAAGCGCCAGTGTCGTTACCGACTTGGTGTCACCTTTTGCGCCGGCCCTTATGCCGCCTCCGCGTGCATGCGGGTTGGTTGGTTACGGGGCAGAGGTAGGGGTGCACAGGGGTGATCAGAGCTCCGTCTAAAGAACTAGCCTTGACAAAGCTTCCCCCCCTCCCCAATAGGTGTACTCAGGCGGGAGAGATGGCAATCAGCTCATCCAAGAGGGGATGGGGCGGGGTACCTGCTGGAAGGTTTTTCCATGGGGCTTTTTGTATTCCATTCAGGGGTGTTAGGGGTCCCAGGATGCTACTAATCTGGTTCCCTTGAAGGGTAACGAAGAGCGGGCTCCACTGTGCACAGCTGAGGGAGTTGGGGCTATGGGAGTAACGGGGCCCTTCTTGGAACCACCTTTCCTAAGTTGACTGTCTCCCCTACTGAGGCTTGTACCGAGCTAGGACCGGGGTGAATGTCATTAATCCTACATTTATCTTACCCTGTGGGTTATCCATTCAGGGATGCCATTCCTGATGACCTCGCTCAGTCAGGTACTCGTAGTTGGTTCGGCCCCTATGGGTGGCACGCTCACCCAGTCCTGGTGCTGTTCGGGCACAGTGCGATATGCACTCGGATTTCAGATTATTGCCAGTGCACCCGATGGATGTGCAGCTATTGGGTTTTTAGGTTCTGAGGGGGATTTTAATTAGATAAGGCCAACCCCTTCTGACTGAGTTAATACATGTTCAGCACTCGAACGATTCGGGATTTTCGTTCAGTGGGCCTTTCCTCATGGGTAGGGGTCTCGGTCTCTAGCCCATTACCTCGACGACTTTGGGTTCGGGGGTGAACGGGGCTTGGACACGTGCATGCATCTCCTCATTACATTTCAGACACTCAGGTGGGAACTGGGTGTCCCCTTGGCGCCTGAATAGACCGAGGGCCCAGCTACTAAGCTCACATTTCTAAATCGACTCTGTCACGCGGGCACGCGGGTTAACCATGAACAAGGTGGCTTGGATCTCCGCGGTGATTGTGGCATTGATTGCCAAACATAAAGTGTCCCCTTGTGAGCTACAGTTACTTCATGGCCACCTTACTTTCGCCTGCAGGGTGGTTCCGTCCGGCAGAGCATTGGCCAGGCGCCTGTGTGACGCCATGGCTGGCCTGTCACAACGTTGACACAGGGTCCGGCTGATCAGGGGCATACGGGTGGGCCCTCTGGTCTGGCTCAAAATGCTCCTGGGTTTTAACGGGGTCTCTTCCTGGAGATCAGACCTGATGGTCTGCCCTAGATTTCAAGTACGGTTGGATACCTCCGGCTCCCTGACTTATGGGGGTTTACTCTGGGGGTGGGTGCACGGATCGCCTCCGCGATCTTATCTTCCTTGCGTTTCTCCCCATTTTGGGGAGAACTACTGCTATGGGGCGATGAGTAGGCCTACTCAGTGGTCCAATTTAGGTGTGACAATGCGGCAGTGGTGCATATTGTCAATGCCCAGACATGCAAATCCCCCAGGGTTCGGACATTAGTTTGTCTATTCCTTTGAGAAGCCTATGCCTAAATGTGCTGTTCTGAGCCAGACATGTTCCAGGTATTAATAAAGACATTGCTGCTGCTTTCTCCCACCTGCAGATCCCCCGGTTCCAGGCCTTACTCCGGAAGCAGAGGAGTTCTACTCACCACTCCCGGCCGATTTCGGACGTTTGGTGAGGAGAGGCGAACCGGGCATGTCATTGGCACCTCGCACGCGTAAGGCGTATCACCATGAGTTCATGCGTCGTGTTTGGGAGGGGCGGGCACGGGAACGTGTCCGCCGCCCGTACACGCGTCACCCTAGTTCCCAGGTTTTTTGACCCACCTTGCACGAGGCTGGCATTACTTATGTTCAGATAGGTGTGAGGTGGCTCTTGGCCACGCAGCTACCACGGTAGCCTTTTTGGGAGCGCTCCGCATCAGTGTGTGGGTGCCAGAGTTGGCACCACCTGTGTAAGGCGGATGTGTCTCGTAGGGCACTGGAACTCGACGATGTCTCTGTCACACATGAGTGGGCTCAAGTGGGGATACGGTCCTCACAGGTTGTTCAGCACGGCGTAGGCAGCGGAGTTAGGCTGCTACGAAGTTTTATTGGAGACATCTGTCTGGTTGGTGCCCTACATGAATTTTCGACAGTGCCTGCTGCGTGCCCCAGCCTGTTTTTCTGCCACCAGGATAGGTCCACCCTTGCCGAAGTAATGTTACGGAGGGTGACTGGTGCCACGCTTCGCGGTGTGGGGGCCCGTTTTGGCACCCATTTATTTAGGATAGGCGACGTGTTGATCGTGGCTACGTTTGGAGTACTCGGAGGCCGACATGCGTGTACGCGCAATTTCTTATATGTACATGCCCTCACTGTGTGAGTACCTAGTTATGACCTTAACCTCTTCTCCTCTTTTACAGATCCTGTGTGTCTCTACACACCGGTGGCAGTGGGGCTGGTGGGCCGCAGCTATGTACACTGGGCAGCAGTATATGCTGCGACGACAGAGAGTGGACTCCGACTTGGGCTCTGTGCATCCGCACGTATGCGATGGTATGGTATGCGCGGCACAAGGGGGCGGGAACTGTTGCCATTCCTGATGTCCGTCGGGGATGCTGGACTGCCCGATGTTCTTCATAGGCACCTCGGTGGCAACGATCTTATATGGATCACTGCTGTTGCTAAACTGTCGAGGGGCTGTGACCTGGCGTTTTTATCACGTATGGCTTACACACGGTCGCTATGGTCTAACATCGTGCCGAGACACCGATTTAGGGGAGACGTGGATCTCCGTGGTTCGGACTGTTCCGGCAGTCAGTGGACAGGGCTGTTGCTCAGTCCCTTGCTGAGCATGGCTGGGAGACACCCATTGGATACCTGAGGATAGGCTTACAAAAATTTTGCCGGTAGGCAGGGGAAGGGGTCCACCTGTCAGCTGGAGGTACGTACCTCGTTCTGGTGTGGTGCAAGCAGGCCTGGCGACCGAGCTGACGGTCTTTGGGGGGGCGGTGAGTCATCATGGACTCCTCCCCGTGTGGCGGGTAGCACTGGTAAGGTAAATATTTATGACCCATAGGTATCCGGCAGGTTCGCAATTGACTGGCCAACACTTAGACAGGTACAGGTGTAATAACGTTGACCGGTCAACGACGAACCAGGCAAGGGGTGATGGCAGGAGCTTTTCAGCATGCATCACCCCGTGATTTGACGGATACACGTCAGAGGGTGGGGTCAGTAGATAGTTTATTGACTACGGTCAACAATTTGTTTGTGTCAACAAACAAATTGATACAAATGGATACATTGTAGCCAATTGCCATTGGCAATTTTGGGAGGAACCTTACCAGTGTTACTGCGGCCTGCTTGCCTTAAGAATTATAATTGGATGAGTACCAATTGAAAGTTATAATTCGGACTAGGACATTATGCAATAAAAGTGGCCCAATGCCTTTATCCATATACCGGTGTCTGAGACTTTCTTTGGGGGGTGCGCCTGCAAAGAGACACTGTAGCCCAACAGTATACCTGCAGTGGTACATGCAGGAATCTTTATTTTAAATATTTCATTCATGAGCAAAATTACAGTGCAACACTTCTGGGTAGGAAAGATTGTCTGGGTGCATTCCATTGCCCAGGGGACATCCGAATGTAGTCACAATGCCTTCTGTTCATCGGGAAGATTCCTTCTATGTCTCCCATTTAAATGATTTCACTAGAGAAAAAAGTGGCATCAAAGATTAGATTAGATTAGATTAGATTAGAGATTTATTTATACCTTGCCCTCTTGGTGCATGCAACACTCAGGGTGGTGTACAACATAGGGAAAAAAATAACAATTCAATATCAAAAATTAACAATACAATGTGCAATAAATATAAAAATACAATAATACAATATACAGTAAACAAAAAAAGTCTACAAAGCAGCACATAATCACTTCCTTACAGTCCTGATGGAGCCAATGCTCAACGTCCTCAGCGGACCGAGGGAAGGAAACTCAATTTCTCGACGCCATCATCGGCAGTGGCCACAACAGTTCTCTGTTTTTGCTGTGGGAGGCCGGCATAGGTGCACACAATCTCCCCAGTCATCAGGACTGGGGGAGAAGCTCCGCATCTCAGCGTCTCAGCCAGGGCAACCCCAGGTGCTGCTTGTCTCCTCCAGCTGGCTGTCGGTCAAAACTGCAGTCAGGGGGATGGCGCCAGGAAGCTTGGCACCAAGCACAGCTGCCTCAAATCCTGGGGCTGATGACAGCAGCCCCGGGAGAGGCAAAGAAAGTCTGGCAGCTCCAGCAGCTCTGGCGGCTCTTCAGCTCCCTGTCTGGATGGGGCAAGGGGGTGTGGCACCGGGCGCAGCTGTCTCCCATCCCAGGGCTGATGACAGGAGCCCCGGGAGAGGTGCAGAAAGTCTGGCAGCTCTTCTGCTCCCTGCCCGGATGGGGCAGGGGTGTGTGGCACCGGGCGCAGCTGCCTCCCATCCCGGGGCTGATGACAGGAGCCCCAGGAGAGGCATGGAAAGTTTAGTCAAAGATCAGTGCATACAGTCATAGGAGCAATGTGACAGAATAGGTGGGACAGAAAGGGTGGAAATGGAAATAAAAGAGGAATTGAGAAGGAAGAAGAGAAAAAAGAGCCATGGGCAGAAGCTTTGGAGGAGTTGCTGCTGGTGTTCTCTGACAGGGATGTGGCCAAATGTCCTGTTGACTGGCGAGTTGGTAAGCTTAGCTAGACGATGTGGGCATAGACGTGACACACCCATCTGTTAAATTTTTATGCAGCAGTAAAGTGGCACAGATTTACAAGTAGCTTTAGTTTGAGTTGCAAGATCTCCAAGCCTTTTACTACCCACTCTAGGACAGCAATTAGACACTCCACACAATGTTTTAGAAACGTAACAAAAGTGTTCTTTACTTACAGCTGATTCAGGATAAACTTGTGCTCTGCTTTGTAAATGTTCTTTTCATAAAGGTTGCCATGTGCTCAAACAAAAATGGTGATCATAAACATACACGCTTTTGCTTGAAAGGCAAAAAATAGCAAGGAGAAGAAACGAGAGTAAAGTAGAATGAGAGTTGAGACGAGAGACCCAAACAATGAAGACTTAATACATAAAACCATGTCAGGTGACCAGTGATGTCAGCTATTTTTTTCACTACCTACTCTGTGGGCTGGCCAAATCTATTGGTGGGGCCAAATCTATGGGTAGGGCCAAACATCCTGCATTATGGAATATGGAGATGGGCATGGCCAACCATGTGGGCATGGCCTGGTGAAATTTCCGCTACCAGTTCAGCAGAACCAGACAGAACCTGCTGCAGTGAATTACTGCAGGTGACCCTAGAAATCGGAAAGCAGAAGACTTTTCTATTGGTTAATCAGGGATTGAATTTATATTAACAACCCATTTCATGCTGGGGTTGCTCTAAAATACTCAACAACATCATTGCTACAATGCAACCTCAAGACCACCAACCTCAGTAACCAGTATCTTTGCTGTATGGATCCATCCCTACACACTACAGACATTGGAGATGCTGCAGCCAAGAGTTGCAATTCATACAACTCACTCAGGTTCTAGAGAAGATCCCTCACTGCAGAGACCGGACTCTGTCAGGAACTACTGCTCCTTGCTTTTAGGCTAGTGAAAGGAACTCAACCCCAGTGAAGGAGGATGGAAGGCCTAGATGACTGTAACAGAATCACCAGGGCAGGACAACTAGGACAACTTAGAATCTTCAGTTTGCTAGTTCATGGTCAGTTGTCAAAATTAATAAAAACTGCTCAAGATCATCTATGCTCCATTGTGTCAATTAAACAAATTCTATAGGATCATTTCCAAGCTCTCCTACCCTCACAAGGAGTGGTGGAGTGTACACACACACACACACACACACACACACACACACACACACACACACACACACACACACACACACACACACACACACACTTTTGTAATAGCCTGTCCTCTGATCTGAGGTTTTGACCTTAAAATCTCAAGAAAGTGCCATCTGCTTAACTGACATCTCTGTGAACAACTCACATCACAAAGATGTCAGAATAATCCAGTTTCTTTGCAAAGAAAAACCTTATTCACCCCCACCCCCACACAATACACTTCATAGGTATCTAGCTGGAGACCTTTTCCACTCAAACCTGTGCAGAAGTAAGGTCAGTCATGCAAACATTCCGGTCTTGCAAGACATCATGCAGAAAAAATGTTCCTGTTAGGTTTTTGCTGATGAGCTTAATGTTGTGCAACTATACATTATTAAAGGCTGATAACTGAAACAACAGAAATATAAATACTGGCGTGTCAGCAACCTACTACTAACTGCGCCATACTATTTGCCACATTTGTTTTCTAAAAACACCATCCTCTTGTTTTAATGTCACAGCACTTTCTTTAGTCAGGCATCATTTACTCCAATTACTATACATCATATTTCTCTTGTAATGCCAAATGCAGTTTGTATTTTGCTGATTTTGTCCAAAACTAGTATTAGCTTAAGTTTATTTTCCTTATTCAGTGTTTGCTTTCCTATTATGCGCTTTACCCAATTATTCTATTTACTTACTGTTCAATGTATATTTAAGCCATAGTTAGATATTATATAATAATTGTGTGCTGTAAAGTCAATTCTTTCCATTGTAGAAGCCAATGGTGAAATGATTGACAGAGTTGCGCATAAAGCTACAGTACCTTACACTTCCCATGGAAAGTATTTCAAAACAATCTGCAGCAAATTTCATGACACAGGACTAATATGGAAATCCATAATCAATATGACAAACAAAACAATATATTATAATTAATAATCAGCAAAATAAAATCCATGCCACTAAATGTGATTAAAATAATAACCATATGTAATGTGTTTATCCACCATGTGCAACTTTCCCATTCCTCATCCTTCAGCAAATATCATTTAATAGCCAGCAATAGTCTGTCCATAACTTGTGGGCCAATGCTTGGAGTGATGTGGTTGTCAGACTATTGCACTGCGAAAAATGATGTTTGTTGACAAGTAGACATTCTTAAGGAGAATCTTCTGCAACATGGAACTGTTACAGAAAAGGCCATTACCAGACTGCCTTCCACTGAGCCTCTCTCAGAAGGGACATACATACACAGTCTCTGACACTGCTCTCAGCAGTACAGATTCAACATTACCTCTCTTTAATACCCCTGCTCACTGCCCTTCAAACGTCTGTTTAAAATTTCAAAAACATACATGATCATTAGAGTCGGTTAATACAATTTGCAGTTTGGCCTTAAAAAGCCAAATTTAACCATCCAGCTTTTTGTTACTTCTCACCCTCATAATTCTTGAACTGGCTGGTTTGGCCAGAATACCTGCTAAATATTCTGATCTCCAACCCACCTTGAACAAGAATACTTCACTTTCCAAAGCCCGTGGTGACAGACCCCTAGTTGCTTATAGACAACCCTCCAATCTCAAACAACTATTGACACACAACATACTATAGAAAAGTGAAACAGAGATGGGAACTAGATCATGCTGCAAACCCAGATGTCAACTTTGCCCCCACATTCACTCTGGAAACAGTATTACTGGACCCAATGGCACCACACATAACATTAAAAGCAGTTTTACTTGTTCTTTTGCCAATGTGATTAATACCATCTCTTGCCAAAAATGTCCTTCGGCACTTTATGTAGGACAAACAGGACAATCATTGTGCAAAAGAATTAATGGACACAAATCAGACATCTGGAATGGCAACACAGAGAAAGCGGTCTCAAACCACTTCAATCTACCTGGACACACTATTCAAAACCTGAAAGTTGCAATTCTGGAACAGAGAAATTACAAGACTAGGATCCAAAGAGAGACAGCAGAAATCAAATACATCCATCTGTTGGATACCCACCACAGAGGCTTAAATATTAGCCAAGGGTTTCTGAGACATTATCAAATTTGATACACAGATTGCTATATTATATACGATATTTTAGACCACCTTCACTAACTTTCCTGCAATATTCTCTTTTACAACATGAGCACAGCAGGATGTAGACAAGTAAAATGTGAAACAGTAATAGGTGAACGAGTAAGAGGTTGAACTCTTTAGCATATGTGTATCAACTGGAGAGGGCTTCACCCAGCCCTCTGGAGCTGTTACAATGGGAGAGGCCTCTCAGGCCTCTGATCATCCATACAAACAGGCCTGCATACACACACACAAAGACACACAGAGACAGAACTTCTTGCTTGTGCCAGCTGGGAGGGAATTACTGAGACAAAGGGTCCCAGATGGTTTTATTAGACATACAATTCTATACAGGAAGTGGACATGGTCTTTGAGCTGGTTGGTTAAGCAGGTCATATGAGATTACATATTACTGGGTTGGGCAGTGGGTGAAAGTCTTGAGGAATGACATAAACTGCATTAGCTGGACAGGTGATCAGAGCTTGCAATAACAGGAAATTGGATGCCCTTCTATTTTGGATAGGTGACTCATCTGTCTGGCCTTAAGCCAGATCCCTTCAGTTGGGCCCATACGTGACATCGTTTACATAGGTCACGGGCCTGTAGGAAGGGACAAACAGGAAAAAACCCAACACATATGTTTGGCAACTTCACACTTTTAAGACTGAAAAGGGATCAATCGAATTACCATCCCAACAAAAGAGCATAATGCATTCCACGGGATTACTGTTTAAGTGAGTTTGCTCTTTAAGTGAAACACCATTGTAAGTGACCAATTGTGACTTCTGGTGGGGGGATTGCAAACCCCTATTTAGTTGTTAAGCAAGTTTTTGGTTGGTTTTAGTTGTTAAGCAAGGCAACCATTCAGAGAAAATTCTGCTCTTTAAGTGAGTTAGTCTCTAAGCGAGGTGCTCTTTATGCGAGGTTTTACTGTACTTATGTATCCAGTGTATCTCTGTGCTCTGTGGGTAGGGACTTACAGACCACCCTGTACATTAAAAAGGAACCACACATGGCACTTCCAGGTGTGACAGAGGGGGTGGGGTGGCCACTTGAAATGGTGCTGAGGGCTGGATCTGGCCCACAGGCCATAGGTTGGGAACCCCTGGAATAAAAAATGGATTATGTAGTGATAATTATTTATTTCTAGAAGGCAAGAAAAGATCAAATAATGTATCCTAGAGTTATTCCAAATAAATCCAAGTTGTTTGATCCCCCCCCCCCCCAATGATGTATCAAAAACATAGGAAATTGAGTATGGAATACCAGTACTGTCTTGAGTTTCAACACATTTGATGTGTTCTGTGAGTATGAAAAGGGTGAAAGAGTGGGAGGAAAATGTATGCATCCACCATTCCATCCCTAAAATCTGCTTTCCAGTACAGAAGATAAATTACTCAGGGAAGTGTCCTTGACATATGCTAAATAAGCAAGATTAAAAAGAAAATGAAGTGATTACTGTTGTGTTTAGCATGAGCCCCTCTTCTCGTGAACCTTATTTGTAACCCAATATGCAAAATCAGTATGCACAGTGTTAACTCAAATGTACTGCAGTGCACAACCCAATATATATTTTACAATGATTGTAATGGCCAGAATATAGTGCAACAATGAAGAAACTTAAAAACAAAATAAAAACTAATTTTGGGACAGAAATGTTTGGCCAATAATTATACAAATGATAACAGGCAAGACAGCATCCCTTGTGTTAAAAAAAATTGCATTAAGAAATACTGAGAAAAGTGAGCAAACAGAATACAAGTGCCAGTCAACGTTGAGATAAAACTGTCAGCATTTCTGGTTGTGGGGAGCAATATGCATCAAACATCTCAATGTCTTGGTGTCTAAGGGTAAAATGTGGTATCTGAAATGACAGGCTTCAAAGGAAATAAGTTGGTATTCCTACATTGTTCATTCATTGAAGATCAGTTGCTTTGGAAAGTAGGTATTTGAATATAAAAGAGGCAAATAAGGCATGCTTAATCTTTTCACTAATTGTTGCAATTTCATTTGATCATTTGTCTTCATACTGCCAGGTTTCACTCAGCTACACTCAGATCATGTAGCTTTTGTGCATATGCACATGCAGGTTGTTGACATGTATAATCGTCATTGATCATATATAATACAATCTATACATTGCAAAGAATGCTGTTCTGTATATTTGTTTTGTGAAACACAGCTTTGTTTACTTTGATGATAGTCCATGAACTACAGTGTCAGAGCATTGACTAGTGCTACAGAAAGGGAGGGAGGTCTAATTAACAGTTAAAAAGCAAATGTTAATAACTGCCAATTTTCTAAGTCTTTATTTCTTCATAATTTTGATTACTTTCAATATTTTTTATTAATTAAAATACAGAAAAAAGAAGAAAAATCACAATGAAAACAAAAACCTAAACAAAAGTACATGTTACTTCTATGTATAATGTTTACTTGATCAAAGTATCTCCCCTGCCTGGTGGTATTATATGAAGCACTGTCTAGTCTAGGTTTATGGTATCAGTTTCAGTAGATAAGGCCAATTCTGCTTCAGTGCCATATGCAATTTTTTTTATTTATCTAACACTTGAGCACATACCTGTACTGTATTTCACTGCCTCAAAAAGATTACATTTTAATAAATTTGTAATATTTATAGGATACAACCATTTTGGCCCTATTTTATATATTGCTCTGATTCTTCGTTAATGAAGGACAGCTTAAAAATTTCTAAATGAATGAATAAAAATAAATCTGGCTTCCAACTTTGCAACCATGTAAACTGTATCCCAGCAGTAGTAAAAATTGTATTGGGTATTGAAATTCCTTGTTTCTAATCAATTTCTAATACAGATATGCATAAGAATCGTTAGGCCTTTGACTTTGATCTTGTTCGGAGTAAGCTATCTCAGCCTCTTTGCCAATAGCAAGCTGATAAGAAAATAGGGGGGGGGAGGAATGTTGCTGGATATAAGGTCAAGATGAACTGCAAAATATTTTCCAAAGTATCCCTCCATTTTCTATGTGTCTGAGAAGAGGGTTTCTTCCTCCCCTATATCAGCTCTTTGAGTTCTGGGGAAAGTGAGACACTGAATTGTGACCAAGCCATTGTGTCTCCCATTGTGCTTCAAGCCCTTTCTCCTGCTTTCAAGTAAATTGGAAGAGGAGCCTACCAGGGGATGAACTAATCTTTAATTCCCCCCCAAAAAAATAAAAATAAAAATAATATGACAACTCTAGAGGGATGATTCCTGGTTAGTTTTTGCTGGAGCACTCCAGATCTAATTAGATCAGTGGTGGGCTCCAAAAAATTTTTACTACCACACTGTGGCCGTGGTATGGTGGGCGTGGCCAGGGGGAAATCCCTGTGTTACACCCGAATTAGTACTACTTTATTTCAAAATTTGGATGGGCAGGGCGAGCCAGAATTTCTGCTACTGGTTCTGGCGAACTGGTGCATTCCTGCTAGTGCCCACCACTAAATTAGATCTGCTAGCTAGGGGTATGCGAACATTTTAATTTGGTCTCAATTATCTGTCTTATAAATAGCGACCAATTTGCGTCTAGACATTTTGTAGTCTTTCTGTTTTGACTTCTATGTGAATGTTCTAAAATATTTCTACGTTTTCTTTGGGACCAAATAGTGAAAACAACATGAAACATGGGGAAAACAAAGGGCTCTGAATACGCTTAATCTCTACTGTACAAAGAATTTTTCTACCAGTTCCCTTCCAATCTCTCCAGGGCCATGCAATTTATTCAGCCAAAACATTAGGCTTTTCTTCCTGATGGTTAACCATACACATACGCTGCTGAAAACAAAAATGATTCAATTCTTAAAAAAAAAAAAAAAACCTCCAGATTAGGAATGTGGGATATTGTGCTTCTGTTTCCAAAGTTCAAAACACTACTGAAAGGCCTGATACTGCTACACAAGTGTGCTCATGTTGCCAGCAGGAAAATTGGATGCCAAACTTTATATAACAACGGGTATTCTGAATGTTAACAACACCGATATTGTTATGCCTGTTCCTCAGATGCAAACTAAAAAGTGATCTTTCAGTTTCAAAAACTTTGCTGTACAAATATGTTGCTTGCAAGTTTTGCAAAAGACATCCCCTTATCATTTTGAAATAAAAAGTGGGGGCTAGGAATTAGTAAAAGCTCTCATTTGTAACCAAGGCCAATATCATCGACACTATGTAAAAGAGGGACAGTGAAGACTGGCATTAAAAATCAATTCATTTGAAATGTGGTGATGAAGAGCCTTACGGACACCATTAACAACCAGAAAGAAATGTGGGTGCTCTGAACTCTCACTAGGTAAAGGTCACCCTTGCTCGAACGCCAGTCATATCCGACTCTAGGCTTCAGTGCTCATCTCTGTTTATAGCCAAATAACATTTTGATTTGGTCTCAATTATTTGTCTTACAAATAGCAACCAATCTGCATCTGCCACATGTGGCAGGAATGACTAGACACCAGAGTGCATGGAATGCTGTTTACCTTCCCACCGAAGTGGTACCTATTTATCTACTTGCAATTTCTTAATTTCTAACTGCTAGTTTGGCAGGAGCTGGGACAGAGATGGAAGCTCACTCCATCATTCAGCACTCGAGTCTCAAACTGCTGATCTGTCAACTTTCCAGTCATCAAGTTCAGTGTCTTAGCCACTAAGCCACTGCAGTCCCTAACAAACTCTCACTAGACTAGAGCAAAAATAAATAAATTGGGATTATTTTACCATGCACATATAATGAGCATATAGAACTGACTAGAAGAGACAGCATTGCTCGGAAAAGCAGTATAGCAGTGCAGTAGAAAGAAAGAAGAACCTAACATGACTTGGGTTGACTCCATAGAGATCTGAGGTGAACTTACTGGAAAATACAATGTTGCTAGGAAGTGGGAATGGCAGTTGGAAGCAAAAGCAATTTAACATGAGAGGCTGTTGATTTGCAAGATCTGCAAAGTTGTTAATGATAGGATATTTTGTGTGACAATTGCTATTATATCTGAATGAGGCCTTTGATAAAAATATTGAACAACAAATATATTAAATCTATTAACATAGACTGCCTTATTTAGGATTGATCACAAAACAGTGCTGAGAGCTGCAAGAGGTGGGACATCTGCAATGCTTTTGTCATTCACTGTAACCCAGAATTATATTTCAAGCTAATGCAAATTAACCCCGTCCTTCCTCTCCAAGGTGTAAGTCAGCCACAGGCCTAATCAGGCCCATGCATATCATATCAGGGCTCCCTTACTGTGTCATCGGCTAGAGGGGCTTGCCTCCATGTCCGCTCCAACCCTGTGGAACCTCCTGCCAGGAGAACTACAGCTACAGATGGAATTGCTGCCCTTTAGGAAAGGGCTCAAAACCTGCCTGGCAGGGCAAGTGTGGGGGGCCGATGGGGAAATGGCCCCCGTGCCCATTGGCTCTTCTAAGATATAGTGTCCCTCCTGTACTAATGGGTGGGTGGCTCTTTTAGCTGTTTTTAATGGACATTTATGGGTTATTAATTGTGGTTGTCTTTTTAATGGTGTTTTAAGATTATTATTATTTGTTTTGTTTTATGCTTGCTGTGAGCCGCCCAGAGTCGCCCTAGGGCGAGGAGGTGGCATACAAATTTAAATAAATAAATAAATGATAATTTAATTAATCTGGCCCACAGTGGCCATCCAGCCACCAATAGGACTGCCCCCACCACTGGAAGTCACAATACATCACTTACGTGCATTTTTTATTTATTTATTTTATTTATTTATTTTATTTATCATTCACATTTGTAAATGCCGCCCACTCAGGCAGAACCCGACTCAGGGCGGCATTACAGCAACTCCAAAAAATACATAAAAACATTATAAAACCTTATAAAACCCACCCAATAAAAAACCCACCCAATAAGAAGAAACCGACATCCACCCCCATTTAAAACCCATATCCCACTCACCCGTCCCACCTACCACACAGAGGGAAAGAGAGAGAGTCTTATAAAAGCCAGCCGGCGGGGGCCATAGTCCCGTTCGGGCCCCACACTTGCCCTGCCAGCCAGGTCTTTACTCCTTTCCTGAAGGGCAGCAATTCACTTTGAAGTCTTAGATCTGTTGGTAGGAGGTTCCAGAGGATTGGTGCGGACACGGAGAAGGCCCTCCTTCGGGTGCTAGTCAAATGTGCACCCCTCGTTGATGGTACCACCAGAGAGCCTCTCCGGTCCGCTCTGGTTGGACGGGCAGTCACTCTTGGGACGATGCGGTCTCTAAGGTATCCTGGCCCCCTGCCATATAGGGCTTTAAAGGTCAAAACCAGCACCTTAAATTGCACCCGGAGACAAACTGGTAACCAGTGCAGCTCCCGAAGCAGCGGTGAGGCATGGGCATATCGCCCACACCCCATCACCACCCGGGCCGCCGCATTCTGGACCAGCTGCAGCCTCCGAATGGTCGTCAAGGGCAGCCCCATGTAGAGCGCATTACAATAATCTAGTCGGGAGGTAACCAGAGCATGAGTGACCATAAGCAAGGAGCCCCGGTCCAGGAGCGTGCGCAGTTGGCGAATCACCCGAAGTTGGGCAAAAGCCCCCCTGGCCACAGCTGCCACTTGTTCTTCCAGCAGGAGCCGTGAGTCCAGGAGGACCCCCAAGTTGCGCACTGGGTCTGTCTGGGGCAAAACAGCCCCATCCAGTACCAAAGATGGTAACTCCTTGGATAACGTGGGGCCCCTTATCCACAGCCACTCTGTCTTGCTGGGATTTAGCCGAAGCCCATTGGCCCCCATCCAGACCCCAATGGCCTCCAGGCATCCGGATAGGATTTCAACAGCATCACTGGGGTCCCCACGGGCCGAGATGTACAATTGAGTATCATCCGCGTACTGATGGTACCGCACCCCGTGGGAACGAATGATCTCACCCAGCGGCTTCATGTAGATGTTAAATAAGAGAGGAGAGAGCACAGATCCCTGAGGCACCCCATATTTGAGAAGCCTAGGGCTGGACCTCTCACTCTCTAACCACACCGACTGGGTACGGCCCTCCAGAAATGAGGAAAACCAGGACAACACAGTGCCCTGGATCCCCAGTCCTTCGAGCTGTTCCAGCAGGATACCGTGGTCGACGGTATCGAAGGCCGCTGAGAGGTCAAGAAGAGCAAGGACGGATGGACAACCCCTGTCCCGCTCCCGCCAGAGATCATCCATCAGTGCGACCAATGCCGTCTCCGTTCCATATCCGGGCCTGAATCCCGATTGAAAGGGGTCTAGATAATCCGCTTCCTCCAGGACACTCTGCAGCTGGCGCGCCACCGCCTTCTCCAAAACCTTACCCAGAAAGGGCAGGTTGGAAACCGGCCTATAGTTGTTAAGGACAGGGCTTTTGGAAAGGCTCTACCACTTCAGGGCTTTTGGAAAGGCTCTACCACTTAAATATATAATCTTTCCCTCAAATCAGGGTTTGTGCCTGATGACTGGAAGGTAGCGAATGTAACACCAATTTTCAAAAGAGGATCCAGGGGTGATCCAGGAAATTACTGACCTGTTAGTTTGACATGTGTCCCAGGTAAAGTTATGGAAACCATCCTAAAAGATAGAATTAATAGGCACATAGAAGAGGAGGTGCTGCTAAAGGAGAGCCAACATGGCTTTTGCAAGGGAAAATCATGCCTCACTAATCTGTTGGAATTTTTTGTCAACAAGCATGTGGATAAGGGAGATCCAGTTGACATTGTTTATCTGGACTTTCAGAGGGCTTTTGACAAGGTCCCACACCAAAGGCTCTTGAATAAACCTACCAGTCATGGAATAAAGGGACAGGTCTTGTCCTGGATCAGCAACTGGCTAAGGGACAGGAAACAGAGGGTAGCACTAAATGGACACTTCTCCAAGTGGAGGGAAGTAAAGAGTGGGGTCCCCCAAGGTTCAGTACTGGGACCCCTGCTTTTCAACCTCTTCATAAATGATCTAGAAGTAGGAGTAAATAGCAAGGTAGCGAAATTTGCTGATGACACTAAATTATACAGGGTAGTGAAAACTGTGAGATAGTGTGAGGAGCTCCAGAGGGATCTCTTGATACTGGGGGAGTGGGCAAAACAGTGGCAAATGAGCTTCAACACTAGTAAGTGCAGAGTGATGCATGTGGGGGCAAAAAAAAGTACATTTATAAAGTGATGGGTTCTGAACATTCTGCAACAAACCAGGAAAGGGACCTTGGTGTCCTGGTGGACAGCTCAATGAAGGTGTCAACCCAGTGTGCCTCAGCAGTGAAAAAAGCAAACTCAATGCTAGGGATCATTAGGAAGGGTATAGAAAAGAAGTCAGCAAGTGTCATTTTGCCTCTTTATAAATCTATGGTGAGGTCCCATCTGGAATACTGTGTACAATTCTGGTTGCCATACCTCCAGAAAGATATTATGGAGCTGGAATAAGTGCAGAGGAGGGCAACCAAAATGATTAGGGGACTGGAACACCTTCCTTACCATCTGAGGCCGCAACAGTTGGGCCTCTTCACTCTTGAACGATGGCATCTAAGAGGTGACCTGATTGAAGTTTATAAAATCATGCACTGTGTGGACAAAGTAGATAAGGAAAAACTGTTTTCCCTATCTGCACCAGCTGTAGCCTCCGAATGGTCGTGAAGGGCAGCCCCATGTAGAGCGCATTGCAATAATCTAGCCTGGAGGTCACCAGAGCATGTGTGACCATGAGCAGGGAGTCCCGGTCCAGGAGCGAATGCAACTGCCAGATGACGCGGAGCTTTGCGAAAGCCCTCCTGGCCAAGGCTGCCACCTGATCTACAAGTAGCAGGTCCAAATCCAGGAGGACTCCTAAGTTGCGTACCGGGTCTGTCAGGGGCAAAGCAGCCCCATCCAAGACCAAAGTTGGCAGCTCCCTGGATAATGCGGGGGGCCCCATCCATAGCCACTCAGTCTTGGAGAGATTCAATTGTAGCCCGTTGTCCCCCATTCAGACCCCAACAGCTTCCAGACATCTGGATAGGACATTGACCACATCACTGGGCCGAGATGTACAGCTGGGTATCATCAACATACTGATGATACCTCACCCCATGGGAATGGATAATCTTGCCCAGCGGCTTCATGTAAATGTTAAATAGGAGAGGAGAGAGCACCAAGCCCTGAGGCACCCCATAATGCAGGGGCCTAGGGTTGGACCTCTAACTCTCCAACCACACCGACTGGGTCCGGCCCTCCAGAAATGAGGAAAACCAGGATAACACTGTACCCTGGATCCCCAATCCTTTGAGCCATTCCAGAAGGATACCGTGGTCGGCAGTATCGAAGGCCGCTGATAAGTCAAGAAGGGCAAGGATCAGTGGAACTCATCTTTGAAAGTCATCCCAGATATGTATATGTCTTGTGACTAACCTATTTTGTCTCCAGCACTGGAATTTCTGTGGAGTTCATTTCAAATTTGTTTATAGTCATATTTCAAAATTAAAATATTTACCCATATTGCATAATTCTAAATGGTGCAATGCTCTAATGAAAATAAAGAAGAGATGTGTTGACAATCAGACATGTAAATTAAAGCCAAATTTACCTTTCAATAATTAATTGAAAATGAAGCATGATGAACGCACGATACACAAAGCAGGAAAATTGCATACAGGCATTTTCCATCACTTGTGTGTGTGTGTGTGTGTGTGCTTGCGTGCGTGCATGTGTGTGTGTGTGTGTGTGTGTGTGTGTGTGTGTGTGTGTGTGTGTGTGTGTGTGTGTGTGTGTGTGTGTGTGTTTGTGTGGCCAAACTAACATTATAAGAAGATAAACTTGGTATCTAACTTGACCATAAATAAGCTAGGGTTAGGTAAAGGCCAGCCTTATTTGAAAGCCAGTTGTACCCAACTCTAGGTTACATCTCTGATTACAGGTAAAGAGCCAGCATGGTCTGCATCTGCAGATGTTTCCATGGTCATGTGGCAGGCATGATTAGACACCGGAGCACAAGGAATGCTGTTACCTTCCCACTGAAGCAGTATCTATTTATCTACTTGCAACTTTTTGCTTTTGAACTGCTAGGTTTGCTGGAGGTGGGACAGAGACAAGAGCTCACTCAGTCATGCAGCACTTGGGTCTTGAACTACTGAATTGCCGACCTTCCAGTCATCAAGTTCACTAAGCCACAGCATTCATTAAACTAGGATTAATGAGTAATGCAACCTGGAAATCCCAAACTGCTTTACTTTGGAAGTCAGTTAATCACAGGCATAAAATCTAAAGTATTATTTTCTCCACAGTATATACAGACTTGGTAGGTTTTTTAAAAAAAACTATGTCAGAAGGACACAAAGGTGCATTCTAGGTTAAAATTATGTTTGCTGGAGCAACTCCGCTCAGGGGATACCCGAATGAGACTCTTTTCATGTCCCCAAGATCTTTTCCCACAGAAGTGGTTCCTATTTATCTACTTTCAATTTCTTACTTTCAAAATGCTAGGCTGGCAGGAGCTGGGACAGAGATGGGTGCTCATTCCGTCATGAAGTACTTGGATCATGAACTGCCAACTTGCCAACCTTCCAGCTAACAAGGTGAGTTTCTTAACCACTGAGCCACTGCAGTCCCATAGACTTGGTAGTGAACGTTTATCTCTGTTAGCCATCAGAAATGTAATAAAGGTGCATGCAAAGTGTCTTTCTCATTCCACTAAGGAACTGCAGCCACAGAATTAAAGGTAAGAGTTTACAGTGTATGATGAAACTGAGTGGAATAAAAAAGAAAGCAGGATTGCTGTACCTTTAGTGGTCATGTGACATATAAGGGAGTCTTCGCAAACACGGCTGTGCGGAACGAGGAACCTTTGCCATGCCTCCCTTCCCTTGAGTGGAAGGGGTCACCGACAGGGAGTCAGGGATTGGGAGATAGAACAGGAGTTGGGGTTTTGTATCTTATGTTCTAAAAGTTTTTTGTGGCATAGGTTATCATTGACCCACCCGCCCACCCAGTGCTTTAGAGTGGGATAGCCGGTTGCACACCTCATTCCGAACAGCTGGGTAGGCAAATTGGAGGGTGTGGTTGAGGTTAGGCAGAAAATGCAGACAGGTCTTTGGGAGGGGGAGGGGTTTCCCTCCGAATCTGGGCCGGGTAGGGGGTCCTTCCATGTCACCAGATTGGGGGGGGGTGTATGTTGGGTTCCCTCACCTGGAGGCCCCCCTCCTCCTGGGGTATTGCTGGTTTCTCTGCGTTTTTTGAGCACCTGCTGTTTTGTTTGGTTTCCATGTTAAATAAAGGCCCAGCACATTCCAGTAGTCGGTGTACGTCTCTTATTTGGGGTGTGTGTGTGTGTGGCAAAATTCCAGCAGGTGTAGCTGTCATTAAAACCTGAAGCTTCTGAAATATCTTCTGAGCACCTATTAAAGGTAGAGGAACCCTGTTCTCTTTGTCATCCAGTCAATCCTGTATAAGATGAAATTGTTTCCCAAAAAAGAAAGGCACTACAGATCATCTGAAAATTAAATACTGCTTGCCCCCTTTTATGCTAGTGTAATGTTCCCCAAAATGTTCCTTCCTAGTTTGGTAAATTCCATCCAGCAGCTAGCATTGTTAAAATAACCTTTCCCATAAATATCTAATATTTCTGCCTGAAGCTGTTTTATTCACTGGAACCAACCCTGATAATGGGCTACATCAGTGGCAGGAGTACCATCTAGAAAGCATCTGTTTTACAAACCAAGGCGAGAAAGGTTAGGAAATAATGACTCAAATCATTTTGGTTTCCATAAACCAAATTATAACTTCCCACCCATTCCACATCTAGAAAGAAACCAGTCCTGCCACAGTTCTTAGGGGATACATGTGTATGTGATTTGATGTGTGTATGTGTGTGTCTCAGAATTGTGTTGGAGATGTTTTAATTACCAGGAAGGATGTTCTGAAAGTTATCATTTGGATTATGCTAAACAACAGAATTTTGGTCATAGTTTTTCTCTCCCTCCCAACAAATTCCAGATTTTTCTCCCTTCCCTGTGGAGGCTTGGTTCTTCCCTAATCCCTTTTCCTTTATCAGTCTCCAGGGGGCACAAATAATGGCAGGTGGATGGCAATTAGAAAAATCATGGACTTTTGACTAGACTTGGCTGCTCACCTGTATCCTATTCGTGGCTGTCATAGCAACTGTTATTTGTTGGCTACTGTCTTGTTATGCTGCTAAATAAGTTGTATTACCTAATAGCATATGGGTAAGAAGTCAGTTATGTGGATTTAATGTGGATTTACCAAATACACATTTCTCTGTCTTGCATATGTATCAGAATGAAGTTATTCTGTTTTTCACAATAGACCCTGTAATTCTTGCATGGGAATCTCTAAATGCTTTGTCAGCTCTGATAGTCTGGGCTCTGTATATAGTGATCAAATTGTTTTCATTGCTCTGGAGATTTCTGTGTTTATATCCCATCCAAATTGGTGCAAGCACCACTCTGTGTGGCATATAACAGTGAACAGAGAAACTACAAAACAATCCAAATAAAATCAATAATAAACATTAATAAAATACCTACCTAGATGGCATCCAACAAATTTTACATCGTAATATGGTTAATAACCTTCATTCTCTATTCACAGCAGCAATATAACTCTCGTCAACAAATAAACAAATCAAAATTAAATTAAATCTCAATTAATTAATTCACAATCCATTTTTTCCTAAACCATAAATGTGAGATTGGAAGATCGACAAAGGACTTCCTGATAAAGAGTTTGTTAATAGTAATTTTTAATTAGCACAAGTAATTGACTCGATTATGTGACTTAACAACAACAACAACTGACACCAATGATTAGAATGATAATCTTCAGACCCAACTGAATATAAATTGCAAGCAGCAACGGCAACATTTGATCTTGATATAGTGCAAAAAATTATTTTGAAACAAGACTGCAAAAAACCAACAGAACTATTGTTTACTTTTTTATTATTAAAAGTATTTATAGGCCACTCTTCTATGACATTTGCAGTGCCCAAAAGGCTTGTAATTATAAAACCCAAGAGAAATTAAATGAAAAACAGCACAACACAGTAAGAACAGAGATGGGTGCAGCAAGGAACAAAAACAGAGAAACTACTAAAAAAGATAAAGTTTGGCATGAGAGGAACTCTTATGAATAACTAGCAAGGGTTGCCTGGCGTTGCCGGGCTTTTTCCCCCGTGTGTTTTAATAAAAAATGAACCAATTTTATTTTTGCAATAGTTTTACATTGTGTTGGAAGGTTAAATTGTGTTAATTTTTTTTAAAATTGCTTAGTCTGTAATTTTAATTTTTTAAATGTTTATTTATGTAAAATTTGTTTGGCTTGGCTGTTATTAACTGTGATCTGCTTTTTTGGGTTTTTTTGAGGATTAATAAAAGAAGAAAGTATTATATAATTTTTTCAAATTGTTTTATGTAAGCGAATAATGTTTTAGTTTTTTGAATTTTTTTAATTAGTTGTACCTTAGGTAATAATTTTAATAATGTAAAAGTAAATGTTTTTTACATTCAATGTTTTTAAAATGTGTTTAGATGTTTTGAGTTTAAATTTGAGTTATAACTCAGCACAGGATTTTTAAAAGTTTCTATTGTATTTTATTGACATATATTTGTGATTTGTGTGAAAGTGTGTTTAGTGTAAATTTTTTTTACTTGTTTTTATTGGTGTGACCTTTTGTGTAAAATTGTGAATTTGTGTTTTGTTTGGGGCTGTTGTGTGTTTTTGAATTGTTTTTACTATTGTGGCCAGCAGGTGGTGCTGGTAGGGGTTATTGTATTTTGACTTTTTTTTTCTCCTGGCCTCTGGGTGGAGCTTCTTCTGGTAAGTAGTGTCTTTCTTTATTCATTTCTTTTCCAGTCCTGGTGGAGGTAGCACCTCTTTTGGTAAGTTTGCTTGTTTTCTTTCTTTTGTGTGTGTGTGTGTGGGGGGGAGGGGGGTTGGAATTTGTATTTGTTGTCTGTTTGTTTTGTTTTTGATTGTGTCTTTGTTTACTTCGTATTGTTTTTGGTGTTTTTGTTTTTGTGTATTTTTGGATGTGTTTGAGTGTTTTTAGTAATTTTTAAAAATTATTTGTTTGGTGGTGGGGAAGGTATGTGGTCATTGGGGGTTAGGAAGGGTGGGCTAGGTGGTGGGGAGAGGGGCATGGTCATTGGGGGTTAGGAAGGGTGGGTTAGGTGGTGGGGAGGGGGGCATGGTTGTTGGGGGTTAGGAAGGGTGGGCTAGGTGGTGGGGAGGGGGGCATGGTCGTTGGGGGTTAGGAAGGGTGGGCTAGGTGGTGGGGAGAGGGGCATGGTCGTTGGGGGTTAGGAAGGGTGGGTTAGGTGGTGGGGAGGGGGCATGGTCGTTGGGGGTTAGGAAGGGTGGGCTAGGTGGTGGGGAGGGGGGCATGGTCATTGGGGGTTAGGAAGGGTGGGTTAGGTGGTGGGGAGGGGGGCATGGTCGTTGGGGGTTAGGAAGGGTGGGCTAGGTGGTAGGGTGGGGGGCTTTATTGTGTTATGGTGCTTTGTTTGTGTGGAGTCGTGAAAGTAGATCGGGGTTTCCCCTTTAATATCAGTGGGTGGGAGGTTGCGACGCCCCTCTCCGCTGGCTCCCCTGGGGTTGGGAGGTTTGTGGGGACAAAAGAGGTATGTCCCCCCAACTCTTCTGGACCCAGTAGACCAGGCAGAGTGGATCGATTCCCTCCCCCCTCCTTAAAACAACTCCGTTTTTAAAGAGAAGAAAAGACGGAGTTGTTTTAAGGAGGGGGGTGGGAATCGATCCCCTCTCCCTGGTGTCCTGAGTCCAGAAGGGTTTGGGAAACATACCCCTTTTGTTCCCACAAACCTCCCAACCCTAGGGTAGCCAGCGGAGTGGGGGATCGCAACCCCCACCCACTGATATTAAAGGGGAAACTCCAGTCGGGACCTTCAGGCGCTGTTGGTGAGGGAAAGAAAGCCGGCTGGTGTTTGCTTGGCTGTTAGGCGGTGAGTTGTTTTTCTTTTTCATTTTTCAGGCACCGGTATCCTCAGCGTTCTGCGCGCTCATGGCACGCAGGATGCTGGGGCTTGTAGTAATGGGTTGGTGCTTTGTGTTCGTGCTGCGTTTTTTTAAAATGCTTTTCTTTTGATTGGCTGCGGCGCGTTTCCGAACGCTGCGCCATGCGAGAGCCTCTCAGCCTGATTGGCTCTGGTGCGGCGCGGCACAAGGAATGTTGGGAAGTGAAGTTGTTTCCCTTCCTTCGCGTTTGTGGGGCTGTTGCCCCACTGCCGGTTTTCTCAATCCTTCATTGACCTGCGTACCCAGATCGGCCGTGTGCACGAAGGGTGAGTGCAGGCAAGTAGGGCGAGGCATAGCAACCTATAGCCAGTTCCAACGGTTAACCCTTGGATTTATAGGTTAAGATTCTTCTCAGTGATAATTAACAATTGTGAGCCATCAAATAAATTCCAACTTATAGCAACACTTTTCAAGGTTTTCATTTGCAGAGATTATTCTGAAGTGGTTTACCTTTTCTTTCTTCTGGTGACGTCCTGGGACTGTGCAGCTTACCGACAACCACATAACATGGCCCTCCTCCCTGGAGGCACAGTGGGGAATCAAATTCCCAACCTCTGGCTCCACAACCAGATACCTAAATCACCACATTTATATTGGTGCAAATTTCAGTTCACAACTTTGCTTTCACATTAACACTCATGCCTCTGGCCTACACAATCCTGGGATTTGTAGTTTGACAACTAGCAGTTTGGTAAGTACTAGTTTGGTAACACTGCCATGGTTTAGTGGTTAAGACCCTGAGCTTGAAGACTGGAAGGTCGGGGTTCAATACACAAGTACTGCATGGGAGTGAGTGGAGTGGAGTGAGCTCCCATCTCTGTCCCAGCTCCTGCCAACCTAGCAGTTCAAAAGCAAGAAATTGCAAGTAGATAAATAGGTACCACTTCTGTGGGAAGGTAAACAGTGTTCCGTGCACTCTGGTGTCTAGGCATGCCTGCCACATGTCCATGGAAATGTCTGCAAACGCAGACAGCGATGGCTCTTTGGCTATAAACAGAGATGAGCACTGAACCCTGGAGCTGGATACAACTGGCTTTCAAGCAAGGGTGACCTTTACCTTTACTAACTAAAATTCTCTTCTGTAGTATCGAGGAGAACAGCAAGAGCCCTGTAGCAAAGTATTTTTAGCACCTCACAAAAGTACAAATCCTAAGACAACATAGTGTAGAAATATGGTTGCAAAAGTGGCATCTGCTGTAATCATCTACTGCAGATGCCCTTGCTTAAAGAAAGTTGGAAGAAATTGGAAGATTGTGACTGGGGACAAAAAGTATTGAAATAGTTAACAAAGAAGTGTCATCAAACAGGAAACTAAAAATCTGAAGCCAAAGGTTTGAGTGACCCTGTCGAAAAAGTTTACAGAGAAGGAAGTCCTGACTATGGCTGTACATGTACAGATTTGAATCAGAATGAAAGCTGGACCTGAGAAAACATTCAAGAAAATAGCTCTTTTATGTGAATGATGCCTGGGGTAGGGAGAGAAGGAGCGAGAAAGCCTGTGCTTTAAAAGTGCAAATAACTTTAGAAACGTGGTTAAAAACTAAGCATGTGCAGCCGTTTGGGCGGGGTGGGGTGGGGAAAATGCCCACTTAAAACAAAGCAGGGATCTTTGTACATTACTAGAATATTTAGAACTGGTTCAATAAATCTCCAATCCCATGGGTTAGGAACCCTCCTCCAAATCACTGATGTTTACTAAAATATTTGGAGTTTTTTTTAATTGTTGACAGTAATACTTGGCTCCAGTTTTTATGATAAAAGAAAGAAGCATCAAGGGAAACCTGAAGCACTGGTGAAAGCACTGGCAAGAGATAAATCATCAGGAGTAGATGTAATATCAATAGAATTATTTCAAGCCATAGAGACTGAATCTGTCAAAATCAGGGCCATAACCAGGATTCTAGATATGGGTGGGTGGGTGGATGAAAATATATATAGCCCACTCTGGGCACTGCCTAGCTATGGCCCTGGTCAAAATCCTAAGAAGAATATGCCAATAAATATGGAAAACAAAATGATGGCCCCCAGAAGAGTTTAAGATCAGCATGGGTCATCAGTTTATGCATGTAACGTGCTTAACATATGGTATATCTCAAGCACTAGAGAGCTAATGTAGTATAGGGAATAGTGTCCGAGTATCCCCACCTGACCATGGAAGCTCACTAGAGGTGGCAATAGTAAACCAGATAGATTCTTCAAGACATCTCATATACCTTCAAAAACCCCTTTAGAGTTGCCACAGTGTTGACTATGCCTTGTGAAAACAGAAGAAGATCAACTAAGGAACCAAACTGCATGCTAAAGTCCAGTGGAGGCAAGTTAGTCTTGGTGATCCTGTTCTTTGCCTATCCATACTGGGCCTTTGGCCATATTGACATCTAGCAGTGTAAAACTCCAAGGTATAACAAATGTCCTGAGAATCATCACTCCACCACCCACCAATACTGAGTTAGATTTAAGATTTGAGCTGTACATCTCTTGCCAGGCCTGAAGCCTGCCTTTTCTGGAATTAGAAGTTCAATTCTATGGGCTAGATGATTTAATATCATTTGCTCAAAGACATTTTATAAATGGCATAGTAGAGAGATTCGCTTGTAGCTTTTGGGATCTGATAGTCCTTGATGAACTATCAAATTTTTACTGAATTTGGCTATCAAAATTGTCAGTTCTGTGAAGAAACATACTCTACATGGTTTCAGATTACAGCACAACCTAAGTTAATGAGCGGCTTGGATAACGAGAAAATTGCTTAGTGACAGGAAATCGTACCCTCAGATAACAACTTTATTCCACATAGTGAAATAACATTCCCCCGGGTGCAGTGCATCTGGGAGGGTTTACAGCAGGAGTTCCCAACACCGGAGGCGTGGTAGCTCCCAGTGCTTACCTTTTCAGGGGTGGTAGATTGTGGGGGACATTTTAGGCATGATTCCACTCAATTTCGTCAGCTGGGAAGCGGGTTTTTCCCTCAACTTCCAGGTGACAGGGGAGTTTCAGTGTTGCCCTGAACCCAGAAGTGGGGAAAAAACACTTTCCAGCTAAAGAAGTGCAGTGGAACTGTACCGAAAATGTCCACCGCAACTCACCGAAGACACCAAGCTGCACCACCCATGATCTGACGCCACCTCCACTGTACCCTGATGCATCAAAGACAGCAAAAGCTGCACCACCCACGATCCAGCACCAATTCTGCTGTCGCTGAGCAGTGCGGCTGTTGCTGGGTGGTGTGGCTTTTGCTGTCTTCAGCGCTTCCCACCCCTGCCATGGTTTGGCACTCCACATTTTGGAACATCAATTTCTCAAGCAGTTGAAAGGTAGGTAGCTGATCTTCATCTTTTGCATGTCTTTTAATGTGTGTTTTGTAACAGTTTTGGGATTATTATTTTTTAAAAAATGGACCTTTGGAACAGAGGTTTTGTTTTTCAACCGCATATCACACAAGTATTTCATATTACAACAGGTCCCATGGAATGCATTAATTGCATTATTCAAGGTACCACTGTATATCACAAACCTCTTTTATTTTACATGAATGTACGCTTGTCTTTTACAATGGACATGTTTTCAAGATTTTTTTTTTTGAACTGAAGTGGAATTTTTCCACAAGTAGTAGAAGAAAGAACATTGTACATTGCTGATCCAAACATTTCCACATTCAGGTCATACCACATGGACATTTTCAGTCTTTGAAGAACCTATATTTGAAGTTCAGGAGAATAACGCAGTGGGAAAGAACACAATGTTTCCATAAAGACATTAATGGAACAAGATTCTGCGTTGGAAATTATACTCAGATGTGTAACTTTTTATCTTTCTTAACACAGTTTTTTTAAAAATAGGATGAAAATAACAAAGTTGTGTTTCATCTGGCCTGCTAGGCTGACTAGCCCCACTTGCTATTTTCCAGACAGCTCTTTTGGCAAACCTATTCATCAGCATATAATCCATTCAATGTTGATGTCAATTGATTATAGAAGTAATAAAAGAACAACTACTCAAAATAAAGTACAATTTAAGTGTATTGAAATAATGTGAAAACTCAAATTTGGAAGAAATTTGGAGGAAATATTTCCCAATTTACTGAAAGACTTTTAAAGTTTGAACCAACTAAACTGAAATAAGAAGTCTACTAGAATTTGAAAAGAATATGCACTGCACACTTCTACTTGCAGATTTAGAATTTTCCAACTTCTTAATAAATGCAGAGTTGTCCATCACATGAATCTTGTTTTTGTTTCCACTATTTCTTTACCTAAGTTACTTTTGCATTAAGTTTCTATGAGAAGAAAACTATTGTTTCTTTTTAAAAACTCTTACAAGTATTTTCAAATGTTTATTTAACCTGAAATGACCCAGAAGTATGCAATTTTGCAGGGATATTAACAATTCTTCAATTTTAATATCTGGGTTGATCATTTTTTAAAATGGTTTTGAAAGTTTGATTACCATATATACTCGAGTATACGCTGAGTTTTTTGGCCACAAAAAGGGGACCCAGCTTATACTCAGGTCAATGACCACAAGGGTCCTAAGACTGTGCCGGATTGAAATATGCCAACAATTTAATTAATTTTACCATATTTCCATGTATTTTGATTATTGAAACTCACTAGCAGCTGCTGTGTTTTCTACCCACAGCTTATACTCGGGTCAATCTATTTTCCTGGGTTTTCAGGTCAAAATTAGGTACCTCGGCTTATTCTCGAGTATATACGGTAGTTGTTTCACAAATATCCTGAAAGGTAAAACACTGTTCTATGTAGCTTCTATTGATTTCCCAACTAAAATAATTGCTTTGGTTAATATCTCTAAATTTATTTCTCCAGGATGCATTGGGCCCACCCACAATTAGCCTTTAGTGGTGCCTCAGATAAACTTCAATTATAAAATCCTTTCCTTCTGGCTGCAAATTAAGTTGTTATAAATATTTTTGAAATAACAGCTAGAAACATACATTTTCACAGATACTGTCGATTTCTAAGGTTAAGAACTAGAATAGGTTATATCTTAATAGAATGGATTGTACAGTTTATGTTTATATAATTTATATTAAATAATTTTTTACTGAACGGACATTGAAAAGTTCACACCAATGCTGTCAGAATAAGCATTTTAAAGTATTAAATCAATTAGCAATAACTCCTTGAGTAGTTCATGTAAAATGAACATTTCAGCAAAGTTTTACATTAAGCCCACCACAGAAAGCACACAGAATTGTGCATGATTCTACCTGTACAATAAATATATCTTTTACCATGGCAAATATTTGTTCAGCATTTCTGTAACTATCCTATATAGAATAGTAAGAGGGACATAAATGTATCGATGAATTGATTAATGAACCTTCTGCTCCTTAGCTCAAGCCGTTAATTGCACACAGAGGGAAAATCAATGGCAAATTGATATGCCAAGATATTGGCATATCCATTAGAAAAACTAGTCCATGATAAATTTCCCCCCTAGATGTTACTACTGTAGAGGATTAAAATATTCAGCTTTTCAATAATTAAATAAAATCTCTACATTTAACAGAAAGAGTGAAATAAAAAAGAGGACCAAATAATGTACAGTTTCTCAGTTCAATCTAGGTCTTTCCCTCCAATCATCTTGGTTTTCTCAGAAGTTTCCTGGACATTCTAGTGCTGTGATGCCTAACATTGGCACTCCAGGTGTTCTTGAACTTCAATTCCCTGAAGCCCTGATCAGCACGAGTGCTGACTTGGGCTTCTGGGAATTGTAGCCAAGAACACCTGGAGTACCAAGATTAGTCATCCCTGTTCTAGGTTAGTCATCACTTTTCCAAATGCAAATCAGGCAAATTCCATTGTATTCAATAGTTCTTATGGATAAGTAAGCATGCATAGGATTTTATTCATAACTAGCATAGGTTGCCCGGCATTGCCGGGCTGTTATAAAATGTGTTTAGATGTGTGTGGTTTTTTTTTTTTGGGGGGGGGGGAGGGTTGAGTAAAAAATAAACAGAGGATGCTACAAATGTTTATTATTTTTTTATTTAACATATTTTTTTAATTCTGTAAACTTTTGATTAATTCTTATTTTTTGAGTTGTTTTTACTCTTGTGGCCTCTAGGTGGGGCTGTTAGCAAGAGGGCTGCTTTTTATCTTTTTGACTTGTTTTTAATCTTCCAGCCTGCAGGTGGGGTTGTTAGTAATAGTGTTAGATCCTTTTTTTTGTTTCACTTGTTTTTTCTCTCCTGGCCTCTAGGTGGGGCTTCTTCTGGTAAGTAGTATTTGTTTCTTCATTTCTGTTCCGGTCTCATGGAGGGAGGACATGCTGGTGAGTTCTCTGTTTTTCTTTCTTCTGGGTTTTTTCTTTGTTTTGTTTTTGTGGTGGTGGGCTAGGAGGTGTTTCTGTTTGTTCTTTTGTGGTTTGGTTGGGTTTTAGATTTATTTAATTGGTTTGTTTATTTCTGGTTTGTTTCATTTTTTGTGATTTTGTTGGTGTTTATTTGTGTAATTTGTGGTAGTTGTGTTGTTAGAGTTAGGTATTTTCGTGTTGTAGGTAGGTGCTTTTTCTGTGCTTTTCTGGTATTGTGGATGTTTTTGTTTGTGGATTTTGTTGTTTACTTTTTGTTTATTAATGTGTTATTTATTTATTTGTGTTTTATTAATTTTGGTGTTTGGCGTTTTTGGTAACTGTTTGGTTTTGTTGTTGTTGTGTATTTTTGCATGAAGAATGGGCTGCCTGTCCGTTCCTCTTTTCCCCATTGCTGCTTTAAATTTTGGTTTCGATGCAGCAATGGGGAAAAGGAGCAGCCGGCAGTCAGCTCGATCTTCCCCCGGTAAGGTTCGTTAGGTAGGTCGGGGGAGAAGGAGGCAGAGAAGAACTATCTGCCTTACAATGGTTCTCCCCTCTCTGTCTCCTTTTTCTCCTAGCTTACCTAACTGGAGATCGGCAGGCAGCAATCAGTAAAGGGTGGTGCTCTTCCTTGCAGATTGCTGGCTGCTGCTTTTGTATTACCTCCACCTCTGTTTCGTGTTAGTTCTCGAAACAGTGGTGTCGGAAGTACAAAGGCAGCAGCCAGTCATTTGCCAGAGAGAGTGCCTCCCCTGACGAACTGCTGCCTGCTGGTGGTATTTTTTCCACCCCAGCTCAACTGACCTTGAGGCAAGCGGTGGTCTTGCCATGTCTTTGGCGGGGTAGCATGGAGGAGAGGGAGTCCCTCTTCTCCCCTTTGCTCCAGGAAAGAAGGCCGGTGGCTGTCTTGCTGTGGGTTTTTTTGGGTTTTGCGAGGCCATGAGGTGCTGCGTCCGCCATCGACGGACTTGCACTCCCATTGCAGGAGGCCAGCATAATTTTGTTTTATTTTTCACACGCTGGCTTTTTCAGCATTCTGCGCAATCACGCCCTTCAGCCTGAATGGCTGAAGTGCTCACGGCACGTAGGATGCTGGGACTTGGAGTTTTGTTTGTTTTGTTTGTGTTTGTGCAGCGGTTTTTTCTGCAGCTTGATTTCAATTGGGCGTGCCGCGTTTCCTAATGTTCTTTTTGCTCGCGCCTCTCAGCCTGATTGGCTGAGGTGCGGCACGGCACAGAGGATGTTGGGAATTGAAGTTGCTTCCCTTTGTTCGCATTTGTGGGGCTGTTGCCCCACTGCCAGCTTTGGCAACCCTGCAGTACTCTGTGGGCCGGGTTCGGGCGAGTGCAGGAGGCTTGTTACGGGATACTGTGGACAGGTGCGGAAGCGTATGCCGAATTCCAATGGTTAACGTCTGGATTTCTAGGTATAGATTACAAACAATGACATATCATTTATACTTTTCATATCATTCCAAATTGCATGTGCAGATTGCCTGCCATATCTGCAGGTTCAGTGCCTGCAATTTTTTCAATTGAAAACAATTCTGAAATAACTACAGTATGTATTTTATGGTGCATTACCAGAGCTGTCTGCAATGTAATGTTTACAAGGAATGGAGGCAGACATTTTGGAACTCTCATGTCAAATGATTGAGGCATTTGAAACCCCTCACCCAATTCAATGACTCAGGTACAATAGAACCTCAGATAAAGTCCAAACTGTGTTCCACAAGTTTGGACTTTATCCGATTTTGGACTTTATCCAAATTAAATGGGCGATGCATCAGATAACGTCCAAAAATGGACTTTATCCGAGGTTTCTATACCAAATACCTCGGATAACGTCCATTTTTAAAGCGGTTTTGGACTTTATGCGATATATCATGTGTACATGAAAACCGTGACTTTATCCAAATCAAACTTTATCTGAATCAGACTTTATCTGAATCAGACTTTATCCAATGTACCACTGTATATGTCTTAAATATATGGTTTGCTGTTATCTGTACTTCCTTTTAAAAAAATAATTTTATTAATTTAATAAACATAATAAAAAACAATATATCATACTAAAAAGATTATCTCAGTTATAATGGGTATAACTCTTGTTTCTACTCCTATAATCTATATTCAAACCTATTATTTCTAAACATTTTCTTCAATCACGTATAAAACTATAGTATATTATTCATTTACCCAATTCTTATTTCTTAATCTCTCGAATTAATTAAAAATAAACATTTTCACCCAAGTATTATCTGTACTTTTATGTATCTGCCCAAGGTCTCAAAATGCATCCCTCTGTGGGGAGATCTTTATCAGAGCTCTGAATATATTTGCAATATATATGTGAGTAAAGAAAGTAATTTTCCACAGTTTTATTGGCTTTCAAATGGAACATTTTCTGCTGAGTGACCCTTTTTCATTTTAGCTTAATACCTGTCAAATTTAGCTGTCTGCTGATTTAAATTAGCAAGTGCAATAAGTGCTTTTGTACTGTCTGAACCTATAAACATTTTAATAGTGCTAAGAGCCATTTCCCCATCAACCACATTAATAAGGGTGTATGTGTGTGTACAGTTCTGAACTTGATTAATGCTGATGGAACAACAGGAGATTATAGTAGGAAAAACATTTTTCTTGCAGTAATTGCCACAATTCTAATTATTTTGTAAATAAAGCAACTAACATATTCAGTGTTTAGGGAGGCTTTCCCCTGATAATTGCACTAATAACAATTCTTCAGGCAGACAGACAGAGACATGTTCCTTTGTAGGTTTAATATATCCCCTCAGTGTATAGAATAGGATGGCATGAGCTTTTCCAGTTATTCTGGTCAAAGTGTGTACTTTTGATAAATGTTTTATTTTGGCTAACAGAAGTTCAAGCAAGAATTCCACAGCCAACACTCTCTAGTTTCTGTGTGTCTCCTTCCTGTTCTTGCTTATATACATGGTTTATACAACACCAGAATTTTTACTTTTGCAACTTATTTCAACACTTGAGGCAGGATTCATGTCAGGTACAGCCTCTGGACAGGAACTATTCCCATACCTGTCAAGTGTCCCGTACTGGCCAGGAAATCCCATATTTTACCCCTCTTTCCCCCTCTGTCCTGCCATCATCTCAAATTTGGAGCGGCCAGAGGGGTGGTTACTGTGCATGCACACTCATCAGAGGCGGAGGTGCACATGCGTGATGGGTTTCTGCACATACACAAAGGGTTTCTGCGCATGCGCGAAGGGGTTTCTGCGCATGCACGAAGGGGTTTCTACACATGTGCAAAGGGGTTACTGTGCATGCACACCTGTCAGAGGTGGAAGTGCGTTTGCATGAGGGTTTTCTGTGCATGTGCGCGCATCAGAGGCAGTGGTGCTTCCCGTATTTTCCCAATCGCATCTTGACAGGTATTACTATACCCTAGGTCAGTGATGGTGAATCTTTTAGAGACTGAGTGCCCAAGGAGGAAGAGGCAGTACGCAGGCATGCACCATGTGCCCACATGCCCATGTGGTGTCGCCGGCATACCTCCAGCGAAGTCACATGGTTGCATGCACCACACTCCACTTGAAATGGGCCGGTGAAAATATGTGTGCACCTGCCAACCCCCGCAGGTGCTCCCCACCCCTGGGTGCTCCTCATCCTAGTGCAGGTGCTCCCCATCTCTCACGAGTGTTCCCAACCCCCTGTGGGGCCTCCTCCCACAAGAACTCCCCCCCCCATGGAATGATTTCAATAACATTTATTGAATTCAAAAGGGCAGCCAGACGTCTCTCACTCAGGAATAAGAGGGAGAAGCCCTGAACAAAACATTTAACCATTATTTATATCTTCTATGGGTATGTTACATATCTGCCTCCTCCCATCTCAGTATTTGTTGATTCCAGATATTCCAGCAGTTTGGTGTTCAGAAACTGGAGGCTACAACCAGCATAGTGAAATACAGCTCTTTTATTTCTGGGGTCTGAACACAACTTGGAGGGGAGCAATGGGGACTTATATACACATTTAACTTGATACAAAACAGTGGGAATAAAGATTATTGGATGATTTGAACGTATGTTACAAGAGTATATACATTTGACAGCTATACTGCGTGCTTCTCGGCGTTTGAACTGTGCGCGCTTGAAGTCTCGTGATATTACAGCGTGGCTGTTTGACATGTAATTTATGCAGCTTTTGCGGCAGGCAGAGTGGCCATTTGAAATGCAATTAACACAGTTAGACATACATAACAAGCAGTTAATTGCATAACATATACATGACTTTACAGAAACACAAAATTCCTGAAACACACAAAATGGCTGAAATATAAAATGGATTCAATTTGGTTCTGTCACTATGAGGCCAGTTGCAGCAGTTGCTCTCCTCAATCCAAGGGTAGCCCTGATGAATATCTCACTTCTGAATGACCATAGACAGACCTTTCAAGCCACTTCTGCCTTAAATCATGATGGGGGGCAACCCTGGTTGATGGGGTACTACAGCCCTAAAAGTATGTCCAATAGTTGTGACTAGAAATCATGGATGCCCAAAGAGCACTGAAGGTTCTGTAAGGCAGTGGGTCTCAACCTTATGTCCTACCACTCATGCTGTCAAGAAACCTGAGTGATACTGTGATAAAATAATAAAAAGGCTGTTCTTTACAGTAAAGGTTGTTGTTATGTTTGTAAGCATTTGCTATTAGTTATCAAGCAATGGAAACAGATGGGCATGGGACTTGGGACCCATCTTCGAATCAAGCCTGAGGGTGGATACGTAAATGATTCTTAGATGTAACCATCAGACTTTAGCCCCATACCAAGAATAAGAAGACACTTTCAGCTTATCTCCAGAAAAGAGACTTTTGAAACCGGCTACACTTGTATGGTGTTAATTAGACAAATAATCTTAGCTGAGTTTTAGAACTGAGGAAAAACTGCCTTTGCCTTCCAGAAGGTTCTGAGAGGACCAAAGCCTAATTGGTTACTGGCATGGAAAACACTGGAATTAGGACCTTAGTATATATGAGTTTAGAAATTACTTTCCTTTTCTTGGCTACCTTGGGGGGACCCAGTGCTCTCTTGTCATTCTGTGTTGCTATTACTTAGACTTACAATCTGTATATGCCACAAAACTACAAAGGCCTTGATACTGAAAGTATTAGGTAGAGAATTTAGAGTTATTATTTTCTTGTGTGACCACCTGCTTTTTCCCAGTTGGGAAAACAAGCATACAGTAGAGTCTGGCTGGAGAGATTCACATACTTTTTATCTGAGTTGATGGGCTTGATGAACCACAGAAGTTGCTCTTTAAGGGAAGAGGTTTAAAAGGACTTATAGGACTCACACCAGACACCCCGCCACCACCGGATGCCCTCAGCTGGGCCAGGCCTGGAGGGAGGAGCAGTGAAGAGCAGCAGCTGTGTGGCGGGCCTGGCCATAAAACCACCACTGCTGCCACCAGATGCCCCGCCCACACCAGACACCCTCAGCCAGCCTCGGCCTGGAGGGAGGAGCAGTGAGGAGCAGCAGCTGTGTGGCGGGCCTGGCCATAAAACTGCTGCTGCTGCCACCGAGCACCCCGCCGCCACCGGATGCCCTCGGCCGGCCCTGGCCAGGAGGGAGGAGTGGTGAGTAGCAGCAGCTGCATTGCGGGCCCGGCCATAAAACCGACACCACCACCGGACGACCTGCTGCCCTCAGCCACCCTCGGCCTGGAGGGAGGAGTGGCAAAGAGCAGCAGCTGTGCAGCAGGCCTGGCCATAAAACCACCACCATCACCACTAAACACTCCACTGGACACCCTCAGCTGGCCCCAGCCTGAAGGGAAGCACAGTGAATAGCAGCAGCTGCACGGTGAGTCCAATCATAAAACCGCCGCCGCCGCTGGACATTTCTTGTGACTGTGTTTAGGATGTATACATTTCTTTCTTTCTTTCTTTTTGAAATGTTTTTGAAATGTTTTTTTCAGATTTGATTATTTGTAGTTGTTATTGTAATTATTTTGCTCTTTGTTAGCTGCCCAGAGTTGCTTTGCGGGTGGGGCAGCATACAAGCTGAATAAATAAATAAATAATGTGAACACAGCCTAGGAGAAGAGGCAATTTTGTGTGATTCATTTAGTTGGATTTCCATTGGATTGGCATATGCAGGGAGAGGATGTCTGAGTGTGTGTGATGGTGCTCTCACTTTTGAACTAAACCTGCCAGTTTTGTATTTCTTTCTGCTCCAGGAGAAACAGTTGGGGATGGTATTCATGCTAAGAGCAGATGGATTTGTTTCCTTCTGCCAGCAAATACAAACAGGCAGGCTCCCACCCTTCCAGCAGCAAATTTTTATACCCTTTCAATTATAGTCATTGGGATGAATCCCTGGTTACCATACCCTAGTTCAAAGGTGGTGAACCTTGGCATTCCAGATGTTCTTGGACTTCAATTCCCAGAAGCCCAAGTCTCTGTGAATCCATACAAATGGGGTTACTGTGCATATGCGCAGTAAAACCATTTGTGTGGATTCACAGAGACATGGGCATCTGAGAATTGAAGTTGAAGACCACCTGGAGTGCCAAGGTTTGCCATCATGACCCTAGTTAGTGACTGATGTAGGAAGTGAAGAAGGAGCTAATAGTTCCAGAATAAAACCATTACCAAAAGTAAGCAGATCTAGAGCTAATCTATTTATAGTTGGAGAGAAGGGAAGATGAGGTAAGGGAGCTGGGGGAGTAAATCTAATAATGGTAGCTTATCCAACAGGTGTATTGGATAACACACATTATTCTTGCAGCTCTATTAGCATATGTTCTGCAGAAGTCTGGTCTGGGTTGTAATCAATATGCAAATAAACTGACTGAATTATATTCTTCTTTTTAATTTACTCAAAGTGAGACAGTAGATACTATGAGAGTAAGAGTATGATGGGGACTTTACTGAAACCAAACGCAGACAGGGTGATAGTAGACTTGGTGGGCGGTTTAGCTCACTATGGAGGAATATTCAGATGTGATGGACCTTCAGAATTCAGTTTCTATTGGCTCCTCCGACTGTGATTAATGGAAAGGAATTATGGGGAGTTGGTTTTCTTTAATCCGTACTGTACTAGACATGGTTGTGTTCTTCCCTATGAATTAGTCTTGCACAATTTAGGCTTGTTCGTAGATAAGGCATTGTTAATAGATACAAAACTGATGTCTATAGATTACATGTTTTGTTCCATGTTCAAAAGTGTTTAGGATTTTATTGTTTTGTACCTTATTTGATGTATTGTTAGAAACTGTATTGTAGTGGACATGTAGTGCATATTGTAGTATATATATATATTTCTGTAATTTTTGCGGACAGAGATCTGTAATTGTACTTTTGGTGACTGATTTTTTGCTGTATTTATTGTATGTTATGTTACTGTGTTTTGTATTATTGTCCGCTATGTAAACCGCCCTGAGTCGGGTTCGCCTGAGTGAGCGGTATATAAGCGTGAAAATTAAAATTAAATTAAAAATTCCATGCTTCAATTTGAAGTGAATTTGAATATGATTTCTCACTATGGCTTGTAGGAAAAGAGCCACCCTGTATGTACCTGGGCAAGTTGTGCAGTACCAGAACATCCAAGAAGAAATGAAAGGTAAACTAATTCTAAATACTCCATACCTAGAAAATGCTGGAAAGGGTCACTTAAGTTTGAATCAATTTGACAACATGGGAATTATTGGTTGTGGAAGTCAAAAAGAAAAGGATACAATGTTTCCCCAAGGCAACAGTGACTTTATAATAGATTAGTGGAATTGAAATACAATAATGCACCACATAACGTTAAAGATTGGTTCTATGATCTTCAACATTATGCTGTTTTTAATGTTGTGTGATACATTTATCGCACAGCATTAAACCAAAGCCGGCTTCCTTTGGAGGAAGTCAGGCAAGCGCGCTCACCTGCCTTCCCCCAAAGGAAGCTGGGGATTGGACGCTCTGATCCATGGCTTCCTTTGGGGAAAGCCGGGTGAGCGCACTCGCGTATCTTACCCAAAAGGAAGCCGATGTTCGGATGCTCTGATCTGCGGCTTCCTTTGGGGGAAGCTGGGCAAGCGTGCTCACCCGCCTTCCCCCAAAGGAAGCCACGGATCAGAGTGTACGATCCCCAGCTTCCTTTGGGGGAAGGCAGACTCCCTTCCCCCAAAGGAATCTGGCGATCAGAGCGTCCAAACGCTGGCTTACTTTTGGGGAAGGGAGGTGAGCATCCGATGCCCGATTCCCTCAACCAGGGATAGGATGCTTGGGTCTACGGAGGCCCCCTTGCTGTTCCGAGGCAAGCCTCGGAACAGCAAAGGGACCTCCAGAGATCTCTGTGCCAAAGCCTCTGATCTCCAGCCCTGAGGGCTGTGGGGCAGAGATCAACATCAGGAAAATTGAGGAAAACATTTGCATCACACAACGTTAACTTAACATTGTGCGGTGCGCACGTTATCCAGGGTATTACTCTACATGTGTTGATTTTATGGTTCCGTTATATTGATAAGCTTTCAGCTATATGAAACATTTGGGCTGTGGTGCCTTAGTGGTTACGACACTGAATTTGATGATTAGAAGGTCGGCAAGTCAGCAGTTTGAGACTGAGTGCTGTACAACAGAATGAGCCCCCATCTCTGTTCCAGCTCCTGCCAACCTAGCAGTTCGAAAGAACAAAATTACAAGTAGATAAATAGATACTGCTTCAGTGAGAAGATAACATTGTTTTGTGCTCTCTGGCATCTAGTCATACCTGCCACATGGCCACTGAAAAATCTGCAGACACAAACAATGCTGGCTCTTTGGCTGTAAATGAGGATGTGCACCTCACCCTAGAGCCAGATCTGACTGGCTATCAAGCAAGGGTGATCTTTACTTATATGAAACATTAAAAATGCTGGTGCCTACCTGGTAGTTCTGACTTGAGGTTAACAGTAGCTTCAGAGGGGGATATTCATTGTAACTGCATCATAGTTCCTAAGTCATAAGTTTGAAGGCGGAAATTTTTTAAAATTCTGTATTCTTTTCAATCCCAAAATAAATTTCGAGCATTGTGCTGTTTCAACAGAGTTGTGATAGTGAGTCACCTGTGGATTAATAGGTACAAAAGATTTCCTGCAGTCCTAATTTAGTTCCCAAAGAATTGAGATACAGTGGAACCTTGGTTAATGTAATAAATGCATTCTCCAGGACATTTCTTACAGTGAAAATTGCTTTGACCGAATTTCCCATAGGAATGCATTGAAAACCAAAAAACATTAACCAAAATGCAGTTTCCCATAGGAGTGCATTGAAAACAAATTAATTTGTTCCGGGGAAAAATCTGTAAGCTGAGTCACTATTTTCTATGGATTTCCTTTTGTTATATGATTTTTATGTTAACCAAGGTTCCACTGTATTTCTTTTGTTTTCTCTTTCACATATCTGACTAATTATACTGTGATATTTACTCTGCAGGGAAAAGACACACATGAAAAATATTCCAAGTGCTTACCCAACCAAGCCATTTTGAATCTGTGGAGGAAATTCCTTGATGTTTGAGTTGTTGCAGCACTGCTAACACTACTGCTCTTTGATGTCCGATGCCTAGTATCTGTGTTGTTGGTATTCAGCATGTGTGTATGGTAGCATCTTTGTATGTGTCTCTCAGGTCCCTGTATTTATATTCAGTGGTGGGCATAAACAAAATTTCCTACCACAATGTGGGCATGGCCATGTGACTGGGTGGGTGTAGCCTGTTGGCCATGTGACTGCTCTTCGCTATAGAGCTATGAAAATAAAAGCCTCTTCTATTTTCATCACTCTATAGCGAACTTCTGAAGCCATTTCCCCTTTGTCCAAGGCTTTTCCAGGGCTCCGTTTCACCCCGAAGCGCCTTCCCAGCCACTCTTGCTCAGACATTTTAAAATCTGCCATTCCCCCTTCAATTCATCCTGCTAATAAGACATTTTAGTCGCCTACTTTTAACTGAATTAGCATATGTAAACTGACTTTCTCCCCTACTGCTTTGTGAAAGTGGCAGCATTAAGTCCATGTTGGGCTGTCAGAGTTGTGGCTAGAAAACTGTATCCTCCAGACTTTTGAAAAAGTTGTAAGTACTGTATAATGTTGTGAATTTGTAGATTACAGTGTCAAATGATGGCAATATTTATCTTTAAAATTAAAAAAGAGGAAAGTTGACAACTCATTTACAAACAACACAACATTGGTGAACGTTGTAGTATCTTAGTACTTAATAGATTAATTGGCTATTTAATTCATTAAAAGCTAAGTAGTTAATTAGCTAAACATTATAATTGGTCAGCAGTCCTTGAAATTATGCAATTCCCTCAAGACAAATGTCCTAGTAACTGTTGTTAATATGCATGCAATTATTGGAGCTTTAGGCTCCAAATGTTACATCTTAATCAAAATGGGATCTAAAAGAGGTCTCAGTGTTGCAGTGGCTTTTTCAACAGTGTTGTCATGTATTAGTAATCAGAACAGCTATGTAACCTAAAGTAATCATAATTTCAAGTGGATGTCAATCCAAAGCCATTAAAAATAATCAATATTCTGTTTATTGAAAAAGACAAAAGCAGTTAGAGTGAAATGTCATTTGTTTCAGATGTATTCCAAACAATTTTTAGAAGATGGAAATCAATACTCTCCTAAATGTTGTAATTAAAAATGTATTAAAATTCATTTTTAAACTTTCTATATTTCTGACTCTGCAGGCTTTCTTGCTCCAAGGGACACTTTTCTTAATAAGTTGTCTACTGAAGAGTAACTAAATGGCTCTCAGTAAGTATTTACTCTAAACAGAATCATTTCCTCATTCACGCAACACACTGACTCACCATTTCTAGCTGTACATTAATACTGCACTCTAAAACATACTCAAGAATCATCTGCTCTGTGCCATCCCATTTGTTTGTCAGGTCTCAGGTTTGTTTGAGTTTACAGATTTGTATAAGTAATTGTCTGTAATTGGAGGGACTGAAAGGGACTTTTCTGGGCTAGTGTGACTATCTATCCAGCACTAACCAATTTTTCCTTTCAGCCTCTGAATTCAAACATTGTTTCCCTCTGTATTCTTTTCCTCTTTTTGTTGGTTGATGCCAGTCATTTTGTTGTTGTTGATCTGTTTGGTTTGTTGTTAGCATATGTGCAATAAATACAGCAGCATGCACACACCTGTAATACCAAGTAAGTATAAAAAAGATTTTTATTCTTTTTCCTACAAATGTCTCAGAGTGATTTACTGAGGCTTTAAGTGTCAGTTAATGAGAAAGTGGTGGTTTTTGGGAAACTTGTGGCTATTCTCCTCTGTAGGTCTTTATAATTCTACTGCACAGCTAAAAGGAATTTTACCAGAAATTCAAAACTCTGAAACAAAGTTTAGGTCTTGCGACTCAGGATTTTGAATCCACTTGACAGGTCTCTAGCTTGGACCTGAATTCACAGGGAACAAGACACTACCTATTTTTTGGTCAGACTGGTGCAGAAGCACATTTTTTATCCCTCACATGCTGCAGAGCTGCTACTGATACTGGTAGAATTGACATGTTAGTTTTTACATTTATTACAAAACATCATCTTTGTCTGTTTGCTACACACATACCCACCATTTGCAACTGTTGCCTAAAGACCTACCTGACATAAAAAGGACTGCTCTCGGTTTAGCCCTAAACTCTTAGGGAATGGCAACCTACCTTCTTCTTGGAGGCCCTGCTTTCTGTGCCCTCCCTCAATCATCCGCTACAATGAATAGGTGTTTTATTGCAGTGCCACAGCATATGCAAAAGTATTTCCCTGGGTCAGTTTGCTTTGTTCCTTCTCTGTCGTTTTAACTACAGACATCCTATGGAGCCCAGAGGATTTTTGGTTTGCCTTGATTAACGTCCTCTCTTGTGTCTGGTGTTATTATTCGTGTTGTTTCTAACTGGTATTAACAAGTAAGACCTGCAGCAAAATGTTGTAATTTCCCACTTCCACAAGGGGGTTGTTCCTGTTCAGATTTCCAGCCAGTCTAGAAAATGAATGTTGCAGAGCTATTCAGGCCCCTCAGGAAAATACTGTACTTTCCCCTTTCTTCCCAATTGCTTCTGCAATGTGAAATAAGATGTCGCAGCACATATCTCTTCAGCCTGCATCCAGACCTAGCCACATGCGTAGTATAAATTGTTAGGGATTTGAGCAGGTCAGTTCCTTATTACCCCTGTCCTTTTTCTTCTGCTAAGTCAACAATCTAACATTTTTGTGTCAGCTGGTGCAGCTTGCAGAGATGAGCCAGTGGGATGGCCAATTTCACTCCCAAATTGTATATCCCTGCCCTGGTCACAAGCTGCCTTCAGTGTCAACTGCTTTCGGTCACAGTCATAGCTGACAGGATGCCATGCGCCTGGTTTCATTAGCTGTGTCCCTGCTCCCATTTGCTCACAGCAAAGAAGTGAGCCAAGAAATCCATGATTACAACATGGCTTTACACCCACTAATAAAATGTAGCGCAGAGATGAGAATTCCGGTCTTGGATGTGAATATACAAGTTCTGTCTCCAGACAGTGGAGTGAGTCAGATGGGATATCTAATTTTTTGGACTTCATTTCCTAGGACTTGCCAGTTTGGGAGTTACTCTCCATTCCCTGGCCAAAAAAACCCCAAAACAACAACAACAGCCTGTTGGAATCCGATTCATCTAAAGATCTAATCAGCCTCATAAAGAGCAGTTTATAGCCCCAGATAAACAAAGGAAGAGTTAAGAATTCTAACGGAGTCCAGCTTCATTAGGCAGAGTAAGGAAGAGACAGAGAAATGAGAGCAAACATACACACGACTGCAGTCTTAGCTTAACAAAGGAATAATCATGGCGTCTCTTTATTCAACAGAGTATCTCAAAACAAAACTAAGGCACACACAACCAATTAGAATGTCAGAACCAAATAAGGAGAATGATTAAGCATTTTTCTCACTTTTCTATGCATGCCCATAATCAAGCGTTGTCTCTCATGTAAACAAAGGGGCCTTTGTTTACAAATGTGTAGGAAGCAGGCAGACAGAAGCCAGATAAATTCCCACATGTCCTCCTTTTTCATTTAAATTTGAGAGAGGGACGGCTAATCATACCCCTGCATGTCATCATACTCCATAACTACTCCTCCATATACATCATCATCACTGTCCTCCTGGACATCGTACCCCTCCTGACTCCTGGTACCTTGTTCCAGAGGATGATACCTCATTGAGTACAATTGCCGTCGTGCAAAACCCAATGTCTCCCTTCTATGCAGTGGACATGTGTTACACATAGAAATAAGATTAGGAATACAATAAATGCAAAAACACAAAGATATAAGGCAAATAAGAATAATGACCCCATAAAAGAAAACTTGTCTAAGGACAGACAAATCAGGCAACCAAGAAGTCATCCAATCAAAGAGATTAACATCAGTGCATACATTGTTAGTAATGCTCTCCTGTAAATTCTGAAGTTCTTTCTCAATAGTATTATTCAGATCCTGGAATTTTACCTGACATCCCTGGTTCCCGACCAGTTTACAAAATCCTCCGGATTTTGCTAACAGGTAATCTATGGCCAGTCTGTCCTGCATTTGGTCTTGATGGAGCTCAGTGATTTCCATTTGAAGATCCCGTATGACCCTCCCTGTGGCGTTGATTGATTTCTCCAGCCTACAGGTGAGTCCCAAAATGGACCTTCTATTCTCCTGGGAAATGACACCTGGGTATGATCCCAAGGTGAGCGCTCCAGTGATAACACTCCCTATAGCTCTCCCCCAGGAACTACCATCAGAAAGCTGAACATCGATTATCACTTCATCATTGCAACCAGAACCCATCGGGCCGGCAACAGCTCTCCGGCTCCGTGCATCTGCCTGAAGCGGCATTTGCACTTGTACGGGTAAGGTAAAATAACCCAATGCTGCACATTGATATTGTCCTGGATGGAAATTCATGGCAACTCCATTAAAAAAGAACCACATGTTGGGATCCTTAATTTGCCATCCATTGCAAATTGAACCACTATCTATAGCAGAATAATCAGGAGTAAACATAGGAAACACATCATATATATCTTCAATAGTAGTGTTAAACAAAGTAAAATTAATCTTATAAGAACTGTTATAACTACCCCATAACCAAAAATAATCGTCACATTCTGTATAATTGCCTACATTCCGCAAAACCCTTTTTGCTTGAGTCCAGTGCTTCCATTTACTATTCCAGACCCCAGAACTATGACAGCAGAAACAAAGCCCTTTAGTGTATTTCTTGAATGTCATGCTTCGCCAGCGGGTGTTGTTAAATTGTTCTGGGGGATTAGAGAAGAGTGTAGACCTGTCAATATGTTGCAAGTGTCCAATAACCAACTCAGGCGTGTTGAACAATGCCGGAAGAAAGGCCATTTGAGACACTGCCAGTGGATGCTCATAGTATAACGTTGCATTCTTACCATGAACCTCAAACATATAGTTAGCATGATGAAGCCAAAAGTTGGGGTTGCCCCCATGAGTCATTGTTCTTACAGCTGGAAGCACAGTAAGAAAGAAAAGAACAAATGTCAGCAAATTTAGTTTACTGGTGAACCACCATCCTGGAGCTGAGTAACCTTCTTTTCTCTCCATGGGCGGATCGCTCGGGCAGGAACCCTTCCACTCAGGATCCCCTTGTTGCCAATAAACGACCAATGGCTTAGGAAGACACTCCTCTATGAAACAGGATCATGCCCTGTTTGATGACCAGTGCCATGTTATTACTAGCACCATGTAACTAGACATGAAACATGCCTGACATATAACACAAATGCAATATCACAAACCCATTTACATGTGTAGGGTACTGAAAACTCTTCCATGTACTTCTGGAGGTACCTTGAGATATGCAGTTTCATAAGGCAAAATATAACATAAGCAAAGACAGGTCTTTCCCCTGCAAGAGAATAAGCAAAACATTTAAGCATGAACAAAACATGAACATTTCTCTTCTTCCTTACATGAAGGAGGTTTCTGTTGCATTCTAGCAAGCATTTCTCACTCCCCAATTACATGAGTAAGGCATTACATTTCTTCTTCTCTCACTGGGTGTAAGTGAAAGAGGCATTCAATAAGTTAAAACCAGCATAGCATGGTAAATCAAATACAGTACAAATATCATTAGAGCATTTCACACTCATATCATGAGCAGATAGACAATTTTTTTCTTAAAAAAGGTTTTCAAGTTTTATAATGCAAACAAAGCCAATTCACTTTAGAGTCCACACAAACTTTTTAGTCCAATTAAAATGTCCAAATGTTGATTGAAGCTTTCTTCTTCTCAGATTAGAGCTTAAACACTATCTTCTCTCCAGCACAGTTCTTGGTATGGCAAGGTTGAAATTAGGCCATAAGTTAATTCTCACTGAATTCACAAGACAACCAGACAACCCCCCTTTTCAGCTTTTCAGGCAAACACACATTCCTTCATGCTCCAGCCACACCCATCTGTATTAAGGCAGGCAGATGAGGTATGAGCACAAAGAACAACTTCTCCAGAAGTTGCAAGTAACTTCCACACAGAAGAACAGTACAGGGAATTCCCATTTGCTTTCCCTGCCATCCTGATGCTTGAAACTTGGAACAGCCCACTCTGGATCTCTTTGTTTGAGGGTTGAGCAATTCAAAATCAGCCAAAAACTGGAGTATGTCTTCTCCCTCCTTGTATTTTTGCAAAAGCCTGCTGTCCATAGAGGAAGGATCCACACCCCTTTCTTTTCCTCTGGACTTCTTTCATTTGCAGCAACTGAATCTCAACTTTATGACAAACTGCACCTGTTAGTTTGTATTTGCAAGAAGACCCCTTTCTGGGCTTGGGTTTTCTGCATTCCTCCTCTGGGCCATCCTTCCACTTCCTGGCCACACGTGAGGTATCAAGTTTACTACTCAGCTTCTCCTGCTTTTGTGATGAGGGTTACTTCAGGGGCGAGCTGAGGTCTCCTGTGCTGCTCTTGGAATCACAATCCTTGCTTCCTGCCACTTTGCATGCATTACTAACTTCAATCTGTGATGAGGTCCCCACCATTTGTTCCCAATCAGCTGGCACTAGTTGTTTTTTAGACTTGGCAGGCAGTATTGCAGCAGTCCCATTTGCAAGAGCCTCTCTGTTCACTGGATATACAGCAACAGGTTCCATATCCAGCACAGCTGCAGTTAAAGCAGCAGAGAACAGGTCTTTTGTAGGGCTAAAAGTGCTTGATTGCTGCAAGGCAGGATATAATGTCCCATCTCCATTTCCACCCCCACCTCCATCAGGGGGCTCATGCTGTTGTTTCTCATATGATGGAGGGGCAGTCAGACTCCCTCCCTTGGCTGGGGGCAAAAGCTGTGGAAGGGGACCAGCAAGCCTCTGGGACAACAGAATATTCTTTGGAGTAAGTCTTTGAAGAAAATTTCTGACTTCATGCACCTCTTTTGTTTCTGCCCTTTGTCCATTCTTATTCAGACAAAACTTCTGCTCTGGCGAAGTTAGCACACATCCCATAATAAATCTTTCACTCACCCTGTTGGGATCCGAAGTTAAACTTGGATGATTTTCAAGCGCTTGACTGACCTTTCCCTGGTCGGACCTTTTTCTCTGGTCGGGGGTGAATGGGACCTTGTCCTGGTCGCAATGAGGTGATAATTGCTAATTGCTGAAGCAGATTTCAAAGAGTTCCTTGAATTTCAAATGACTCACATGGGGCTCCAGTTGTTGGAATCCGATTCATCTAAAGATCTAATCAGCCTCATAAAGAGCAGTTTATAGCCCCAGATAAACAAAGGAAGAGTTAAGAATTCTAATGGAGTCCAGCTTCATTAGGCAGAGTAAGGAAGAGACAGAGAAATAGAGAGCAAACATACACACGACTGCAGTCTTAGCTTAACAAAGGAATAATCATGGCGTCTCTTTATTCAACAGAGTATCTCAAAACAAAACTAAGGCACACACAACCAATTAGAATGTCAGAACCAAATAACACTAGAACTAGGGGACACTCCATGAAACTTTTGGGTACTAGTTCTCAAACAAATAAGAGAAAGTACTTTTTCACCCAGAGGATTACTGGTCTATGGAACTCCCTGCCAGAAGAAGTGGTGACAGCTTGCAGGAGAGAGGCTCCTTGTACTAGGTGATTCAATAATTAGAAATACAGAGAAATGGATTTGTGATGCACATGATAACCATATGGTGACTTGCCTGCCAGGTGCAAAAGTTGCAGACATCACAAGGAATCTAGATAGATTGTTAGAGAGAACTGGGAATGAGCCAGTTGTCATGGTACACGTTGCTACCAATGATGTTGGGAAGGCCAAGCGGTCTGTCCTGGAAGCCAAATTCAGGTTGTTAGGAAGAAGATTGAAGTCCCGGACTTCCAAGGTAGCATTTTCAGAAGTGCTGCCTGTCCCTCGCGCAGGACCTACCAGGCAGGCAGAGCTCAGAAGCCTCAATGCGTGGATGAGGCGGTGGTGTCGAGAGGAGGGCTTCAGATTTGTCAGGAACTGGAGAACATTTTGGGACAAGCCAAATCTGTTCAGGAGGGATGGGTTGCATTTGAACCATGATGGGACCAGATTGCTGGCACTCAACATCAAAAAGGCTGCAGAGCAGCTTTTAAACTGATAACGGGGGAAAGCCGACAGGAGCTGGGCAGCATCCGGTTCGGGAAAGTGTGTACTTGAGCAGTGAGGAGGATGCAAAAATTACTGAGCAGAGCAAGGAGCTAGTCACTAGCATTCTAGCAGAAGGATGCAAGAGGCAGTCTAACAATGCAACTGGACACAAAAGACTGTGTCAGAGAAGCATATATAAATGCTTGTATACAAATGCCAGAAGCCTCCGGAACAAAATAGGGGAGCTGGAATACTTAGCAATAGATCAGAATATTGATATTATTGGTATCACTGAAACCTGGTGGACGGATGATAACCAATGGGATACAGTTATCCTAGGCTACAAACTGTACAGGAAGGATAGGAAGGGGCAAACGGGAGGTGGTGTAGCCTTGTATGTCAAAGAAGTGATAAAATCGCATGAATTGGAATATCTAGGTGATTTGGAGTCACCATTAGAAGCTCTGTGGGTAAGAGTACCAGGCCACAAGGATGGTCTAACAGTAGGCATATACTATCGGCCTCCGACCCAAACTCCTGAGGGAGACTGTCAGTTGGAGAATGTTGTAAAGGAGGCATCCAAGAAGGGAAGCCTGGTTATAATGGGGGACTTCAATTACCCTCACATAGACTGGGTGAACTGTTGTTCAGCACATGATAAAGAGATAAAGTTCCTAGATATGCTAAATGATTGGTCCCTGGGACAGATGGTTGAAGACCCAACTAGAGGTACAAGAATCCTTGACTTGATCCTGAGTAATACTCAGGATCTGGTGCAAGATGTTAATGTGACTGATCCAATAGGGAACAGTGACCACAACTCAATTATGTTTAACTTGATCATAGACCACAAGTCACTGATAAAATCTAACACAGAGACCTTAAATTTTCAAAAAGGAAATTTTCCAAAGATGAGGAAACTAGTAAAAAAGAAGCTGAAAGGGAAAATTGAGAGAGTCCAAACACTCCAAGAGGCATGGAGGCTGTTTACAAAAACAATAACAGAGGCCCAATTGGAATGCATACCCAAAAGGAAAAAGGGCACTGCCAGGTCCAAGAGGACTCCGATGTGGCTTACAGGAGCTGTTCGGGAAGTGATCAAGAGCAAGAAAAGCTCATTTAGAAGATGGAAGGCTTGTCCGAATGAGGACAGCAGGCAGAAACATAAATTCTGGCGGAACAAATGCAAGGCAACAATCAGGAAAGCAAAGCAAGACTTTGAGGAGCGTATAGCCAAAAATACTCAGAGAAATAACAAAGACTTCTTTAAGTACATTAGAAGTAAGAACCCAACTAGGAAGGCCATTGGACCATTAGATGACAATGGAAGGCAAGGGGTTATTAAAGAGGAAACAGAGATTGCAGAGAAACTCAATGAATTCTTTGCTTCAGTATTCACTGAAGAAGACAGAGACCACATGCCCAAAACAGAGCCTATCTTCGTAGGGAGGGAAACCGAAGAATTAAGCCAGATAGAAATAACCAGGGAGGAGGTCCTTGCATGTCTTGTTAATCTAAACACTAACAAATCACCAGGACCTGATGGCATCCATCCACGAGTTCTCAGGGAACTTAAAGATGAAATTGCTGATCTCCTAGGCAAAATATATAATATTTCCCTCAAATCAGGCTTTGTGCCTGATGACTGGAAGGTAGCGAATGTAACACCAATTTTCAAAAAAGGATCCAGGGGTGATCCAGGAAATTACCGACCTGTCAGTTTGACATGTGTCCCAGGTAAAGTGATGGAAACCATCCTAAAAGATAGAATTAATAGGCACATAGAAGAGAAGGCGCTGCTAAAGGAGAGCCAACATGGCTTTTGCAAGGGCAAATCATGCCTCACTAATCTGTTGGAATTTTTTGAGAGTGTCAACAAGCATGTGGATAAGGGGGATCCAGTTGACATTGTTTATCTGGACTTTCAGAAGGCTTTTGACAAGGTCCCACACCAAAGGCTCTTGAATAAACTTACCAGTCATGGAATAAAGGGACAGGTCTTGTCCTGGATCAGCAACTGGCTAAGGGACAGGAAACAGAGGGTAGCACTAAATGGACACTTCTCCAAGTGGAGGGAAGTAAAGAGTGGGGTCCCCCAAGGGTCAGTACTGGGACCCCTGCTTTTCAACCTCTTCATAAATGATCTAGAGGTAGGAGTAAAAAGCAAGGTAGCCAAATTTGCTGACGACACCAAATTATACAGGGTAGTGAAAACTGTGGGAGATTGTGAGGAGCTCCAGAGGGATCTCTTGACACTGGGGGAGTGGGCAAAACAGTGGCAAATGAGTTTCAACATTGGTAAGTGCAGAGTGATGCATGTTGGGGCAAAGAACCCCAATTACATTTATAAACTGATGGGGTCTGAACTCTCTGCGACAGACCAGGAAAGGGACCTTGGTGTCCTGGTGGACAACTCAATGAAGGTGTCAACCCAGTGTGCCTCAGCAGTGAAAAAAGCAAACTCAATGCTAGGGATCATTAGGAAGGGTATAGAAAATAAGTCAGCAAGTGTCATTTTGCCTCTTTATAAATCTATGGTGAGGCCCCATCTGGAATACTGTGTACAGTTCTGGTCGCCATACCTCCAGAAGGATATTATGGAGTTGGAGAAAGTGCAGAGGAGGGCAACCAGAATGATTAGGGGACTGGAACACCTTCCTTACCATCTGAGGCTGCAACGGTTGGGCCTTTTCACTCTTGAACGACGGCGTCTAAGAGGTGACCTGATTGAAGCTTATAAAATCATGCACGGTGTGGACAAAGTAGATAAGGAAAAACTGTTTTCCCTATCGCATAACACTAGAACTAGGGGACACTCCATGAAACTTTTGGGTACTAGTTCTCAAACAAATAAGAGAAAGTACTTTTTCACCCAGAGGATTACTGGTCTATGGAACTCCCTGCCAGAAGAAGTGGTGACAGCTGTCAGTCTTGACAGCTTCAAGAAAGGATTAGACAAGTTCATGGAGGACAAGGGTATCAATGGCTATAATTATGGATACTTAAGGACAACCTCCGGGTTGGAGAGATAGGCAGGATATCTCTCAATGCCATTTCCAGGGAATCCTAAACAGGTGAAGAAGGCATCTGCTTGGGAATAATACCCTGAAGGAAATGGTGAGCCACTGTGTGAGACAGAGTGCTGGACTGGATGGGCTGTGGCCTGTTCCAGCAAGACTGTTCTTATGTTCTTATGTTCTTAATAAGGAGAATGATTAAGCATTTTTCTCAATTTTCTACGCATGCCCATAATCAAGCGTTGTCTCTCATGTAAACAAAGGGGCCTTTGTTTACAAATGTGTAGGAAGCAGGCAGACAGAAGCCAGATAAATTCCCACAACAGCCCAGATCTCTGTGCACTCACACTATTATTTATTATCTCCAAAATTTCTATTTTACGTCTGTATTTTAATTTATAAACTTATTCATTTCTAAGTCCCTGACTACTACCCCAAACCTATAGAACCTACCATCACTTATATGGAGTGTTGCTCTTTATATGGTTCTATATGGATTGTGACTGGGGAAACTGATGTAATTTGTATCTGTAACTTGTGTCTTATTTCTGCTCTTCATATGTTGATGCTTTCTATGGTTTGACTGGGGAAATTGACTTAACTTCGATGTAATTCTTTGTAATTGTATTTGTATATTGTATCTTATTGGACATTTTTTTGTTTGGGCAACTATTGTGTATTGTATTGTGTATCTTGATTTGAAACTGTTTCATTCTATTTATATTTTTGCATTGCCATGTTTGATACTTTGTATGTAATGTATTTTATATTGTAAGAAAGCTTTTTGTTGTTGTTGAAGAAAGCTTTCATTTGCTTATATTGTGGCCACTCTGAGTGGCACTCGTGCCAGGAAAGCAGGATATAAAAAAACCTATTATTATTATTATTATTATTATTATTATTATTATTATTATTATTATTATTATTATTATTATTATTATTATTATTATCATCATCATCATCATCATCATCATCATCATCATCATCATCATCATCATCATCATCATCATCACTTGTGGTGTAGGTGTTGCCTCCTTTCACATCCACATGACCAGGAACTTGGGTACCCAGCTTGTTATTTTTAGTGGAAATGTTTTCCTTTTATGTTTAAGATATTATTGGCTACTGTTTTCCATATGGTTTTCTAACCATCTTAGAACTGCAAGGACAAAGGGTAGTTTTGAAATACAGTATATTTTAAATAATACCTTGCTGGGAAATATCAGATGTTAAGGCTAATCTGTCTTCCTGGAAAACATGGTGACCGTTTATGGTATTCTCTCCACTGATCCCTTTTGTAAGGATTCCTCAATGAAAGATTCTCAGAATTTCCCTGGAACAAACTTCATAAATAGCCATTGTAGTTAATGTAACATGCATGCAGTGGTAAGCTTTTTTATACCTACTTTTTCCAAACAGTGAAAATGGAAGTCAAATTACAATTAACCCCTCAGTAGGAAGGTACTCAACATAGTTTCTTGTTGATATGCTTGTTTATGAGGCAATCTGTCATATTTAAGCAGATCTTTGTTCCCTAACTAGCCAGCAGCAGAAACAAGCTATTTAGAATGCAGTACTGTTGTGGAAACCTATTAACAATTGTTATAGAAATGTGAATGCTTCAAGCATATTTTCATTAATGGGTCAGTAACTTCCATTTTGATTGGTTTGGAGACCATATTTACATTGCCCACACATATAGATCAGATCGTCCAGCCCAGTTGTAGATTCTAACAGCTGTGTTGCTACTTGAGCATATGTTATGAGCCACTATTGGAAATCTACAATTTGACTATATATTTCATTGTGTTTTCTTATTTTGCATTCAGTGGTAGATATGGACTTGGAGAATAAATGTGGAAAAGCTCCATTACATCTGCTACTAATTTCTGCCAGACGAAAGTGATAATGATGATTAATATTTTTGTTGATGCTCCTGGTAAATTAGCCCATATAAGCTCACTTCCAGACTGTATATGAATGTTTGATTGAAAATACATGAGTTGTAGTGCAAGCTTGTAGATACAGGCACAGTTTTAACTATCATTCTTTGCTTCAGGACTAGAAGTTTTAAATGAAAAGCAACATTCAATAATGAAGTTATGTTCATATAGCAATGACATTTTCAGAGTTGCCTTGGTAAATGCATTCTTGCCTTCTACCTACAGGTCTGAACATTGCATGGGTATATTAGTATGATAGAAGTTGTTTTCAATGGCCAGAATTCCATTGATTAACATACTAAATTGCGCTAGAGTTGTCGCATTGATTCAACAGGAATTTAGTAAGTCTAATTCTCAGTAACTTTAAATGATTTAAAGGGGTCTATTGTAACTTCTAAGGGGCCACAGTAGCTTAGTGGTTAAGATGCTAAGCTTCATAACCGGCAGGTCAGCAGTTTGAAGCCTAAGTACTACATGATGGAGTGAGCTCCCACCATATGTCCCAGCTCCACCCAACCTAGCAATTTGAAAGCAAGAAATTACAAGTAGATAAATAGGTGCCCGTTTGTTGGGAAAGGTAACAGCATTCTGTGAGCTCTGGTGTCTAGTCATGCCTGCCACATGACAATGGAAACATCTGCTCTTTGGATTAAAATGAAGATGACCACCAAACCCAAGATTTGGACACAATTTTGCATCTGAATGACTTTTAAAGTTGGCACAAAAAGTCTCACACATTTTCCAAAAAATGTATTTATATATTTTGTTTCATTTGCATAACACTTTGTCTTTCAGTGAAGGGAAAAACACAACTTATTGCACTGAAAAAACCACAATTAAATATATAACAGAAGTAAAACAATTACTTAAAAAAATTAACACACCTTAAAGATACATTAAATCACATTTAAAATAATAATGTGCAGTACCCAAAACCTAAGCTCTTCACTGCCCAAATTAGTTTTTAAAGGCCAGTCTTCATGTGTAGCTGAAGGATGATAAGGCGACCAGCCTAGCTTCATGAAGGATAGTGTTCTATAACCTGGGAAAAGAGAATGCCCTTGCTTGTTTTCCCACCAGAGATGCATATGAAGACTGAGAGCAAGGCCTTACTTAAAGATAATAAGAACCAAGAATTCTCCCATGGGGAAAATATGGTGCTTTATATAGCCTGGACCCATAGCATATGGGGCTTTATAAATTGTGACCAGCACTTTGAATCTGTTGTGGAAACCACTTGGCAACCTTTTAAGCTGCTGTAACAGGGAGTTATACGCTGCTTGTAACTGGCTCCAGTCAGCAGCTACAATGCTTTGAACCAGCTGAACTTTCTGAGCTATTTTCAAAAGCAAGCCCATGTAGATCTTGTTAAAATTATCAACATAGGAGGCTCATAAGGAGATAAAATAAAAATAAACAAATAGAAAAACAAAATAAATAGAAAAACAAAACAAGTGTGTGTGTTTTTTGCTCCAATAAATCCATTGACAATAGGGTAGTATAAGCCAGGGGTGCTCAAACTATAGCCCACAGGCCAGATCCGGCCCCTGATGCCAATTCATCCAGCCCATATGGGCATGTTTTACTTCCACTTCCTGGAGTGATTAGGGTGGTGTGGGCTGGATGAATTGGCATCAGGGACCGGATCTGGCCCACGGGCCATAGTTTGGGCACCCCTGGTTTAAGCAGAGAAAATGGCAGCTTAAAATCTATCTCATCCTGTTGCAAAACAGATTGCAAGGCACATTTTACTTCCGCTTCCGGTGGGAGGAACCACGTGACCGGCCCACTGAACCAAGTGACCGGCCCATAGCCTGAAAGGTTTGGGCTCCCCTGGTATAAAACTTACACTTTGGTTTCCTTCTAGTCTAGGTAAACAGAAGCCAGCAACTTCATACAGCTTTCCTGGCTTATTCCAACTAAATGCACTTTTTGCAAACTCAGTCAAGCATTTTAGAGCCTTGCCTCTGGAACTAACATAGCTATTCAATCTGCATCAGTATAGTTGTGGTGAATCAAAGCTTTTTCCCTCAGGAAGGAAAAGAAGAGCAATAGCAGGGACAAATGCGAAGATCTTTGCTGAAAGAAAGACCAAGTGAAATAATTTGGGGCACTGCGATTTAACCTTTAATTTCTCTGTTCTGTAGGACAGTTTGACACATTTTTCCAAGAAAGCTTTGACCACCCTTTCTGTCTCAGATGAAACACTTAATGTGAAGCCCCTGTGATTTTAATACTTTTATCTGCATGCAAAACTCAAACCATTCTCTTGAAACTATTTTTCTTTCATTGGAAGTCCATAGCCCCTCTATCTTTCTGAAACATTTTATTTCCATAAGGGCACCTCTAAAATGTATGTTCTATATTGGCCACAAAACCACAGCGGACAAGTGAATTATTTAGTTTCCACTCCACCATCAAAACCTAGAACAAAAATCTCAATGCTGCCTCTTCCATTAGAAAAGCTTTTTTGCCTTACCCTATCTTTGAAAACAAAAGATATTTCAATGAATTTAATGTGTTAGGTTATAGTATGCGTAATAAATCAAAAAGTGATTCAGGTGGAAAAGTCTGACAAATTAATAATTGGATCCTAGACTACATAGCATGTGTTGGAGAACATGAAGGTGTTGTTGTTGCAAGAACAAAATCTCCTGAGTGAAGATTTCAATCCACAGCAAAAGTCCCTAATCAGAAGTCCAACGCTTGGTATTGAACTGCAACCAGAAACATTTATTGCACCCCTAAAATAGAAAAAGAAGTGGATTTCTGTTAGCAGTCTCCTTTTTACCACCAACCCCTGTACTGGATTTCTGTTAGCAGTCTCCTTTTTACCACCAACCCCTGTACTGGCCACTATTGTGTGAAAGTTTCTAAACTTATATCATTGAATTTTGGCAAGTTTGATTATCTCACAAGGTAGAGAGGTGAATCTTCCTTTAATTTCTTCTTGCAGGTATGAGATATGGTGGGCTGAACTGGGCTGTTTCCAAACAGGTAAATTAGGTTCCAAGGCAATGTTGGTAGATGTGACCATATTTCAAATCTGCTACTTCACCAGCAAAACCTATCATTTCTTCCTCCTTCTTTCTTTTCTTAGACAAGATGCATGGGACACATATGCCTGGTTTCCACATTAACAAGTTCTGTGACATGCTCTTTCCACCTTGTTTCTGATGACAGTAGCTACCCCCAAAACTACTATTTTAACTGGAAACAATATGTCTAGGGTTCACGCCTCTTAAAGCAAGGGTAATATTAGTTTCTATAGTGTTATTAGCTGGAGTTATTAGTGTTATTAGCCCGTCTCTGTCCCAGCTCCTGCCAACCTAGGAGTTCGAAAGCAAGAAATTGCAAGTAGATAAATAGGTACTACTTTGGTGGGAAGGTAAACAGCATTCTGTGCACTCCAGTGTCAAGGCATGCTTGTCATGTGTCTACTAAAACATCTGCAAATGCAGGCAGCACTGGCTCTTTGGCTATAAACAGAGATGAGCACTGAACCCTAGAGTCAGACACATACCTGTCAAGTCGTGGTTTTGGAAATCTGGGAGCCGGGCATGCATGCGCAGTAGGTTTCCAGGCACCAGGCAGGAAATGGGTTACTGCACATGCGTGGCCATCAGAGGCAGGAGCGCGCATGTGCAGAAACCTCTGCGCACATGTGCAGAAACCCCTTCAACCCGGAAATGGGTTACTGTGCATGTGTGGCCATCAGAGGCAGTGGCGTGCATGTGCAGTAGCTACTTTCCCCACCGTTGAAAATACAGGATGGCGGTGGGAAAGAGGCTGAACAAGTGTGGAAATACGGGAAATCCCAGCCAATACGGGATACTTGGCAGGTATGGTTAGACATGACTGGCTTTCGAGCAAGGGCGACCTTTACCTATAGTGAGTCAAACCATTGATCCTTTTAGCTCAGTGTTCTTAAGTTTGACTGATAGGAGCTCTGCAGACTTTCAGGCAGGCTTCTCTCCTCACCTTGTCTGGAGATCCATGATATTCCCTGTTGGTCTCCCATCCAAGTACTAACCAGGTACAATTCAGCTTAGCTTCCAAACTCAGATGAGATCATATGTTTTAGATGTGGTATAAAACAATTCCAGGCATTCCCAAAATATAACTTTTAGAAGAAATAATGAGCTTTTTCTGTTCCCATAAACTGTTATGGAAAAAATTGTGGCCCTCAAAATCTTGTAGTTTTATTCCCATCATCCTTAGCAAGTATAATTAGTAGTAATGTATGATGGAAGCTACAGTCCAACAACATTAAATGGATACAGGTACAGTACAGACACAGACATACACCTATGTATGGTTCACCTTTCTGGGATTTAAATGCATGCTGTTGACTGTAGCATAAGCATACTTATACTGGGCCTTCAATTGTCCTGATAAATGTTATCGTGGTTTTTCAGATCCACTGGTACAAACCAGGTGACAAATTATTTCCATTAGCCTCAGCAGAATTGAAACAAAACAGATCAATACAAATGATTTGCAGTGAGTTTAGATCATAAATTTTCTTTTACCTGCTTTTATCTTTTGAAAATGGAAAGGTTTCCCCCACTGTGTGTGAGAAAAGGTTCATTAGAGATTTGATCATTTCCAGTTAGCAGCTAACTTCCCACTGTTTAATTCCAAAACGGTTTTAGAAGCTATTAATTTTATTTTAGGGCAGGTAACAATATTATTTTGAAAAGCTGAAACTGGGAAACTGGGAAATGCATGATATTTCTCTACAAAACTGCACTCACTTTGTAAAATTAATGCATTTCATGTTTTTAATCTGATACTCCTAACAACTGCCCAGGCTACATATAGCACTCTGGGAGCCCAAAGAGGCCCCTGCATTCTATGTGCTCAGAAGTGAAAGGAAAAATTCTGGTATTCTTTTGTCTTCTCTCAAAAAGATTGTATATACTCGAGTATAAACCGACCCGAATATAAGCCAACTAGGAAGGCCATTGAACCATTAGATGACAATGGAAGGCAAGGGGTTATTAAAGAGGAAACAGAGATTGCAGAGAGACTCAATGAATTCTTTGCTTCAGTATTCACTGAAGAAGACAGAGACCACATGCCCAAAACAGAGCCTATCTTCGTAGGAAGGGAAACCGAAGAATTAAGCCAGATAGAAATAACCAGGCAGGAGGTCCTTGCATGTCTTGTTAAACTAAACACTAACAAATCACCAGGACCAGATGGCATCCATCCACGAGTTCTCAGGGAACTTAAAGATGAAATTGCTGATCTCCTAGCCAAAATATATAATATTTCCCTCAAATCAGGCTTTGTGCCTGATGACTGGAAGGTAGCGAATGTAACACCAATTTCAAAAAAGGATCCAGGGGTGATCCAGGAAATTACCGACCTGTCAGTTTAACATGTGTCCCAGGTAAAGTGATGGAAACCATCCTAAAAGATAGAATTAATAGGCACATAGAAGAGAAGGCGCTGCTAATGGAGAGCCAACATGGCTTTTGCAAGGGCAAATCATGCCTCTAATCTGTTGGAATTTTTTGAGAGTGTCAACAAGCATGTGGATAATGGGGATCCAGTTGACATTGTTTATCTGGACTTTCAGAAGGCTTTTGACAAGGTCCCACACCAAAGGCTCTTGAATAAACTTACCAGTTGCTAAGACGCTGACTGGGAAGCGGAAGGTCAGCAGTTCGATTCCCGAGTACTGCAGGACGGAAATGAGCTCCCGTCTTCATCCCAGCTCCTGCCAACCTAGCAGTTCGAAAGCAAGAAATTGCAAGTAGATAAATAGGGACCACTTCGGTGGGAAGGTAACAGCGTTCCGTGCGCTCCGGTGTCTAGTCATGCCTGCCACATGACCACGGGAACGTCTGCAGGAGCAGACAGCGCTGGCTCTTTGGCTTAGAAACAGAGATGAGCACTGCACCCTAGAGTCGGATACGACTGGCTTTCGAGCAAGGGAAACCTTTACCTTTACCTTTACCAGTCATGGAATAAAGGGACAGGTCTTGTCCTGGATCAGCAACTGGGTAAGGGACAGGAAACAGAGGGTAGCACTAAATGGACACTTCTCTAAGTGGAGGGAAGTAAAGAGTGGGGTCCCCCAAGGTTCAGTACTGGGACCCCTGCTTTTCAACCTCTTCATAAATGATCTAGAGGTAGGAGTAAAAAGCAAGGTAGCCAAATTTGTTGACGACACTAAATTATACAGGGTAGTGAAAACTGTGAGAGATTGTGAGGAGCTCCAGAGGGATCTCTTGACACTGGGGGAGTGGGCAAAACAGTGGCAAATGAGCTTCAACATTAGTAAGTGCAGAGTGATGCATGTTGGGGCAAAAAACCCCAATTACATTTATAAACTGATGGGGCCTGAACTCTCTGTGACAAACCAGGAAAGGGACCTTGGTGTCCTGGTGGACAACTCAATGAAGGTATCAACCCAGTGTGCCTCAGCAGTGAAAAAAGCAAACTCAATGCTAGGGATCATTAGGAAGGGTATAGAAAATAAGTGAGCAAGTGTCATTTTGCCTCTTTATAAATCTATGGTGAGGCCCCATCTGGAATACTGTGTACAGTTCTGGTCGCCATACCTCCAGAAGGATATTATGGAGTTGGAGAAAGTGCAGAGGAGGGCAACCAGAATGATTAGGGGACTGGAACACCTGCCTTACCATCTGAGGCTGCAACGGTTGGACCTTTTCACTCTTGAACGACGGCGTCTAAGAGGTGACCTGATTGAAGTTTATAAAATCATGCACGGTGTGGACGAAGTAGATAAGGAGAAACTGTTTTCCCTATCGCATAACACTAGAACTAGTGGAAACTCGATGAAACTTTTGGGTACTAGTTCTCAAACAAATAAGAGAAAGTACTTTTTCACCCAGAGGATTACTGGTCTATGGAACTCCCTGCCAGAAGAAGTGGTGACAGCTATCAGTCTTGACAGCTTTAAGAAAGGATTAGACAAGTTCATGGAGGACAATTAGCTATAATTAGCTATAATTATGGATACTTAAGGACAACCTCAGGGTTGGAGAGATAGGCAGGATATCTCTCAATGCCATTTCCAGGGAATCCTAGGCAGGTGAAGGCATCTCCTTGGGAATACCCTGAAGGAAATGGTGAGCCACTGTGTGAGACAGAATGCTGGACTGGATGGGCTGTGGCCTGTTCCAGCAAGGCTGTTCTTATGTTCTTATGTTCTTAAGCCGTGGTACCTAATTTTGACCTGAAAACCCAGGAAAATAGATTGACTTGAGTATAAGATGAGGGTGGAAAATGCAGCAGCTGCTGGTGAGTTTCAATAATCAAAATACATGGGGGAGGGTTGAATTAAGATGGCTGACTGAGCAGAAGGTCTATTCTATTGCTGCCAAAAGGTGAGCCATGAAATTGGAGTAAAGGGTCCTGAAAAAATCCTGAAACTAGGTTGAATCTACACATATATTGAATTAAAATCAGGCTACTCCAACTAGGCAACAGAATTTTGAAATTAGAGCAACTGAAAGGCAAACGATCAGAGCGGGTGAGTGGAGTGAGCTGATCCAGCCATGCTGTCCTGCGCTGTGTCACGCTGAGAGGAGCAAGGAGCGAGAAGTGGGTCCCTGGTGGGCTGCATCTCAAGACGAAGATGAACATTTGAGAGGAGCTGAGAAGAGAAAGGGGGCTTGAAAGTGGAGGAAATTTGTGGAGGAAAGTTGTGGAGGCAAGCAAGCAGGTGGGCGAGAGAAACAGGTAAGCCCTGTGGGAGTCTGACGGAGGGAGCAGAGGTGATCCTTGGTCACCCCACAGGCACTGAGTTTGTGCCTGCGGAGCTACGCGAAGGCTGGAGAGTTGGTCCCTGAAAGAGAGCTGTTTGTGTTTGAGAGGATTGGAGGATTTTCCCAACTTTGCTTTGTTCAGGTTCCTTTTGTTGAACTTCAGAATAGTTGAGGACAAAGGGATTTGCTGTTTGGATTATGTGGATCTCGCATGTAAATTGGCCGAAGGTGACTTTATTTGAAAGCAATTGAGCAGTAATTGCTCTCCAATTATTTGACAAATAGGCAGAGAAAGTGATAAAGAGCAAATCTGGCATACTGCTATCAGATCCAGCATTTTCAAACAGAGTTGAAGACAAAGGGACAAAGGGATCAGCTGTTTGGATTCATGCAAATTTGTTGGAGGTGACTCTCTCTGAGGGGATTTGAACTGTAATTGCTCACCATTTGTTTGATACATTGGTAGAGAAAGTGACAAGGAGTAAATCAGGCAGACTGCTGTCAGACCCAGAATTTTCAAGCAAGGAGACGACCCGACCTGAGTCAAGAGGAATTTGCGACGGAGTCTGTAGTGTGGGAGAACCAGCACTGCCTATTGAACAGCAGATCTGCTGTCTCCATGCCTCTCTTTTCCCTAAGAGCTAAATGCCACAGTTTATTAATTAGTTGGAGAAAACGAGGAGACTTATAATAACTTTGTTCTCTCTCCCTCGTGGCGAGATTGCAAAATTAAATTGTGAAATTGCAACATGCTTTTTGATTCTCTCTTTTGACTTGCTACATAGTATTTTGCATGACTGTTGGAGTGGAGACCGGTGGATAGGAAATAGCACAGCGTCCTTGAGCTGCAAGCAGAGAAGTGAATTAGGGAGGGCGTGGCTAGGACAATGCCGGAGTAGCACACAGTTCGATCAGCTCGCACTTTGAATGTGGAAATAAATGTGATTTATTGTTTAAAAATGGGATTTTAATCCCTGAAGATAAGAGCACGGAGCCTCGGAAACAATTGTTACAATTATTAAAAGTGGAAGTGCCTACGGAGTTTGGCGGACAGAGGGTGAGTGCGGCGTGGTGCAGGCCGCACTAAATGAGCCGTTCGGGGCTGGACGAGACCTGGTGTCTATCACTTTCAAAAGGGGCTCCGGAGGTGAAAGTGGGTTAAATAACCGATGCCAGTGGAGGACGAGACTTGCGGATTGAGTCCGGGAGCCAGAGGAAGGTAAAGAAAGTGTTTAAGGGAGGTGGAGGCAGTGTGAAAGAGAAGGATGGGAAGGACGGGAAGGAGTAATGGCGGCGAGAGGAGAAGGAATCGAAACTTAAAGTTGGAAAGAAGGGAAGGCAATGGTGGGACAATGAGTGGATAGCTGAAGGTGAGAAAGAGAAACAAAGTGATAAAGGGAGGAAAAGAGACTAGGAGCCCGGGAGGAAAAGTCTAAAGAATAAGAAGATTGAAAATTGAAGCTTGTTTCTGGCTGGTTAGGGTGGAGGAGGAGCAAAGAGGGCTCTCGTTTGGAAGCCGTTGCCATGGTTTGGATCTTACAGAGATTTTTACTTTTACATTTACTTTCCCCTTTTTAACTCTGGGATAGACAAGGTGGGCTCTTCTTTATTTTTGAACTGATATTGTCTCCTTACACTGGTGGAATATAAGTGCTTGCAGTTTCTTCAGCTCCTGTGGAAAAAATTTCTGTTTGGCTGTGCTGTTCTTTTTTTTTTTTTTTTTGGATCTTCATCTCCTTGGAATATATCTACAGAACGCTATTAACTTCCCACCAAAGTGGTCCCTATTTATCTACTTGCAATTTGGGAATTGTTTCTTACAGAGATTTTTACTTTTACATTTATTTTCCCCTTTTTAAATCTGGGATAGCCAAGGTGGGCTCTTCTTTACTTTTGGACTGAGATTGTCTCCTTACACTGGTGGAATATAAGTGCTTGCAGTTTCTTCAGCTCCTGTGGAAAATTTTTCTGTTTGGCTGTTCTGTTCTTTTTTTTTGGGGGGGGGGGGAGAATCTTCATCTCCTTGGAATATATCTATGGAATGCTATTACCTTCCCACCAAAGTGGTCCCTATTAATCTACTTGCAATTTGGAAATTGTTTTTTTTATTTTTTTATTTTTTTTACACAATTGGATTATAAACATAAGAAGAATTTTTTTGTTTGGCTGTGCTGTTCTTCTTTTTTTTTTGGATCTTCATCTCCTTGGAATATATCTACAATTTGGGAATTGTTTTATTATTATTATTATTATTATTATTATTATTATTATTATTATTATTATTATTATTATTATTATTATTATTATTATTATTATTATTATTATTATTATTATTATTATTATTATTATTTACACAATTGGATTAAAAACTAAGAAGACTTTTTCTCTTTGGCCATGCTGTTCTTTTTTCTTTTTTCGGGACCTTTATCTCTTTGGAATATATCTATAATTTGGGAAAAATTTTTTACACAATTGGATTACAAAAATAAGAAGATTTGGACTATAATAAGAGTAAAATATGGATATAAAATATTAACATTATTGGTTTGGTACTGGATTGATCTTTATAAATTTCTCTTCTGCCTGTATTGGACAAGAATTCTGGAATATTCTCAAGGAAAGCGGTGCTGGTCATCAAAATCGATTGCTGCATTGAAGCTTTTATTTGATATCACAATGGATAAGGCTGCAAGGAGCAAGGAAGAGGATGAGGAAGTTGTGAAGCCAAAAAGGAAGGGTAAAGTAAGGGATATGGAGCCACCCCCACCGTCAACTTCATCATCACCTGAACCTGCATTTGACCAGATGCAAATTATGGTGGAACTTGGCAAATTATTTCAAAAATTTGATAGGGTGGATGAAGCAAGGGTGAAGGATAAAAACAAAATGTTGGATAAACTGACTGGATCGATCACTGATCTTTCAAAAAAAATGATTTAAATATTCATAAATTAGAGGGAAATGTTAAGTTGTTGCAAAATGACATGAAAGTGATGAAAAGGGAAATGAAAGGGATACAAGGGGAGGTAAGAGAAAATAAGATGAAAATGGAGGAGCAAGAGAAAAGGATTGATGCAATGGAAGAGATGATGAGAAAGCAGAATATTGTGATAAGTCATGTGATTCAAAGAACTCCAGACCAGCTAAGAGATAGAATTGTAAATTGGTTAAACAATTTGAATATGGGGAAAGTTTTTGTTAATGAGGCCATTGTAAGTGCTTACAGAGTGGGATCGAGAAGGGGAAAAACTGATCACAGGAATGTTTTGGTTAAATTTGCAAATTGGGGGGATAAATTGAAGGTGATGGCTTTTCTAAAACAAGCTGGTTCTGGAGTTCTGAAAATTGATGGAGTGGATGTGGAGGTATATAATGATATTCCAATTAAGGAATGTGGTTGGAGATAAAAAATGAAACTGGTAACAAAAATTCTGATTAAAAAAGGGATAAAATATAATTTTATTTTTATTTTTATTTATATTCAAATTTATATGCCGCCCAATCAGGTAAGCCCAACTCTGGGTGGCTCACAACAAGTTAAAACACACATAAAACAATACAACCAATTAAAACCCAACATACTTACCCACCTACCCCATTCCTCTTAAAAACCCACATTAAAAAACTGCCTTCATTGACAATTAAAAGAAATGGGGGCTTAATTTATAAGCCAACAGGCAGGGGGCCACTCTTCCATCTGGGCCCCACACCTGCCCCACCAACCAGGTTTTTAGGTCTTTTCTGAAAGGTAGCAGCTCCATCTGCTCCCGCAGCTCTACAGGCAGGAGGTTCCACAAGGCCGGTGCTGACACGGAAAAGGCCCTCCTTCGTGTACCAGAGAGACGGGCCCCTCTGGAAGATGGAACAATTAGGGAGCCCCTCCGATCCACTCTGGTTGGATGGGCAGATACTCTTGGGACGATGCGGTCTCTAAGGTATCCTGGCCCACTACCATGAAGGGCTTTAAAGGTCAAAACCAGCACCTTGAACTGCACCCGGAGTCAAACTGGTAGCCAGTGCAGCTCCCGAAGTAATGGTGAGGCACGAGCATAACGCCCGCGCCCCATCACCACCTGGGCTGCCACATTCTGGACCAACTGCAGCCTCCGAATGGTTGACAAGGGCAGCCCCATGTAGAGTGCATTGCAGTAATCTAATTGGAGATTCCCACAACAGTTGATATTTTTTTATGATAAGAAGATGCAGGTGATTGATGAAAGGACCGATGCCTTGGAATATTTGACTCTACTTGATTTGGTCAGTGCAGGCTCAAATTAATGGTTGGAGTTAAGGAAAGACTTGCTGGCATCGGGAGGGATAAAAAGAGAGTATGGCGGAACAGATGAGGGTGGTGCAGCAGGAGGAGAACAAATGGGAGGAGCTGAAGCAGAATTGTCATTGATAGTGGTGGAGGAGGAGTCAAGTAAAAGTTAGAAGGGAAAGGGGAAGAAGAAGGGAGAATTTTTAAAGGTATAGAGGTATTTACAACAGTTTTACTAATAAAATGTGGATAGAGTGCTGGAGCTTTAATTATCATGCTTATTAGGCTTATTCTACACGTCCCCCCCCCCTCTTTGGAAGTCAAAGGCTTTTTTCCCTCTTCTTTTTTTGAAGGAAAAAGCGGGGAGGTTGTTATTGAGTGTTCTATGTTTTAAGTTTTGTTTCAATTATGTTAGGATAATTGGTAGCACGCCCAATGGAGAGCTCAGGAGGGATAAAAGAGGGGGACAATTTAAATCATGAGAGTGATAAAAGTATTAACATGGAATGTAAAAGGTACAGGATCTCACATTAAGAGGAGGATGATAGAATCAGCTCTGAAGAGGGATAGACCGGACATAGTCTTTTTACAGGAAACTCGTCAAAAATCTCATGATACTAATAAAATCTTTTTAGGCTGGATGCAGCATTATGAGAAATCTTATGGTACATCAAAATCACGATGAGTAGCAATTTTGATCTCGGCTAGATTGGTGTTTGAGATAACAGATAGTATTGCAGATACGGAAGGGAGATTTTTGATAGTGAAAGGGAAAATAGATGATGAGGAAATAATGTTGGTGAATATATATGCCCCAAACGATCATCAAGTGGAATTTTCAGAAAAAATGCGCATGATTATGGTAAAAGAAAAATCACTGAGGATGATTGTGGCGGGCGATTTCAATTTAGTAAGATCAAGTCTGGACTGTACAAATGTATTAAGAAGTGGAAAAGGGAACTAAAGGGCGATTGTTGGATAATTGGATGGCTGCTCTAGGCTTGAAAGATTCTTGGAGAGAAATTAAGGTATACTCCTATTTTTCACAGGTTCATAATTCCTACTCTAGAATAGATTATATATTTGTATCTGAAAATGTGGTGAAAAACTTGGAGGAAATGGAAGTTGGAATATTTAAGGAGTCGGGTCATGCCAAGGTGATATTGGATTTAAAATTACGGAAAGAGTTTAGAACAAGGAGGATTTGGAGATAAAATGCTAACCTTTTTAGAGACCAGAAGTGTAAAGAACAAATGATGAAGAGTTGGAGTGAAAATTGGCAATGGAATGATAACGGTGAGGTAGAATACAATATGGTCTGGGATACCATGAAGTCGAGTTTTAGAGGGGAATGTATAAAGATGGCAAGTAATAGATATAAAAATTACATGTTAACACAGGACAAGCTTGAAAAGGAGATAAAGTTGTTACAGGAGGAGCATTCAAAAACAAAGAATAAAAAAGTTTTCGCTGATTTATTAAGATTAAAGACTGAACTGGTAGGTAAAGAAATAGAAAAGGTGAAAAGAGATTTGGTTTATTTAAAAAGAGAATACTTTGAATTTAGTAAGAAAAACTCAAAATTATTAGCAAAAGCAGCAAAGGATAAAAGGTAAAAGAGGGAAATTGGAGTTTTGATTAATGAACAAGCGATAAGATGTAATAAAATAATGGATAAATGTAAAATTGTAAATGATTTTTATCAAGCTCTTTATGCAAGAAAAGATATAGATGAGGAGAAACTTAAAAAGCAATTAGAAATGCAAATAACTAATGAAATAAAATAGGAGCATACGGATAGAATGGAAGAATTAGTGACAGAGAAAGAGGTAAAAGAGATAATTGCTAGATTGAAGCTGGGAAAAGCCCCTGGAGAAGATGGGTTGCCAGACGATTTTTATAAGGAATTTGGAGATATTGTGGTACCAAAGTTGACAAAACTATATAACTACATATTAGATGGGGTACAAATTCCAACTTCATGGTATAGGACCGTAATTGTTCTTTTGCCAAAACCTGGAAAGAATTTAGAGAAAGTAGAATCCTATAGACCCATCTCATTGATAAATCAAGATGCTAAGATCTTCACAGCAATACTTGCTAATCGGTTGAATAATTTTATGGGGGAATACATAAATGCTGATCAAGTGGGGTTTTTGAAAGGAAGACATATGGCAGACTTGACCAGAAGAGTAGTAGATTTAGTTGATATGGTAGATATAGTTGATATGGTGAGTCAGACAAAAGAAAAAGTGGGATTAATATCTTTGGATATATTTAAGGCATTTGACTCTCTACAATGGATTTCAAATAAGGAAATAATAAAAAGTTATGGATTTGGTGTCAAATTCAGAAGAGTAATTGGTCAATTATATCAGCAAGGAATAGCCACTGTCAGAGTAAACAATGAGGTTACAGATGAGGTAAAGTTGGAGGCAGGTATGAGACAGGGCTGCCCCTTATCTCCAATACTTTTTATCATGGCAATGGAGTTATTAGCAAAAGCTATATGAGAGGAAGGAAAAATAGAGGGGATTATGGGAAATAAGACAAGTATGTATGCCGATGACACTCTGATAATTGTAAAACAACCAGAGAAGGTAATGTATAGAATTCGGCAACAACTAAAGGATTTTGAGGATATTACATGGGTTGAATTGGGATAAATCGGAAATGATGCTTTGCAATATGGATGAAAAAGATCAGAAGAAGATAAAGGATATAGTTAATATTCAGATCAAGAATAAGCTGAAATATTTGGGAATAATTATATCAAATAAATTGGAAGAGCTTAAAAGACTGAACTATGACAGTTTGAAAACTGAAATTAAGAATAGGATACAAAGCTTTCAAAAGTTGAAACTGTCATGGTTCGAGAAAATTGCACTTTCTAAAATGATGTTATTACCTAGAATAAATTTTTTATTTGATGCATTAGCAATTCAGTTGAAGGATAAGGCAATTAAGGAGTTCCAAATACTGTTTAATAACTTTTGTAATGGTGGAAAGAAATCCAGGTTACCAAAAAAAGTTATGGTATTTACCACAGAAAGAAGGAGGGTTGGGAATGCTGAATTTGATGGCATACTATCGGGCATTTCAAATCAAGAATGTTGTGAAGATCTTGGCAAGGGAAAAGGTAATATGGGAGGAAATAGAGATGAGGGACCACAAACATATGGGTAAAATGGTCTTTTAAGGTTGCAAATTGGGAAAGGTAGTGAATAAAAATACTATGATGAAAGGATTAATGAATGTATGGAAGAGAGTAAAGAAGGATTTACTTACAATATGCTTCACCCATATTGGAAATATTAGATATGGCGAGTTTTCCACATAATATAAATGAGGAGATAAAGGAGGTACTGATGAAGAATGAGGTTATCCTGTTGAAGGACTGGTTTCGGATATGTAGAGATGAGGCTAGTAGGAAAAAATTGTTCGAGAAATTAAAAATTAATTGGTTTCAGCGATTGAGGATCATTAAATGGAATAGTAAATATATGAGTGAATATGATTTGGAAAGAGAAAAGACGGAATTTAAAGAGCTGATTCTAAAAGTCAGAAAGGGGGATAAAAATATTAAGGGATTAGGTAGTAAATTGTATACAATACTAAATAGGGATGGTGATCCACAAGAGGATTTGAAATTAAGGTGGGAACAAGAATTGAATATAAAAATGGGAAAGGATATATGGAGAAATAAATGAAAAAAGAGGATTATGAGAACTATGTCAGTTAGAATAAAGGAACATAATTTTAAAATGTTGTGGAGATGGTATCTGACCCCAGTGAGGTTACACCAAATGGATAATAAAAACGATAAAATGTGTTGGAGATGCAAGGATACTATTGGAACTATGAACACATGTGGTGGAGTTGTAAAGTGGTTAAAGATTTTTGGAATAGAATTGAAAAAGAAATTGGAAAAATTTTGGGCAAGATGGTAAAACTGGGATCAGGTATCACTCTGTTAACAAATGTGGAAGACATTAATTTAAATAAGGATAAGAAAGAGTTATTAGAAATAAGGATTACAATGGCTAGACAATGTATTGCTAGACTTTGGAAAAATGATGTAAACATACAAACTGAAGAGTGGTATAAAGAAATGTGGAATTTAGACTTGAACGATAAATTGACTTGGGAAATAAAGAAAAAAAGGGATAATTTGAAAGAAAACAGATTTTGGAATATTTGGAAACCTTTTGTGGATCACTCCCTTATGGGGGATGAAATAAATAGACCTGTACCTGATCAAAGTGGATTTTGCAATTAATAATACTGAGACACACTGAGCTCTCCAGGGCAATGTAAATAAACACAGGGTGATTTATTATTTACATTTATATTATTGTATTCCTACCCATAGTGGTACTATCTGACTTATTGGAAAATGAGATTAAGAGAGGGTAGTTAAGGTTAGAGAATAAATTTTAAGTAACAAGTCAAGAGTTTTTATTTACAATGATGGTTTTTAGGAACTTGGTAGGTGTATACATCTTTTTTTCTTTTAGTTGTTTTTTTCCTTCTTTTTTACTGTGTATTTCAATAATAATTTTTTTCTTTTTCTTAAGTATTATGTTGTATACTTTTATATTGTGTTTTGTATTTTATATGTATAAAATTTAATAAAAATTTTTTTTTTTTTTAAAAAAAAAAAGAGAAGTGAATTAGTATTTGTTGAAACTTCTGCCTGACTTTGCTGGACTGAAGCATTCAAGGAGATATAGATAAGAAACCTCCACGTTGACCTTGAACTGACAATGCAAGCGCGGCGCCAAAATGGCTGCCGCGCTCTTTGCGGGGCCCCCCCCACCGGACTTGGACATCCGGGTAGTTAGGGGGCGTGGCCAGCACCCTTTAAAAGGGGTGGCCATGAGGCAGCCGCGCTGCCATTTTGCGAAGCGACGGAGAGGAGAAGTTTTTCCCCAATCGCTCCGTCGCTCTCCCCTTTAGCTGGGAAGCCTTTTTTGGGCAGCGGTTTCTTCTTCGCTTCTTTCTTTGGCTTCCCAACGATTTGCGGCAATGCCTTCCAAAAAGAAGGCGATGGTGAACACGGTTCGCACTTCCAGGAGGCGCCAGCCGGGTTGGAGGACCGCGACTGCACCCCCTCAGCAGGCCCCCTTTCCGGGGGCGCCCACCGGGACCGGCGGGATGGGGTCGATTGCTCCCTGGCCTGAGGCTGGGCAGCCTCAGACCGGCCCTGCAGGGGATGCGGCCCCCGGCCCGCAATTAGCGGCCACCGGCCCGGGCCTGGCGCATAGCCAGGCTGGGCCTTCGGACCTTGGCATACAGCTTCCAGCAGTGGGCTTTAACCAAGGGGGTTGGCTGGGTTCCCTTCCCTGGCAGGGCATGCCCCCAGCCCCTCTGGGGCCGGTGGTTGGGGCATGGCCATACGCGGGCCCCGGGGTCCAGAGACCTGGCCTGGCGCCAGTGACCGGTGGGCCGGCTGGCCCTTTGCCCCCATCAGCGTTGGGGGCTATGTAAACGTTGATGCCCTACTGGCCCTCGTAGCGGCCCTCGAGGCATCTTTAGGGGTAGTTAATCCATCTTTTGGTTTACAGGTCAACTCAGCGCCTGCCGGTCCTCGGCAGGTGGCCGAAAGGGTTGAGCTGCCTGAGGCAAGTAGGTCGGCGCCAGCCGTGGCCTCGCAGCTCCCCACGCAGCTCCCCACGCAGCAGATGCCGCCAGCGGGTAGTGGTCAGGCCCCATCTACGAGCTCGGTTGCGGTCGCGAGCTCCGACTCCCGCAGTGGGCCGGAACCCCCGGTGGGGGCGGCCCATGGGGGTGCAACTTGTGAGTATACGGTCCAAGCTAGTGAACCCACACCACAACCCACAATGGGAGGAGGTTTACAGTGGCCGTGGCCTCGCCTGGCTGGGACGGCGGGTCAGCCGCCGCCGGCCCATCAGGGAACGTCTCCAACACTCCAAGGCCCCTCTTGGGGCAGGGTACCCTGTCCTCCAGGGAACTTACTGGGGGTGGCGGGGCTGGTCCAGGCTCCTTTCATGGTGCCCAGCACTGTCAATGTTCCGGTGTCGGCCTTGCCGACAGCAGGTTATTCATTGCCCCTCGGGGATCACCTGGCCCAGGCCACCAAGGAAAAGATCTGGCGGGGGGAGTATGTGGACATTTTCTCCCTCTTGAATAGAGAACCCACCAAAGAGGAGAGGGAGGGGCAGGACGAGAAGGACAAGGAGCAGTCTCGTCGACATAAGCCGCAACGCACGTGGGCCAACTGGTTACCCGCGTACCTTATATAAATGGCGGTGTACCTCAGGGCCCAGCCTGACCTGGCAATTCCGATGGTCCAGTATTTGGACATCATATACTGGGCGATGGTTGATTTTCCTGGCCCGTCGTGGTTGGCTTACGACGAGGAATTCCGTATGAGAGTGCCCCTACACCCGGAGATGAGGTGGGATGAGCCCTGCCAGAAGCTGTGGCTTCTGTACATGACCCCCACGCGCCCGGCGCCAGGGGAGAGGTACCATTGTGGACATGCGGTCCAGCGAGCTGCTCCAGCCCAGGCACCCCGCCAGGTGGCGGGGCAGGGGGTTCCAGCCCGCCTGCTGTGTTGGAGCTTCTCGGCCAATGGTGCGTGCAACAGGAAGCAGTGCCGATACAGGCACGAGTGTCCCTCTTGTGCTGGCCCCCATGCCGCCTCCATGTGTCCTAGGGCAGGCGGACTGCGGGGCAGAGGTAGAGGTGGACAGGGAGCGGGCAGAACTGCCGCGGAGGGAGCTGGTCAAGCAAAAGGCCCCCTCCCCAATTAATGTGGACATGTTGGAGCGTTGGCTCACGATGTACCTGAGGAGGACAGACGCAGCTTACCTGCTTGAGGGTTTCCAGCAGGGGTTTCACATTCCTCTCACAGGGGTCAGGTCCCCTCAAGATGCACCCAACCTGCTATCACTCAGGGGAAGGGAGGATGTGGCTGCCATGAGCATTGCTAAGGAGGTTGCTGCTGGCAGGGTCGCTGGCCCTTTCCCTGTCCCACCATTTCCCAATCTCAAGGTTTCCCCATTGGGGTTAGTGCCCAAGAAGTCACCGGGGGAGTTCCGTTTGATACACCACTTGTCTTACCCGGCCGGCCGTTCGGTCAATGATGCTATACCTGACGACCTTTGTTCGGTCAGGTATACATCTTTTGACCAGGCCCTGCGCATGGTGCGCTCATGTGGCCCGGGTGCACTACTGGCTAAGTGCGACATTAAGTCAGCATTCCATCTTCTGCCAGTGCACCCGGGCGACTTTGAGCTGCTGGGTTTCAAGTTCCGGGGTGAATTTTATTTCGATAAAGCCATGCCTTTTGGCTGCTCCATTTCATGCTCAGCATTTGAGCGCTTTAGCACCTTCCTGCAATGGGCCTTTGTTCGCAGGTCAGGGTCCCGGTCTGTAGCCCACTACCTCGACGATTTCTTATTCGGGGGTGAACGGGGCTGGGACACATGCACGGGTCTCCGAAATACATTTCAGACGCTAATGAAGGAACTCGGTGTCCCTTTAGCGCCCGAAAAGACCGAGGGCCCTTCAACCAAGCTCACATTCCTGGGGGTTGAGGTTGACACGGTTGTGCAAGCATCCAGGTTACCTGTTGATAAGGTTTCCCGGATCATTGCACTCATTTTGGACTTGCTGGCAAAACGCAAGGTGTCCCTTCGGGAGCTCCAGGTGTTACATGGTCACCTCAATTTCGCTTGCAGGGTCGTCGCACCTGGCAGAGCATTTGCTCGACGCTTGTGCGATGCCATGACTGGCTTGGCCAGGCCCCACCACAGGGTCCGACTGAACAAGGGCATGAGGGCTGATATGCTCATCTGGCTTCAGTTCCTGAGGGAATTCAACGGGGTGTCCTTTTGGAGGTCCGACCTTTTGGTTTCCCCTCGTTTTCAGGTTCAGTCGGATGCATCAGGGTCCCTGGGTTATGGGATTTACTTCGAAGGGAAGTGGGCCTAATGCAGATGGCCGCTAGCCTGGTGGGGCACGGATCGCTTGCACGATCTCACATATCTGGAATTTTTCCCCATTCTGGGAGCTTTGATGCTATGGGGCGAGGAGTGGGCCAATTCGGTCGTCCATTTCTGGTGTGACAATGCGGCAGTTGTCCACATTGTCAATTCACAGACGTCAAAATCTCCCAGGGTTATGGAACTGGTTCGCCAGTTTGTGTTGCGCAGCCTACGCCTCAATGTGCTCTTCAGGGCCAGACATGTTCCAGGTATTAATAACGATATTGCTGACGCTTTGTCCCACCTGCAGATCCCCCGGTTCCGTGCCTTGGCCCCGGACGCAGAGGAATTTCCCTCTCTGCTCCCGGACGAGATATGGACGCTTGGCAAGGAGAGGTGAACCGGGCAATCAGCATGTCGCTCGCCCCCCGCACGCGTAAGGCGTATAACCATGCATTCAAGTTCATTCAGGGCCTTTTGTGCCCGATCACGGCTGCCTGAAAGTTGGCCCATCCCAGTGGCTCACGTCCTCCAATTTATGGTTTACTTACATGCCCAGGGCTTAGCCCCCCGCACCATAGCATCCAGGCTGTCAGCGCTGGCATTCATGGCCAAGGTGGGTGGTTTTGCTGACAGCACAAATGATTTTCGCATACGACATGTTTTGGAAGGGTGGGTGCGGGAACGTGGGCGCAGCCCGGACGACCGCCACCCTATTTCTCCAGGGGTACTTACCCACCTTGCACGGGGTTGGCATGACCTGTGTTTCGACAGGTATGAGGCAACCCTGTTTCATGCGGCTACTACGGTGGCCTTTTTTGGGGCGCTCCGCATCAGTGAGCTGGTGCTACTGTCTAAGGCGGATGCGAGTCGTAGGGCACCGGAACTCGAAGATGTCTATGTTTCCAATGATTGGGCTCAGCTGAGGATACGTTCCTCTAAGGTTGATCAGCATGACGTAGGCAGTGGTGTAAGACTGCTACGATGTTCCATGGCAGACATCTGTCCGGTTGGTGCCCTACAGGAGTTCCTTGCACTACGTGGTACGCACCCTGGCCCGTTTTTCTGTCACCAAGATGGGTCTCCCCTTACTAAATTTCAATTTTGGAAGGTAACCGGTAAGGCACTAGCCAGTGTGGGCCTCCCTGGGGCTCGTTACGGCACCCATTCATTTAGGATAGGGGCGGCTTCCACCGCAGCGGCGTTTGGGTACTCTGGGGCTGAAATATGCAACATGGGATGGTGGGGATCACGTTGTTTTCAGTTGTATGTTCGCCCTCTTCAACAGTAAGTACCAGTTAAGTCACTGCCCTGTTTCCTTTTTTCCTCGACAGACCCTGGGTGTCGTCTTACACCGGTGACAGTATGGCTGGTGGGCCACAGCTATGTGCACAGGGCAGCGCAGTTTGCTGCGGCGACAGAGTGGGGACCCTGACTGGGACTAGGTGCATCCGCAAGTCTCAGGTGGTACGGTAAGCGCGGAATGTTATGGCGGGAACTGTTGCCATTCCTTTTCTCCATCAGGGATGCTGACCCGCCTGATGTCCTGATTATACACCTCGGGGGTAATGATTTGGGACAGGTCACGGGCCTATCACTGAAGCATGCGATTTGCGGTGACCTGGCCTACTTGCATTATGTGTGGCCCGCCACAACCCTCCTTTGGTCGGACATGATACCACGGCACGCTTACAGGGGAGGGTTTAACCTCCAGGCCCTTGATCGGGCTCGGCGCTCGGTGAACAGGGCTATTGCCCGGTTCTTTATGGACAAGGGTTGGGGGCGCGTCATACGACACCCCACCATCAGTCTCCAAAATTATGATCTTTACACATGGGATGGGGTCCATCTGTCGCCGGGAGGTATGGACCTCTTGTTGGGAGAGTGGCGAGCAGGCCTGTTGACCGAGCTGACGGTCTGGGGGGGGGGCGGTGAGCCTTTATTGAAGCCTCCCTGTGTGGCGGGTAGCACTGGTAAGGTAAACATTTATGACCCACAGGTAACCGGCAGGTTCGCAATTGACTGGACAACACTAGACAGGCACAAGTTGGTTAACGTTTTCCGGTCAACGATGAACCAGGCAATGGGGTGATGGCACGAGCTGGGCAGCATGCATCACCCCGTTATTTTACGGATACGCGTCAGAGGGTGGGGTCAGTAGTTAGATTATTGACTACAGTCAACAATTTGTTTGTTGTCAACAAACAAATTGATACAAATGGATACATTGTAACCAATTGCCGTTGGCAATTTTGGGTGGAACCTTACCAGTGTTACTTCGGCCTGCTTGCCTTAAGAATTATAATTGGTTGAATACCAATAGAAATTTATAATTCGGACTAGGGCATGAATCAATAAATGTGGCCCAATGCCGTTATCCACTTTTACCAGTGTCTGAGTCCTTTATTGGGGGGTGCGCCTGCAATGCAAGCGCGGTGCCAAAATGGCCGCTGCGCTCTTTGCGCCCCCCCCACCGGACTTGGACATCCAGGTAGTTAGGGGTGTGTGGCCAGCACCCTTTAAAAGGGGTGGCCACGAGGCAGCCGCGCTGCCATTTTGCGAAGTGATGGAGAGGAGAAGTTTTTCCCCTCTACCCCCTCCCTAGTTAACAGTGTGATATTTTGGTCGCTTTGGGGCCGGGTGGGAATTTTTGGCTGGGACCTACAATTGGCTTTCGGGTCCTGGCTTTTTTGCCCATCCCACACTGTTGCTATGGTTTGACATAGGGGTTTCTTGCTCTGATGTTGACTTTGGTCACATGGGCGGGTAGCACTGGTAAGGTAAACATTTATGACCCACAGGTATCAGGCAGGTTCGCAATTGACTGGACAACACTAGACAGGCACAAGTTGGTTAACGTTGTCCGGTCAACGATGAACCAGGCAATGGGGGGATGGCACGAGCTGGGCAGCATGCATCACCCCGTTATTTTACGGATACGCGTCAGAGAGTGGGGTCAGTAGTTAGATTATTGACTACGGTCAACAAATTGTTTGTTGTCAACAAACAAATTGATACAAATGGATACATTGTAACCAATTGCCGTTGGCAATTTTGGGTGGAACCTTACCAGTGTTACTTCGGCCTGCTTGCCTTAAGAATTATAATTGGTTGAATACCAATAGAAATTTATAATTCGGACTAGGGCATGAATCAATAAATGTGGCCCAATGCCGTTATCCACTTTTACCAGTGTCTGAGTCCTTTATTGGTGGGTGCGCCTGCAAACATGTTTGCTGTTCTTCTGCATCTAACCTTGTGTTATAATCAGTACCTATTACTCACACCTGTCAGGAACAGTAGCTCCCCTTTTTGAATACGTTTTTCTTTCCTTCTGCATGAATGTTTAATGCCTAATTAACTAATTGGTTTATGTTGTCCCTATGCCATAAAGTTGAATAGAGACAGTGGTCAGAAAGTGCATATTAGTGGTAAAAAAATTAAAATTGTAAGAAAAATACTAGAGCATCAGGAAAAAAAAAACACAACAAGAGATGGAAGACATTGCAGTAGGTGGACTTGAAGTGACAACATTGAGGAATGACTAGATAGGCTAGAAGGATTTCTGAACAAAAAATTTCAAGCATTGGAAAAGCAAAGATGTAGTGACAATCAGATTTTTTTTAAAAATACAACAGGACAGTTTAGAAAAGTTTCAACAAAAACTTTTAGAAATGGTTGAAAGCATAGTAGAAGTTACCCATACACAAACACAAAACATGAAAGAGATGGAGGAGCTAAAAGACACAATAAATATAAATGCAAAGGAGGCTGAAGTGATAGGAAACAAAGTAGAGGTAACACAGAAGATGGTAAAACAAAATGAATCCAAAATAGGTACCTTAGAAAAGAGAGTGGAATGTAATTACAGTAATACCTCATACAAAGTCCGCTTCATACAACATCAGATTCATACAACATCGCTTAATTCCTTGAAAAAAGTTGCCTCATACAAAGTCGTGTGACTTTGTATGAGGCAGTGGGGTTTTCCCAGGTTGCATTGTGCCTGGGCAGTATAAAAGGCAGGACACATGCGTGCATTGCTCTTGTGGGTTTTGCATGAGGCAAAGAGTGTTTAGGAGTGGATTTGAACATGATTTTGGATTTTTTTGGATTTTTTCATCAGCATTTTTAGAAGCATTCCTGGGATTTTTGCAGCATTCTTCAAGTTCTTGGACAATCAGGGTTGTTTGACAAGTTTTTGTAATGTTTGTAGCCTTTAGACAATTATTTCTTAAAGTTCTGTCAGCTTCCTGTCTGTTTCCTTGACTTTGCCCTGAAGTCTGTGCTGTTACAGTATAATGTATCTCTATGGAAATGACGTTGTATGAGGCATTGTGGCAAGAATTTGGACGTTGTATGAGGCATTGCGGCTAGGATTTTGCATGCCTCATACAAAGTCCAAATCCGTATAAAGTCCAAACTTGTGGAACCAAGTTTGGACGTTGTATGAGGTATCACTGTATTAGAAACATTTCGGAAGCAGTGCCAGACCAACTTAAGACAAGAAAAATAACTTGGCTAAACGGCCTAGAAATTGACAGGAAATTTATGCCTGAAGACATCATCAGTGCACATAGATTAGGAGCCAAGAGAAATAGACAAATAAATAGAAGTGTGCTAGTAAGATTTACAAATGAAGGACTAAAGCTTAGAGTGATGTCATAATTAACAAAAGGGGGGGGGGTTCTAAATACATTGAAATTTGAAGGTAATGACATAGAAGTATATCACGAACCGGGCCCTTAGAGGAATGAATTTGGCGAAAACAAATTAAACCATTTACAAAAAAATTGAGAGATAAATTGTTAAAGTATAATTGGAAGCCTCCATGTCAACTAAAATTCATTCACCTGGGAAAAGTAAATATTATTAAGGAAAAACTGTTTGTTCTTGATGTTTTGGCAGAAGCCAACATTATTGAATATAAATCTAAAGAATGGGAGGAACTACAAGAGGCGTTATTAACATCTGGATTTCATGAAAAGGGTAACTTAGAAGTAGGCTAGAAGTCATGTTCAATCAGTTTGATAAAATGTTAATAGCGGCAATCATGATGCTCGCTCTGTGTTCTTGCCACATTCCCCCCTCCCCTCCTTGATATCCAAGGGCTTTCCTTCTTGTTTTTGACAAAAAAGGTGGGGAGGACTACAATGTCACTATTGCAAGCGCGGCGCCAAAATGGCCGCCGCGCCCTTTGCGGGCTCCCCCCCCACAGGACAGAGAATCCGGGTAGTTAGGGGCGTGGCCAGCTCCCTTATAAAAGGGGTGGCCACGAGGCAGCCGAGCTGCCATTTTACCTCAGCGACGGAGTGGAGAAGTCTTTTCCCCTGTGTCTCCGTCGCTCTTGAGCCTACCGGGAAGCCTTTTGGGTAGCGATTCTGCCTTGCCGGCTTCCCTTTGCTTCGGTGGAAATGCCTTCGAAGAAGAAGGCAGCTCCGAGTGCAGCTCGCGCGGTTAGGAGGCGCAACCCAGGTCGGAGGACCGCGGTGCTGCCTCCTCAGCTGCCGCCTTTGCTCGCCCCTGCCGGGACCGGCGGAATGGGGTCTATTGCCCCTTCGCCCGGAGTGGGCAACCAGAGTGCGGGCGCGGAAGGGGTTCCGGCCTGCGGCCCGCGAGCGGTGGACACCGCTCCTCCACCTGCTTTCGGGTCCTGGGTACAGGGGCCTGTACCCACGCATGGACCAGGCGGGCCAGCCGGCCCTTCGCCCCAGGTTAACGTGGAAGTCAGGCGGGGGCCCCCCCTCCTTTGGGGTTCCTTTTGAGGCGCTGTCTTCAGGAGGACAACAGCCGACAGGGAGGGTTGAGCTGCTGCAGGCGCGTGGCGCGGTTTCGGCCACTGCCTCGCAGCTCCCCAGCCAGCGGCCAGGTGCAGGTTCTCCGGGGATGAGCTCTACGTCGGTCGTGAGCTCCGACGCCCCCAGTGGGCCGGAACCCCCGGTGGGGGCGGCCCGCGGGGGTGCAGCATGTGAGTATACGGTGTAAGCGAGTACATCCACACACATTCCCAATATGGGGGGGGGGGGCTTTCCAATCGCTTTGGCCTCGCGCGGGTGGTGCGGCGGTGCACCCGCTGACGCCTCACCCGGCGATGACAGCTAACACCCAGGGCCCCGTGGTGGGGGGTGTTCCCTACCCTTAGGGGAATGTTTTGGGTGGCCGGGTTGGTCCAAGCCCCTATTCCATACCGATGAGTGACCAATTGGCACAGGCCGCCAGAGAGTAAATTTGGCGGGGGGAGTACGTGGATATCTTCTCATTCCTAAACAGTGTGCCCACCAAGGAGAGAGGGAGGGGCAGAATGAGAAGGATAGTGGCAGGCACGTTGTAGCAAGCCACCAAGTATGTGGGCCAAATGGTTGCCGGCCTGCATCGTATGCATGGCGGTGTACCTTAGGGCATGGCCGGATTTGGCAATTCCGATGGTCCAGTATTTGGACAACGCCTACCGGGCGATGATTTACTTTCCGGGCCCAGCGTGGTTGGCTTGTGACGAGGGATGCCGTAGGCGGATTTCCCTGCACCCCGAGATTAGGCAGGATGAGCCAGGCCAGAGGCTGTGGCTTTTGTACGTGACGCCCACGCGCCCTGCACCCGGGGAGATATACCATTGTGGGCATGCGGTTCAGCGGGCGGCCCCAGCACAGGTCACCTGCCAGGGGGCGGGGCGGGGGGTTCCAGCCCGCTGGCTGTGCTGGACTTTTTGTCCAATGGCTCCTCTAAGGGGAAGACTTGCAAATACAGACAGGAGTGTCCCACCTGTGTTGGGCCCCATGCGGCCTCTGCCTGTCCCAGGCCTAGAAGGATGCGGGGCAGAGGGTGGGGCAGACAGGGGGCTAGCAAGACTGCCGCAGATGGATCTAGTTCACCGAAGGGCTCCCTCCCCATTTAGGGTGGACATGTTGGAGCGTTGGCTCACATGGTGCCTGAAGGGTGAGGATGCGGGTATCCTTCAGGGTTCTAGACAGGGGTTCCGGATCCCTTTCATGGGTAATAGGTCCCCTCAGGATGCCCCCAATCTTTTATCCCTTAAGGGGAGGGAGGAGGTGGCTGCTGCCAGCTTTGACGAAAGGGTCTATGCGGGCAGGGTCGTTGGCATTGTCCCGCACCCCCGTCCTGGGGAGCATATTGTTCAATGATGCCATGCCTTTTGGCTATTCCTTTGGGGCTCGGTATTCGAGCGTTTCACCATTTTCCTAGATTGCGCTTTTGTCCGCAGGTCAGGGTCCCGGTCTGTAGCCCATTCCCTGGATGGTTTTATTCGGGGCTGAACGGGGCTGGGACACGTACCCACGTCTCCTCATCACATTTCAGACGCTAATGGAGGAACTTGGTGTCCCTTTAGCGCCCGAAAAGACCGAGGGCCCATCTCCACAGCTAGTATTCCTGGGGTGGAGAGTAACACGATAGCGCAGGATTCTAGGTTGCAGCAGGATAAGGTGTCAAGGCTAGTGGCCCTTGTCTCGGTCTTGCTGGCCGGGCGCATGGCATCACTGAGGTAACTTCTGGTGCTACATGGTCACCCAGTTTCGCTGGCAGGGTCGTCGCACCGGGCAGGGCATTTGCTCTGCGCTGGTGCGACGCCATGGCGGGATTATCCAGGCCCCATCACAGGCTCAGATTTACCCAGGGTATCGGGGCAGACGTGCTTGTCTGGCCATAGATCCAGAGGTAGTTCAACGGGGTGTCATTTTGGGGTCTGATTTCCTGGCTCCCCCTTGCTTTCAGATGCGGTCCGATGCCTCATGATTCCTGGGTTTCTGGGATGTACTTCAATTGGAAGTGGGCCTATGGTGGGTGGCCACCATCCTGGGCAGGCAAAGGGTTGCCTGCATGGTCTCACGTATCTGGAATGTTTCCCTATCCTGGGTGCTTTGATGCTATGGGGCAAGAGGTGGGCCAACTCGGTTGTGCAACTTGGGCATGGCAACGCGGCTGTTCCGCATCGTCACTGCACAGGATTCCAAATCGCCCGGGGTTATGGAGCTAGTTAGTTGGTTTGTGTTATGCAACCTGTGCCTCAACGTTCCCTTCAGGGCCAGGCATGTCCCAAGGGTTGATAATGACATTGCCGCTGCTTTGTCCCGCCTGCAGATCTCCCGGTTCCGTGCCTCGGCCCCCGGATGCGGAGGAATTTCCCTCGCCGCTCCCGGATGTGAGATGGACCGTTGGCAAGGAGAGGTGAACCGGGCGATTGGCCTGTCACTAGCGCCAGGCATGAGTAAGGCGTATCACCACGCATTTAGTTCCTTTAGAGTATTATGTACCCGATTCTGACTGCCAGGAACCTGGCCTTTTCCAGTAGCCCATGTTCTGCGGTTCACGATTTACCTGTATCCCCATGGCCTTGCACCACGCACCATAGCATCTCAGCTGTCGGGTTGGCTTTTATGGCCAAGGTGGGAGGTCGTGTGGACAGCACCAATGACTTCCGGGTGAGACATGTTGGGAGGGGTGGGTGCGCATGCCCGGGCGTTTCCCGGGCGACCGCCACCCCATTTACCCAGAGGGTTTTTGACCCAGTTGGCCCGGGGCTGGCCTGGCCTCTGTTTTGATAGATGAGGCAGCCCACTTCATGCGGCTACAACGGTGGCCTTTTTTGGAGTCCTCCGCGTCGGCGAGCTTGAGATGCTGAGTAAGGCGGATGCAAGAGTTTCCCAGGGTTTTTACCCAAGTGGCCCGGGGCTGGCCTGGCCTCAGTTTTAAGAAAGGAGGCAGCCCATTTTATGCGGCTACAACGGTGGCCTTTTTGGAGCCCTCCGCGTCGGCGAGCTTGAGATGCTGAGTAAGGCGGATGCAAGATTTTTCCAGGGTTTTTACCCAATTGGCCCGGGGCTGGCCTGGCCTCTGTTTTGGAAATGAGGCAGCCCACTTCATGCGGCTACAACGGTGGCCTTTTTCGAGCGCTCCGCGACAGCGAGCTTGAGATGCTGTATAAGGCGGATGCAGGTGTAGGGCACTGGAACTCGAAGATGTCTATATTGCCAAAGACTGGGCCCAGTTGAGGATACGCTCCTCTAAAACAGATCAGCATGGCGTAGGCAGTGGTGTAAGACTGCTACGGTGTTCTTTGGCAGACATCTGTCTGGTTGGTGCCCTACAGGAATTCCTGGCACTGCGTGGCAGGCACCACGGCCCGTTTTTCTGTCACCAAGATGGGTCTCCCCTTACTAAATTTCAGTTTTGGAAGGTGACAGCCAGAGCCCTCACCAGGGTGGGCCTACCAGGTGCCCGTTATGGCACACATTCATTCCGTATGGGTGCAGCCGCTACAGCAGCTGCTTTTGGGTACTCTGGGGCTGACATACGCAGCATGGGGAGGTGGGGCTCGCAATGTTTTCAGTTTTATGTGCGCCCACTCCTGCCATGAGTACCAATCCAGTCACCTTACCGCCTTTTTTCTCAATTTTCTTGCAGACCCTGGGTGTCGTATTACACCGGTGACAGTATGGCTGGTGGGCCACAGCTATGTGCACAGGGCAGCGCGTTACGCTGCGGCGACAGAGTGGACCCCGACTGGGACTGGGTGAACACGCCAGTCTCGCATGGCATGGTAAGCCTGGGATGTTATGGCGGGGGCTGCGGCCTTTCCCTTTTCTGGCCTGAGTGCTGACCCGCCTGACATTCTCATCATCTACCTTGGGGGCAATGATTTGTGCCAGGTCACCGGCTTATCGCTCAAGCATGCGATTTGCGAGGACCTCGCCTACTTGCATTATGTCTGGCCTGCCACAACCCTAGTTTGGTGGACATTATCCCGCGCCTTTCTATAGGCGCACGGTCAACGGGGCGGTGGCGCGGTTTCTTGCTGACAGGGTTTGGGGACGGGTCAGTCATCACCCCGATATCAGTCTACAAAATTATGACTTGTACGCAGGGGATGGGGTCCATCTGTCGCGAGGAGGTATGGACCTCCTGTTAGGTGATTGGCGAGCAGGCCTGTTGACCGAGCTGACGGTCTGGGTGGGGGCGTCAGGTCTTCTTTGAAGCCCCTCCGTGTGGCGGGTAGCACTGGTAAGGTAAACAGTATGACCCACAAGTATCCGGCAGGTTCGCAATTGACTGGACAACACTAGACAGGAATAAATTAGTTAAACGTTGTCCGGTCAACGACGAATCAGGCGATGGGGTGATGACGATTGCTAACCAGCATGCATCACCCCTGTGATTTCACGGATACGCGTCAGAGGGTGGGGTCATGAGTTAGTTATTGACTACGGTCAACAATTTGTTTGTTGTCAACAAACAAATTGATACAAATTGATACATTGTAACCAATTGCCGTTGGCAATTTTGGGGTGGTACCTTACCAGTGTTACTTCGGCCTGCTTGCCTTAGGAATTATGATTGGTCGTTTTACCAATACAAATTTATAATTCGGACTAGGGCATTGAATCAATAAATGTGGCCCTTTGCTGTTATCCACTTTCAATGTTGTCTGTGTCCGTTATTGGGGGGGGTGCGCCTGCAATGTTGTTATGCTTGTATTTTAATTACTTTATGTGGGGTGTAAGGTATCAATTATATGTATGCTCAATCTTAAAAGGTAAAATTACCAATATATGTCTATTAACTTCAGTAGAGAAAATTCTCTGGACATTAATGTTAAGGAAGTAGAGGTACTGGGGAAAAGAGTTGATGACACTCAAGAGAAGGTTAAAGAGAGTGTGTTAAAGCTAGAGAGTTAAGAGAAAAGAATAGAATTGATTGAGGACCAACTTAAAAGGCAAAATGTTCCGGATCAATTGAAACCAAGAATTTTAGGATAGTTAAATGAGCTAAAAATGGATAAAGTTTTTATACCCGAGGATATTGTTAGCGTTCATAGGTTAGGTCCAAAAAGAAACTCGGTAAACATAAATGTGTTATTAAAGTTTGCAAATGAAGGGCTGAAATCCTGTGTGATGCTACATATCAAAACAATGGGACACTTACCAAAATTGGAAGATAACTACATTGAAATTTACCATGATTTGCCTAGGGAAGAGAGAATTTGGTGAAAGCAAATTAAGCCAATAATTAAACTGCAAAGGGATAAAGAGATAAGATACAATTGGAGACCATCAAGACAATATTTACATACCAAGCAAAGAAACATATTCTTAAGGATGGGATGCAAATGTTAGATCTTTTGACAGATGTTAATATTCTGGAACATGGTTCACAACAGTGGAAAGACATTAAAGATGCCCTAACTGTGTTAGGAACTTATGAGTAAGAAATTTTGAGTGATAAAGATAAGTCTGAAATAATAATTTAAAATGTTGGGTCTTTCTTTTTCTTGTTTTATATTGGTTTTTAATGACATAAGAATGGAATAATATAATATTAAAATATAGTGGCAAGAGTATTGAAAGAAGTAAGTAGTGACAGATATCATGTTCTTTATAGCTCTATTACCTTCTCCACCTCCCCATCCTTGTTTATCAAGGGCCACTTTAGTAGAAAAGATGGGGAGTATGATAAAGTATGTTATGTGTTGTTTATTCTGCATTAGTTATGTAATATATGTGGGTTTATGGGGCTGTTTTATGTTTGTAATCATATTTGTCTATGTATTGGAGCACAAGCCTTTTAGAGATTATGTTGGAATTATAACAAAATTAATCAGAGATTATGAAACAGATTAAGATTATGACATGGAACATCAAAGGTGCTGACTCACAACTTAAAAGAAAAAGATTGGAAACTGCATTAAGGAGAGATAAATCAGACATTATATTTCTTCAGGAGATACATCAGAAAGCTAATGATGTAAATAATTTATACTTAAATTGGGTACAATATTATGAGAAAGCATTTGGCACATCAAAATCAAAAGGTGTAGCAATATTGATCTCAAAAAGAATAGGGTTTGTTAAAGAAAAAATAATTATTGATCCGGAAGGAAGATTTTTGATACTAAAAGGCTCAATTGGGAATGAGGAAGTAATATTAGTAAATGTATATGCACCTAATGAAAACCAAGAAAAATTCCTAGAAAAATTATACCTTCTAGTAGAGAGTGAGAAAACATCAAAATGATAATAGCAGGAGATTTTAACATAACTAGGTCAGCTATGGACACAACAAATCCTATAAGACATAAAAGTAAAAATGAGGGAGTTATGGACAAGTGGATTAAGCAAATGAAATTATGGGACTCTTGGAGGGAGATAGGAGGTACAGAAAAAGGATATACTTATTATTCACATATGCACAATACTTGCTCTAGAATTGATTATATATTAGTTTCAGAAGACTTGATTGATAAGATAGAAAATGTCGAGATTGGCCTAATAAGAGAATCTGATCACGCAAATATGAAATTGGAATTAAATATGGATAGCAATGCACAAAGAAAATCCATATGGAGATATGAGGCAAAACTATTTAAGGAACAAAGCAATAAGGACTGGATAATTAAAAAATGGCATCAGTATTGGGAGTATAATGATAAAGGTGATGTAACTGAGGACATTCTATGGGACGCAATGAAAGCAGTAATGAGAGGTGAATGTATTAAATTATCGAGTAGAGTATTTAGACAATTGAAAGATAAACAAAAAAAGATTGAGGAAGAAGTAAAAATATTGCAAGAACATGCAAAAACAAAGGATAAAATGACTTTTGAAAAGTTGTAAAGGCTTAGAACAGAATTAACTGGGGAAAATATCGAGAGAGTAAAAACAAATTTGATTTATTTAAAAAGAGAATTCTTTGAATATAATAAGAATTCAAAATTGCTGGCAAGAGCAGCAAAAGAAAAAAAGGAAGAAAGAGAAATTGGTGTACTAATAAATAAGGCGGGAATAAGATGTAATAAAGCAAGTGAAAAAATAGAAATAATAAAAGAGTTTTATAGGGAGTTGTATAAGAAGAAAGAAATTCACAAAGAAAAATTGGAAGAATATATAGAGAAATGGATTACAACTAAATTAGCACAGGATCATAAAAATAGTTTGGAAGAAGAGATAGATGAAAAAGAAATCATTACTGTAATAAATAAGTTAAAGATAAGTAAATCCCCAGGAGAAGATGGTTTCCCAGTTGAGTTCTATAAGGAGTTCACAGATATAGTAGTTCCAAAATTAAGGAGAGTATTTAACTATGTGTTGAATGGAGGTAAGGTACCACCATCATGGTAAAAATCTAATATAATCCTAATACTTAAACCTAACAAAAATGCAGAAAAAATAGAATCTTATGGACCTATATCATTAATCAACCAGGACGCTAAAATTTTTACTGCTGTTCTAACATATCGGTTATATAAATTTATGAATAATTATATTAATAACGATCAAGTAGGTTTTATGAAAAAACGATATATGGCGGATTTCACAAAAAAGGTAGTGAATTTAATGTATATTGCAGAACAGAGTAAAGAAAGAGTAGCAGTGCTAGCATTGGATATCTATAAGGCCTTTGATTTCTTACAATGGGCAACTATTAATGAAATAATTAAAAATTACGGATTTGAGTCAAAATTTATGAAAACAATTCAACAACTTTATCAACCAAGTACAGCAAAAGTAAGGGTAAATAATGAATGTGCAGATGATATAAGATTAGAAGCCGGCACTAGGCAAGGTGATCCCCTATCAGCAACTCTATTTATAATGGCAATGGAGGTGTTGGCAAACGTAATAAGAGACAACAAGGAAATAGAAGGTATATGTGGTTATAAGGTTAACATGTATGCTGATGACACCTTGATAATATTAAAAAACCGACAATTTTTTTTACCAAAAATAAAATAACATTTAAAGAATTTTCAGAAAATGACAGGATTAAGTGTAAATTGGGAGAAATCTGAGGCCATTTTTTTAAATATAAAGGAGGAGGAATTAGAAAAATTTAAAATAATTATAAGATACAGATTAAGGATAGTACGAGGTATTTAGGAATAAATATTTTGAATAAATTTGATAGATTAAAAAAGTTAAATTATGATAAATTATATAAAGAATTTAAAGAAAAGATACAACAATATAAAAAATTGAAACTATCATGGTTCGGAAGAATTGCACTAGTTAAGACAAAATTACTGCCGAAAATTAATTTTTTGTTTGATACTTTATTGATTCGACTGAAAGAGGATGAGATTAGATCTTTTCAAAGCTTGATTAATGAATTTTGTAACGGAGGTAAAAGGGCAAGGATTTCAAAAAAACTTTGGTACTTAACTCAAAAGGAGGGTGGGTTGGGTATACCAAACATTAAAAATTACTATGTTGCATATCATTTAAGGAATGTTATTAAGATATTAGCGCGAGAGGAATATAATTGCGAAAATGTAGAATTACAGGAAATAGAAAAGATTGGAAATGCAATTTTTTTAGATGATGATAAATTAAAAACTACTTTAAAAAATAAAATTTTAAGAACAAAGTTTAAAGTATGGTCTAAAGTAAAAAAAATAATGGCGCCGGAAATATTGAACTAAATATTGAATTATTGAACTAAAAGATTTGAAAAATTCCCCATTAAAAATAAATACTGAAACGGAAGAATTAATCAATGACAATGATGTGCTTCTACTGAAGAAATGGTTAAAGATTTGTAATGATAATAAAAAATAGATATATATAGGAAATTAAATTTGAACTGGTTACAAATAGCAGCAGTAAATGGTTGGAAAAAGAGGTATATGGATAAAATAAGTTTAAATAGAAATAAGACAGAATTTGAAGAATTAGTGTGTAAAGTAAGAATGGGGGAGGTAGAAATGACTGGTTTAATAAGTAAACTATATAAAATGATGAGTAAGGGAATCAACAGGAAATATTAAAATCGCTCTGGGAGTAGGATTTAAATTTTAAAATAAGTGAGTCAGATTGGAAGAGTAAATGGAAAAAGAGGGTTATGAAGGGTTTATCGGTTAGGATTAAAGAACATAATTGTAAATTACTATGGAGATGGTATCTAACACCTGTAAGGCTACATCAAATTTGCAATCAGAAGGCAAAAATGTGTTGGAGGTGTAAGGATACCATTGGAACTTATATTCATATGTGGTGGGAGTGCAGAGTGTTAAATCAATTTTGGATTGAAATTATGAAGGAAATAAGTGGCTCAAGTTGCTAAGACGCTGACTGGGAAGCAGAAGGTCAGCAGTTCGATTCCTGAGTACTGCAGGACGGAAATGAGCTCCCATCTTCATCCCAGCTCCTGCCAACCTAGCAGTTCGAAAGCAAGAAATTCCAAGTAGATAAATAGGGACCACTTCGGTGGGAAGGTAACAGCGTTCCGTGCGCTCCGGTGTCTAGTCATGCCTGCCACATGACCACGGAAACGTCTGCAGAAGCAGACAGCGCTGGCTCTTCGGCTTAGAAACAGAGATGAGCACTGCACCCTAGAGTCGGATACGACTGGCTTTCGAGCAAGGGAAACCTTTACCTTTACCTAAAAGAGATAATTGCTGAAGATATTAAAATAAAGGCTAATATGGTATTGCTAATGGAGATGAATGATCTAAACATTGATAGATATAAGAAAGATTTGATAATAATTATGACAACAGTCGCAAGATTATGTATAGCGCACACTTGGAAAAGTGGAGATTTGTTCAGTATTAAAGAATGGTATAACGAGATGTGGTCAATTGCGTTAAATGATAAGCTCACATGGGAATAAACCAAAAAAGGGAATTATAAAGGAAAATAATTTTTATGAGATATGGAACCCGTTTTTGATTTACACACTAAAAAGAAAGAATAGTAACGCACCAGCAGCAGATCAAATGAATTTCTGGAAGTAACGGGTATTTAAAAGAAAACATAATCTCTGAGGCTTTGTATATATCACTGAGGTTTATATTATCTTGTTACTAATATAAGTGTGCTGTACGGCTATTTGGGTGAAATTTAAGGTGTAAAAAGTGTTATAAAGCAAATTTTGGAAAAGGTAGTATAAGAAAAAGACAGTTTAAAATGATTTATAATATAAATTATACAAATATAAAAGTGAAGAATAACACTGAAAATGAAAAACATTGTAACAACAGTGAGGACCCTAGCACATTGGTTTTTTCTCTTTTTCTCTTTCCCTTCTTTTTACATTTGTATTTGTATTGAAATGTTTTTGTATTTGTATAGTTTTAGTGTCTATAATAAAAATTAAAAGCTTTTTAAAAATCAAAATACATGAAAATATGGTAAAATTAACTAAAGTGCAGTCTTGCGACCCTTGTGGTCATTGACCAAAGTATAAAGCTGAGATCCCTTTTTGGGGCTTATTTTGGGGCTAAAAAACTCAGCTTATATTTAAGTATATACAGTACATATATACTCGAGCATAAGCCAACTTGAATATAAGCCGAGGTACCTAATTTTGACCTGAAAAACCAGGAAAATAGATTGACCCAAGAGTGGGAAATGCAGCAGCTGCTAGTGAGTTTCAATAATGAAATACATGAAAATACAGTAAAATTAATTAATTTAGTGCATTTTTACTGTATTTGCCCACCCAACCAGTCGTGGCGCTGCAGGGGAAGTGGGTGGGCAGGTCAATTGCACTGAGGCAGGAAGTGTTGCTCTAGCCTAGCCTCTTGCCCCACTACAACCTCTTGGCCAGTTCCCTTCCCGGAGTGCCAGCAGGTATCTCTGCGCAAGGCAGGGAAAAACACAATGCATCAGATAACACTAAAATAGCATTATCCGGTGCTTTTCCCCCCAAAATTCCACCTTTTATCCAATTTTAGCATTATCTGCTAAAATACATTCGTTATCCGAGGTATTACTGTATAGCCCTCCATGTTTGAGATGACAGACACATGTGGTCCCTGGTATCTGGGAAATGTTCATTCATATTGCCGAATGTGGGGGTGGCCAACCTTGGTGTCCCAGGTGTTCTTGGACTTCAGTTCCCAAAAGCCCTGATCAGCAGGTATGCTTACTTGGGCTTTTGGTACATGAGATCCAAGAACACCTGGGACACCAAGGTTGGCCACCCCTGGCCTAATGACATTTGCAGAAGTGGATTCAGCATTTAGGGAACAGATTAGGATAACTGACATAGTATTTATCAATTGCTGTTCTTACATCCAAACTTACCAGGCATGTCATTCAGAAATCCAGTATGACCAGTATCTTGTCAATTGGCCAAATTCACTTCTACAACAGCCCTTTATTGTTCAAACAAGATAATGGACATGGCTGATAAAACTGTTGATTTTCAGTTCTATATTTTATTCTCCTACCTTCTTTCCGCTGTGTGTCTGTAGAGGGAAAATCAGACTAAAAAAATCATGGTAAGCCCCATGTGAATATGATGTTTTCCTTTTGCTACTGCTAATATTTCATTGTTATCATGACAAGTGGGAAGGGGAGACCATAGCTTAGCAGTAGAGCACATGTTTTGCAAAAGTCCCTTTCACCTCCAGACACATTTGACAGATTTGAGTGAAACCAGGGAATCTATTTTCAGGGAAACAGATGGTAATCAGGGATGAGTAGCTGTAACCATCCAGATGTGTTAAGTACAACTACCATGATCACTTACCATTGGCTATAATGGCTGTGGGTGATTAGAATTGTGGGCCAAAATCATCTGGAAGAGTCGAGTTTCCTGCCTCGCTGTACACACATTGTGTAATATGGACCACTGATCTGACTTGGCATAAAGTCATTTGCTCCTGGCATCTCTAGCAGCTTCCCAAATGTGTGTGACAAATTGAGAGGAGGAGGTAGGTCACAAAGCACCAAGGGTTAAAGGAATGCAATATTTTATATAGACAGACTTCTAAAAGTATATCTCCTTTTTGTGATTATGCAGATAATTCCTATTGGATTGAACAAGAAACCTTAAATTAGCATCTATTGAATATTTCAAAAAGATAAGAATAAAGCTGTGGAGAGAGACTGCCAATCTTCCACTTAGAAAATAATAATACAAATAATACACTAATATATGTTCCAGCTAAAATCAAGCTATTTTTCATTAAAAATGCTACTGTTCTTTTCATAAGGCTTTTGTTCTATCATGTTTTGTTAGTTTACCGAGCCACCAGTGTCCTATCTTATAAGAATGGATGATGTCTGTGGGTGCATGCCGTCTGGATTCCCTTTGTTCCTCCTCTCCTGAGAGGAGGACTTGGCTCTCATTGCAAGCTGGTAGTGGGGGAGGAGTCAGGAGGCAGCCATTATTAGGGCCAGCCCCTCACCCCCTGGCCCTTTCTAACTCACAGCAAGAATAACAATGCTCCACCCACCCACCCCTGATTAGCTAGTTGCATTCAGACCGGATGGTGGGTTTTTTTGCCGTTATCCCTTATTGGCCTCTGGGATAGGGTTTTTTCCCCCACCCATCCCACACTGATGCATGGGGGTTGTCTTCATGGGCTCTCGTGTGGTGGTGGTCATGCTTTGGCAACTGGCAGGTAGCACAGGAAAAATTAAAAGATGAAGACCCAATTACATTTGGGTAAGGGCTGTGGGGTGTGCCTGGCAGTGGTAAGGATCCAAAATGTTCGGTTCATGGTAATCAGGCTAACCACGGTCCTTGGCACTCGTTGGATCCAACAGCTCCAAAGCAGCGCTCTTTAACACCCGAAGTAGTGGTGGGGAGATTAGCACTGTTAGCAGGCAACTCCCAGCCTAGGCTGTCATCATAGGGAGATGATGTGGTGAGGCGCAACCTGCTTTCAGCCTTTGTTCTGCGCTATGCAGCCACATCACAGCTCATTGTGGTTAGTCACTAGTTGTGGCTTTGAATAAAGTGGCCCAGATATTTAAACCCATGTTCATGTGTCTGATGGTGGGCAATGCTGTTGTGGCAGTGCTTCTTGTTCCATTTTTTCTTACCTTATTAGTTTTATTGATCTGATACCTTCAAATGGTTCCTAGTCTTGCCTGAGGCAAAATCTGCATACCTTGCTGTCAAGAGAGCCTCTTCTGTTTCATATATGGTGAGCTGATGGCTGCTTCCCATAAAATGGAAATGGCCTCCCTGATTTCACTTAAATCTGTAAACTGTACTGTTTGTCCTCTCATTCCAGGAGGTTGAATTTTCAGAAGATTGTACTTTCTGGATAGCCTTTCATTTTTTTGAGCTCTCACTGCCTGAACTTCAATGGCAGCTGATACGGGAGTATTGCAGGTACTGTTTACTGAACTGATAGGGTAATATGAGGATAGTGTTTTTGTCCATGATTGACTACCATCTATGCCCGGAGGGGCTCTCTGCTTGTACCATTTGCTAGAGGGGCCCGTCTCTCTAGCACAAGAAGGAGGGCCTTCTCTGTCACCGTTCTGGCCCTATGGAACCTCCTGCCAGTGGAACTAAGGTTGCAGACGGAATTGCTGCCCTTCAGGAAAGATCTGAAAACATGGCTGGTGGGGCAGGTGTGGGATACTGAAGATGTCATGACCCCCACCACCTGGTTGGTTTAATATCAAATAATTTTCCTCTTTTTAATAATGTGTGTGGGTTTTAGCGGGTTAATTTGTTTTAATGGGGTGGTTCTTTTAAAGCTTTTTAAGATTGTAAGCTGCCCAGTCTTCGTAAATTGGGTGACTATATAAATTTGAATATAAATAAATAAATAAATAAAATGCCTGACAAGTGCTGTTGCCACCCAACTCTGTGATGGATGTGTGTCAGTGGTGTTTCTTACTCTGAATTCAAAAGGCGTTAACACCCAATGATCAAGTGAAGGACTTGTTCCAGTAGTCAGAGACATGCAGTCACCATGGCTGTGTAAATCAATTTACCCAAACTTTAACAGAACATTACTTGTCAGCTCTACTGCACATTGTCAATTTCAGGTCTGAAGGTAATAGTCTGCTTCATAAAGGTGCTTTATTGTGGTATCACACTTGTTATGAAGATCAGAATAATTCACTGTAAGAGCAAACTACAAGCTACTTACATATTTATTAAGTAGTATAGAAAGATACACAAAACAACTCTAAACAGCCCTGTCACCATACAAAGTGACACTAAACCTATTGTCATGTACACCTGATTCTACATAAATTAAACATAAGAGTATGTCCTCACCTCCAATGTGTTTCCAGGCACAGCAACAAAATATTTGACAATGCAAATGCCTAGAGATTTAATTAATCCTGTAGACTACAGTGTGTAGAATACAGTGTGAAGGCTAGTTTATTCAACTGCTGCTAATTCACAGTGTACTGTTAAGAATTTTAGTATTCTTCAAATTGTGAATGAGAAAACAAACTTTTCCATTTCTGCTGATTATATACACAGACCATCTATATTCCTGTTTGCCATGTCAGCAAAAAAAAACCAAAAAAACAAAAAAAAACCAAAACTAATGTCTACAATCATATTTTACAAAACTCATCAGTTTGGAGCCATGTATTTGCGGCTCCCATAAACACATTTACAACAGCAGTAAATGAGTCCGTGGGCAATTCTGGTGGTGATGGTGGTGGTGGCAGCAGTGGAGCCATGTATTTATACACTGTAGGAAACAGTATTTAAAATAAAGGAGGGGTTCTCAACCTACAGTCCACGGGCTGGATCCAGCCTGTGGCACCAAATCAACTGGCCTGCACCCTTGCTCCATCCACTGCCGGAATTGGCCACAAACTAATTTACAGCTGTCATAAAAATGTTTACAACAGCAGTAAATGAGTCTGTGGCCAATTCCAGTGGTGGTGGTGGTGGCAGCAGCTGGACTGAGGGAGTGTGACCCGGCCCCTGACTTCAAAAGGTTGAGAACCCCTAAAGTCTCAATATGAAATAAATTATGTGCAATAATAGCTAGATAGTATTTATCAATGCAAACTACTTCAGTAATATTTGACCAGAAATACATTGTAACTGTATTAATCACAGTTGCCACATAATTGTTTTATTACATTTTTCTTTTGGAATGTAAATATACATGATTTTAAAAGATCACCTAACTTTATAAAGTGGATGGAAGAAGTGATATTAATATGCAGTGATATTAAGACAGGCATCAACCAACAACTTTGAACATCTTCAGCAGCACATAATGGTGAAACTTGGAAAATTAGAATATCATGCAAATGTTCATTCATTTCACTTAAAAGGTGAAACAAATATATGAGATAGACTCACTACATGCAAAGCGAGAGGTGTCATGTCTTAATTCATTACAATTGTGATGATCATGGTGTACAGCATACATGAGATTATGTGATGATTATGGGGTACATGAGATGGGGGGGGTTTCATAAACTGTAAACCATAAGCATCAATATTATAACAAATTAACGCTTGAACTCTCACTTTGCATGTAATGAGTCTATCTCATATATTTGTTTCACCTTTTAAGTTGCATTACTGAACTGAATGAACATTTGCACGGTATTCTAATTTTCGGGATTTCACTTGTACTCGAGATCTGAAGCAAGTTTTAATTGGTAACTCTTCTGTGTTCACAGAAGAGGTACAAATTCAATGAAAGAAAAAGAAAAAGAAAGATTTTCAATAGAATACCTACCCACAGAAGTTTAGGCACATCTGGAATTTGAAAGTCATAACAAACTAACTGGTGCCATTCATACATTACTCATGCAAGCCAAAACAAAATGTCATGATATTTTATTGTGTTTGTGGTCCCTCTGTTAATGTTATGAGCTGAAGTTTTACAAGACAAAATAAAGTCAGCTGGAGTTTATGATATCATAACTGATTCTGTTGAAACTGTCTTCCTGCCTAGAAATAATGGAAGCGCGGCACCAAAATGGCCGCCGCGCTCTTTGTGGGCCCCCCCCCACCGGACGAAACCATCCGGGTAGTTAGGGGCGTGGCCAGCACCCTAATAAAAGGGGCTGGCCACGAGTCAGCCGTGCTGCCATTTTGGCGAACTGACGGAGCGGAGAAGTTTTTCCTCCTTACCTCCGTCGATCGTGTCTTCTTGAGGGAAGCCTTTTCGGGCAGCTTTCTCTTTCCTTTAGACTCCTTAGCTACATTGGCCATGCCCTCGAAGAAGAAGGCAGCCGCAAACGTGGCTCGATCGGCGCGGAGGCGTCAGCCGGGTCGGAGGACCGCGACTGCGCCCGTTCCGCAGCCACCTCTAGCAGATCCCACCGGGGACGGTGGGATGGGATCGGTAGCTCCTTGGCCTGGTGCGCGGAGCATACCCGCAGCCCCGGAAGGGGCCTCGGCCCTTGGCCCGCAAACGACAAACACGGCCCCTGCCATAGTTCGTCCGGTGGGGCCTTCTTGCCCGGGTGCGCAGTTCCCCATGGGGTGTGTGAGCCACGGAGGGTGGTTGGGTTCCCTGCCCTTGCAGGGCGTTCCTACGAATTTCCAGGGGCCGAGCATGGGCTCTTGGCCTTATCTGGCCCCTGGGGCGCAGGGACCTGGTCAGGTACCCGTGAATTTTGGGCCGGTTGCCCAATTGCCCCCTGTCGACATGGAGGCCCTTCTTGCTCGGGTTGCGGCCCTTGAAGCGTCCTTGGCGAGGGCCAACCAAGTAGGTGTACCTCTAGGTTTCCAGGTTCCCCCTTTGGCCGCCGAACAACGGCCGGTGATGGGTCGGGTTGAGCCGCCTGAGGCGTGCGGGCCGTTGGCGGCCGCTGCCTCGCAGCTCCCCACCCCACAGGTGCAGCAGTCTGGTGCTGGTCTGGCCCCGTCGACGAGCTCAGCTTCGGTCGTGAGCTCCGACGCCCCCAGCGGGCCGGAACCCCCGGTGGGGGCGGCCCGCGGTGGTGCAGCGGGTGAGTATGCAGTCCAAGTTAATGCACCCACACAACTGACTTCACCAGGGGGGGGCTTTTCAATGGCCTTGGCCTCGCTCGGCTGGCACGGCGGCACAATGGCCCCCGGCCCACCCAGCTACTTTGATCACGACACAGGGCTTGGGGCGGGGAGGTTCCCCCAACGTGCTGGGAAATGTGTTGGGGATCCCCGGGCTAGCTCAGGCTCAATTTACCTTGCCCGTAGTTCCCTCGGTGCCGGTGTCGGCTTTGCCAACAGCAGGGTATTCCTTGCCCCTGGGGGACCATTTGGCCCAGTCTACCAAGGAAAAGATTTGGAGGGGCGAGTACGTAGATATCTTCTCACTTTTAAATAGGGAGCCGACCAAGGAGGAGAGGGAAGGGCTGGACGAGAAGGATAAGGAGCAGGCACGTCGTCGTAAGCCGCCACGCACGTGGGCGAATTGGCTGCCAGCGTACCTGATTTACATGGCCGTTTATCTCCGGGCTAGGACGGATTTGGCTATTCCCATGGTCCAATATCTGGACAATATTTACCAGGCTATGGTTGACTTCCCGGGCCTGTCATGGCTGGCTTACGACGAAGAGTTCCGAATGAGAATTCCGCTGCACCCAGAGATGAGGTGGGATGAGCCCTGCCAGAAGCTGTGGCTTCTGTATATGACCCCCACGCGCCTGGCGCCTGGGGAGAGATACCATTGTGGACATGCGGTCCAACGAGCGGCCCCAGTACAGGTACCCCGCCAAGCGGCGGGGCAGGGGGTTCCAGCCCGCCTGCTGTGCTGGACCTTCTCGTCCAATGGTTCTTGCAACAGAAAGAATTGCAAGTACAAGCATGAGTGCCCCTCTTGTTCTGGCCCCCATGCTGCCTCCGCCTGTCCCAGGCCGGGAGGATACAGGGGCAGGGGTAGGGGCGGACAAGGGGCAGGCAAGGCTGCCATGGAGGGAGCGGGTTCACCAAAAGGCCCCCTCCCCAATTAATGTCGACATGCTGGAGCGTTGGCTCGCATCGTACCCGAGGAGAGCAGACGCTGTGTACCTCCTTCGGGGTTTTCAACTGGGTTTTCGTATTCCTTTCACGGGGGATAGGTCACCTCAGGATGCACCTAACCTTTTGTCACTTAGGGGAAGGGAGGAGGTGGCTGCCGCCAGCATTAATAAGGAGGTTGCTGCGGGCAGGGTCGCCGGCCCTTTCCCCGCACCCCCATTTCCCAACCTTAAAGTGTCCCCTCTAGGACTGGTGCCCAAGAAGTCGCCGGGCGAGTTTCGCCTGATTCACCACTTGTCCTACCCAGCAGGCCACTCGGTCAATGATGCTATCCCTGATGACCTTTGTTCTGTCAGGTATACATCCTTTGACCAGGCATTGCGCATGGTGCGCTCATGTGGCCCGGGTGCAATGTTGGCTAAGTGTGACATTAAGTCGGCGTTTCGCCTCTTGCCCGTGCACCCGGGTGACTTCGAGTTGCTGGGTTTCAAATTCCAGGGTGAATATTATTTCGACAAAGCCATGCCATTCGGCTGTTCCATATCCTGCTCTGCTTTTGAGCGTTTCAGTACCTTCCTGCAGTGGGCATTTGTCCATAGGTCAGGGTCTCGGTCTGTAGCCCATTACCTGGATGACTTTTTATTCGGGGGTGAACGGGGCTGGGACACATGTACACGTCTCCTCAATACATTTCAGACGCTAATGGAGGAACTCGGTGTCCCTTTAGCGCCCGAAAAGACCGAAGGCCCGTCTGACAAGTTAATATTCCTGGGGGTGGAAATTGACACGGTAGCGCAGGCTTCTAGGTTGCCCGCAGACAAGGTGGCAAGGATAGTTGCCCTTATAGCGGACTTGCTGGCTAAGTGCAAGGCATCCCTTCGGGAATTGCAGGTGCTACATGGCCACCTCAATTTCGCTTGTAGGGTGGTGGCATCTGGCAGGGCCTTTGCTCGGCGCTTGTGCGACGCCATGGCAGGCTTATCCAGGCCCCATCATAGGGTGAGATTGACACGGGGCATCAGGGCAGATCTGCATGTATGGCTCCAGTTCTTGAGGGAGTTCAATGGGGTCTCATTTTGGAGGTCTGACCTCCTGGCTTCGCCCCACTTTCAAATCCAGTCTGATGCCTCGGGATCCCTGGGTTATGGGATGTACTTCAATGGGAAGTGGGCATATGGTGGATGGCCACCAGCCTGGTCAGGCACGGGTCGCCTGAGGGATCTCACATATTTAGAATTTTTCCCATACTGGGGGCCTTGATGCTATGGGGTGAGGAGTGGGCCAACTCTGTGGTGCATTTCTGGTGTGACAATGCGGCTGTTGTCCACATTGTCAACTCACAGACCTCTAAATCTCCCAGGGTCATGGATCTTGTGCGCCAGTTTGTATTGCGCAGCCTGCGCCTCAATGGCCAGGCATGTCCCGGGGGTGAATAATGATATTGCTGACGCTTTGTCCCGCCTGCAGATCTCCCGGTTCCGTGCCTTGGCTCCGGATGCGGAGGAATTTCCCTCGCCACTACCGCAGGAGATATGGACCATTGGCAAGGAGAGGTGAACCGGGCGATAGGCATGTCACTGGCGCCACGCACGCGTAAGGCGTATCACCACGCGTTGATTTCATTTCGGACCTTTTGTTCCCAATATTGCTTGCCAGATACCTGGCCGATCCCAGTGGCCCACATCCTCCGTTTTATGGTTTACCTGCACGCCCAGGGCCTGGCACCACGCACCATAGCATCTAGGCTATCAGCGCTGGCCTTTATGGCCAAGGTGGGAGGTCATGCGGACAGCACCGCTGATTTCCGTGTGAGACATGTTTTGGAGGGGTGGGTGCGGGAACATGGGCGTAGCCTGGACGACCGTCACCCAATTTCCCCTGGGGTACTTACCCAACTGGCACGAGGCTGGCATGACCTATGTTTTGATAGGTATGAGGCAGCCCTGTTTCGTGCGGCTACAACGGTGGCCTTTTTTGGAGCGCTCCGCATCAGCGAGCTTGTGATGCTGTCTAAGGCGGATGCAAGTCGTAGGGCACTGGAACTCGAAGATGTCTATGTTTGCAATGATTGGGCTCAGCTGAGGATACGCTCCTCTAAAACAGATCAGCATGGCGTAGGCAGTGGAATAAGACTGCTACGATGTTCATTGGCAGACATCTGTCCGGTTGGTGCCCTACAGGAGTTCCTTGCACTGCGTGGCACGCACCATGGCCCGTTTTTCTGTCACCAAGATGGGTCTCCCCTCACTAAATTTCAGTTTTGGAAGGCGACAGGGAAGGCACTGGCCAGAGTTGGCCTCCCAGGGGCCCGTTACGGCACCCATTCATTTAGAATTGGGGCGGCCTCTACTGCGGCTGCTTATGGGTACTCCGGGGCTGACATACGCAGCATGGGGAGGTGGGACTCACACTGTTTCCAGTTTTATGTTCGCCCACTCCCACCGTGAGTACCTTCTGAGTCACCATGTATCTTTCCTTCCCTGTTTTTTCCCTTGACAGACCCTGGGTGTCGTATCACACCGGTGACAGTATGGCTGGTGGGCCACAGCTACGTGCACAGGGCAGCGCGTTACGCTGCGGCGACAGATTGGGGACCCCGACTGGGACTGGGTGCATACGCACAATTCACATGGCACGGTAAGCCCGGTATGTTGTGGCGGGAGCTTTTGCCATTCCTCTTTTCATCAAGGAGTGCTGACCCGCCCGACATCCTGATCATACACCTAGGGGGTAATGACTTGGGTCAGGTCACTGGCTTATCGCTGAAGCATGCGATTTGCGCGGACCTTGCCTACTTACATTACGTATGGCCCGCCACAACCCTTGTTTGGTCAGATATGGTCCCACGGCACGCTTATTGGGGAGGCTTCGACCTCCAGGCCCTGGACCGCGCTCGGCGCATGGTGAACAGGGCGGTGGCCCGATTCCTTTCGACCAAGGGCTGGGGGTGGGTCAGTCATCATCCCGCCATTAGTTTGCAAAATTTTGGGCTTTATTCTGGGGATGGGGTCCATCTGTTGCGAGGAGGTATGGACCTCCTGCTGGGTGATTGGCGAGCAGGCCTGTCGACCGAGCTGACGGTCTTGGGGGGGGCGTCGAGCCTTTATTGAAGCCTCTCCGGGTGGCGGGTAGCACTGGTAAGGTAAACATTGATGACCCACAGGTATCCGGCAGGTTCGCAATTGACTGGACAACACTAGATAGGCATAAGTTGTTTAAACGTTGTCCGGTCAACGACGAACCAGGCAAGGGGGTGATGGTTACCACTAGACAGCTGGTATCACCCCCTGATTTTACGGATACGCGTCAGAGGGTGGGGTCATTAGTTAGATATTGACTACGGTCAACAAATTGTTTGTTGTCATCAAACAAATTGATACAAATAGATACATTGTAACAATTGCCGTTGGCAATTTTGGGTGGTACCTTACCAGTGTTACTTCGGCCTGCTTGCCTTAAGAATTATGATTGGTCGTTTTACCAATAGAAATTTATAATTCGGACTAGGGCTTGAATCAATAAATGTGGCCCATGCTGTTATCCACTTTCATTTGTGTCTGAGTCCATCATTGGGGGGGTGCGCCTGCAATTTGAATATTTGAAGGCCATTGGCTACAGGCAATACTGAAATGTCTCACCAGGTCACCACCACCTGTCATGTACAGTTTAACATTGTACTCTCTGTAACAAAAAAGGACCGAGAGATTTATAGTTGAGAGGGATCATGATTAACAGACAGGTGAGGCATTCTTCCACCAAAGAGTGTTATAACATCCTGGAAAACTGGTGCAACAGTGAAACATGATTTACTCTTTTCAGAATAATATGAGGTCAAATTACTATTATCATCATCATCATCAAATAATCAGATGGCTGGATCAAAAGCATTTTAATTATTATTATTATGTGCCATCAGGTCAATTTCAACTTATGGTGTCCCTTACCAGGGGTTTCTAGGAAGAGTCTACAGTATATGTAAGTTGCTTATCATTCATTCTGAGACTGCAGTTTGCTCATTATAACACATGCTGGCTTGTCTCTCCCGAGTCATGGTTTAGAATTGAACTCCCAACTCCTAGGTCTGCAGCCAAATACCAAAACTACTGACCTAGACAGACAGTTCCAAACCATTTTACACAGCCACACAATTTGGCAGAGTGAGGAAATTGCTTTCAGTGGCAGATGTTGGAAGAGCAATAATGGTAGCTTTCCAGATGTTCCCCTTGAACATCTTGCACATGTCACACAATCTCTCCTAGGTGCTCAAACTACCTTGCTACTCTAAGGTGTTATAGAGGACACCATCTTACTACAAATATTAAAATAATGTTCAGTTACCAATCTAGACAATGGGGAAAAGGCATAATTTTGTCCCCACCTCAGTCAGTAACATGTCTTAATTCAGCTGTGAGCTGATGGATGTTGGTCAGAGATGAAAAAAGTTACAATTACAACAATATTTCAATTTGCAGTCACTAGTCATATTCTATAAGCTATAATTGAAACCAGTAATTTTCTTCTTCTGATATTAAAAAGATCTGGTATTTGTTTAGAATTCTTAGTCCTAAACTTACACAAACATTTCTTGCTGGATTTTGGCATTCACCTTCGATGACAGCAATTCCATTCTGTGAGGCTAATCAGATGTAGAATGTGTATGATGTGTTGCATTGCACTGATATTTCAGCCCTTCCACAAGAGTCATTCATGTATGCAAATCTTTTAATATGTAGTGTGATCATGTGACTAGGAGGGATCAAAAAGCCTTGAAAATGTTGAAAGGGAAAGAGAGAGGAAGGAAGGAAATAAGAAAAGGGAATGGACTAATATGTGACAAAAATACTGAAAGAACTGAGGGAGATTTCAGAGAACTAAATGCTTTATTTTCATTAATCTTCCCTGCACAAAAGCTGAATGACAAAACATTTTCCACAGAAAAAGCATCTGTGACATCTTTAGAGTTGCGGCTGAAGAGGAGGAAGACGCTGAATGCCACAACCCCGCTGAGTGCCACGTCTCCTCACCTCCCCCCTCTGGCCACACCATCACTGAAGGGGGTTAAAAGGGCCACCGGGACTTGGAGCCTTGAGGAAGCTGAAGAGGAGGAAGACACTGAGTGCCACAACCACGCTGAGCACCAGAACATCAAATTGGCAATGAGGATGGGATAATGGCATCCCATATACCTACCCTGGCTCTGTTCGACGTGACTGCTCCCGAGAAATGGGTCCTGTATGAATGGCAGTTCCGCCACGCCATGGCGGCTCGGGACATCGTCGGCGAGGAGAAGAAGCACTCCTGCTTCTTGTCACAGTGCAGCCTGGCCACCCTCGAGCTGGCCATGCACCTCGTGTTGCCCAGGGACATCAACATCATCCCACTGGCTGAGATCCTGGCGGCTCTTCGGACACACTTCTAGTCGAAGGTGTCCATCTTCCCGGCCTGGGTGGCATTCCACAGATGGGATGTGGCGTCCATGGCTGACTATGCTGCTGCACTGAGGCTGGCTGCCACCCCGTGCCAGTGGGACAACCTGGAAGAGGCGTTATGGGATCATCTGCTGGGCGGCATGCGAGATGAGGAGACACAGCATCAGCTTATGGTCAAGGATGTCCTGACCTTAAGTCGGTCCTCCAGGAGGCATTGGCATCTGAGACTGCAAGGTCAGGCATCAAGTCTTTTAAGCATAGGCCTGCCGCCTCCGGGAGTTTGGAATCCACTGTGCAGGCCCATTGCTGCTCTTCACCCCACTCCTCTGTGTCTTCAGCATCACTGGTGTCATCATCCAAGTCCGGGTCCAGTGATGACAGTGGTGAGGTCTGGAAAGTCCGCAAGAAGATGTCGGACAAGCGCACCACCAAGAGGGCCCATCACAGATGCATCGGCTGTGGAGCGAGGCATGACCACCGTCAGTGCCCCTCCAAGAATGGCGACTGTCATCACTGTGTCAAGAAGGGCCACATCACCAAGGTTTGCAGGCAACGCCAGAAGCAAGCCCCAAAGCCGCACAACTGACCGAGTCAGAAGGGAGTGCATGCATCAAAGATCTCCGCCAAGGAGCTGTCTGCCCGCCGTGTCTCCAGCATCTCCCACTGTTTCTTCGTGGAGGTCAAGCTGCATAGTGTTCTGGTAAAGATGGAGGCCGATTCCGGTACATCCTACTCCATCCTACCCCAGAGTGAATTCTTGAGAATCTCCCCCAAACTTCACCCAAAACTACGGGCTCTGAAGCCGTCTCTCCGAGACATGCATGGTTGCCTGATTCCGGTATGGGGGTGGGGGATTTTTCCATTGTGTTCAAAAACATTACAACGAAGCTACGTCTTGTGGTGGTCAAATGCGGCACAAACTGCTTACTTGGTGTGCAGTGCTTTGAGCCACTAGGGATCAAACTGTCTGGCATCAACGCCATCCACGCTGACCCAGTGCAGGATGTTTGTAATGTGCACCTGGCAGTTTTTGAAAAAGGACTAGGCAATTACAGGGGGCCCCCAGTGTCCTTAGACCTTGATCCGCCTCAAGCCTCGCAGTGTGCTGTTTGCCTTGAAAGACAAAATCGAGGCCAAGCTGGACAAGCTGTTGTGCCAGGGGATCTTGGTTCCAGTGGACTCCACAGAGTGTGACTGCAATCAAATCCAATGGGGAGGTGAGGATTTGTGCATATTATAAATGCACCATCAACAAGGCCATTCGGCCCAATGCTTACCTGGTGCTGGTTGTTAGCCACTTATTGGCTGCTCTACATGGGGGTAAATGCTTTGCCAAATTGGACCTAGCATAGGCCTATCAGCAGTTATCCGTTACACCCACTGCTGCTGTGACCCAAACCATTGTTACACACAAGGGGGCCTTCAAGGTAATGCTTCTTCAGTTTGGCATGAATGCAGCCCCGGGTATATTTCAGTCACTTGTTGAACGTCTCTTAAAGGGTCTCCCCTCCTTCGATGACATCCTGATAACCGCTGGAAGTGAATCCGAGCTTGCCAGCAGGTTAGATCGGGTGTTACAGGTTTTTGAAAATGCGGGGTTACATCTGAGAAGGGACAAATGTGTTTTCCTTGCACAGGAAGTAGAATTTCTCAGGTTTAAGGTCACTCCCAAGGGAGTTAAACCCTCTGATTCAAAGGTTGCTGCCGTCTGCAGTGCCCCCATCCCACTTCAAAAACTGAGTTGCAGTCCTTCTATCACTCCTTCCTGCCAAGGAAGGCTTCCATAGCGGAGCCACTACACCAGTTCCTTAAAAAAGATACAGTCTGGTGGGGGGGGGGGCAGGCCCAGGATCATGTGTTTCATGAGTTAAAAGAGCTTCTCTCATCCGAAGCAATCTTGACTCACTTTGATCCCAGAAAACCTGTGGTGCTTGTGTGTGATGCTTCACCGGTGGGGGTGGGGGCTGGTTTCTGTCATGTCTTAGAAAATGGGAAGGAAACCCCAGTTGCATTCTATTCAAGGTCTCTGTCTAAAACCAAGTGCAACTATGCCCAGACCAACAGGGAGGCTCTGGCCATAGTTGTTGGACCAAAAAAAGTTCCATGATTTCCTCTATGGAAGAGATTTCCATAGTGCTGCGACATTGCTCCCCATGTTCTGACTGCCTAATAAAATTATTTGGCCCTGTATGCTGGCTGCTTCGCATTTCTACCAGAACATCAAACTATCAGAGCAATTGTTTACCATTTCTATCTAAAGCTATGCAACTATAAGTAAGAGAACTGTTTTTATTATACTACAAGACATGTGGAGAGTTTAATTTACTGGGCTTGAATGGGAGTCTAATGCATGGTGAACTTGCTAACTATAACTATTTGAAACTGCCAAATGAAGGCACCTTTTGGTGAGTTCATTCTGCAATTCCTTTTGCCTGACCTAGTGTGAGAAAAATTAACCAGCAACACAAAGAGACTATGATAAGGGTATGCCAGATTGCGATTCAAAAATACGACAATCTTCAAGGAGGCTCTGTGTACCCCAGTACTGTATATTGACTGATCAGTGCTTTGGGAAATTGACTTAGGCTTCTGGGAATTCAAGTCCAAAAACCAAAAAAATAAAAAATAAGGGGAGGGGGTAACATTAGTCTATTCTATCCACTGGACAATTTAGTTCAGTTGCAGTCATATTATTTGTGGTAGAATTATTAAAATTAATGTTTTCTTCAGGGATTAATTAGCTTTAAAGATCTAAGTAGGACTGTGGGCTTGTGATAGGCAGATTAAAGCTAGGCAGGGTGGATTCTTGGAGGGGAGGCTATGGCTATCTAGTCAGCTAGAGTTCTTTGAATATACTATTGCCAAAATAGATGAAGGGGAAATCCAACTGATATACTGAAGATAAATTTTCAAAGTAGAATTTAATAAGTCATTACAATGGAAATTAATGGCTAAACAAGGAAGCTACAGAAATGGTGATAAAATATGATATTGAATGGAAAAGAAAATTAGGGAAAATCTTGTCTACACAGGTTAAACATGTGTATTAGATAAGGAGGAAGGAAAATTCTATGAGGAATAGTTGCAGTTTTTCATATTACACAAAGATGACCAAGAATGGAAATAAATAAAACCATGACCTAGAATAGAAAATCTTCACAAATAATTGTTTTAAAGCAAAATTAAAAACACTATAACTGCATTAAAATGTTGCTTATTTGGATCAGTATATGAATTCCATGGCACCGACAGGCAATGAAGTCCACTGTCTAAAAGTGTAACATTTTAACTCTATTTTCTGCTTCAGTAGCTCTGCCATTATGCCAGAGGCTGAAATGTGTCTTGAATAACTAGCAAGGCAAACCTCTGTGTAACTACGTAGAAGCAAAGTCCATGGAGTTCATTTGGGCTTATTCTCAAGGAAAGTACATATAAGATTCCTGTCTAAATCAGCCTACTGTGTGCATCTATCTATAGAATCATAGAATGACTGTTGTAAGGGGCCTTTTAGGCCATAGAGCCCAAATACCTGCTCAATGCAAGAATCTAATCCAAACAGATCTGACTGATAGTTGTCCAGTTTTCTTTTGAATGCCTCCAGAGTTGGAGTACTCACCACATCCCAGAATAATTTATTCCTTTATCTTACTGCTTTAACAGTTTGGTTTTTTTTCTCATGTTCAGCCTGGACTCGGTTTGAGTCTATTATTATGTGACCTACACTCTGGAATGATCAAGAACAGAGTCTGTCCCTCCTCTTTATGACTACTATTACTCAAGTATATTTCCTCCTAGTCTATTTTCTCAAGGCTAAACATGTTCCATCAGTCACTCCTCATAGGGTTTGGTTTCCAGTCCTCTGATCATTCTTGTTACCCACCTCTGAACTTGTTCCAGTTTGTTGCCATCCTTTTAAAAGTGTAGTGTCCAGAATTGGATGCAGGATTCTAGTTGTCGAGTATCTAGTGCCAAATAAAAGAGGGACTAGTTTCTCATGTGTTTTGGAGACTACATCTCTTAAAATAGCCTTAAATAGCATTTGCTTTTTTTTCCAGCCACATCGCACTGTTGACTCATATTCACCTTGTGATTTACAACAATCCCAAGATCCATCTTTCTTATAGTTTTACTGAGCCAAGTTTCCACATCTTGTAACTGTTCATTTGTGCCCCCCTGCATCCCCAGTGTAGAACTTTTCACTTATTCCTGTTAAATTTTATTATGTTGTTTTCTGCCCAGTGTTCAAGCCTAACAAGATCACAGCTAGGAATCAACAAAAAAAGCCCAGGATGACCTTATAATGTTGAAGATTCAGAAACAGAATTGGAGGAATTCAGAGCAGGCCAAAATCAGTGTTATTCTTCAGAGAACCTGCAATATCTTCCCATGCTAGAACTATCATAGGGCTTTACTCTTTTCCTTTTTCGCTTGTTGGTTTTTGGTTTAGATATCTTTATTTTGTTCTTATCTGTGGTTTAAGTACTTTTTTAGAGAAAGAACAATGGCAGGCTGTCTTTATAATCACACACCAATGTTTAGCACCTTTCTCTGAAATCACAAGTTATTTAATATCAAGGGAATGTCAACAAATATACACTGTTAGAAAAAAAGTGTAATGATACTGACATTTTATTGATATGGATAGCCTTTTTTCAAGAATCCATGTGTCCAGGCTTCTTTGGTGGTGGTGTTATCTGGTATGTGTGTGGTGTAGTCTTGGATGAAATTGGGATGCCTTAATGCCAAAAATGTGTCTCCTAACTCCCTACATTTATATTTCTCTGAAAGATAAAAATTTCTCTTCGAACTATAAACAAACTGGTTGTGCAGAAGCTACAATGCAAGCAACCTAGAGCACTAGGAATATTTTTTAAAATTGACATTTCAATTATTTTAGTATGATTTATGGAGTTAAGAATGGGAAATCTGGCTATATGCCAGTTTGAGGATAAACATGGAAGAGGTAGACAATGGATTTCTTGGATAAGTGATATAAAAGACTGGCTGAGCTTTATTAGAGTTTATTTTTCTAATGCTGCTACTGACAATTTGACCCTGAAACAGGTAGACCAGTTTTCTTACCTTGGTAGCATCCTGACTAAAACTGTACCTGTGAACAGGATGTGGTGAAGAGAATGGATGCTGCCCATTCTGCCTTTGGTCATCTATCACACCGGGTCTACATGAACAAAGATTTAACAATTCATACAAAGTTCATGTTATACTAAGCTTTTATTATCTGAATGTTATTGTATGGCTGTGAAACATGGACCCTCTATAACCAAGACATCAAAAAGCTTGAGCACTTTCACCAACAGAAGCTAAGGTCTATCTTGAACATCAAGTTGGATGACAATGTTAACAATATCACAGTTCATGAGAAGCCACATGTAAATAGCATTGAAGCTTCCATCATAGGTCATCATCTTAGATCAGGGGTTCCCAACTTTTCCCATCATGGGCTGGACGAGCCCCCTGGCTCACAGCTGTGCGGGGCCTGAAGTATGTTCCTCCCACTGCTTCCAGTACTTCTGGTGTCCACAGCTGTGGTGGTGTGGCATTTTTTTTGGCTTGTTTGGTAGCCTCTGCTGCTTCCTGTGGTGGTGGAAGGGTATGCGGATCATTTTTGTAATTTTTCACTGACCTGGAAGTGCTGAAAATGCTGCATTTTCGTGGTGATAAATTACAAAAATGGAGCAAAAATGCCCCACATAACCTCCTGATGCCATAGGAAGCAGCAGAGGCTACCAAAGCAGATGAAAAAACACTGTGCCACCACCACTGCAGACACCAGAAACACCTAAGCGACGGGAGGAACCATGCCTCTAGCTCCAAACAGCTGTGAGTTGGGGGCAGATTCGGCCCATGGTGGGAAAAATTGGGAACCTCTGATCTAAGACAATGACATATGATGGAAGCTTCAATGCTATTTACATGTACCTTCTCAAGAATTGCAAAGTTGGTGACATAACAAAAATAAAAAGCAATACCAACAACAAACCTGTCATTACCTTTATCAGCAGTGAAAAACACTTGCATTTTTTTCATTCTCAGTTGCAAGAATGAAATAAAATAAGATTTATATTTCTGGTCTATAGGTATAAATATGAAAAAAGTTGTCTTTTTTGTTAATTTTTAGCATAAATAAAACTATATAAACATCTAACAAACAGCTAATATACAACTACTAACATAGTGATCCCTCCCACTGTGACCAATTAGGAGTTGCTTCATTTACATTCATAGAGAAACATTCCCCTTCAAAAATTGTAATGACTGTTGTGAATGGGCCTGCCTCTTCCCTTTTATTAATACAAAATCATTAAAATCTCCCCAAATTAAATTCAAACGAGAAGAAATAAGTGTATTATTCAGACTGGTTTTATATATTATAATACATAATAGATGAGCCAGTGTCAATAATTTTTCTATTTATTTCTCCCAAAATCTAAATGGATGATCTCTCTCAAAACTGTGAAACCTCCCTTTCTCTCCCTCTCTATTTTTACATGAATATATGATATATCAAACAACTGAATAAAAAAAGAAAGTGTTAATTAGTTCCTATCAAAATCATTTTCTTTTCTTCAGGGTTTTTCAAGAACCTTAAAAGCCCAGCTAGTTCTCCCTCTAAGCTGTTAGTCCAGTGTTTCCCAACCTTTGGTTTTTGGACATCAATTCCCAGAAGCCTAAGTCAATTCCCCAAAACACTGATCAGCCAATGTACTAACATAGGCTTCTGGGAATTGAAATCCCCTGTGTGGCATGTGCCCCATGTTGGGAACCACTGTGTTGGACTGACCAGATGTTCTCAAGCTCAGGTCTCTCTTTTTCCTCTTAAACATCTTCCTCTGAGGTGGTAGACCACTCCAACTGCTGCCCATTCAGCATAGTTCTTTCTTGCTCCCATTGTTCCTTGTCCAGTAGACCCTACTCATGAAGAAGATTTAGACCTTGATCCAACAATGTTATCCTTCAATATTTTCCAGCATATAGCTTTCATATATACTGGGTACTCCCAACTATTATTTTTTTATTCTTCATGATTACTGTAGTAGTTAATGTCATATTCCTTCTGTAGTAGTTAATGTTATATTTCTTCTCCACAGTACTGGTTGATAACACAGCTCCAAATGCACCTAGAATAGTACATCCTTAAACAGCAACTGCCCAAACTTCTGTTTGACCACTTGCATGAATATTTTATTCATTGTAGTAGTTTGTAAAATAAACCACAATGACTCTGGGAGCAGTCTTTGTCTTTGTTCCCACTCTATTCAGTCTTTCCAGCTCTTCTACACAACAATAGCATTCATCGACTATAGTATTGAATCACTAATCTTCACCCCATCTTTAGTTCCTCTCAGGAAATCCCCTAATTTCACATTTTTCTTTTGTTTGGTATTTTCCAAGTCAGTGAAAATTTTACCAATTTCTGTGAGCTTATCTGCATGCCTTATATCAGTGATGGAAAACCTTTTAGAGACTGAGTGCCCAAACTACAACCCCAAACCCACTTATTTATCTCAAAGTGCCAACACAGCAACAGGGGAGGAAGGAAACTCTCCCATTGGGCTGTTCGGCAGAGGGACGGGGTGAACTCTGTGCTGGGGGGAGGAAGTGCTTCCATTGGGATGGTGGGCAGAGGGGTGGGGTGAACTCTGTGCTGAAGGAGGGAGGAAGGAAGCCCTCCCTTTGGGCTGCTGGACAGAGGGGTGGGGCAAACCTTCTGCTAGGGTGACTGCATGGGTGCCCACAGAGAGGGCTCTGAGTGCCACCTCTGGCATGCATGCCATAGGTTCACCACCACTGCCTTATCTGATCACATTTATACAGCAATCAGGTTTATCTTCCCCAACCCAGCCCAACCCTAACCTATCCCATATTGAGATTCCATCAAAGTTAAACTATATTTCCCTACTTAGTTGTACCTCGTCCTAAGCATATATACAGGCTAGTGTATTGGAAGGGCTATTGTGGAAGACCATTGTAAATCCGAGGAGACAGTTAACATGCCCATTTTCCCTTTCCATGTTCTGAAATGGTTAATGTATTAAAATAGTAGAATTCGCTTGCTAATCAGTTTATGAATTTAGAAATTTTTGCTGCCTGGAAACAAGATGTTTTCTCATCAATTGTCAACTAGTAAGATTTAGGGTCATAAGAATAAGTTGAGATTCTTGGCAAGAGAACATAAAGAAGATAAGGTGGTGCTGAGCTCATATGTGTCCCATCTGGCTTCCTGGTCACTAAGTGGGTTAACACCTGGGAAATCTCATGATGGGCAGAAAGACCCTAATCAAATATGGAGAGAAAGGCAGGTCATAGTGACCCTTTTGCTGTGTCTCTAGCTATGTGCAAGAATTGCACATCAGTTAGCCCATTCCAGGTGTCCTCAATCTGGGTTTAGAGATATCATGAGCAAGGGGAATAGAGGCAAGAGGAATAAGGGGGCACTTTAGGTTTCTTCTATAAGAATAGTTGAATTTAGTGCCGTAGATTAGGTACCAGGGGCTACAACCCTTTATGGTCCGAAGCCTCCCTGCCACCCAATAGGCTCCTGGTGGTACAAGGGAAAGAAGGACTCTTAGATTGGTATGCATTCACCATTGTTCCTTTCTCTGTCCTTTTCCACCCCACCCCACCCCACCCCCATTTTTATTTTTTATATTTATTTATTTCGATTTATATCCTGCCCTCTTGCCCTAGGGCAACTCAGGGTGGCACACAATCAAATAAATATTATATACACCTCCTTAAATTTTTAAATAAAAATAATAAAATGAGATAAAAAAAACAATTTAAAACCATCCCGAATTTAAAATGACCATCCCCACCCATCAATCAAAGGGACCTGTGAATCTAATAGAGCCAACGAACAGGAGTCAACACACAGTCGGCCCCCCATACTTGCCCTGCCAGCCAGGTTTTCAGTCCTTTCCTAAATGGCAGCAACTCTGTCTGCAGCCATAGGTCTACTGGCATGAGGTTCCACAGGGTTGGGGCAGATAGAGAGAATGCCTTCTCCTTGTGCTAGAGATGTGAGCCCCTCTAACTGATGGAACACTGAGAGAGCCTCTCCAGTCCGCCCTAGTGGGGCAGGCAGACTCTTGGAGCGATCCTGTCTCTTAGGTAACCTGGCTGACTACCATGAAGGGCTTTAAAGGTCATTACCAGCACCTTGAATTGCACCCGGAGACAAACTGATAACCAGTGCAGCTCCCGGAGCAGAGGCGAGGCATGGACATGGCGCCCGCACCCCATCACTACCTGGGCAGCCGCATTCTGGACCAGCTGCAGTCTCCAAATGGCCCCATGTAGAGCGCATTACAATAATCAAGTCTGGAGGTAACCAGTCATGCTTTACTTTAAGCAATTTCAGTTATGCTTATTCTAAGGTGTATGCAATACACCTTAGTGTTCATTGTCTCCAGAATCCTAAAAAAACATAGCCTATCACTTTTGGCCAGCCTTTTGGCCACACAGCTGGAGTGGGGGAAAATAGAGCCAAGGCTTCAAAACAACTGGTCAGAGATCATCTCCGACACAGATTTAAAGGCTCTCCCAGGATAGGGCAAACAGAGATCCCCGCCACCACCATGCCTGCCATCAATATGACTCGGTGATGGGCTCAGGGGTAAAAGCCAAACAGTGTTTTGCAGCAGAAAACTTTCCCCATCACGTGTAAAGAGGGCTTCCCCTTGTAGATTATCTTTCCCTTGTCAATGCACTGTTTCCTGTCCCTCTGCATCTGGCAGGAAAAAGTTTGCCCCATCAGCTGCAAATCAGTGGTTAGCCATTTTCTCTCAGACCTGTGCTGAGTCCCATCAGTGGCAGGTGTGGTGAGGCAGGATCTGTGTTTGAACCCTGACAGCCTGTGAAAACAAACCCTCAGTCACCTGTTTATATTTCTACAGATATACTACAAACCAATGGTCTTTCTAGTGACAAGTTCTAAGGATGTCACTTCCTCTCTGGGTTTATCTGGGCTATAAATCTCTGAAACCTTTATAGAAATTACAGTTGGTTCTGCTTGCTTGATTCTTTGAAGACTGGCAAATCTGAGAAGTAGGGTGATATCTTTTGTGAACGTAGCCCTTTGCAGGCGCACCCCCCCAATAATGGACTCAGACACAAATGAAAGTGGATAACGGCATTGGGCCACCTTTATTGATTCATGCCCTAGTCCGAATTATAAATTTCTATTGGTAAAACGACCAATCATAATTCTTAAGGCAAGCAGGCCGAAGTAACACTGGTAAGGTACCACCCAAAATTGCCAACGGCAATTGTTACAATGTATCTATTTGTATCAATTTGTTTGTTGACAACAAACAAATTGTTGACCGTAGTCAATATCTAACTAATGACCCCACCCTCTGACGTGTATCCGTAAAATCAGGGGGTGATGCCAGCTGTCTAGTTGTAACCATCACCCCCTCGCCTGGTTCGTCGTTGACCGGACAACGTTTAAACAACTTATGCCTATCTAGTGTTGTCCAGTCAATTGCGAACCTGCCGGATACCTGTGGGTCATAAATGTTTACCTTACCAGTGCTACCCGCCCATGTGACCAAAGTCAACAGCAGCACAGAACAAACCCCTATATCAAACCATAGCAACAGTGTGGGATGGGCAAAAAAGCCAGGACTCAAGGGCCAATTGCGAGTCCCAGCCAAAAATTCCCACCCGGCCCCGAAGCGACCAAGAAATCACACTGTTAACTAGGGAGGGGGTGGAGGGGAAAAACTTCTCCGCTCCGTCGCTTCACCAAAATGGCAGCATGGCTGCCTCGTGGCCAGCCCTTTTATTAGGGTGCTAGCCATGCCCCTAACTACCCGGATGGCTTCGTCCGGTGGGGGGCCCCCGCAAAGAGCGTGGCGGCCATTTTGGCGCCACGCTTCCATTGCAGGCGCACCCCCCCCCCAATAATGGACTCAGACACAAATGAAAGTGGATAACGGCATTGGGCCACATTTATTGATTCATGCCCTAGTCCGAATTATAAATTTCTATTGGTAAAACGACCAATCATAATTCTTAAGGCAAGCAGGCCGAAGTAACACTGGTAAGGTACCACCCAAAATTGCCAACGGCAATTGTTACAATGTATCTATTTGTATCAATTTGTTTGTTGACAACAAACAAATTGTTGACCGTAGTCAATATCTAACTAATGACCCCACCCTCTGACGTGTATCCGTAAAATCAGGGGGTGATGCCAGCTGTCTAGTTGTAACCATCACCCCCTCGCCTGGTTCGTCGTTGACCGGACAACGTTTAAACAACTTATGCCTATCTAGTGTTGTCCAGTCAATTGCGAACCTGCCGGATACCTGTGGGTCATAAATGTTTACCTTACCAGTGCTACCCGCCACACGGGGAGGCTTCCCAAAAGGCTCACCGCCCCCCCCAGACCGTCAGCTCGGTCAACAGGCCTGCTCGCCAGTCTACTAACAAGAGGTCCATACCTCCCTGCGACAGATGGGCCCCCTCCCCTGAATAAAGCTCATAATTTTGCAGACTGATGGCGGGGAGGCGAATGACGCATCCCCAACCCTTGTCAAAAAAGGAACCGGGCAATAGCCCTGGAGCGACGAGCCCGGTCAAGCGCCTGGAGGCCAAACACTTCCCTGTAAGCGTACTGCGGTATCATGTCCGACCAAATGAGGGGTGTGGCAGGCCACACATAATGTGAGTAGGCCAGGTGACTGCAAATCGCAAGCTTCCGCGATAGGCCAGTGACCTGTCCGAAACTATTGCCCCCAAGGTGAATAACCAGGACATCAGGCGAGTCAGCATCCCTGATGTAGAAAAGGAATGGCAACAGTTCCCGCCATAACATGCCGCGCTTACCACACCACCTGAGATGTGCGGGTGCACCCAGTCCCAGTCGGGGTCCCACTCTGTCGCCACAGCGTAACGCGCTGCCCTGTGCAGCGTAACGCGCTGCCCTGTGCAGCGTAACGCGCTGCCCTGTGCACGTGGCAACGGCCCACCAGCCATACTGTCACCGGTGTAAAACGACACCCAGGGTCTGTCAAGGAAAAAAAGGGGGGTGAGAAACATTGCAGTGACTAAACTGGTACTCACGGTTGAAGAGGGTGAACACAAAAACTGAAAACAATGTGATCCCCACCTTCCCATGCGGCGTATCTCAGCCCCAGAGTACCCAAAAGCAGCTGCAGTAGAAACCGCCCCCATCCTGCAGGAATGGACGCCGAAACAAGCCCCCGGGAGGCCCCCACTGGCTAGGGCTTTCCCATTCACCTTCCAAACTGAAATTGAGTGAGGGGAGACCCACCCTGGTGACAGAAAAACAGGGCATGGTGCGTGCCACACAGTGCAAGAAACTCCTGTAGGGCACCAACCGGACAGATGTCTTCCAAGGAATATCGTAGCAGTATTACTCAACTGCCTACGCCGTGCTGATCTGTTTTAGAGGAGCGTATCCTCAACTGAGCCCAATCATTGCAAACATAGACATCTTCGAGTTCCAGTGCCCTACGACTTGCATCCGCCTTAGTCAGCATCACAAGCTCGCTGATGCGGAGCGCTCCAAAAAAGGCCACCGTTGTAGCCGCATGAAACAGGGCTGCCTCATACCTATCGAAACATAGGTCATGCCAGCCCCGTGCCAGTTGGGTAAGGACCCCCGGGAAATTGGGTGGCGGTCGTCCAGGCTACGCCCACGTTCCCGCACCCACCCCTCCAAAACGTGTCTCACACAGAAATCAGCGGTACTGTCCGCATGACCTCCCACCTTGGCCATAAAAGCCAGCGCTGACAGCCCAGATGCTATGGTGCGGGGTGCCAGGCCCTTGGCGTGCAGGTAAACCATGAAACAAAGGAGGTGGGCCACTGGGATCGGCCAGGTATCTGGCAGTCGAGATTGGGTACAAAAAGTCCGAAAGGAAACCAACGCGTGGTGATACGCCTTATGCGTGCGTGGCGCCAGTGACATGCCGATTGCCCGGTTCACCTCTCCTTGCCAAAGGTCCATATCTCCTCTGGGAGTGGCGAGGGAAATTCCTCCGCATCCGGGGCCAAGGCACGGAACCGGGAGATCTGCAGGCGAGACAAAGCGTCAGCAATATCATTATTCACCCCCGGGACATGCCTGGCCCTGAACAGTACATTGAGGCGCAGGCTGCGCAATACAAACTGGCGCACGAGGTCCATGACCCTGGGAGATTTAGAGGTCTGTGAGTTGACAATGTGGACAACGGCCGCATTGTCACACCAGAAATGCACCACAGAGTTGGCCCACTCCTCACCCCATAGCATCAAAGCCCCCAGTATGGGAAAAATTCCAAATATGTGAGATCCCTCAGGCGACCCGTGCCTGACCAGGCTGGTGGCCATCCACCATAGGCCCACTTCCCATTGAAGTACATCCCATAACCAAGGGATCCCGAGGCATCAGACTGAATCTGAAATTGAGGTAAAGCCAGGAGGTCGGACCTCCAAAATGAGACCCCATTGAACTCCCTCAGGAACTGGAGCCATATGTGCATATCTGCCCTGATGCCCCGTGTCAATCTCACCCTATGATGGGGCCTGGATAAGCCTGCCATGGCGTCGCACAAGCGCCGAGCAAATGCCCTGCCAGGTGCGACCACCTTGCAAGCGAAATTAAGGTGTCCATGTAGCACCTGCAGTTCCCGAAGGGACGCCTTGCGCTTAGCCAGCAAGTCCGATATAAGGGCCACTATCCTTGACACCTTGTCTCCCAGCAACCTAGACACCTGCGCTACCGTGTCAATCTCCACCCCCAGGAATACTAACTTATTAGACGGGCCTTCAGTCTTTTCGGGCGCTAAAGGGACACCAAGTTCCTCCATTAGCGTCTGAAATGTGTTGAGGAGACGTGTGCACGTGTCCCAGCCCCGTTCACCCCCGAACAAAAAGTCATCCAGGTAATGGGCTACAGACCGAGACCCTGACCTACGGACAAATGCCCACTGCAGGAATGTACTGAAACGCTCGAAAGCCGAGCAGCATATGGAACAGCCGAATGGCATGGCTTTGTCAAAATAATATTCACCCCGGAATTTGAAACCCAGCCACTCAAAGTCACCCGGGAGCACCGGCAGGAGACGAAAAGCCGACTTAATGTCACACTTAGCCAACCGTGCACCCGGGCCACATGAGCGCACCATGCGCAATGCCTGGTCAAAGGATGTATACCTGACAGAACAAAGGTCATCAGGGATAGCATCATTGACCGAGTGACCGGCTGGGTAGGACAAGTGATGAATCAGGCGGAACTCGCCCGGGGACTTTTTGGGCACTAGTCCTAGAGGAGACACTTTAAGGTTGGGGAACGGGGGCGTGGGGAAAGGGCCAGCGACCCTGCCCGCAGCAATCTCCTTATTAATGCTGGCGGCAGCCACCTCCTCCCTTCCTCTAAGTGACAAAAGGTTGGGTGCGTCTTGCGGTGACCTATCCCCCGTGAAAGGAATACGAAAACCCAGTTGAAAACCCTGAAGGAGGTACACAGCGTCTGCCCTCTTCGGGTACAATGCGAGCCAACGCTCCAGCATGTCGACATTAATTGGGGAGGGGGCCTTTCGGTGAACCCGCTCCCTCCGTGGCAGTCCTACCTGCCCCTTGTCTGCCCCTACCCCTGCCCCTGTATCCTCCCGGCCTGGGACAGGCGGAGGCAGCATGGGGGCCAGAACAAGAGGGGCACTCGTGCTTGTACTTGCAATTTTTCCTGTTGCAAGAACCATTGGACGAGAAGGTCCAGCACAGCAGGCGGGCTGGAACCCCCTGCCCCGCCACTTGGCGGGGAACCTGTACCGGGGCCGCTCGTTGGACCGCATGTCCACAATGGTATCTCTCCCCAGGCACCGGGCGCATGGGGGTCATATACAGAAGCCACAGCTTCTGGCAGGGCTCATCCCACCTCATCTCTGGGTGCAGTGGAATCCTCATGCGGAATTCTTCGTCGTAAGCCAGCCATGACGGACCCAGGAAGTCAACCATAGCCCGGTAAATGTTGTCCAGATACTGGACCATAGGGATGGCCAAATCCGGCCTAGCCCTGAGGTAAACGGCCATGTAAATCAGGTACGCTGGCAACCAATTTGCCCACGTGCGTGGCGGCTTACGACGACGTGCCTGCTCCTTATCCTTCTCGTCCAGCCCTTCCCTCTCTTCCTTGGTGGGCTCCCTATTAAAAAGGGAGAAGATATCTACATACTCGCCCCTCCAGATCTTTTCCTTGGTGGACTAGGCCAGATGGTCCCCCAGGGGCGAGGAATACCCTGCTGTTGGCAATGCCGACACCGGCACAGAGGGAACTGCGGGCAAAGCAAAGGGGGCCTGTACCAGCCCGGGGATCCCCAACACATTCCCTACCACATAGGGGGCGCCATCCCGACCCGGGCCCTGGGTCAGGGGTGAAGTAAAAAAACAAGAGATAAAAAAAACAATTTAAAACCATCCCGAATTTAAAATGACCATCCCCACCCATCAATCAAAGGGACCTGTGAATCTAATAGAGCCAACGAACAGGAGTCAACACACAGTCGGCCCCCCATACTTGCCCTGCCAGCCAGGTTTTCAGTCCTTTCCTAAATGGCAGCAACTCTGTCTGCAGCCATAGGTCTACTGGCATGAGGTTCCACAGGGTTGGGGCAGATAGAGAGAATGCCTTCTCCTTGTGCTAGAGATGTGAGCCCCTCTAACTGATGGAACACTGAGAGAGCCTCTCCAGTCCGCCCTAGTGGGGCAGGCAGACTCTTGGAGCGATCCTGTCTCTTAGGTAACCTGGCTGACTACCATGAAGGGCTTTAAAGGTCATTACCAGCACCTTGAATTGCACCCGGAGACAAACTGATAACCAGTGCAGCTCCCGGAGCAGAGGCGAGGCATGGACATGGCGCCCGCACCCCATCACTACCTGGGCAGCCGCATTCTGGACCAGCTGCAGTCTCCAAATGGCCCCATGTAGAGCGCATTACAATAATCAAGTCTGGAGGTAACCAGTCATGCTTTACTTTAAGCAATTTCAGTTATGCTTATTCTAAGGTGTATGCAATACACCTTAGTGTTCATTGTCTCCAGAATCCTAAAAAAACATAGCCTATCACTTTTGGCCAGCCTTTTGGCCACACAGCTGGAGTGGGGGAAAATAGAGCCAAGGCTTCAAAACAACTGGTCAGAGATCATCTCCGACACAGATTTAAAGGCTCTCCCAGGATAGGGCAAACAGAGATCCCCGCCACCACCATGCCTGCCATCAATATGACTCGGTGATGGGCTCAGGGGTAAAAGCCAAACAGTGTTTTGCAGCAGAAAACTTTCCCCATCACGTGTAAAGAGGGCTTCCCCTTGTAGATTATCTTTCCCTTGTCAATGCACTGTTTCCTGTCCCTCTGCATCTGGCAGGAAAAAGTTTGCCCCATCAGCTGCAAATCAGTGGTTAGCCATTTTCTCTCAGACCTGTGCTGAGTCCCATCAGTGGCAGGTGTGGTGAGGCAGGATCTGTGTTTGAACCCTGACAGCCTGTGAAAACAAACCCTCAGTCACCTGTTTATATTTCTACAGATATACTACAAACCAATGGTCTTTCTAGTGACAAGTTCTAAGGATGTCACTTCCTCTCTGGGTTTATCTGGGCTATAAATCTCTGAAACCTTTATAGAAATTACAGTTGGTTCTGCTTGCTTGATTCTTTGAAGACTGGCAAATCTGAGAAGTAGGGTGATATCTTTTGTGAACGTAGCCCTTTGCAGGCGCACCCCCCCAATAATGGACTCAGACACAAATGAAAGTGGATAACGGCATTGGGCCACCTTTATTGATTCATGCCCTAGTCCGAATTATAAATTTCTATTGGTAAAACGACCAATCATAATTCTTAAGGCAAGCAGGCCGAAGTAACACTGGTAAGGTACCACCCAAAATTGCCAACGGCAATTGTTACAATGTATCTATTTGTATCAATTTGTTTGTTGACAACAAACAAATTGTTGACCGTAGTCAATATCTAACTAATGACCCCACCCTCTGACGTGTATCCGTAAAATCAGGGGGTGATGCCAGCTGTCTAGTTGTAACCATCACCCCCTCGCCTGGTTCGTCGTTGACCGGACAACGTTTAAACAACTTATGCCTATCTAGTGTTGTCCAGTCAATTGCGAACCTGCCGGATACCTGTGGGTCATAAATGTTTACCTTACCAGTGCTACCCGCCCATGTGACCAAAGTCAACAGCAGCACAGAACAAACCCCTATATCAAACCATAGCAACAGTGTGGGATGGGCAAAAAAGCCAGGACTCAAGGGCCAATTGCGAGTCCCAGCCAAAAATTCCCACCCGGCCCCGAAGCGACCAAGAAATCACACTGTTAACTAGGGAGGGGGTGGAGGGGAAAAACTTCTCCGCTCCGTCGCTTCACCAAAATGGCAGCATGGCTGCCTCGTGGCCAGCCCTTTTATTAGGGTGCTGGCCATGCCCCTAACTACCCGGATGGCTTCGTCCGGTGGGGGGCCCCCGCAAAGAGCGTGGCGGCCATTTTGGCGCCACGCTTCCATTGCAGGCGCACCCCCCCCCCCAATAATGGACTCAGACACAAATGAAAGTGGATAACGGCATTGGGCCACATTTATTGATTCATGCCCTAGTCCGAATTATAAATTTCTATTGGTAAAACGACCAATCATAATTCTTAAGGCAAGCAGGCCGAAGTAACACTGGTAAGGTACCACCCAAAATTGCCAACGGCAATTGTTACAATGTATCTATTTGTATCAATTTGTTTGTTGACAACAAACAAATTGTTGACCGTAGTCAATATCTAACTAATGACCCCACCCTCTGACGTGTATCCGTAAAATCAGGGGGTGATGCCAGCTGTCTAGTTGTAACCATCACCCCCTCGCCTGGTTCGTCGTTGACCGGACAACGTTTAAACAACTTATGCCTATCTAGTGTTGTCCAGTCAATTGCGAACCTGCCGGATACCTGTGGGTCATAAATGTTTACCTTACCAGTGCTACCCGCCACACGGGGAGGCTTCCCAAAAGGCTCACCGCCCCCCCCAGACCGTCAGCTCGGTCAACAGGCCTGCTCGCCAGTCTACTAACAAGAGGTCCATACCTCCCTGCGACAGATGGGCCCCCTCCCCTGAATAAAGCTCATAATTTTGCAGACTGATGGCGGGGAGGCGAATGACGCATCCCCAACCCTTGTCAAAAAAGGAACCGGGCAATAGCCCTGGAGCGACGAGCCCGGTCAAGCGCCTGGAGGCCAAACACTTCCCTGTAAGCGTACTGCGGTATCATGTCCGACCAAATGAGGGGTGTGGCAGGCCACACATAATGTGAGTAGGCCAGGTGACTGCAAATCGCAAGCTTCCGCGATAGGCCAGTGACCTGTCCGAAACTATTGCCCCCAAGGTGAATAACCAGGACATCAGGCGAGTCAGCATCCCTGATGTAGAAAAGGAATGGCAACAGTTCCCGCCATAACATGCCGCGCTTACCACACCACCTGAGATGTGCGGGTGCACCCAGTCCCAGTCGGGGTCCCACTCTGTCGCCACAGCGTAACGCGCTGCCCTGTGCAGTGTAACGCGCTGCCCTGTGCAGCGTAACGCGCTGCCCTGTGCACGTGGCAACGGCCCACCAGCCATACTGTCACCGGTGTAAAACGACACCCAGGGTCTGTCAAGGAAAAAAAGGGGGGTGAGAAACATTGCAGTGACTAAACTGGTACTCACGGTTGAAGAGGGTGAACACAAAAACTGAAAACAATGTGATCCCCACCTTCCCATGCGGCGTATCTCAGCCCCAGAGTACCCAAAAGCAGCTGCAGTAGAAACCGCCCCCATCCTGCAGGAATGGACGCCGAAACAAGCCCCCGGGAGGCCCCCACTGGCTAGGGCTTTCCCATTCACCTTCCAAACTGAAATTGAGTGAGGGGAGACCCACCCTGGTGACAGAAAAACAGGGCATGGTGCGTGCCACACAGTGCAAGAAACTCCTGTAGGGCACCAACCGGACAGATGTCTTCCAAGGAATATCGTAGCAGTATTACTCAACTGCCTACGCCGTGCTGATCTGTTTTAGAGGAGCGTATCCTCAACTGAGCCCAATCATTGCAAACATAGACATCTTCGAGTTCCAGTGCCCTACGACTTGCATCCGCCTTAGTCAGCATCACAAGCTCGCTGATGCGGAGCGCTCCAAAAAAGGCCACCGTTGTAGCCGCATGAAACAGGGCTGCCTCATACCTATCGAAACATAGGTCATGCCAGCCCCGTGCCAGTTGGGTAAGGACCCCCGGGGAAATTGGGTGGCGGTCGTCCAGGCTACGCCCACGTTCCCGCACCCACCCCTCCAAAACGTGTCTCACACAGAAATCAGCGGTACTGTCCGCATGACCTCCCACCTTGGCCATAAAAGCCAGCGCTGACAGCCCAGATGCTATGGTGCGGGGTGCCAGGCCCTGGGCGTGCAGGTAAACCATGAAACAAAGGAGGTGGGCCACTGGGATCGGCCAGGTATCTGGCAGTCGAGATTGGGTACAAAAAGTCTGAAAGGAAACCAACGCGTGGTGATACGCCTTATGCGTGCGTGGCGCCAGTGACATGCCGATTGCCCGGTTCACCTCTCCTTGCCAAAGGTCCATATCTCCTCTGGGAGTGGCGAGGGAAATTCCTCCGCATCCGGGGCCAAGGCACGGAACCGGGAGATCTGCAGGCGAGACAAAGCGTCAGCAATATCATTATTCACCCCCGGGACATGCCTGGCCCTGAACAGTACATTGAGGCGCAGGCTGCGCAATACAAACTGGCGCACGAGGTCCATGACCCTGGGAGATTTAGAGGTCTGTGAGTTGACAATGTGGACAACGGCCGCATTGTCACACCAGAAATGCACCACAGAGTTGGCCCACTCCTCACCCCATAGCATCAAAGCCCCCAGTATGGGAAAAATTCCAAATATGTGAGATCCCTCAGGCGACCCGTGCCTGACCAGGCTGGTGGCCATCCACCATAGGCCCACTTCCCATTGAAGTACATCCCATAACCAAGGGATCCCGAGGCATCAGACTGAATCTGAAATTGAGGTAAAGCCAGGAGGTCGGACCTCCAAAATGAGACCCCATTGAACTCCCTCAGGAACTGGAGCCATATGTGCATATCTGCCCTGATGCCCCGTGTCAATCTCACCCTATGATGGGGCCTGGATAAGCCTGCCATGGCGTCGCACAAGCGCCGAGCAAATGCCCTGCCAGGTGCGACCACCTTGCAAGCGAAATTAAGGTGTCCATGTAGCACCTGCAGTTCCCGAAGGGACGCCTTGCGCTTAGCCAGCAAGTCCGATATAAGGGCCACTATCCTTGACACCTTGTCTCCCAGCAACCTAGACACCTGCGCTACCGTGTCAATCTCCACCCCCAGGAATACTAACTTATTAGACGGGCCTTCAGTCTTTTCGGGCGCTAAAGGGACACCAAGTTCCTCCATTAGCGTCTGAAATGTGTTGAGGAGACGTGTGCACGTGTCCCAGCCCCGTTCACCCCCGAACAAAAAGTCATCCAGGTAATGGGCTACAGACCGAGACCCTGACCTACGGACAAATGCCCACTGCAGGAATGTACTGAAACGCTCGAAAGCCGAGCAGCATATGGAACAGCCGAATGGCATGGCTTTGTCAAAATAATATTCACCCCGGAATTTGAAACCCAGCCACTCAAAGTCACCCGGGAGCACCGGCAGGAGACGAAAAGCCGACTTAATGTCACACTTAGCCAACCGTGCACCCGGGCCACATGAGCGCACCATGCGCAATGCCTGGTCAAAGGATGTATACCTGACAGAACAAAGGTCATCAGGGATAGCATCATTGACCGAGTGACCGGCTGGGTAGGACAAGTGATGAATCAGGCGGAACTCGCCCGGGGACTTTTTGGGCACTAGTCCTAGAGGAGACACTTTAAGGTTGGGGAACGGGGGCGTGGGGAAAGGGCCAGCGACCCTGCCCGCAGCAATCTCCTTATTAATGCTGGCGGCAGCCACCTCCTCCCTTCCTCTAAGTGACAAAAGGTTGGGTGCGTCTTGCGGTGACCTATCCCCCGTGAAAGGAATACGAAAACCCAGTTGAAAACCCTGAAGGAGGTACACAGCGTCTGCCCTCTTCGGGTACAATGCGAGCCAACGCTCCAGCATGTCGACATTAATTGGGGAGGGGGCCTTTCGGTGAACCCGCTCCCTCCGTGGCAGTCCTACCTGCCCCTTGTCTGCCCCTACCCCTGCCCCTGTATCCTCCCGGCCTGGGACAGGCGGAGGCAGCATGGGGGCCAGAACAAGAGGGGCACTCGTGCTTGTACTTGCAATTTTTCCTGTTGCAAGAACCATTGGACGAGAAGGTCCAGCACAGCAGGCGGGCTGGAACCCCCTGCCCCGCCACTTGGCGGGGAACCTGTACCGGGGCCGCTCGTTGGACCGCATGTCCACAATGGTATCTCTCCCCAGGCACCGGGCGCATGGGGGTCATATACAGAAGCCACAGCTTCTGGCAGGGCTCATCCCACCTCATCTCTGGGTGCAGTGGAATCCTCATGCGGAATTCTTCGTCGTAAGCCAGCCATGACGGACCCAGGAAGTCAACCATAGCCCGGTAAATGTTGTCCAGATACTGGACCATAGGGATGGCCAAATCCGGCCTAGCCCTGAGGTAAACGGCCATGTAAATCAGGTACGCTGGCAACCAATTTGCCCACGTGCGTGGCGGCTTACGACGACGTGCCTGCTCCTTATCCTTCTCGTCCAGCCCTTCCCTCTCTTCCTTGGTGGGCTCCCTATTAAAAAGGGAGAAGATATCTACATACTCGCCCCTCCAGATCTTTTCCTTGGTGGACTAGGCCAGATGGTCCCCCAGGGGCGAGGAATACCCTGCTGTTGGCAATGCCGACACCGGCACAGAGGGAACTGCGGGCAAAGCAAAGGGGGCCTGTACCAGCCCGGGGATCCCCAACACATTCCCTACCACATAGGGGGCGCCATCCCGACCCGGGCCCTGGGTCAGGGGTGAAGTCGCCGGGTGGGCCGGGGGCAATTGGACTGCCGCGCCACCCGTGCGAGGCCATGGCCATTGGAAAGCCCCCCCCAGGGAAGTCAGTTGTGTGGGTGCACTAGCTTGAACTGCATACTCACCCGATGCACCCCCACGGGCCGCCCCCACCGGGGGTTCCGGCCCGCTGGGGGCGTCGGAGCTCACGACCGAAGCTGAGCTCGTCGATGGGGCCAGACCAGCACCAGACTGCTGCACCTGTTGAGTGGGGAGCTGCGAGGCAGTGGCCGCCACCAGCCCATGCGCCTCAGGCAGCTCAACCCGACCCGTCGCCAGCCGCTGTTCGGCAGACAAAGGGTCCACCTGGAATCCTAGAGACGCCCCTGTTTGATTGGCCCTCGCCAAGGATGCTTCAAGGGCCGCTACACGGGCCAGAAGGGCCTCCACGTTGACATAGGCCCCAGCCCCAACAGGGGGCAAATGGGCAGCCGGCCCATAAGTCACGGGTACCTGTCCAGATCCCTGTGCCCCAGGGGCCAGATAAGGCCAAGAGCCCATGCTCGGCCCTTGGGGAGCCGTGGGCACACCCTGCCAAGGCAGGGAACCCAACCACCCCCCCGTGGCTCGCTCCCCCCATGGGGAACTGTGTGCCCGGGCAAGAGGGCCCAGCCGCACGGACCATGGCGGGGGCAGTGGTCATCGTTTGCGGGCCAAGGGCCGAGGCCCCGTCCGGGGCAGCCTGCGCGCACCGCGCATCGGGCCAAATGGCCACCGATCCCATCCCACCGGTCCCAGTGGGCTCCGCTAAAGGTGGCTGCTGGGCGGGCACAGTCGCGGTCCTCCGACCCGGCTGACGCCTCCGCGCCGATCGAGCCACGTTCGCAGCTGCCTTCTTCTTAGAGGGCATAGCTGAGTTAGCTAGGAAGCCTAAGAAAAGAAAAAAGCCGCCCGAAAAGGCTTCCCCTGGAAGGACACGAGCGACGGAGGTAAGAGGGAAAAACTTCTCCGCTCCGTCGCTTCGCCAAAATGGCAGCACGGCTGCCTCGTGGCCAGCCCTTTTATTAGGGTGCTGGCCACGCCCCTAACTACCCGGATGGCTTCGTCCGGTGGGGGGGCCCCACAAAGAGCGCGGCGGCCATTTTGGCGCCACGCTTCCATTGCTTCTTCCTCTCTCAACCTTTTTCTGGTGCTTCAGCATCCAACAAACATTTGCACAGAGGAGAGAACACAATTATTTCCACCCTTTACTTATTACCCGTTGTTAATCTACATCCCTTCCTCTTACAGAATTTGTATATTACTCACAGTTTTTGGCTTTATGTAAGAGAATATATTAATATTCTTTCATTGGTTGGGAACTTCACAACTTAGTTGGTGTTCAGACTGTTTAGTTCCAGACAAGAATTCACGCACGCAGATATATTTGCTCCTGCATGAGTTTGTAGTCCCAAGAGGATAGGAATCCCCTAAAGAAAACATTCTAAAGTATGTGTATTAGAGAGCAAGATGTTGAGTCACACTGAGGCACAGTAGCATTCTTCACACTTTGAAAACTCTTCCACATACAGAAAGGTAAAAGCTGTCTAGGCAACAGCATGGTTACCTTTTTGTGTGGTCCAGAAAGACAGCTTTTGTCACACACAAGTGGTCGAAATCGTGTTGGGCTTAGCATAGTGTAAAGTTCTGTTGAATAAAGCTCATGGGAAGTGACATCCAGGTAGGCCACATGACAGATTGCAGAGCTATATGCACAACTTCACCTGTGGAACTGCTTGCTGGATATGATTTCCATCTTGGTGCAAATTCTGCAACCACTTCTACAATTTTGAGTTTCTCAGATGTAGCCACACAACAGCCATTGGCCAGAGATTCATACAATGAATATCAGAGGTGCATAAAATGATAACACTATCAAAGCCACTGTAGGGTGAAAAAGGTAAAACATATCCACATATCATTTCATGTACATATCCACATATCATCTCATGTACAGAGAAAATAGTAGCTAATTTTCCTTACTCCCTCATTATTCTTTCCATTTGAGCAGGGATGAGTCTGAACAGGAGAGCTTTCTGCTTCCTTGTAGGCCAGTGGTTCCCAATGGGGGGCCCATGCCCCACAGATGGGACTTCAATTCCCAGAAGCCTAAATCAGTACATTGGCTGATCAGTGCTTTGGGAAATTGACTTGGGCTTCTGGGAATTGAAGTCCAAAAACCAAAGAGTGGGAAACACCACTGTAGGCTCTTCATACAAGCAAGAATCCACATTTTCAAAGGTCTTTCCTCTCTTCAGACTTATTGTTTTCTTGGAGAAAGTAATAAGGGAGAAGACAGTACAGTATTAGTGGCTCCTCCTATCCATATTGACAACTTCAGATAAAATAAAAACTGAATAGGTCTGATTTTTTAACTTTCAACAGCCCTTGCTGCTCCCTGAATACTCGGCTTAATGAGCACTCTGCAGTAAAGAGACACCTAATGAAAGGCTGCTGATTTGAAGGCTTAGGGGCCCTATGAGAGACCAGCTGCCTGAAACTGCAGATTGGGACTCAGATACTAGTTACCTTATTTTCATTAGTTTTATACTAGTTTCAGCCCTCTTTCCCCACAGTGGGTACTCATTCAGAGAAGAAAGTAATTGAAACATAATATTCAGGGCCAAGGTCTCACTTCTGTTTTCAGTAAATGATTTGTTGTTTTGGAAGCTCAAGAGTCCTTTGCATTACCAAAATCTCTGCACCATTCTATGAAACACTATATCTGAGAGCTATTAAATGTGGTGCATGTTCTTAATGTATTACACAGACAGAGAGAAATCACTCTACTAAATTATTTTCTGGAAATTCTCTGTCTGGAGAGTGTACAATTTTTCCAAGTGTTCATTTCTGTTCTGATATTGAATGGCTTGTTGATTACACTTGTGATATTAAATCAGAGTATGGATTAAATGTGTCTTGGGAGAAAACTCTTTAAGAATTTGATTATTTTTCAAGAGTACTCTAGCTTCAACATGAAGTAATACAGAGGAAATGTATGGTATATTTTGGGCATTAACTACTTTGATTAATCGATTTAACTATATGCAGATTGGAGATCTTCACAATTTCATAGAAAATTTAGAACACTGATCAAGAGTTAGGAATTAATTAATAGGTTTAATCCAATTATGTGCCCATGCTTAATAGTCAACAGATAAATGAACAAATGTAAGATGAAGGCTTAATGTGTCATTGCATGTCCTTTATTTCAAAGCTGAGCTATGCAGTCAGCAGAATCATGTGACAGCTATTTCTACGCCATTTTATTTAGTATTCTTAATTGCCCAGGAATTTTCCTTGTGCCCTCTGAGAAATGCAGAGCAAATTTGCCATTATTATTATTATTATTATTATTATTATTATTATTATTATTATTATTATTATTATTATTATTATTATTATTATTATTATTTTGCCATTTAAGATTGTATCATGTTTTGTTTGTTCTAAATTGCTTCTAAAGGGGTATTTTCCAATTTTAAAAAAAAGGTGTATGGAAATATTTGGGAGAATATTTGTTAGCAGGTGCAACCCTCTAAGGCAGTGGTTCCCAAAGTGGGGTCCAAACCCACAGATGGACTTCAATTCCTAGAAACCTAAGTCAGTTCATAGGCCAATCAATGCTTTTGGGAATTGACTTAGGCTTCTGGGAATTGAAGTTCAAAAACCAAAGGTTGGGAAATACTGCTCTAAGGTCTGGAGGTTGGGCTGTATAGTTCACAGACTTCTGGAAGCTATCCACCTATGATTTAGAGAAAGAACCATAATTTAATGTTTCTGCTTTCTTTTCTTTCTTCTTCTGTCTATACAGTAAAACCCCTACTTACAAAAAAAAAGTCAATTCTGTAGGCTTTTGTTTAAATTGGTTTTTTATGTAACTTGAAGCAAACCCATAGGAAATTGTGTAAATCAGGAAATTGTGTTTGCACAAAATCATTCTGTAAGTTGAATTTTATGTAACTCGGGACATTTGTAAGTCGGGGTTTTACTGTATTCTCCTCAACCATAAAACATCTGATCACCAGGATACTATTGTAATGGGAATTCAAAGGATGCCATTAATTTTCATTTATTTCTGTGTGAATTAGAGGAATGTTTAGCCAATTAATGTTTATGAGGTAATGCCAATTATAAGATTGTTGCATGCCCAGGTGTCAGTTAGAGCCCCACACTCTCATGTTCTCATTGGCACCAGTCCCAAGGACACTTAGTCTGGGAATCTGATAGTTTGATCTATCACATGAAGATACCAAGATGGAATCTAAGATAAGCATCTCATGTAATATACAGGTGCATAACACACAGCTGGATGTCCAAGTGTCCAGCCAATTTGTCTCCTCATGTCATACTTGGGGAATTTTCACATATTTGAGAGGGGAGGTGTGAGTGGGGAAAATGTATAAAAACTGAGAAAATTAGCTTCTCAGCAGCAGACACTCCACGGCCTGGGGTGACTCTGCCCATTTTCTTTTTTAATATGCCATAAATGTCAGATCTCAAGTCTGATATTAATGGGGGCGTAAAATGCCCAACTTTTTACCTACTTAGCTAGCTTAGCCATTTCTATTATTTTATGTTTTATGTTTCAATTTGTACTGCCTTTATCCATATGCTATTTTACGTTATTTTTGTACCAATAAAAAGCTGCTATATTTGAAGAATTGTAGTAGCGTACTTTTATTCTCCTCAAACCTTAAAGAGGAGAAGCCTTAGAATCCAGCATACAAAAACCAAGGGAGAGGGAGGCCATAAATTAGGTATTTGTCAGGAGGAGTGAATTCCAGAGAGAAGAAAAAGACTTCATTAAAAGTTCCGTTCTTTGCAAAGGAGCGTTATCAAGTTTTGCCGGAGTCTCTTCCTGTTGAGGTAATTTTTATCTAAACCCCTGGTTAGCTGAACTTTGAAAGTGTCATTAAAAAGGGAGGAGGCATAAAATAGATGTTTGGGAATACTGACATTCCAAGAAGTCCCGCATCGCCATTTTAATTGCCAGATATTTCTGGACAAAGAGAGGTCAGCGGAGCTCAAAACGCTGTCTGCAAAGAAAAAGCAGAAAAACCTCTAGATAAGGATTTATGCCTGCCTTGACACTATAATAAACGGCTCTCTGTTCAGCAGTACAGAAGAAGAGCCAATTTCACACCTTTTTACAACTATAGTGCATACCTGTCAAGTATCCCGGATTGGACAGGATTTCCTGTATTTCTGTGCCGCTTCCTCCACTTTCCCGCTGCCATCCTGTAATTTCACCGGTGGGGAAAGTAGTTACTGTGCATCTGCATATGCGTAGAACCCTTCTGCACAGAAGGGTTTTGTGCATGTCCCGTATTTTCTGGAGCCGCACTTGATGGGTATGCTATAGTGCCTTTGTATATATACCTCTTGTAGAGTGAAAGTAGACCAAAGGACTTCAAAATGCATGCATATCTGTACAATTAATATTTATGGCCTATAAATCCTTTTTCCCCCAATCTTCTCCGTGGCTCAAGTGCCTAAGACACTGACTGGGAGGCGGCGGAAGGTCAGCAGTTTGATTCCTGAGTACTGCAGGATGGAATGAGCTCCCGTCTTTGTCCCAGCTCCTGCCAACCTAGCAGTTTGAAAGCAAGAAATTGCAAGTAGATAAATAGGGACTGCTTCGGTGGGAAGGTAACAGTACTCCATGCGCTCCGGTGTCTAGTCATGCCTGCCACATGACCATAGAAATGTCTGCAGCAGCAGACAGTACTGGCTCTTTGGCTTTGAAACAGAGATGAGCACTGCACCCTAGAGTTGGATATGACTGGCTTTCGAGCAAGGGAAACCTTTACCTTACTTTACCTTCAGAAGGCTGTCTTGACCCAGAACACATATTCCTAAAGCAGCTGGGCCAATTCCCTATCCCACATTTCCAAATCTGGGTGCATTTCAGCCACTGATATTAGCACCATGTTCTCTTCTGATTCATCCCGTCATCTTTTACACAGCTTTGTGATATGCTTTGCAAGAGGCAGGTTCCCCCACCTGGTACCATTGACTGCAAACTAGTCTCTCTGGCAAACTAATAGTCAAATTATTGCCAAACCATAAATATTCAAGCAAACCAGAGTAATATTTTTACTCTTTCATCATTTCTTCTCTGTTTGCTGTAAGGAGAGGACATTTACATTGTCCCTCTAAGGCACTCCAGTATCTCTTCTTCTGCATTTCTATTCTTTATTGTTAATTATATTTACACCAAGAACATAAAAGATAAGCAAACTGTTAATCAACCAGACTTGAGGAATTGTTTAGCAATAGGAGAGATTTTAATGAATTATTCCTAAAAACAGCAATAACTTAAAACCTACATTTTCATATCATTTTATCTAGTCATTCCACATTATGTTTTTTCCCTCAATTCATCTACCTCTCTTCTCTATCTAAATACAAACCAATATATCTTTAGTAAGTATTGTGCTTTAATTTTTAAGACAGAAAGGGTCTACAGAAGCATACAACTTACCATAGATTGCCTTTTTCCAACAGCTATTGAAAGCTGTTTGCAGGCGCACCCCCCCAATAACGGACTCAGACAACATTGAAAGTGGATAACAGCATAGGGCCACATTTATTGATTCAATGCCCTAATCCGAATTATAAATTTCTATTGGTAAAACGACCAATCATAATTCTTAAGGCAAGCAGGCCGAAGTAACACTGGTAAGGTACCACCCCAAAATTGCCAACGGCAATTGGTTACAATGTATCAATTTGTATCAATTTGTTTGTTGACAACAAACAAATTGTTGACCGTAGTCAATATCTAACTCATGACCCCACCCTCTGACTCGTATCCGTAAAATCACAGGGTGATGCATGCTGGCTAGCTATCGCCATCACCCCGTCGCCTGGTTCGTCATTGACCGGACAACGTTTAACTAATTTGTTCCTGTCTAGTGTTGTCCAGTCAATTGCGAACCTGCCGGATACCTGTGGGTCATACTGTTTACCTTACCAGTGCTACCCGCCAATGTGACCGGAGTCAACAGTAAAAAATAAAGGAACCCCTATATCAAACCATAGCAACAGTGTGGGATGGGCAAAAAAGCCAGGACCCGAAAGCCAATGTGGGTCCCAACCAAAAATTCCCACCCGGCCCCGAAGCGACCAAAATATCACACTGTTAACTAGGGAGGGGGTGGAGGGGAAAAACTTCTCCGCTCCGTCGCTTTAGCTAAAATGGCAGCGCGGCTGCCTCGTGGCCACCCCTTTTATAAGGGAGCTGGCCACGCCCTAAACTACCCGGATTCTTCGTCCTGGGGGGGGGGGGCCGCAAAGAGCGCGGCGGCCATTTTGGCACCGCGCTTGCATTGCAGGCGCACCCCCCCAATAACGGACTCAGACAACATTGAAAGTGGATAACAGCATAGGGCCACATTTATTGATTCAATGCCCTAATCCGAATTATAAATTTGTATTGGTAAAACGACCAATCATAATTCTTAAGGCAAGCAGGCCGAAGTAACACTGGTAAGGTACCACCCCAAAATTGCCAACGGCAATTGGTTACAATGTATCAATTTGTATCAATTTGTTTGTTGACAACAAACAAATTGTTGACCGTAGTCAATATCTAACTCATGACCCCACCCTCTGACTCGTATCCGTAAAATCACGGGGTGATGCATGCTGGCTAGCTATCGCCATCACCCCGTCGCCTGGTTCGTCGTTGACCGGACAACGTTTAACTAATTTGTTCCTGTCTAGTGTTGTCCAGTCAATTGCGAACCTGCCGGATACCTGTGGGTCATACTGTTTACCTTACCAGTGCTACCTGCCACACGGAGGGGCTTCAAAGAAGGCCTGACGCCCCCCCCCAGACCGTCAGCTCGGTCAACAGGCCTGCTCGCCAATCACCCAACAGGAGGTCCATACCTCCTCGCGACAGATGGACCCCATCCCCTGCATACAAGTCATAATTTCGTAGGCTAATAGCGGGGTGACGACTGACCCGTCCCCAAGCCTTGTCGGCAAGGAACCGCGCCACCGCCCCGTTGACCGCGCGCCTAGCGCGGTCAAGGGCCAGGAGGTCAATGCCCCCTCTGTAAGAATGGCGCGGGATCATGTCCGACCAAACCAGGGTTGTAGCAGGCCAGACGTAGTGCAAGTAAGCAAGGTCCCCGCAAATCGCATGCTTGAGCGATAAGCCGGTGACCTGACCCAAATCATTGCCCCCAAGGTGTATGATGAGAATGTCAGGCGGGTCAGCACTCCTGCTTGAAAACAGGAAAGGCAGCAGCTCCCGCCACAACATCCCAGGCTTACCATGCCATGTGAGACTGGCGTGTTCACCCAGTCCCAGTCGGGGTCCCCACTCTGTCGCTGCAGCGTAACGCGCTGCCCTGTGCACATAGCTGTGGCCCACCAGCCATACTGTCACCGGTGTAACACGACACCCAGGGTCTGTAAGAAAAATTAAGAAAAAAGGAAGGTAAGGTGATTGGATTGGTACTCACGGTGGAAGTGGGCGCACATAAAACTGAAAACATTGCGAGCCCCACCTCCCCATGCTGCGTATGTCAGCCCCGGAGTACCCAAAAGCAGCTGCTGTAGAGGCTGCCCCAATACGAAATGAATGTGTGCCATAACGGGCACCTGGTAGGCCCACCCTGGCGAGGGCTCTGCCTGTCACCTTCCAAAACTGAAATTTAGTAAGGGGAGACCCATCTTGGTGACAGAAAAACGGGCCATGGTGCGTGCCACACAGTGCCAGGAACTCCTGTAGGGCACCAACCGGACAGATGTCTGCCAAAGAACACCGTAGCAGTCTCACACCACTGCCTACGCCATGCTGATCTGACTTGGAGGAACGTATCCTCAACTGGGCCCAGTCTTTGGCAACATAGACATCCTCGAGTTCCAGTGCCCTACAACTTGCATCCGCCTTAGACAGCATCACAAGTTCGCTGATGCGGAGCGCTCCAAAAAATGCCACCGTTGTGGCTGCATGAAAAAGGGCTGCCTCATAATGATCAAAACAGAGGCTTGGCCAGCCCCGGGCCAACTGGGTAAGAACCCCTGGGGAAATAGGGTGTCGATCGTCCGGGCAACGCCCGCGCTCGCGCACCCACCCCTCCAAAACATGTCTCACACGGAAGTCAGAGGTGCTGTCCACATGACCCCCTACTTTGGCCATAAAAGCCAGCGCCGAGAGCTTGGATGCTATGGTGCGAGGTGCGAGGCCGAGAGCATGCAGGTGGACCATGAACCGCAGAACATGGTCAACCGGGATAGGCCAGGTCTCTGGCAGGTGAAATTGAGCAGCAAATGCCCTGTAAGAATTAAATGCTTGTTGATACGCCTTACGCGTGCGTGGCGCTAGTGACAGGCCAATCGCCCGGTTCACCTCTCCTTGCCAATGGTCCATATCTCGTCCGGGAGTGGCGAGGGAAATTCCTCCGCATCCGGGGCCAAGGCACGGAACCGGGAGATCTGCAGGCGGGACAAAGCGTTAGCAATATCATTATTAATCCCTGGGACATGCCTGGCTCTGAACAAAACGTTGAGGCGCAGGCAGCGCAGCACAAAATGGCGCACTAGGTCCATAACCCTGGGCGATTTGGAAGTCTGTGCATTAACAATGTGTACAACAGCAGCGTTGTCACACCAGAAATGCACGACCGAGTTGGCCCATTCCTCGCCCCATAGCATCAAAGCCCCTAGTATAGGAAAAAATTCAAGGTATGTGAGATCACGCAGGCGATCAGTGCCTGCCCAGGCCGGTGGCCACCCACCATAGGCCCACTTCCCATTGAAGTACATCCCATAACCCAGGGATCCTGAGGCATCAGACTGGATCTGAAAATTGGGGGATGCCAGGAGGTCAGACCTCCAAAATGAGACCCCATTAAACTCCCTCAGGAACTGTAACCAGACAAACATGTCTGCCCTGATACCCCGGGTAAGTCTAACTCTGTGGTGAGGCCTGGATAACCCTGCCATGGCGTCGCATAAGCGTCGAGCAAAAGCCCTGCCCGGAGCGACCACCCTGCAAGCGAAATTTAGGTGACCATGTAGCACCTGCAGTTCCCTCAGTGATGCCTTGCGCTTGGCCATCAACTCCGAGATAAGGGCCACTATCCTGGACACCTTATCCTCCGGTAACCTAGAAGCCTGCGCTAACGTGTCAATCTCCACCCCCAGGAATACTAACTTGGTAGATGGGCCCTCGGTCTTTTCGGGCGCTAAAGGGACACCGAGTTCCTCCATTAGCGTCTGAAATGTGTTGAGGAGATGTGTGCACGTGTCCCAGCCCCGTTCACCCCCGAATAAAAAGTCATCCAGGTAATGGGCTACAGACCGGGACCCTGACCTGCGGACGAAAGCCCACTCTAAGAAGGTACTAAAACGCTCAAAGGCCGAGCATGATATGGAACAGCCAAAAGGCATGGCCTTATCAAAATAATATTCGCCCCGAAATTTGAAACCCAGCAACTCAAAGTCACCCGGATGCACCGGCAGGAGGCGAAAGGCCGACTTAATGTCGCACTTGGCCAGCAGGGCACCCGGGCCACACGAGCGCACCATGCGCAGCGCGTGGTCAAAAGACGTATACCTGACTGAACAAAGGTCATCAGGGATAGCATCATTGACCGACCGGCCGGCTGGGTAGGATAAATGATGAATAAGGCGAAACTCGCCTTGAGACTTTTTGGCAACCAAGCCTAGGGGCGACACCTTAAGGTTGGGGAACGGGGGTGAAGGGAAAGGGCCAGCGACCCTGCCCGCATCTAACTTCTTCCTAATACTGGCAGCAGCCACCTCCTCCCTCCCCTTGAGGGACAAAAGATTGGGGGCATCCTGAGGGGACCTATCACCCATGAAAGGGATGCGGAACCCATACTTAAAGCCTTGAAGGAGATACTCCCCCTCCTCTCCCTTCGGGTACACTGTGAGCCAACGCTCCAACATGTCCACCTTAATTGGGGAGGGGGCCTTTCGGTGAACCAGCTCCATCTGTGGCAGCCTTGCCAGCCCACTGTCCGCCCCTTCCTCTGCCCCGTGTCCCCCCAGGCCTGGGACAGGCGGAGGCTGCGTGGGGGCCCGAACAGGTGGGACACTCATGCCTGTATTTGCAATTCTTCTTATTGCAGGAACCATTGGACGAGAAAGCCCAGCACAGCAGGCGGGCTGGAACCCCCTGCCCCGCCACTTGGCCGGTAACCTGTGCTGGGACAGCTCGCTGGACCGCATGTCCGCAATGGTATCTGTCCCCTGGCGCGGGGCGCGTGGGCGTCATGTACAGAAGCCAAAGCCTCTGGCACGGCTCGTCCCACCTCATCTCCGGGTGGAGGGGAATCCGCATACGGAATTCCTCGTCATAAGCAAGCCACGAAGGGCCCGGGAAATCAACCATTGCCCTGTATATGTTGTCCAAATATTGGACCATCGGAATAGCCAACTCCGGCCGCGCCCTCAGATACACTGCCATGTAAATTAAATAAGCCGGCAGCCAGTTGGCCCAGGTACGTGGCGGCTTACGACGACGCGCCTGCTCCTTATCCTTCTCATCCTGTCCCTCCCTTTCCTCCTTGGTGGGCTCTCTGTTCAGGAGTGAGAAGATATCTACATACTCCCCCCGCCAAATCTTTTCTTTGGTGGCCTGTGCCAAGTGGTCACCCAGTGGTAAGGAGTACCCCGCAGTTGGTAAGGCCGAAAAAGGCACCACAGACACCGGGAAAGGGGCCTGAGCTAACCCAGCCACCCCCAGTACATTCCCCGCAGTGTGAGAAAAACTACCCACCCCGGTGCCCTGGGTGGCAGTTACCGTCGCCAAGTGGAGTGCCGGCTGCTGTGCCACCGCACCACCCGAGCGAGGCCAAGGCCATTGAAAAGCTCCCCCCATAGAAGCAATGTGTGTAGGTGTACTGGCTTGGACCGCATACTCACATGCTGCACCCCCGTGGGCCGCCCCCACCGGGGGTTCGGGCCCACTGGGGGCGTCGGAGCTCACGACCGACGTAGAGCTCATCATCGGGGCCTGACCTGCACTCGTCTGCTGGCTGGGGAGCTGCGGGGCAGTGGCCGAAGCCACGCCACCCGCCTGAGGCAGCTCAACCCTGCCCGCCGCCTGTTGTCCTCCCGCCGACGGCGCCGCAAAAGGGACGCCAAAGGGAGCCCCAGCCTGGCTGGCCCGAGCTAAAGACGCTTCGAGGGCCGCAAGGCGGGCCAGTAAGGCCTGCACGTCGATCTGGGGCCAAGGGCCGGCCGGCCCGCCAAGTCCAGGCGCGGGTACAGGTCCCTGTACCCCAGGACCTGAATAGGGCCATTGCCCAACACCGAAGCCCGGTAGGGTCGGTGCAGGAACCTGCCAAGGTAGGGGACCACACCACCCGCCCAGGCTAGAAGGCCCAGGAGGAAGAGAGGCAGGCCCAACAGGATGGGCAGAGAGAGTAGCGGTGTCCACCGCTCGCGGGCCGCGGGCCGGAGCCCCTGCCGCACCCGCATTCCGATCCCCCGCGTCCGGCCAAGGGGCGATGGACCCCATTCCGCCGGGCCCAGCGGGGGCCTGGACAGGTGGCTGCTGGGGAGGCGCAACCGTGGTCCTCCGACCCGGGTTGCGCCTCCTCACAGCTCGAGCCGCACTCGAAGCTGCCTTCTTCTTCGAAGGCATCTCAACCGCAGGAGAGGGAAGCCGAAAAGAAGATTCGGGTAAGGAGCGACGGAGACACAGGGGGAAAAACTTCTCCGCTCCGTCGCTTTAGCTAAAATGGCAGCGCGGCTGCCTCGTGGCCACCCCTTTTATAAGGGAGCTGGCCACGCCCTAAACTACCCGGATTCTTCGTCCTGTGGGGGGGGGCGCAAAGAGCGCGGCGGCCATTTTGGCGCCGCGCTTGCATTCTGTCTATTGTTATAGCAACAAGAGTTATCCACCTTCTGTCACCTTTTAGGATAACATTTGTTTGAGAATTAAACAACAGTGACATGGTGAGCAAAACCACCCTTTCTCCTCCCTTAAGAATAATCACCACCCAGATTATTTATTTGTCCTATTTTCTTGCATGACTCTCAAAAGAGAAATGCAGAGGTGTGGATTTGATCTGATCCCTACTTTTAAAGCCATCTCCTCTCCTTGCTCAAATGTGGGGGTGATAACCTCCTCTTCTTTCCAGGAGGGGAGTATGATCTCCCTAAGAATGTGTTCTGTGCAGACTTCTAGAAGAAAGGCTATGGGTGACTCACTCCTGTAGGAAATCCTCTACACAACACAATTCTATGTTGTGTCTGACAACCAGATTGGTATAATAGCTAGAGTGGTAGATTGGGTTTTGGGAATCCAGGTTCTACTCTGTAACTAGGCTAGGGCTTTCACTCTGCTAACACTTTTGGCAGAGGTTGCTCTATGAATGTGAGAGTAAGGGAGTCCCTGCAGTCTGTTAACTTCCTATATTGCTAAGAGAATATTGGATGAAAGCTACGAAGTTCATAGTGTCTCTGTTTTATTCCTCAAAATGCAAGACTCTTACCATGCTGCATAGACTTTCTGATTTATTGGTGTAATGCAAGAGAAAGATGAAGGGTAGTACTTTCCATGCCACTGAAATAGCACTGTGAAAAGCCTTAAAGAGAAGATCTTTTGGTCAGTCATCAAGGATACAAGACAGCTCATTAAGTTGGATAGAGAACCTGAAACAATAAAGCATGTGTCAGTAAACTTGGCTCTCCAGATGTTATTTGACTTCAATTACTAGAAGCCTTGACCAGCAGGTATACTGACTTGGGTTTCTGGTAACTAAAGTCCAAGAACACCTGGAAAGCCAGGTTTACTGACCTCTACAATAAAGGATATTGGGCCACTTTGAAAACTTAACTAGTCCTATTTGACATATGCCTTTGTGAGTCATGAAGAAAGAGACCAGTTCACAAAAATATGTGCAAATAGAACTTGTTAGTTTATATAGAACACTATTGTTGTTCCCTTGAAAGTAGAGTATTTGCGCTGCACTATCCTTTGAAAATATCTGCACTGCATTTGGATAAGATATTATGGAGGAGACCTAGGTAAAGGTAAAGGTTTCCCTTGCTTGAAAGCCAGTTGTATCCGACTCTAGGGTGCAGTGCTTATCTCTGTTTCAAAGCCGGAGAGCCAGCGCTGTCTGCTGCTGCAGACATTTCTGTCATCATGTGGCAGGCACCAAAGCGCACGGAACACTGTTCACCTTCCCACCGAAGTGGTCCCAATTTATCTATTTGCAATTTCTTGCTTTCGAACTGCTAGGTTGGAAGCGCGGCGCCAAAATGGCCGCCGCGCTCTTTGCGGGCCCCCCCCACCGGACGAAACCATCCGGGTAGTTAGGGGCGTGGCCAGCACCCTAATAAAAGGGCTGGCCACGAGGCAGCCGTGCTGCCATTTTGGCGAACCGACGGAGCGGAGAAGTTTTTCCCCCTTACCTCCGTCGATCGTGTCTTCTTGAGGGAAGCCTTTTCGGGCAGCTTTCTCTTTCCTTTAGACTCCTTAGCTACATTGGCCATGCCCTCGAAGAAGAAGGCAGCTGCAAACGTGGCTCGATCGGCGCGGAGGCGTCAGCCGGGTCGGAGGACCGCGACTGCGCCCGTTCCGCAGCCACCTTTAGCAGATCCCACCGGGGATGGTGGGATGGGATCGGTAGCTCCTTGGCCTGGTGCGCGGAGCATACCCGCAGCCCCGGACGGGGCCTCGGCCCTTGGCCCGCAAACGACGAACACGGCCCCTGCCATAGTTCGTCCGGTGGGGCCTTCTTGCCCGGGTGCGCAGTTCCCCATGGGGTGTGTGAGCCACGGAGGGTGGTTGGGTTCCCTGCCCTCGCAGGGCATTCCTATGACTTTCCAGGGGCCGAGCATGGGCTCTTGGCCTTATCTGGCCCCTGGGGCGCAGGGACCTGGTCAGGTACCCGTGAATTTTGGGCCGGTTGCCCAATTGCCCCCTGTCGGGGCCGGGCCCTATGTCGACGTGGAGGCCCTTCTTGCTCGGGTTGCGGCCCTTGAAGCGTCCTTGGCGAGGGCCAACCAAGTAGGTGTACCTCTAGGTTTCCAGGTTCCCCCTTTGGCCGCCGAACAACGGCCGGTGCTGGGTCGTGTTGAGCCGCCTGAGGCGGGCGGGCCGTTGGCGGCCACTGCCTCGCAGCTCCCCACCCCACAGGTGCAGCAGTCTGGTGCTGGTCTGGCCCCGTCGACGAGCTCAGCTTCGGTCGTGAGCTCCGACGCCCCCAGCGGGCCGGAACCCCCGGTGGGGGCGGCCCGCGGGGGTGCAGCGGGTGAGTATGCAGTCCAAGTTAATGCACCCACACAACTGACTTCACCGGGGGGGGGCTTTTCAATGGCCTTGGCCTCGCTCGGCTGGCACGGCGGCACAATGGCCCCCGGCCCACCCAGCGACTTTGACCACGACACAGGGCTTGGGGCGGGGAGGTTCCCCCAACGTGCTGGGAAATGTGTTGGGGATCCCCGGGCTAGTTCAGGCTCAATTTACCTTGCCCGTAGTTCCCTCGGTGCCGGTGTCGGCTTTGCCAACAGCAGGGTATTCCTTGCCCCTGGGGGACCATTTGGCCCAGTCTACCAAGGAAAAGATTTGGAGGGGCGAGTACGTAGATATCTTCTCACTTTTAAATAGGGAGCCGACCAAGGAGGAGAGGGAAGGGCTGGACGAGAAGGATAAGGAGCAGGCACGTCGTCGTAAGCCGCCACGCACGTGGGCGAATTGGCTGCCAGCGTACCTGATTTACATGGCCGTTTATCTCCGGGCTAGGCCAGATTTGGCTATTCCCATGGTCCAATATCTGGACAATATTTACCGGGCTATGGTTGACTTCCCGGGCCCGTCATGGCTGGCTTACGACGAAGAGTTCCGAATGAGAATTCCGCTGCACCCAGAGATGAGGTGGGATGAGCCCTGCCAGAAGCTGTGGCTTCTGTATATGACCCCCACGCGCCTGGCGCCTGGGGAGAGATACCATTGTGGACATGCGGTCCAATGAGCGGCCCCAGTACAGGTACCCCGCCAAGCGGCGGGGCAGGGGGTTCCAGCCCGCCTGCTGTGCTGGACCTTCTCGTCCAATGGTTCTTGCAAAAGGAAGAATTGCAAGTACAAGCATGAGTGCCCCTCTTGTTCTGGCCCCCATGCTGCCTCCGCCTGTCCCAGGCCGGGAGGATACAGGGGCAGGGGTAGGGGCGGACAAGGGGCAGGCAAGGCTGCCATGGAGGGAGCGGGTTCACCAAAAGGCCCCCTCCCCAATTAATGTCGACATGCTGGAGCGTTGGCTCGCATCGTACCCAAGGAGAGCAGACGCTGTGTACCTCCTTCGGGGTTTTCAACTGGGTTTTCGTATTCCTTTCACGGGGGATAGGTCACCTCAGGATGCACCTAACCTTTTGTCACTTAGGGGAAGGGAGGAGGTGGCTGCCGCCAGCATTAATAAGGAGGTTGCTGCGGGCAGGGTCGCCGGCCCTTTCCCCGCACCCCCGTTTCCCAACCTTAAAGTGTCCCCGCTAGGACTGGTGCCCAAGAAGTCACCGGGCGAGTTTCGCCTGATTCACCACTTGTCCTACCCAGCCGGCCACTCGGTCAATGATGCTATCCCTGATGACCTTTGTTCTGTCAGGTATACATCCTTTGACCTGGCATTGCGCATGGTGCGCTCATGTGGCCCGGGTGCAATGTTGGCTAAGTGTGACATTAAGTCGGCGTTTCGCCTCTTGCCCGTGCACCCGGGTGACTTCGAGTTGCTGGGTTTCAAATTCCGGGGTGAATATTATTTCGACAAAGCCATGCCATTCGGCTGTTCCATATCCTGCTCGGCTTTTGAGCGTTTCAGTACCTTCCTGCAGTGGGCATTTGTCCGTAGGTCAGGGTCTCGGTCTGTAGCCCATTACCTGGATGACTTTTTATTCGGGGGTGAACGGGGCTGGGACACATGTACACGTCTCCTCAATACATTTCAGACGCTAATGGAGGAACTCGGTGTCCCTTTAGCACCCGAAAAGACCGAAGGCCCGTCTGACAAGTTAATATTCCTGGGGGTGGAAATTGACACGGTAGCGCAGGCTTCTAGGTTGCCCGCAGACAAGGTGGCAAGGATAGTTGCCCTTATATCGGACTTGCTGGCTAAGCGCAAGGCATCCCTTCGGGAATTGCAGGTGCTACATGGCCACCTCAATTTTGCTTGTAGGGTGGTGGCACCTGGCAGGGCCTTTGCTCGGCGCTTGTGCGACGCCATGGCAGGCTTATCCAGGCCCCATCATAGGGTGAGATTGACACGGGGCATCAGGGCAGATCTGCATGTATGGCTCCAGTTCTTGAGGGAGTTCAATGGGGTCTCATTTTGGAGGTCTGACCTCCTGGCTTCGCCCCACTTTCAAATCCAGTCTGATGCCTCGGGATCCCTGGGTTATGGGATGTACTTCAATGGGAAGTGGGCATATGGTGGATGGCCACCAGCCTGGTCAGGCACGAGTCGCCTGAGGGATCTCACATATTTGGAATTTTTTCCCATACTGGGGGCCTTGATGCTATGGGGTGAGGAGTGGGCCAACTCTGTGGTGCATTTCTGGTGTGACAATGCGGCTGTTGTCCACATTGTCAACTCACAGACCTCTAAATCTCCCAGGGTCATGGATCTTGTGCGCCAGTTTGTATTGCGCAGCCTGCGCCTCAATGTACTGTTCAGGGCCAGGCATGTCCCGGGGGTGAATAATGATATTGCTGACGCTTTGTCCCGCCTGCAGATCTCCCGGTTCCGTGCCTTGGCTCCGGATGCGGAGGAATTTCCCTCGCCACTACCGCAGGAGATATGGACCATTGGCAAGGAGAGGTGAACCGGGCGATAGGCATGTCACTGGCGCCACGCACGCGTAAGGCGTATCACCACGCGTTGGTTTCATTTCGGACCTTTTGTTCCCAATATTGTTTGCCAGATACCTGGCCGATCCCAGTGGCCCACATCCTCCGTTTTATGGTTTACCTGCACGCCCAGGGCCTGGCACCACGCACCATAGCATCTAGGCTATCAGCGCTGGCCTTTATGGCCAAGGTGGGAGGTCATGCGGACAGCACCGCTGATTTCCGTGTGAGACATGTTTTGGAGGGGTGGGTGTGGGAACGTGGGCGTAGCCTGGACGACCGTCACCCAATTTCCCCTGGGGTACTTACCCAACTGGCACGAGGCTGGCATGACCTATGTTTTGATAGGTATGAGGCAGCCCTGTTTCGTGCGGCTACAACGGTGGCCTTTTTTGGAGCGCTCCGCATCAGCGAGCTTGTGATGCTGTCTAAGGCGGATGCAAGTCGTAGGGCACTGGAACTCGAAGATGTCTATGTGTGCAATGATTGGGCTCAGCTGAGGATACGCTCCTCTAAAACAGATCAGCATGGCGTAGGCAGTGGAATAAGACTGCTACGATGTTCATTGGCAGACATCTGTCTGGTTGGTGCCCTACAGGAGTTCCTTGCACTGCGTGGCACGCACCATGGCCCGTTTTTCTGTCACCAAGATGGGTCTCCCCTCTCTAAATTTCAGTTTTGGAAGGTGACAGGGAAGGCACTGGCCAGAGGTGGCCTCCCAGGGGCCCGTTACGGCACCCATTCATTTAGAATTGGGGCGGCCTCTACTGCGGCTGCTTATGGGTACTCCGGGGCTGACATACGCAGCATGGGGAGGTGGGACTCACACTGTTTCCAGTTTTATGTTCGCCCACTCCCACCGTGAGTACCTTCTGAGTCACCACGTATCTTTCCTTCCCTGTTTTTTCCCTTGACAGACCCTGGATGTCGTATCACACCGGTGACAGTATGGCTGGTGGGCCACAGCTACGTGCACAGGGCAGCGCGTTACGCTGCGGCGACAGATTGGGGACCCCGACTGGTACTGGGTGCATACGCACAATTCACATGGCACGGTAAGCCCGGTATGTTGTGGCGGGAGCTTTTGCCATTCCTCTTTTCATCAAGGAGTGCCGACCCGCCCGACATCCTGATCATACACCTAGGGGGTAATGACTTGGGTCAGGTCACTGGCTTATCGCTGAAGCATGCGATTTGCGCGGACCTTGCCTACTTACATTACGTATGGCCCGCCACAACCCTTATTTGGTCAGATATGGTCCCACGGCACGCTTATCGGGGAGGCTTCGACCTCCAGGCCCTGGACCGCGCTCGGCGCATGGTAAACAGGGCGGTGGCCCGATTCCTTTCGACCAAGGGCTGGGGGCGGGTCAGTCATCATCCCGCCATTAGTCTGCAAAATTTTGGGCTTTATTCTGGGGATGGGGTCCATCTGTCGCGAGGAGGTATGGACCTCCTGCTGGGTGATTGGCGAGCAGGCCTGTCGACCGAGCTGACGGTCTTGGGGGGGGCGTCGAGCCTTTATTGAAGCCTCTCCGGGTGGCGGGTAGCACTGGTAAGGTAAACATTGATGACCCACAGGTATCCGGCAGGTTCGCAATTGACTGGACAACACTAGATAGGCATAAGTTGTTTAAACGTTGTCCGGTCAACGACGAACCAGGCAAGGGGGTGATGGTTACCACTAGACAGCTGGTATCACCCCCTGATTTTACGGATACGCGTCAGAGGGTGGGGTCATTAGTTAGATATTGACTACGGTCAACAATTTGTTTGTTGTCAACAAACAAATTGATACAAATAGATACATTGTAACAATTGCCGTTGGCAATTTTGGGTGGTACCTTACCAGTGTTACTTCGGCCTGCTTGCCTTAAGAATTATGATTGGTCGTTTTACCAATAGAAATTTATAATTCGGACTAGGGCTTGAATCAATAAATGTGGCCCATGCTGTTATCCACTTTCATTTGTGTCTGAGTCCATCATTGGGGGGGTGCGCCTGCAATGGAAGCGCGGTGCCAAAATGGCCGCCGCGCTCTTTGCGGGGCCCCTCCACCGGACGAAACCATCCGGGTAGTTAGGGGCGTGGCCAGCACCCTAATAAAAGGGGCTGGCCACGAGGCAGCCGTGCTGCCATTTTGGCGAACCGACGGAGCGGAGAAGTTTTTCCCCTCCACCCCCTCCCTAGTTAACAGTGTGAGTTTTTTGGTCGCTTCGGGGCCGGGTGGGAATTTTTGGCTGGGACTCGCATTGGCCCTTGAGTCCTGGCTTTTTTGCCCATCCCACACTGTTGCTATGGTTTGATATAGGGGTCGTTCTGTGCTGTTGTTGACTTTGGTCACATTGGCGGGTAGCACTGGTAAGGTAAACATTGATGACCCACAGGTATCCGGCAGGTTCGCAATTGACTGGACAACACTAGATAGGCATAAGTTGTTTAAACGTTGTCCGGTCAACGACGAACCAGGCAAGGGGGTGATGGTTACCACTAGACAGCTGGTATCACCCCCTGATTTTACGGATACGCGTCAGAGGGTGGGGTCATTAGTTAGATATTGACTACGGTCAACAATTTGTTTGTTGTCAACAAACAAATTGATACAAATAGATACATTGTAACAATTGCCGTTGGCAATTTTGGGTGGTACCTTACCAGTGTTACTTCGGCCTGCTTGCCTTAAGAATTATGATTGGTCGTTTTACCAATAGAAATTTATAATTCGGACTAGGGCTTGAATCAATAAATGTGGCCCATGCTGTTATCCACTTTCATTTGTGTCTGAGTCCATCATTGGGGGGGTGCGCCTGCAATGGAAGCGCGGTGCCAAAATGGCCGCCGCGCTCTTTGCGGGGCCCCTCCACCGGACGAAACCATCCGGGTAGTTAGGGGCGTGGCCAGCACCCTAATAAAAGGGGCTGGCCACGAGGCAGCCGTGCTGCCATTTTGGCGAACCGACGGAGCGGAGAAGTTTTTCCCCTCCACCCCCTCCCTAGTTAACAGTGTGAGTTTTTTGGTCGCTTCGGGGCCGGGTGGGAATTTTTGGCTGGGACTCGCATTGGCCCTTGAGTCCTGGCTTTTTTGCCCATCCCACACTGTTGCTATGGTTTGATATAGGGGTCGTTCTGTGCTGTTGTTGACTTTGGTCACATTGGCGGGTAGCACTGGTAAGGTAAACATTGATGACCCACAGGTATCCGGCAGGTTCGCAATTGACTGGACAACACTAGATAGGCATAAGTTGTTTAAACGTTGTCCGGTCAACGACGAACCAGGCAAGGGGGTGATGGTTACCACTAGACAGCTGGTATCACCCCCTGATTTTACGGATACGCGTCAGAGGGTGGGGTCATTAGTTAGATATTGACTACGGTCAACAATTTGTTTGTTGTCAACAAACAAATTGATACAAATAGATACATTGTAACAATTGCCGTTGGCAATTTTGGGTGGTACCTTACCAGTGTTACTTCGGCCTGCTTGCCTTAAGAATTATGATTGGTCGTTTTACCAATAGAAATTTATAATTCGGACTAGGGCTTGAATCAATAAATGTGGCCCATGCTGTTATCCACTTTCATTTGTGTCTGAGTCCATCATTGGGGGGGTGCGCCTGCAATGACAGGAGCTAGGACAAAGACGGGAGCTTATTCTGTCCTGCAGTACTCGGGAATCGAACTGCTGACCTTCCACCTCCCAGTCAGCGTCTTAGGCACTAGACCTAGCACCCATATAATTAGAGTTGTTGAGAATTTTACATGTTTCCTCTTTTGCAAAAACAAATAGTGCACAATGTAATTTTAGGGAAAGAAACTTTGTTTTACAGCTGCTGTTCATTGATGTTGCAGTCCTACAGCTTTGCCATTCAGTCCTACTACCTGTTAAGGCTAAGCTTTGAAGTTATCAGCTTGTGTCTTTTATACAAGTGGGCACTATAGAATAACATCTATGGGACTAAAATGGTAATTTTCTTCCACTCCTTATTTGGGCAGGATTAGATTTTATAGGAACATTGGAATCTGCTTTCTTGGAGAAAACTTTGAGGAGGATATCAACTTTCCATGGGGACAAAATTTTAAACACCACCTTATAGTATACAAGATCTGTCCCCTTTAAGAGACAGGCTTAAAGGACCACTTTCTCATTTGTGTTTGTGTTTTCTTAGAAATCCAACAAGAACTGGTTGGGAGATATTGGTCAGTTGCATGCAGAGAGTTTGGGGTGCCATGTTGCTCATGATTTTTTGTTTTGTTTAGTTACACAGTAAATTTTTAAGTGCTTCTGTTATTTTGCAGTGTTCTTTTCTCATCATTAATGTGTTATGTGTTGTTATTTTTAAAAAACAACAACAGGAAATTCCCCAAAGAAAAAAGATAATTACATTTCTAGCAAACTTTGTGATTCAAACAATTTACACAAACTTTGTGGTTCAAACAATTTACACTTCTAAATCAAAGGAAATTCACACCATAGATTTATCCAGTCTCACTCAAAACATGGGCAACATTAATGTACGCTTCTTGTAACCTAGCATCCACTCCACATAAACACTACAGCATAAGATCCTACTAGCCATTTCATCTCCAATATATCGAATCACTATTTTTCACTCAAGTTTAATATTTCTTCAGAAAAAACCTACACACAAAACACAAGGAGCTTAGAACCAGAGTGAGCATGATGTACCCCTTAAAATATTGAGGTGAGTCTAAACTTCTCAAACTAGCAACTGCCATGGGTAAAAATTGTATATTGGTTTCCTATTGTCTGTTGTTAAATGTCACAGCTCACCTGTTCTTCACTCTGCAATTGCCCTTTTAGCATCTAAAAATAATGAAAATGTGACAAGATTATCCTTCACGTGTATCACTTAGAGGAAAGTAGTCAATGAAAGTGGCACATTGATTTTGACTTCATTTTTCAAGATGCTAGGAAACAAGATTATATATCTCACTTAGAGGAAGAGGAAAACAGTGTAAGCAATTTCTATCTTGCTAGAAATAACACTGAATAAATTGCTTTTCCTTAAGTGTTAGCTGTTCCCTTAAGAGCTATGCTATCAGTTTGGAATATTCACACTTTGGAAACAATCAAGTAATATTTACAAGTGAACAATCTCCCTGAAATAATGGTTATGTTCACAAAACAGAAATCTACTGTCAACATGAGAAACTTTCTATGAAAAACTATGAGTCCACTCTTGTCAGCTAGGGTTGCCATATGTCCTCGTTTTTCCAGGATTGTCCTGGATTCAAGTTCAGGAAAATTGTCCTGGCCAGTTTAACAAAAAACATGTTAAAGTCCGGGATTTGCACCGCAATGCACAACACACACACAGGGAGAGGGCCAGAGAGTGATTTGTGCCTTATTATTCTGTATGGACATTGGGCCAAACTAGACATAAAGGACAATATACATAAGTTTGCATAATGGTTTTTTTCTGTGAGTGTCTCAACAATCTGAGTTGTAAAGTAAGCCAACACATATTTAAAATGACTAGTCACAAAACAAAGAACAAGGAATACAGATCATACAGGTGAGGAAAATCCCATGATGGACAAACTTGAAAGAAGTAATTTGTAAGAGTAACACTTCAAAAAACTTGTCAACTATATAATAGTTTAACCAATTCAAGCAAGGCCTGAAGCCATTCCTCTTTAATGAGGACTTTATGAGGACTTTAATCTGAAACTACTTGTTTTATGTACCAGTGTAGTTTCTCAGAGTATTTTGTGTGTCTGCTAATGAGATAAGTTTTGTCTTTGTGCCTTGCTCTTTGCCTTAATTTTATGTCATTTTGTGCAGATATATGCCTAAACAGTCACTCTAAAATGCAAGAAGAAAAGACTGAAAAGCCCTCAGCTCCTATTATACTAGAGTTGGCTTTGGGAACAGAATTTGTGAGATAGCGAGAAAATAAACAGGCAGCTCAGAGAGAGAGAGAGAGAGAGATCACAACCTAGCTTGAATCATGGAAGATGTGTGAACCAGGAAGATGGATATTCTAGGATTGTGATGGTCAACCATGGCACTCCAGGTGTTCTTGGACTTCAATTACCAGAAGCCCAAGTCAGCACTCCTGCTGATTATGGTTTCTGGGAATTGAAGTCCAAGAACACCTGGAGTGCTAAGGATGGCCATTACTGTCCTAGGAGAATGAATGACCAGGAAAAGCCCATTAAGCTGTGAAAAGAATGCCCTTTGGAGGAAAGGGTGCTGGTAGAAGTTTACATTTACAACCCTTACAATCAAATCAGGGAATTGAGGTGGGGGTTAACTCATGGGTCAGGTTAATCAATACTTTACCTGTAAAGATTTTTTGGGGATGCCTCTTCACTCTAGTCTTGAGCCTTCTGTGTAGGAATACATGTTTTAAGGAATAACGTTGTAAAATGTCTGGGGAACATGTGATTATAGACTTTATAGTTGCTTATAAATGCATTTGAAGGTCATTCATTCATAGGGTTGCCATACATTCCTGGTGACTTGCTGACATGTAACAAGAAGAAGAAGAAGAAGACACATTTGATGAAAATGTGTGTCCATGTGTATATATGCTGAACAGCTGTCAAGTTCTAACTGATTTTATAAGGATAATACATAACGTTATTCCTCTGCCTCCTGTGTCAGGTGACTTAGTGTAGAAAACTGACATTTTAAATTTCCCCCAGTTTTCCAGAGAGTCCAAGAGAGTGTTCCGCTTGGGAAATGAGGAATAAAGGTAAAGGTCACCCTTGCTGGAAAGCCAGTTGTATCCGACTCTAGGGTTCAGTGCTCATCTCTGTTTGTAGCCAAAGAGCCAGAGCTGTCTACATATGCAGACGTTTCTGTGGACATGTTACAGGCATGCCTCAACACCAGAGTGCACGAAATTCTGTTTACCTTCCCACTAAAGTGGTCCCTATTTATCTACTTGCAATTTCTTGCTTTCAAACTGCTAGGCTGGGACAGAGACGGGAGCTCACTCTGTCATGCAGTATTTATTTATTTATTTATTAAATTTGTATACCGCCTTACTCAGCACAAGTGCGACTCAAGGTGGTTTCCAACAGAAAATATGATACTGTTACAAAATATCAAAAATACAATTACAATTACAACACCACATAACAATAAAGATATACAAAATATTATAGAATACAATAACATCTCACATAATAATAATAAGCAATAAACACAATAATACCAAAAGTCATATCACAGTATAGAACAATACAATAAAGCACAGTTATACCAAACTCATATTGCAATATAGAACACTGCAACAATATCAAAATACAATAACCTCTCCATACCAGCCCCAGAAAAAAGTCCAATGGGGGCAGCGGTTCAAGTCCTGCCACCGCTGCAACCATTTGAGCTCTACCTGGGGCAGAGGGACCCTTGCAGAGCCGGGTCCAGCGGCAGCTATAACGAAGGGCAGGTGATGGGGAGGAAAGTCCTTTTGAGCCCGCCGTGGCTTACCCCAGGTGTTTCTCATTCCCCTGGCCCAGCTGGACGGAGGGCAGGTGGTGAAAGCATCAGTGGGGCCAGCGGCGAGAGTCCTTTTGAGCCCGCCATGCCTCGCCGCAGGTGTTCCTCATTCCCCCCAGCCCGGCTGGGTATCCCCCCTGGCCCAGTACCTGGGTATCGAACTCTGACCTTCCAGTCAGTGAATAAAAGGGTAATTTCCCACTTGCCAATCAGTGCTGCTGACAACATAAGAGACAGAAGCACAAAAATGTAGGAAGTGGGTTACACAGTCACTTTACAAAGAGCTCTCTTGATCTTAGCACCAGATTTAGTTCCAGTGGATTTTACAGACAAGGATGGCTGGGGTAACATCCCATTGTTCTGTTATACTATACAGTTTGCCTCAAGCATTTTCTTTTTTTCTTAAACAGTAATACCTCATACAAAGTCTGCTTCATACAATGTTGGATTCATAAAACATCGCCTAATTCCTTGAAAAATGTTGCCTCATACAAAGTCGCTGCAACTTTGATGAGGCATTGGGGTTTTCCCAGGTTGCATTGTGCCTGGGCAGTATAAAAGGTAGGACACATGCATGCATTACTCTTGTGGGTTTTGCATGAGGCGAAGAGTGTTTAGGAGTGGTTTTGAGCGTGATTTTTGATTATAATTTTTTTGATTTTTTCTTCAGAATTTTTAGAAGCATTCCTGGGATTTTTTGCAGCATTCTTCAGGTTCTTGGACAATCAGGGTTGTTTGACATGTTTTTAACCTTTAGACAATAATTTCTTAAAGTTCTGTCAGTTTCCTGTCTGCATACCTGTCAAGTTTTGGATTTGAAAATAAGGGAAATTTTGGCCACACCCCTCTGTGGGTGTGGTCAAATCTATGGGCGTGGCCAAATATAGCCATGTGACTTGCTGGGCTCTAGTCATGCCTGCCACATGGCCATGAAAATGTCTGCAAACACAGACAGCACTGGCTCTTTGGCTGTAAATGAAGGTGAGCACTGCACCCTAGAGTTGGATATGACTGGCAGATTTTACTTTCTTAACATCAAAGATCTCTGCAGATGGTGATTGCAGCTGTGAAATAAAAAGGCGACTGATGCTTGGGAAACAAGCTATGAGAAACCTGGGGAACATAGTTAAAAGTAGAGGCATCACCTTGCAAACTAAAATCCGCATAGTCAAAGCAATGATAGTCCCGGTGGTAATGTATGGGTGTGAGAGCTGGACCATTAGGAAAGCAGAGCACAGAAAAATAGATTCCTTTGAAATGTGGTGTTAGAAATAGGTCAATCAACCACGACTGCTCATTAAAGGTCCAATAGTAAAGATGACGCTAAAGTACATTGGACATCAAATGAGAAGAGAGGATTCACTTGAGAAAGCCTTGATGCTGGGAAAGGTGGAGGACAAAAGAAGGGGGTGGCCAAAAATAAGATGGCTAGATGGTATTGTAGATGTAATGGGCACAAAGCTGTGTGGGCCAAAGAACCCTTTCCCCATCTTCTTGGGGGACTTTTGTTTTCTTTCCTGTTTACTCAGTGGCTTAAGTGACTAAAATGCTGATTGGGAGGCAGAAGGTCAGCAGTTCGATTCCCGGAGTACTGCAGGATGGAATGAGATCCTGTCTTTGTTCCAGCTCCTGCCATCCTAGCAGTTCAAAAGCAACTTCCCACTTTGGAGAGAGAGAAGGTGTTGCGGGCGTTCTGTAGTAAGTTTCTCTTTCATTTCCCTTCCCTGCCACATGGTTGTCATGGAGGCTTCGTTGTGTTTGCTGCTGCTATTCAGAGCCACCATGGATAAGATGGGAGTCTACTCTAGAGGTGAGCGATATTTCATATATGCAGGGGCAAATCAGTGAGAGACTTCTCTCTCACTCTCATGCTTTATTGAGCTGTTTCTGCCCTGCCTCCTGGCTGGAGGCTTCCATTTCTGTTTGTTCTAGAGTTATCTTGGGAGGGGGGCATGGGGGATGTTGCTTGATCACTCTATGAGTGAGTGAGTGAGTGAGAGAGAGAGAGAGGGAGGGAGGGAGGGAGGGAGGGAAGGTAACAGCATTCCGTGCGCTCTGGTGTCTAGTCATGCCTGCCACATGACCACGGAAATGTCTGCAGATGCAGACAACACTGGCTCTTTGGCTTTGAAACAGAGATGAGCACTGAACCCTAGAGTCAGATACGACTGGCTTTCGAGCAAGGGAAACCTTTACCTTTACCTTACTCATTTTTAATTATTATTTTTTACTGGGAAGCAAAGAAAGTGCAGAATAGTAAACCAGTCCCCTAGGGTTACCAACTGCTTGTAAGAAACTTGGCTTTAATGAACTAGCCGTGCACATGGCTAGACACACACACCCCAATTAGGGTGGAGGAGCAAGGGATTAATTCCCCCAAATTAACCAATCTATTTGTTCCTCACTGCAACCAATTGAAGCACCAACACCTGAGAATGTCGGATCCAGCTTAAGGAAGAGAATTAGTAAAGAAGAAAAAAGCAACCTCTGTAGTTTCCAAGCCTCCCAGCCCCTCCCTCCCTCCCTCCCTCTCTCTCTCTCTCTCACTCACTCACTCACTCATAGAGTGATCAAGCAACATCCCCCATGCCCCCCTCCCAAGATAACTCTAGAACAAACAGAAATGGAAGCCTCCAGCCAGGAGGCAGGGCAAAAACAGCTCAATAAAGCATGAGAGTGAGAGAGAAGTCTCTCACTGATTTGCCCCTGCATATATGAAATATCGCTCACCTCTAGAGTAGACTCCCATCTTATCCATGGTGGCTCTGAATAGCAGCAGCAAACACAACGAAGCCTCCATGACAACCATGTGGCAGGGAAGGGAAATGAAAGAGAAACTTACTACAGAACGCCCCCAACACCTTCTCTCTCTCCCCTTCCACAAGTGAAAAGCCTGCCACACAGCGACCTCTGGTGGCCGGAAAAACATACTGCAGCTTTGGTCAGGATTTTTTTTTTAAAAAATAAGGGATATTACGGGGAAATTAATAAATCGGGAGGGGGCGGGAAGAGGGGTAAAAATAAGTGGTTTTCCCAGGGAAAACAGGATAATTGAGAGGTATGCCTGTCTCTTTCCTTGACTTTGACCTGAAGTCTGTGCTGTTACAGTACAATGTATCTCTAGGGAAACGACGTTGTACAAGGCATCGCGGCAAGAATTTGGATGTTGTATGAGGCATTGCGGCTAAGATTTTGCATGCCTCATACAAAGTCCAAATCCATATAAAGTCCAAACTTGTGGAACCAAGTTTGGACATTGTATGAGGTATCACTGTATATGGCCTATTAGCCAATCTACTGTGCCGGGCCATTCCCAGGCACAATTCAAAGTTCTCATTTTGACTATAAAGCCTAAAAATCTTAGGTCCCAGCTATCACATGAGAATGTTTTTGTCAAAGTCACAAATGGACCCAGGATGGGAAGGATGCCTCCTACATATAGCACAGTAGGCAGTGTTCTCCACCCTCAGAAGCTATTCTTTTGGGGGATGTAAACAATATAATAGGACATACTTCCATATGTGGTGGAAATATAAAGAAGATAATAGAATTTGGATTTTAAAAATTAAGGAAATTAACCAAATACTAGATTGAAACTACAGCTGAGTCCCAGGGTTGCCTTACTAATGGACTCTGCAAGCAAAATAATAGATAAAAATAAAAAGAGTCTAATTAGTATTATGGTAACAGCAGTGACACTGTTGATATCCAAAAATGGGAATATATATATAATTTTTTAGGTTTGAAGACTGATATAAAGAATTATGGTTATAAATGAAAAATTGACATATGAGCTAAAAATTATAAAAATGGTCTGGTGAAAATAAACAAATTTAAAGATATTCGGACGGAGTTTATGTATTTGTTAAGGAAAAGGGTATGAAACCAGGCCAAGAATCATACAGTTTTTGGAAATAGGAGGTGAGTTGTTTTAAAAAAAAGAAAATCATGTGGCTTTTATGAGCAATCTGGAATGTCCCCTGTGATGGTTGTACATTTGTAATTGTATTTTATTGTACTTTGTGAATTGTATTGTATACTGTATTTTTTTTAGTATTATGTTTATTTTTAAAAAGAAGCTATTCTTTTGACAAGCCAAAGATCCCAAAGAAAATTTAATTCTCAGAGTTTGGGTTCCCTGCATCTCTACAAAGAGCATTTAGGGATATACAGTAAAACCCTTGGTTACAATTGCCCTGGTTTACGTTTGCTGTGGTTTATGATGGCAAATTTGATTAAATTAATGTCCCAGTTTACTTTTTACCTGGTTTATGACCAAAAATTGCTCTATTTTAAACTCTGAAATGGCAGCTGACATCATTTTAAAGTTTAAAGTGGCGCCCGCACCCTCCGTCAGAAGTCGCAATTCATCGCTTACCACTGCTGAGGTGCTGTTGTTGTCAGCTGCATTTTTGCCGCTATTTCTGCACTGTCCGCCGCCTCTACCAGCACCAAGAGGATCTGGGGACCTTATCCTCTTGGTTCTGACCTTCATCTGAGCTCCATGGATAGCGCTACAGTCAGGAACATGTGCCTCTTCCAGGCACACACCTGGGGGAGGCGCATGTTTTCAGCTGTAGTGCTGCCCAGGGAGCTCGGATGAAGGTTGGAAATGAGCAGATAAGGTCCTCAGACTCTCCCGGTGCTGGTAGGGGCAGAAAATGGGCTCCCCCAGTGGCTGGATAAACCACTCAGGAAGAAGAAGCAGCATGGAAAAGGTAGGGAGATCGCTTTGTCACTTTTGTGGGGGTTGGGGACTATCGCGTCAGGCATTTTTTGGATTGTCCTGGTGTTTGTTTGTTTGTTTGTTTTTTGGGGGGATTGGAATTTTTTGTACCCAGTAGGGACTGTTTTTCCTTTGTGGGGGTGGGGGATGATTGTGTCTGGCATTTTTGGATGTTTTTGGTGGTTTTTTGTATTTTGTTATTATTACTGGTCTGGTCGGGACTTTTTTAAAAAAATTCAATGAATTCCTATGGGAAAACATGCTTCGGTTTACATTTGTTTTGGTTTACAACAGAAGCTGTTGGAACAGACCTCCATCGTAACCTGGGGTTTTACTGTACAACCCCTTTACAGCATCAGGAGACAATAAAAATTGCAAGAGAAAAATTATTCCTTAATTATATGGCATGGCTAATTATTTCTAAAGTTTAACTTCACATAACTGACAAGAAACATTATTTAAAAGTACTTATTGTTTACATTAATTGCTGAAAGAGAAATAACAGAATAAATAATGTAAATATGACATATTTAAGAAAAACTTTTTCAAACATCAATACTGTACACTGAAATGACATTGAGGCTATCTTGATTACTTGATTGCTTAAAAGAGTTGACACAGCTTTTAGGGCACAGCATAATTAGAAACTTCTCACACTAAGATGATAAATCTTTTAGCACTTTGAGTGTGCTTTAAAAATACATTCTTAACTTGTTTTATTTTTTAATAAATTTTTATTGTGAGCAAAAATTTTAACTAGAGTGAAAGTTAATATGGTATGATGTAAAAGAGAAGTAAGCATTAAAACAATTAGAAAATTATACTTTTTAGCTATTTGTGTTCTCAGCAGAGCATCTCAAGCTCTTTGATAGGAACAAGTTGTAATCAAAACAATTGAAGAAAGTATAAGCCTGCATCACGCTCTGTAACACAACTTCCCAATGCTCTTCAACCATGACTCTTAGACACCTATGTTGTTTTAACCCATGGGGGAAAATCTAAATACTTTATAAAGGATGACAGATAGCCCATGCTTCCCTTTCTTATCTTAGCTATTTTGCCCCCTGCTCACCTAAGTGAAGTAATTGCCAGGCTAGCGTGGCCCTTGCTGGCCATTGAGGGCTATCTTGCTCCCCCTTCATCCAATTTCTCTTTTTTCTATTTCCCTTGCTAAACAGCATTCTTCCATCATTGATTACAAATGGAGATACACACTCTACAAAGTTTTACAGATTGCTTTTTAAGCATAAATAATTTCATGTCACCATTTTATAAATGAAATATGAGTGAGATATGACACACAAAGGCCATATATTCCTCTGTGAGCTTGTCTGGGTAATCAAAATATGTCTTTCCCTTGGTCCTATCACCCCCACAGGTGCATTTGGTGGACACATAGGAGCAAACTTTCTCTGTTACTCCTCCCAAACTCTAAAACCATATCCCATGGGTGGCCAGGTTGGCTTCATCTTTGCTCTCCTTCCACAAGCAGGCAAGGACATTTCTCTTCAGGAAGGCCTTCTCTTAGTGACTGGGTGTCTTAAAGGAGGTTCATAAAATGAGACTGATATGTTTATGTAATTTTTAATTTCTTTTTAGAACAATTTTTATCTACTACTTTTAATATTACTTTTTAAAATACTACAATAATTCATTGTTTTTAACTTTTAATACTTTTTTCAATACTGCAAGCTACTTTGAGTCTTTTTAGGAGAAAGCTGGGGTATAAATCAGTCAATAAAAGGGTTCAGTCTTATTCAGAAATAACATGGAGAGTCCCATATGAAGAACTGCTATAGCTGAAATCTTGTTCCTTTGCTATAAATAGTAACATTTTGTCACTTCCAATTGGCAATTGATGAGTTGCTACTAAGATTTGTGCGGGCATGCAATCCTACTCATTTGGTGCATGCTCAGGAATCCCTGTGGAGACTCATTAATTGCCAGATAGAAAACACTTTGAGGAACTGCCATGGCTTAGTGGTTAAGACGCTGAACTTGATGACTGGAAAGTCAGCAAGTCAGCAGTTCAAGACCTGAGTACTGCATGACAGAGTGAGCTCCCATCTCTGTCCCAGCTTCTGCTAACCTAGCAGTTTGAAAGCAAGAAATTGCAAGTAGATAAATAGGGACCACTTTGGTGGGAAGGTAAATAGTGTTCTGTGCACTCCGGTGTCTAGTGATGCCTAACACATGTCCACAGAAACTTCTGTAAATGCAGTTTCAGTGATGGCAAACCTTGGCACTGCAGGTGTTCTTGGACTTCAATTCACAGAAACCCATGCCAGCACTCCTGCTGATCAGGGCTTCTGGGAATTGAAGTTCAAGAAAATCTGGAGTGCCAAGGTTCGCCATTACTGAATTAGTTGGTTAACCTCTTCAGACGTTGAATTGTAGCAACTATCCTCTCTCTCTCACACACACACACTCACAGCTTCTCTTTCTCTCTCTCTCTCTCACACACACACAGCTCTTTGGCAATAAACAGATATGAGCCCTGGACCCTATAGTCAGATATGACTGGCTTTCAAGCAAGGGTGACTTTTACCTTTACCTAGGAAACACTTCAAGTTCTTTTGTTTGCTTTCTGCAAGCATAGCAAAGCTGACAAGATTTCAGCTAGTGTGGTAAAGAACTCCATCATTAGCTTGGTCACACAATCACATATTTGAAACTAAATTTGATGTTAGGTCAAAGTAATTCCAATGTAGCTTTGGTCAAATGTGTGTATTAGTAGTTTCTGTTTTGTTTTTTAATAAGGTTAATGTTGTGTGTGATAAAATAGACTGGAGAGGACAAATCAATCTGGAGAAAAAGCGAACTTCTAAATGGGTATTTTAATATTCACTGATAGTAGATGTTTCCCTGCATGTGTTAGATAAATGGCACTGATGCAGACTGTACTACTACTGTAGCTTTCTCCTAATGTTGTATGATCAACCTTGTTTTACCCCCATTCATTGAGAACAAACATCCTTGGTCAAGTGGCTGTGAATATACACTGATCTGCCAAATGAAGTGCAGACAGGAGATGAAATATAGGTTGGCTTTCATAGTTGCATTTGGTAGAATGAGGTGTTAAAATAAAAAGAGTCGAGCTACTGCCTAGCTGCCTAGTTTTGACAACAGTGGAAAATGGGAGTGAAATATGACATAGTTCTAAACATACCCAGCAGATATTTTAGGAACATATGTAAAATACAAAGTTCAATTGGTCTTATACTAGTCTAAATATTTCTTCCAAAGAAGAATGGGAGCATTTTGCTTTAATGAGTGCTCTTAACATTATCTAGACAGCTTTAGAAAACAGCCATTCCCAGGATAGGTGTCTGGAGTAGCAAAAACAGATATAGAAAATAGCAAACGTTGGTAAAATGTATATTTCATTCCTCCACTTAGTGCTTTAGTGTTTTCAACATTGGCAAAAAAAGAGGCTGAATACCTGTTGCTTGCTGTAGTAGATCCATTGAATCAGTGGGGATATGATGAGTCCATAACCCTGTGAGTTCCGTATACTCAAAATGGGCCTATGCTAGTTTTGACTTACTTTCAGTTTATATGCAAAATATATCATACCAAAAGATTCAGATAAAGGAGCAAAATAAACCAGTGAAAGAATATCAATAATGTAAAGTATGCTTATGACAGCATATTACTGGCAGAGAATAATTACTGATAAAGATTAAAGAAGAATATGAAATACCAAGTTTATATCTGAAGATTAGGATGACAAAAATGACTAGAAGAAGACTAAAGGCAGCTAAGTAAGAAGTGCAACAAGGGGCAGAGGCAGCAGTCCCAATCAAACCCTGGACTGCCAAAATGAAGCCATGTTCTTCCATTTGTCATTACCCAAACTTAAGTCTTCATCGATGCATGTTTCTGGCAGTAATCGGCAGACCAGTAAATGAGCCGGATTTAGCATCTCTCCACATTCACACTGCCTGTTGTTTTCTGCCAGCAGCCTCCACTTGAGCATGTTGACCCATTTGGAGAAACAAGGGACTTATGCAAGACTGTTATTTGTAGATTTTAGTTCTGCTTTTAATGCTATTCTTCTGCATAGACTGGTGCCCAAATTATTAGATCTGGGGCTTCCGCCATGCTTATGCAGGTGGATACTAGATTTTCTATCAGATAGTTCCCAACGGATCAGGATGGGCTCTCTTGTCTCTGCGGATCTCAGTATAAGTACGGGGACGCCGCAGGGGTGTGTGTTGAGCCCGCTTCTGTACACACTTTACAGATATGATTGTGTTCCCAGTTACCCAAGCAATAAGATCATCAAGTTTGCAGATGACACAACGGTGGTGGGTCTGATTACTGCTGAGGAGGGGGAGTCGGCTTACAGGAAGGAGGTTGAGATGCTGACGGAGTGGTGTGGGGAAAACAATTTATTCCTCAATGTAAAAAAGACAAAAGAGATCATTGCGGACTTTAGAAAATGCAAATTGAACATCCAGCCACTTATTATTGAAGGGAATTGTGTGGAACAGGTCTTGGTGTTTCGATTTCTGGGAATGGAGCTGAGGGATGATCTAACATGGGGAGCAAACAACAAAGATCTGATGAAGAGAGCACAGCAGAGGTTATACTTCTTGAGAATCCTCAGGAAGAACAATCTTTCAAAGGATCTGCTGTTGGCATTCTACCACTGTACCATAGAGAGTGTGTTAACCTATGGTCTGTGTGTATGGTTTGGGAGTTGTACAGCTAGGGAAAGAACAATGCTGTCCAGGGTCATAAAGACTGCAGAGGGGATAATCGGGCATACTCTTTCTACTCTAGATCAAATCTATGCTGCCAGGTGTTATAAGAAAGCTGTAGAGATTGTGCAGGATAGTACGCACCCCGGAAATGATCTCTTTCAGCTTCTGCCTTCTAGAAGAAGGTATAGGGTCATAAAGACCAGGACCAGCTGCTTGAGAAATAGTTTCTACCCAAAAGCGGTTCTGGCTTTGAATGCAGTGCAATGTAGTCTATGAGGGAGCTTCTGTATATAGTTATTTTTAGAGTTTTTAGAGTTTTAGAGCTTTTTAGGGGTTAAATGTGTATATGTGGGGTGGGAGTATGTTGATAATTTTGTATAATTGTATTTTGTTTAGGTTTTGTTGGGTTGTTAAGTGTTTTTTTTCTCCCAATCTCATTGTTCTGTGCAGGACAATGACAATAAATATCTATCTATCTATCTATCTATCTATCTATCTATCTATCTATCTATCTATCTATCTATCTATCTATCTATCTATCTATCTATGTTGGTCTTACATTTAGGGACTCAGATCTCAGCCTATTCAGGGTCCTCCAAGTGACGTAGGGGAGGTTGAGTTCCTCAGCTATATCCTCCTTTAATGATGTTCCTTGCCCAGTGAGATTCTTTCTCCATCTTTCAATTTGGTTTTGCTCTTGTGTATCCCCAACAATATTTGTTCTTGCCATAAGCTCTTCCTTGTTTTTAGCCAGTGGACTTGAGGCTCATATACATTCAGAGGATGTCTAGGGCCATTCTCTTGCTTAGTTCTCTCGGTGTCCTCTGCTACTTCTCTCCTGAGCTTAGATGGAGCAATAACAACAAGAGGGTATATTTGCTCAACTGGTGTAGGTTTGAGGCATGCCATCACTATACACATGGCTTCATTAACAGTGGTGTCAACTTTTTTTACATGTGTGGATATGTTCCAAACTGGAGCATAATACTCTGCTGTGGAAATGCTCAGGGCCAAAGCTGATGTAAGCAGCATGGATGGTTGAGTTCCCCATTTGTAATTTGTTAATTTTCTGATGATGTTCCTTGTAATAACTTGGCTTGGTATTCAGGCAGTGTTGCTTAAAAGAGAGTGTCTTGTTAAGTGTCCCAGCAAGGTATTTTGGTGCTCGGCAATACTGTAATCAGTTCCCTTGCCGTGTAACATCCAACTCAACCCTTGCTTCTCGGTTTCGAAGGTGGAAAGCTTGTACTGCCATAGTTAATTTTCATTAGCTCTCTTGGGATAGATGGTGGGTGCAATACTACTAGAAACATGGAACACCATGTGAGAACTGGCCTTTAGTGGTTCCATTGTATTGCAGCCAAAAGAAGACTTCTTGTAGGAAACTGATGTGATGTTGTAGAATAAGATACCCATGCTCCAATCCAAGATTGTCTCTTTGAAGGCTCTTTATGCTTTTCTTTTCTTTGTCCTACTCCAATTTGAATCATGTTCTGAACAAGTCACTGTTAACATCACATATTACCCACTGGTTTGCTCTTGCTTCCAGACTCAACTGTTCAAAATTATTCCCTCAAGGACAAAGATAGTAAGTGCACACAACATGATTTTCTTGTAGTTGGATTGGCAAGCTGCAGGAGGCATTGTGTGTAGATCTTAACATCAGATCTTAACCTTAAACCTCATCAGAAGTTCACAGACATCTATGTTGGTAGTATGCTATAACAATGAGCGACGTTCAATTTGAGATTTGTTCAGTTGTCTGACACTAGTATTATTTTTAAATATCCTCTTCTGTCTTTCTAATGTTTCAAGGGAAGTTTTTCTTGGTGTGTGCAGACAAGCTGAGGGCTTGGAGAGGAGCCTATCATATTTCTCACTCAAGCATTGAAAAAAGATTTCATGGGTACAAAAAGCAATCTTTTAAGTTTCCACACTGTAAAGGTTTCCTTTACCAAAATAGGCATAAACTTGGTTCCCCACCACCACTACCATCACAAGATGACTCTATTAATACCAATAAGGGTTTCAGAGATGAACACTAGCATGCAAGAAAGGAACCAAAGCTAATGTGTTAAAGAGTTTTCCCTTTAAAAACAACAAAAAATAAACCATAGCAACTAAAAAGGAGCAATAAGCCTATTTTGAATACAAATATGAACTTTTCTAGATAACACTATTTTTGGAGTGGATACAATAATGCAAGACAGGATAAAACTGCTTCCTTTCAAAACAGTTCTCAACATCAAATAATTTCTTTAGAATTTTTACCTCGGATATGAAAAAGAAAGCAAACCAGATTCACTAAACCTTTCTAATCCCAGAAGCATGATAATGTTCCTCAGAGCCATGCTAGATATGACTTTAAATATGTCACATGAATAGAATTCAATTGTTTCTGCTTAAAATTAACAAAATCACTCCTACCCCTACTATCCCACCTTCCCTGAAAAAAGCCTGATTATCTTTTTTCTTTTGAGTGACAAGTTTAGCATCACATCCTTCTAGTTAATTTTGCAATAGCCAATCACACTATTTTTAAAACCACATAAAGAAAAGGAGACAAAGAGAAGAGCAATAATTATACAATTTGCAGGATAACATTAAATGTAAAATGCTAGAAATAATTATTTGGTGAAATCATTATTGATTAGAATAGTTCTGGGAATTGTATCTCCTTTGGCCCCCAGAGTTTGCTTGTACAATAGTTGTTGCAAATAAATAATAGTTGTTGCAAATAAATGTTTACATTATCAGTTGACTAGTATAAATGGTTTAATACAGCCAGAAACTTACATGGTGTTAAAGTTGCCATGCTGCCCAGATGGGTGGATTTCACTCAGATTCTAACTATTCCACTCACCTTTGGCATCATTAGCTGGGCCAAAGATTTAGCTTTTAATTTTTAAAAAGCAAATGTGTAGGCACTATGCAATCCAATTCTTTTGTGACGTGCAATATCTGGGCAGTATCTACTGTGCAGAAAATGCCAAACAACTATTTTTATCAGGATAAATCATACAGTGTTTAAGATGCTGGCAGTAAACTATTGAGTGAGACAAAACTCTTCTCCAGATTACCATCCCAGACCAAAAAAGAAACTATTAACATTTTTAGTGTCTATTCCATTCACATATAATTAATAGGCTTGGGCATTTGAGTTGTACATTGTGTTGGACTTTGTGGCACACATTTTTCTTACTCGGTTTTTGTCCAGGTGCTTGGAACAGAGGAAACTCTCAGAGAACTTGGGCAAGCAAATCATCATTCCTCCCAGTTTCCATCTTCCAGGCAGCAGCAAACAGTGCCCAGACCTCTAACCCTGCAAGGTAGACTGTCACTGGTAGAGTGAGGTGAGGAAAAATCCAGTTCCTTACAGAATGTCTCTAAGAACCAATGCAGGCAAAGACCCACTGCCCTTGCTGCCCCCTACCATCTCAGCCTAAAGAGCATTCAACAGTAATGAGCCAAAAATCATTAAGATACTAGATTTAGGCTCAAAACTGTAGAGAATAATCAGCACACAGTATTTCTAAGGAGGTGGATTTCCTACACTTTGTGGAGAAAGAGTCCAATTTGGAAATGGTACCTCAGAAGGAGCTATGAAAGCTAAACCAGTTCTCAAGTCTATACATATCAATGTGTGAGTTTCTACAGTATAATTATACATGCACCATTGCTTCTTCTTTTTCTCTTCACACTAGGAGAGCCTCTCTTTTCTTACTGAGAGCCACACAAGAACATGCCATGTTTTTATTCTATGTGTAAAATTTGGTATGTAGCAGTGTGTCCTCGTTTGACAAATAGATAGAATGTGTTAGTTATAATGAACCCAGCACCATAAAATCCCATTGTAATTTCTTAATATTGTACCCAATTTAAAATTGACCCAGAATTGCCTTTTTTAATTCTTTGTGTCTAGCTTTAAGCTTGCTGTGATTCAAAGAATAATCTTGGAGGCTAAAGAGTCTCTTACATTTAGACAAAGCTAAGTATCGAGATTATAGAATCAATCAGCAAAGAGGCTCAAAGCTATAGAAAAGATTGCACTTGGTTTCTGCATTTCAAAGGGAAACAGGATAACCTTAGGATCACTTAGATAAGGACTTTGTCTTAAGTGATTCAATAATCATTACCTCCTTGGGAAATGCATTAGCAGGTTTCTGTCAAAGCAGATAAAAGGTATTACTTGCTACTCCAAAATGTTTCCACTGCTTGCAGTCCCAAAATGATGAGACTGTCCAGATAGACATTAAATCCACTCTTGGTGGCATTTTGGGATTGGCTGGTCTGTTTTCTTTTCCCATGGCATCCAGATGCATTGGATGCTACAGTTGTCCCAGCCACCCCCAAAGTGACATTTTTAAGACCCTATCCAGAGGGGAGGAGGTCTACTTTTTGGGAGTGTTCCCTTTTACTCAGCTCCCAGTGATTGTGTAATCTGGGAATGGGGTAGATAGGAACCTTGCAGCTTTGACAGCTGCTTCTGCTGCCAACATTGGGTATCAATGAAGTGGCAAACCAGCCACTTCCAATAATGGTAACTGACAGCCAGCAGAAAACTCCTTTGCCTGTGCATATGTATTATAACAGCAAGAGCTGTTTACCTTTTGCATTGTCAGGGTCATGATGCAAGCAGTGAAAAGGGGAAACAGCCTTTGCCCGTGTGTTTTGTATTCCCAATGGAGGAGCTGGCAATATATTGGCAAAAGGGAAAACTTCCCCTGAAGTCTTTGGACAGTCAGGGGAAGTTCAATTTAAGGTAATGTTTTTATGTGATTGATCTTCCCCCACATCACTTAGATAATGTTAATATTTTTCTTTCTCTTTTGTGTGTATTGCCATGGTTTTGGTCAGCAATACCCAGAAAGGAAAAGAAACATTTTTGTACTGTATTCCAAGCAATGTCAGCCAAATCAAGCATATTGAAACATTTTTTAAAACTGCACTCCTGCTGACCATCTGGAGACATTCAGGGGAAGTATTCAATCCCATTTGAGTGGAAGGAGAAGACATAATGACACATTGATCCTCCCACCAGTTGTTTCCAATGTTTTTCAGGGTGATCCAACTCTAAACAGGCAGTCTGTACATGCTTGATATTTCTGCAGGTTAAGCGCTAACTTAAAAGCATGATTTGCGATGGATTGGCAGCATCACCATACATCCTCCCCTCTACCTTCTTATGTAGCAGAGCATTTACAGTGAGGGGTTTTGTGTGTGTGTGTGTGTGTGTGTGTGTGTGTGTGTGTGTGTGTGTGTGCATCATGCTTAAAATGGATGATTAAAACTACATGTATAGAATGGCATTGCACCACCTCTGGTACATTGGATCACTATTGTTGTTATGTGCTGTCAACTTGGAGAGAATGTATAACAACCCTAAAAGGGCTTTCAAAGTATGGGAGATATTAAAGGAGTGTCTTCATTAGGACTGACTGTTAAATCATAGGAGTAATAATTGTTGCTGCTTTCACATGATTCTACCATATAACTCTCCTGATTATATCCATTTATAGACCTATATGGGATCTTGCTGGATAGCTCAAGTCAGGAGTTCTGTTCCCTACTATGCCTCCCAGGTGAAGAGTCAGCCTGTGTAACCTTGGGTGATCAACGAACATTCAAGGGAAGTCTACACAGTCCCCAGGTGCCCCAAAACAAGACAATGGAAAGCTACTTCTGAGTAATCTACACATAGAAAAACCCTAGAAAAAATTGCCATGAGTTAGATTTGACTTGGAAGAAACAGTTTCTGGAAAGTAACTTCTGTTGGATTATAGCTCTTGTTATCAATGGTTCATGGTTGGAGCACAGAATGCCGCTATACATGTTGGGGTAAAGGCCCAAAGCTGTGCATAAGTCTCAGAATCCAGTTACAGTGCAAAAAAAATAGATTTCCAAACTTTGGAAAGAGCCACACTAATGCTGTCCTCAAATTTAGCTTCTTGACTTTCTCATGTGGTTACCTGTCTTTCATGTTCAGTTTTAATACTATCAGATTCTGAGGTAGTAACAAACACTTTCCCAATAACAAGAGAGATCCACTGCCCATCTAAATGTGTTCTGCATTGCAATTAAGGACAATAATTGTAAGCCAAATTGAATTACGGTGCAGTAACTCTGAAGTCTCAAAACACTATATTACTGGTCACTGCCCTGAATCTATGAAGAAATCTAGGTCTGCTGGTAAAGCCGAGGCCTAAATTCCAAAGACACTTAGATAACCCTTGTCATGATCTTGAGTAACCTTATTAGCTGTAGCTCAATTTCCAGGTCTCTATCAGATCTTTAGTTCATAACTTCACTCCTTATCTCTCTGACATTCTTCTGGGAGGAGGAACAAGTCCGCAAGACTGGAATTTCACAGGACAGTTGCAACTGCACTGGCCTGTTGCCAGGACAGCTGCAAGAGAAGGGACTGCCCCATATTTCCAAAGGTGGGATGGAAATACCAGCTCCCCAGCTGGACAGCCACCTGCAGGGAAAGGGGGGAGTCCCTAATTCCAAAGGTGGGAGGAAAGGTGCTCATTCTGCTATAAAAGGAGCAGCCTTCCAACCCCAATTTGGTCCTCTGACTTGAGACATCCCTTGCTTCATCAGCTGGACTCAAAATTCCCCTCTGGGGGGACGCATACCCGAGATGTGCCCGCCAAGACTATTCCAAAGGGAATTCCTCTAACTAACTGTTACTGTGTACTATGTCTTTGTTCTTTTTCAGATATTTTGTTTTGCCTTAATGGAATGCTCATTAAAAAATAAAACTCTTTCTGAGTTTAATACCAATGGAGTGATGTTTGTTTATCAGGCAACATCCAAGTACCTCCCTCTCTGCTTCATCACACTACCAAACCTGAAATAACCGCATACTCCCATACTCCCTGTAAGCGACAGGTGGAGAGTCATTGGGCTGACACGGGTTCTGGACGGAGAGGTGATGGTTGGCTGTATTGGAAGTGTGCGGATATGGAAAAGGTCACAGCCAATGGATCGTGACTAGCCTCCCGAACCCATGAAACCCTGTCAGGCCCATGATAACCCTATCTAGATTTTCCAGTCTTAATCAGCTCTTCACACACAGCGATCTACACGACAGTGGCGGAGACTATATCCTGCTACAAAACTAGATGCCATTTTGCTCCCACATTTACTCTGCAAGCATAATTGCATATCCCAACTATGACACAAGCAATATAAGAAACACTTTTACTTGTTATTCTGCCAATGTGATCTATGCTATCCTTTGCCTACAATGCTCCTCTGCACTCTGCATAGAACAAGCAGGATGATCTCCATGCAAAAGAATTAATGGGCATAAATCAGTCATTAGAAATAGCAAAACACAGAAATCTGTTTCAAATCATTTCAATCTCCCCCAGTACTCTTCATGGGATTGGAAAGTTGCTGTCCTGGAGAAGAAACTTTACAGAACAAGGATCCACAGGGGAAATAACTAGAAAAAATATATACACAAGCAGGGTACCTATCTCAACGGTTTGAATATTAGTCAAGGGTTCTTGGGCTGTTACCAAATGTGAAATGATGCAATAATTATATAGCCCAAGTCCCTACCCAACTAGTGCCAGTTTTACAAAACATGCTTAAAAGTAAAGTCAATCTTTTGTAACCCATTACCATATATGTATTGCAACAACAATTATGTTATGTCTGTTGTGCTTATCTATACCCTGAGGTTCTTTTATCTACTAACTATGGCTGCTTTTTACAGAACAAAACTTCGAAGGAAAACAGCTGAATATCAAATTGGGGTCTTAAGTCATTACCAGATGTGAAATGCCACATTGGCTCACACAATTAGGAACTTGTGGTTTTTATTTTAGTGGCATGCATAAATGACTGCCAGGTAATCTTATTCTTCTGTCTGAGGAAGTGAATTTGATCCACAAAAGATTACACTGGAGGAAAAAGCAGTGAATCTTCAAGGTGCCACAGAAAGTAGAACAAAATAGTCTTTCCCAGACTCCTCTGGAGCTGTCAGAACTTGGGCCTAGAACAGGAGTGCCCAAATTTTTTGGGCTGTGGGCCAGTCATGTGGTCGAGTGTGCCAGTCATGTGGTTCCTCCCAACTGGAAGCGGAAGTAAAACATGCATGCACGGGTGCTGAATGTGCCCATGCATGCGTAGAACGCTGCCGTAAATGACCTATGGCTGTCATAAACATGTTTTACTTCTGCTTCCAGGAGTGGTGAGGGCAGCATGGGCCAGATTAATTGGTGCTGCAAGCCGGATCCAGCTTTGGGCTGTAGTTTGTGCAAATCAAAGTGTTCTGCTGTGTATATGAAAGAGAGAGGGACCATCACCATGCTGGATAAGTGATATTCAAAATACTGTATGTCATTCTCCTGATCATACACAATGATCATACTCTGATAAAACAGTGGTTTTGTTCAGAGAAACAATAGTGGTTTGCCAAAAGAAGGAAGATAGTTGAAAACTTTGTATAGGCTTTTTGAAGTGATAGGCTACAATCTAGCTTTAATCTATATCTATGAAACAGAAATCTATGTTTGTATGTGCTCGAAAGGCTCCCACACCCATGGACCAATCCCGCTGAAATTTGGCACATACATACCTTGGGCCAGCAAGATCAGCACTGTGGCCATCACAAGCCCCATGGGGGTGTACACCCCCCCCCAAATTGCATCCCAATTGATCTATACAATGTGTGTGTTTCCCAGTGATGTAATTGGCTGATATCATAGTCCTAGGTAGGTTGAGATTGTGACATCATCTGACTAGCTCAGCTGTAGCCCTCAGAGCTCAGCTGTAGTTTTCATAGTTGGTGGAAGGCAAATGGGCATGCAAGATCAGCACTGTGGGGGTCACATGCCCCATGTGGGGGTGTATGCCATTGGGCACTGCTGTTGGAGACTTCTGGTCCACCAGGTGGCCGGACACATGTACAGTAATACCTCATACAACGTCCGCTTCATACAATGTTGGATCCATACACCGTCGCCCAATTCTTGGAAAAAAGGTGCCTCATACAACGTTGCCGGACGTTGTATGAGGCATTAGGGTTTTTGCAGTTTTGTTGTTGTTGTTCAGTCACACAGTCGATTCCGACCCTTTGCAACCCTATAGAACATCGTCCTCCAGGGATCTCTGTTCTCCGGGATGCCAGAGGAGCAGCCGACAAGCCTCGCCCCGACTCTCCTGGGCCCCCACCATTGGCCCAGGGTGGGAGTCAGCTGCAGCTACCGCCCCCGCCTCCCTCCAGCCCTGCCTTGAATGGAGGGATAAGAGAATGCCGGAGGAGCAGCTGACAAGCCTCGCCACAACTCTCCTGGGCCCCCGCCATCAGCCCGGGGTGGGAGTCAGCTGTGGCCAGCAGCCCCACCTCCCTCCAGCCCTGCCTCACCTTGCCTCCACCAACGCCGGGGCTTGGAGGCCACATGGAGTTCGACCGGCAGCCAGTCGGAGGAGGCGGGGAAGAAAGAACTCGCCAGAGAGGTGAGCCCCAAGTGCAGCGAGTTCTTTCTTTCCCCACCTCCTCCGGCCGGCTGCCGGTCAAACTCTGTGCGGCCTCCCAGCCCCGGTGTTGGTGAGGTCCGTTGGAGGCGGGGAGCTGCTTTTGGGGCTGCGGAGAGGTGAGCCCCAAGTGTGGCGAGCTCTTTCTTTTCCCGCCTCCAACGGACCCCACCGACACATCTAAAACAGCTGCTGCCCTTCCTCCACTGACTATGCAAAGAGGTTGTATTGGGGCACAATGACATCTCCTTCCCAAAATAAACTTGGGCCTGTGCTCTCTTTCAATTGCAGTGGAGGGCAGCACTCCCATCATCCAAGAAGTGTGCTCTCCTGTTGTACTTCCTTTTGTGAGGGATCATCAGCTTTCAAGGTTCAGAGGTTCAGTCATTTAGTTGGCTTTGTTCAAGAATTAGAGGCAGCTTCAAAGTGAATCCTTCCCACATCAGGCATAGGAAAGAGTGAACCATTTTTCTCCTTCCTCTTTTTCTATATTGTTCTAGCAATTATTTACAGTACATTGTTGTTTTGCTTTTCGCCTACAGCTTGATCAATAGAAGCCTGTGCTTGCAAGGAATACACAAGAAGAAGGGGGAGAAGTGTAAGCATCTTAATGTTTAAGTTCATTTCACTTCATATCTAATCTCACAGAAAGAACATAAGGGCTGGACTGCAGTGCTTTGAGCATTCCTCTGCTCTTGGTTCTCTGTTACACTTAATTGTGGAATTACTTTGATTCCCCCTGAATTTGCTTTACAGGACCAACATCAGAAATGTTGGGATGTGAAAGCATTTTGATTTTTAAAGTAAATTACTGTGAGATCTGTGTGCAACGAAGAACAAATGATACCAAATTAATTTGCTTGGAAATGCTTTTGTCTGCAGTTTTGGCTTCAAAGCAATAGATAGTTTTGATGTAAACTACCCCTTTCCCAATTCCATAGTCTCTTGGGCAATGTAGTAGCAATGAGGAAAATACAGTGTTCCACATAAGTGTTCTATATTACAGGCATAAACATCATTCAGTTTCAATTTTGCTGTAATTTTCTGAATACCACCTACATATTCTGATCAACCTTTTTAAAATCAGGTTGCAATATATGGGGTTTCCTTCCTCACTGAAATTCTTGTACAGATTTTGGTGTTTTTGTCCCAATGTGAGCATTTCATTTTTAATTTAATTGAGCTTACATGACTTTCACCCATTGACTAAAACATGTTTGTGAAGAATTTTTAAAAACGAGATGCATATTTTAACTATTCACACTTTAAACTGTGTGTATGCTATGTAAGTCTCAAAAAATCTGATGCGATTTTCAAGGTAAGGTACATTTCTTCTTGCCACAAGTCTTTTTTTAGAAGTATAATTTTTTTTCAAGACTGCTGAATCCAACAAGTTTGTTTTTGACCTCTAGTCTACACAACACTAGTGTTTTGTGTACATGCACTTATTCAGTTGACGAATTAAATATTTGTTTTCTATCCCACTATTATCTTCATGTCCTCTGTTAAATGCCATAGTTGTTTGGAAACTGCAAGGAATGTTGCCCCTCCAAGGACATTCAAGATCCAAGCCTTAATCTTCCATTTTCACTTTCTAAAAAGCCTTTAGCTTGTTTATTTAATATTTTGATTTATCTGTCAAGCTTACTATGCTTGACCCTATGTTCCCAGAAAGAGTTGTAATAAAATAAAGCACAAACAAACTTAAATGAAGAATTAAAGAGACAACAAAATGTCTGTCCTTGTTAAGCTCTTTTAAAACAGAAAAGCGAGAAAACAAAAATATAAGAAACATCAGCCTAGAAGACACTGAAACAGAGGGATTTAGAACATGTTTCTTCACTGGGCTTTCCTTTGACTCTCTGCCAATCACTTTCATTTTTAACTCATATGAGTACAGTGATACCTCATACAACGTCCAAACTTGGTTCCACAAGTTTGGACTTTATACGGATTTGGACTTTGTATGAGGCATGCAAAATCCTAGCCACGATACAACGTCCAAATCCTTGCCGCGATGCCTCGTACAACGTCATTTCCATAGAGTTACATTGTACTGTAACAGCACAGACTTCAGGACAAAGTCAAGGAAACAGACAGGAAACTGACAGAACTTTAAGAAATCATTGCCTAAAGGCTAAATAATTACAAAAACATGTCAAACAACCCTTATTGTCCAAGAACCTGAAGAATGCTGCAAAAATCCCAGGAATGCTTCTAAAAATTCTGATGAAAAAAATCAAAAAAATCCAAAATCACGCTCAAAACTACTCCTAAACACTCTTTGCCTTGTGCAAAACCCACAAGAGCAATGCACACATGTGTCCTGTCTTTTATACTGCCCAGGCACAATGCAACCTGGGAAAAACTGAATGCCTCATACAAAATCGAGCGACTTTGTCTGAGGCAACTTTTTTCAAGAAATTAGGCGATGTTGTATGAATTTGATGTTGTATGAAGCGGACTTTGTATGAGGTATTACTGTACATCCTTATTAAATTGCATCCAAAAATTTTATTTACTTAATCTACCCAGCCCCCTTCCTCTTTGCATACACATGTCAGGGATTGAACCTGCCATGGTGAGTTACAGCAGCATTACTGCACTTAGTAGTCACAATAAGCTTTTAAATTGTCACAAAGACACAAATAACCCATCCAGATCTTTCATCTCTGCAAGTTTAATGAACCTTTCACAGAAAAGCATACTGAAAGAAAGAAAATAATCAGCCTTGCAAATTCAAAAATCATGAAACTCAAGTTGTTTTTATAAATATTCTTGCCCTCCATGTGATGTATACTGATGCTACCATATAATTTAAGAATAAAGCCACACACATCTGCCAAGTCCCTTGTGTTTCAGTAGCTGATTTACATCCTTCTCCCACACTGGGCAATGAAGTATAGCCCTCTTTTCTCCTTGTGTAACATAGCAAGCATGGGTACGAGAACCGATATCAGGAAGATGAACTGAAGAGGGAAGTAACAGTGTTCTGTAACCTTTAATCCCACTTTATTCAAAATCAGGCCACAAATGCTCCTTTCCCATAGGAAAGGAACTGGGGTATATAACTGCTTTGCTTTACTTGTATTAGGAGAAAGCAAGGAACCATTTCATAGCCATATGACAATTCCCAGTATAACAGTGCAAGAAGCAGTCACATCCTTGTAAGAATCTGTGAGGCTGAAAGTGCCATGGTAACAAGCTACAGGCAATATCTTTCAATGCACCTAATTACTGTTTTGCTTACCAACAGTGCAGTGGACATACAGCATTGTGCAAAAAGTTTTAAGCCGCCACCAGCTGGTTTGGGCAAAATTCAATGAGTGATGGGGGGAGGAGTAACTCAGATACCCTAATTCCAAACTTCACCAAATTTGGAGAGGGTTGAGAGGAGAGTCAGTAGAAGACTATCTCCAGTGTTGGTGTGTCTAGGTGGTTTGGGCAGCTGAGTTATGCCCCCAAAATCATTCATTGAATTTTCTCCAAACTAGCTGGTGGTAGCCTAAGACTTTGCAGGCGCACCCCCCAAAGAAAGACTCAGACACCGGTATATGGATAAAGGCATCGGGCCACGTTTATTGAATAATGCCCTAGTCCGAAATATAACTTTCAATTGGTGTAATCATCCAATTGTAATTCTTTAAGGCAAGCAGGCCGCAGTAACACTGGTAAGGTTCCACCCAAAATGCCAATGGCAATTGGCTACATGTAACTATTTGTATCAATTTGTTTGTTGACACAAACAAATTGTTGACCGGAGTCAATAAACTATCTACTGACCCCACCCTATGACGTGTATCCGTTAAATCTCAAGGTGATGCAGGCTGTTAAGCTCCTGCCATCACCCCTTGCCTGGTTCGTCGTTGACCGGTCAAAGCTATTACCCCTGTACCTGTCTAAGTGTTGGCCAGTCAATTGCGAACCTGCCAGATACCTCTGGGTCATAAATCTTTACCTTACCAGTGCTACCCGCCACACGGGGAGGCATCCATGATGACTCACCGCCCCCCCCCCCCCCAGACTGTCAGCTCGGTCGCCAGGCCTGCTTGCACCACACCCAGAAAGAGGTACATACCTCCAGCCGACAGGTGGACCGCTTCTCCTGCCTACCAGCAAAAACTTTTGTAAGCCTATCCGCAGGTGTCCAATGGCTGTCTCCCAGCCATGCTCAGCAAGGGACCGAGCAACAGCCCTGTCCACTGACTGCCGGAACAGTCCGAACCACGGAGATCCACGTCTCCCCTAAATTGATGTCTCGGCACGATGTTAGACCATAGCGACCGTGTGTAAGCCATACATGATACAAAATGCCAGGTCACTGCCCCTCGACAGTTTATGAATAGCAGTGATCCGTATAAGATCATTGCCGCCGAGGTGCCTAATAAGAACACCGGGCGGTCCAGCATCCCTGACGGACATCAGGAATGGCCACAGTTCCCGCCCCCTTGTGCCGCGCATACCATACCATTGCATACGTGCGGATGCACACAGCCCAAGTCGGGGTCCACTCTCTGTCACCGCAGCATATACTGCTGCCCAGTGTACATAGCTGCGGCCCACCAGCCCCACTGCCACCGGTGTGCAGAGATACACAGGATCTGTAAAAGAGGAGAAGAGGTGAAGGACATAACTAGGTACTCATACAGTGAGGGGACGTACATATAAGAAATTACGCGTACACACATATCCACCTCCGAGTAATCCAAACGTAGCCACGATCAACGCGACGCCTATCCTAAATAAATGGGTGCCAAAATGGGCCCCACACGGCGAAGCGCGGCACTGGTCACCCTCAGTAACTTTACTTTGGTAAGGGTAGACCCATCCTGGTGGCAGAAAAACAGGCTGGGGCGCGCAGCAGGCACTGCCGAAAATTCATGTAGGGCACCAACCGGACAGATGTCTCCAATGAAATGTCGTAGCAGTCTAACTCCACTGCCTACGCCGTGCTGAACAACCTTTGAGGACCGTATCCCCAATTGAGCCCACTCATGTGTGACATAGACATCGTCGAGTTCCAGTGCCCTACGAGACACATCCGCCTTACACAGATGGTACCAACTCTGGCACCCACTCACTGATGCGGAGCGCTCAAAAAACGCTACCATGGTAGCTGCGTGACCAAGAGCCACTTCACACCTATCCGAACATAAGTTATGCCAGCCTCGTGCAAGGTGGGTCAGAAACTCTGGCGAACTGGGGTGACGCGTGTCCGGGCGGCGGACATGTTCACGTGTCCACCCCTCCAAAACACGACGCATGCGTAAGTAACTCACGCAGTCATTGAAACCCCCCACGTTGGCCATAAATGCCAGTGCTGAAAGCCTGAAGGCTATAGTACGGGGGGCCAAACCCTGACTGCGAAGATAAACATGCATTGTAAAACCTGGTCCACAGATATTGACCACACTTGAGGTAACTGTAGTTACTGGCAAAAAGTGCTAAATCGCATGAAAGCATGTTGATACGCCTTACGCGTGCAAGGTGCCAATGACATGCCCGGTTCACCTCTCCTCGCCAAACATCCAAATATTGGCCGGGAGTGGCGAGGGAAATTCCTCTGCTTCCGGAGCCAAGGCACAGAACCGGGGATCTGCAGGCGGGATAAAGCATCAGCAATATCGTTATTAATACCTGGAACATGTCTGGCCTTGAACAGCACATTTAGGCGTAGGCTTCTCAAAAAGACTTGACAAACCAATGCCATGACCCCAGGGATTTGCACGTCTGGGTGTTGACAATGTGCACCACTGCCACATTGTCACACCAAAAATGGACCACTGAGTTGGCCCACTCGTCGCCCCATAGCATCAGTGCTCCCCAATTTGGGAAGAAACTCAAGGAAGGTAAGATCGCGGAGGCGATCCATGCCCAGCCAGGCATGAAGCCCTTGGCCGTAAGTCCCCTTACCCTCAGAGTAAACCCCCATAATCCAGGGAGCCGGAGGCATCCGACCGTACTTGAAATCTAGGGCAGACCATAAGGTCTGATCTCCAGGAAGAGACCCCGTTAAATCCCTGGAGGAATTTGAGCCAGACCGCAAGGTCCGCCCGTATGCTCCTGATCAGCCAGACCCTGTGATGACGTTTAACAGGCCAGCCATGGCGTCACACAGGAGCCTGGCCAATGCTCTGCTGGGTGTAACCACCCTGCAGGCAAAGTTAAGGTGGCCATGAAGTAGCTGCAGCTCACAAGGGGACACTTTATGTTTGGCAATCAATGCCAAAATCGCCGCAGAGATCCGAGCCACCTTATCCATGGATAATCCGGATGCTTGTGCGACAGAGTCAATTCCAATGCCTATAAATGTGAGCTTAATAGCTGGGCCCTTGGTCTATTCAGGCACTAAGGGGACACCCAGTTCCGACATGAGTGTCTGAAATGTAGTGAGGAGACGCGTGCACGTGTCCAAGCCCCGTTCACCCCCGAACCAAAAGTCATCGAGGTAATGACCCCGACCTGTGAGCAAAGGCCCACTGAATGAAAGTACCGAATCGTTCGAATGCCAAACATGGAATAGAGCAGTCAAAAGGCATGGCCTTATCTAAGTAAAATTCCCCTTGGAACCTAATACCCAATAGCTCAAAATCCCCTGGGTGTACTGGCAATAATCGGAAAGCCGAATGCATATCAGACTGTGCCGGAAAGCACCGGGACCGCGTGAGCGTACCACCCTTAGGTTCTGAACAAACGACGTTTTCCTGACTGAAAAAGGTCAGCAGGAACGGCATCACTGACCGAAGAACCCACAGGGTAAGGTAGATGGAGGATTAGACGACATTCACCCGAGTTCTACTTCGGTACTAGCCCCAGAGGGGAGACCTTCAAATTAGGGAAAGGTGGTTCCAAGAAGGGCCCCACTACTCTCATAGCCTCAACTTTCTTAGCTGTGCTCAGTGCAGCAACCTCCTCGTTACCTTTCAAGGGAACTAAATTAGCAGCATCTTGGGGCCCCTAACACCCCGAATGGAATACGAAAGCCCCATTGGAAACCCTCCAGCAGGTACCACACATCATCCCTTCTTGGATAAGCTGAGAGCCATCGCTCCAGCATGAGTACACTAATTGGGGAGGGGGGCTTTGACATGGCTAGTTCCATCGGACGGAGCTCTGATCGCCCCCTGTGCACCCCTACCTCTGCCCCGTAACCCACCAACCCGCGGGCACGCGGAGGCAGCGTGGGGGCCAGCGCAAAAGGGGACAGTCGTGTCGGTAATGACACTGGCGCTTATTACACACGTCGCTAGCTGAGAAGGTCCAACACAGCAGGCGGGCTGGAACCCCCTGCCCCACCAGTCAGCGGGGAGCCTGTGTTGCAGCCACCCGCTGCACAGCATGACCACAATGGTACGTATCACCAGGTGCCAGTCACGTGGGAGTCATGTACCAGAGCCACAATTGCTGACAGTGCTCATCCCACCTCATCTCAGGATGTAAGGCCACCCTCATCGAAATTCCTCATCGTAAGCCAACTACGATGCGCCCATGAAATCAACCATTGCCCTGTAAATATTATCAAGGGATTGAACCATCGGGATGGCCCAATCAGGCCGGGGCCTGAGGCATACCGCCATATATATAAAGTATGCCGGCAACCAGTTGGCCCAGGTGCTTGGTGGCTTACGATGACGGGACAGCCCTTTGTCTCTGTCATCCTGTCCCTCTCTCTCTTCCTCAGTGGGCTCATGGTTCAATAGGGAGAATATATCCACGTACTCCCCTCCAGATCTTATCCCTCGTGACCTGTGACAAATGATCACCCAGGGGCAAGGAATAACCAGCCGTCGGCAAAGCCATCGTCGGCACATTCTGTATAGAGGGCATACGCAGCAGGACCTGGACAGCCCCTGCGATTCTCGGCACTGCCCCAGGGGCGGACACCCCCGCCCATAATGAGGGACCATTTAGAAACCATGGGATACTGGGATAGGATGGTAACTGATGCCCACTCGCATCAACTTGAGGAGGCCAGGGCCACTGAACCCCACCACTGTAAGTGGGCTGTGGTGTTGGTGCACTTAAATTGAACCTGATACTCACTAGGTGCACCCCCGTGAGCCGCCCCCACCGGGGGTTCCGGCCCACGGCGGGCGTCGGAGCTCGCGACCGGAATCGAGCTCTGGGATCACCCCTGACTGCTCCCAGCCTGGACACCAGGTCGAACGGGGAGCTACGAGACACCAGCTGGGGCCGGCCGGACTGTCTCAAGCAGCTCAACCCGGTTGGCCGCCCGCTGAAGCATAGCGGCCGGCAAGGTAGCCGGGGTCGACGAAGGGGCCCCTGTTGAGAAAGAGTAGCACCCCCCTCCGAAGGAGGCTGTGCAATGCCCAGGGATGCTTCCAGCACTGCTATCCGTGCTAACAGAGCATCCACTGCCCCAGAGCCCCCAGTACAAAGCGGGCCTGGTGGGCCAGACGGCCCACTAGTCAGTTGAGGAAAAGGCAACCCAAAAGGAGAGCCAGGGCCAGAATAGGGCCCTGCCCAAAACTCTGGCCCATTGGGGGCCGGAGGAACAATGGGTTGGACACCTGCACCAGTCCCCCCCCCCGGGCTGCCCTGTCCCATGCCTGACAAAGGTGGGCCGAGGGCCGAAGCCCCGGAGGGGCCGGTCTGTAGCTGACCAGCTACCAAGCTGGAACCTGGCTGCCAAGTGGTAGCCTGACCAGCCCCACTGGTACCAGTGGGCAAGGCTTGCACATCGCCCTGCCGTGAGGGCACAGCCCTGGTCCTCCGACCCAAAGGCTGGCCCCCATCCGACGCAGGGCCGGTAAAAGTTCTTCCCCTCGGCCGCGGCTTCAGCTCTGGGGCCTTCCGCTTGGGAGCCATGTCTCCCTAGGAGAAGAAAGTTGCTGTAGGATCCCTATCCAGGGATCGAACTCCTAGCATTTAAGCACCGTGGCAGCCAAGCAATCCAAGGCTCCGGGTGCTTCGATCCTCCTTTCCCAGCCGGGAAACGAACTGCAAAGGCTCAATAGCCGAAGACTAATAAGAAAAAACAGCGATGGAGAAAACTTCTCCTCTCCGTCGCAATTCTAAAATGGCAGCTCGGCTGCCTCGTGGCCACCCCTTTTATAGAGGGGTGGCCACGCCCCCTAACTCACCCGGATGTCTGAGTCTGGGTGGGTGGGGGCCCGCAAAGAGCGTGGCGGCCATTTTGGCGCCGCGCTTTCATTTGCACAATACTATATGTTTCAAAAGTAAATTCACAAAGCAGGATCAAATTACTTCACAATGTAACAAGTAATATTTATCAATGATTTTCAAAAGCTACTTTAAAGGGGCATTGAACACCTTTTGGAGGCATTTTGGCAGAAATGTTTAAGTTTTATGGCATTCTCTTAAAAATCCAAAATTTAAAATGAAAACCAAGAAGCAGCAAAAGAAAGAAAGAAAGAAACCCTAATCAGGAATGCAGGAAATTGCATGACAAATGACATTTTTAAGATGGCAATGAGAAACTATATTGGGCTACTGTTTAAAAAAACAGCTTTCCAAACTTGGATGAGGTTGGATCAGATAAGCATGAAGTTTTTTAAAAATCACTCCAAAATACAGGAAGTATTAATGGAAATCAGTTCCCTGAATTCATCAACCTTCCCCAGGGCTTTCAAAGATCTGTACATTTATTTATTTTTCCAGATGAAGTACACAATATTTCTCAGAGATTTAGGCATCATTACTGCAGACACTAAATGTAAAGTTGTAATGGCTAGTTATTTTAGTGCCCGTTCCTTTAGCTGCATATCCTATCACGAAGCTACAAGTGAATCTTCAGGGAAATAACCATATAATATGTCTCTTTACTCATTTCAGCTAAGGAGCATGGGGAGGAGGAATAGCAGAAAGTATGCATAGCAACATGTATACATTTTTTAAAATATATATTTCATTACACAGCTGAATCTGTCTAGATGTGAAAGACTAGTGCCACCCTCCGGTACACAGTAAGTCACAAATCTGCTTCCTAGTCTGCAACTTCTTTCACTCAGGAGGGGGAGAAAAGGAGAAAGCAGGAAAGAGCTAAGAAATAATTTCAAAATTAAAGCCCAGGAGAAATTTCCTCCCCCACCTGTACGTGTATAAGCACAAACACACAGAAATACAATTTCAATGCAGCATTTTTAAAATGGAGTCAATATGTAAAAGCATGATAACAAAACGGAGATAGAGGAAGCAAGGAAGATTTACAACGGGGAGAAAAATATATGCAAGTGAGGTTCAGCTGTCAAGGAGAAAAGATAAAATGTGTCTGCCAGCAAATTCAGAGTAAAACATGTGAAACTTTGCATTCATAAATAACTATTGTTTCTAAAAGTAACTTCCAGAAGGAAAGAGTGGAACAGAAGAACTGGTTACAAATCCTCTCGGCAAGATATTAATTTTCTGATAAGCTCTGCATCAGAAGACATTGCTCCTACAAGATGTTTAGTCTTGTATTCCACACCTTTGCATAAAGAACACCGATATAATTTTAGGATTACATAGCAGATGCATTGGCATATTTCTTAATCTCTTCAAAAGCATGTTTGCTTGTCTGATTTTTCTTGAGGATGATTTTGTTTTCCTTAGCACCTTTCCATTTCCTTGATGCAGTGTGACTCATTTATGGATATTTGGGGCTTAAAACTTTACGTAGCTGCAGCAATATTGTTTATCCATGTCAAGATTGATACCATATGTGCTTGGCTCTTGTCTGGTTATGTGCTGGAAAGGTGTCACAACAGGCACAGGGAGGCAATAGGGGACTGAGGTCTGCAGGCAATGTAGACAGATAGTGAATTAACATCAACAGTTTGTTTTTATATGCCATCAAGTTGAAACCAATTTACAGTGACCTCTAATAAGGTTTGCAAATGATATATTTAAGGAGTGGTTTTACCAGTTCCACTCCAGAGAATTTCCATGGCTGAGAAGGAATTTGAACCCATGACTCCTGAGTCCTAGTCCTCATTCTATCCACTATGCCACAGTGGGTATCTAACATCAACAGTATTGAATTAAGAGAACTGTATAATGAGTTACATTATAATTATTTTGAAAAGTAATTTTAACCACCACCACCCCAAAAAAGAATACGAGGTCCATCAGCAGCTGAATTTCCTATGCTTGACCATCTACATGTCACATCTCTTGTACTTCCATTACATTTCCACACTCCCTACCACTGGAATAATATTTGTCTACTATACTCAATGCATCTTGGAAAAGTGTGCTTTGGTCCAAGAAAGCTTAAACCAAATTAAACATGTTAACCTTAAAGGTGCCACCGGAACCTTCATTCTTTTGCTGTGACAAACTAATACAGCAACTGCCTTAAAAAATATTCTACCAATAATAATTATGGTCATTCTTTAGAGTGTCAGAATTTTTGCATGTCTGGATAAAAATAACTACATTTGTAACTGAGGATTAAGAGTTCTGAAGGATAATCAATTGTATCTTCTTTGCTACTATTCAGTCTAATGCAGAGTTATGAGTTTAGTAATTCCGTGTGGTATGTCTTTCTTGAGAACATTTTGACATAGTCTCCATCCTAAACATAGATTAAACAGTTAAAAAATCCCTTTTCAAAAAGCATTAATTATATATAATTAACCAAATTAATTATATATGTGCAGGTTTCTCTAATTAATAAACTTAATTTTTGATTTGATTTGTTTATTTCTTGATTAGATTTATATAGCTGCAGTAAATGAAGGTTATTAACCATTGTAAGATTTTAATTTGTTGGATGCCATCTAGGTAGGTATTTTGCTACTGTTTATTATTTTATTTTATTTTATTTGGGTTGTTTTGTTTGATATTACAGTAATACCTCATGCAAAGTCCGCTTCATACAACATTGGATTCATACAACATCGCCTAATTCCTTGAAAACAGTTGCCTCATACAAAGTCGTGCGACTTTGTATGAGGCATTGGGTTTTTCCCAGGTTGCATTGTGCCTGGGCAGGATAAAAGGTAGGACACATGTGTGCATTGCTCTTGTGGGTTTTGCATAAGGTGAAGAGTGTTTAGGAGTGGTTTTGAGCACGACATTGGATTTTTTTGAATTTTTTTTGTCAGAATTTTTAGAAGCATTCCTGGGATTTTTGCAGTATTCTTCAGGTTCTTGGACAATCAGGGTTGTTTGACATGTTTTTGTAATGTTTTTAGCCTTTAGACAATGATTTCTTAAAGTTCTGTCAATTTCCTGTCTGTTTCCTTGACTTTGCCCTGAAGTCTGTGCTGTTACAGTACAATGCAAGCGCGGCGCCAAAATGGCCGCCACGCTCTTTGTGGGCCCCCCCCCCCAGACTTGGACATCCGGGTAGTTAGGGGGCGTGGCCAGCACCCTTTAAAAGGGGTGGCCACGAGGCAACCGCGCTGCCATTTTGCGAAGCGACAGAGAGGAGAAGTTTCCCCCCCTTTTTGCTCCGTCGCTCTTCCTTTTAGCTGGGAAGCCTCTTTTGGCAGCGGTTTCTTCTGCGATTCTTTTCTTCGGCTTCCAGCGAATTGCAGCGATGCCTTCTAAAAAGAAGGCCATGGCGAACGCGGTTTGCACTTCATGGAGGCGCCAGCCAGGTCGGAGGACCGCGACTGCGCCCCCTCAGCAGGCCCCCTTTCCGGGGGCGCCCGCCGGGACCAGCGGGATGGGGTCGATTGCGCCCTGTCCCAAGGCTGGGCAGCCTCAGACCACCTCTACAGGGGATGCGGCCCCCGGCCCGCAATTGGCGGCCACCGGCCCGGGCTTGGCGCACAGCCAAGCTGGGCATTCGGGCCTTAGCATGCAGCTTCCAGTGGTGGGCTTTAACCAAGGGGGTTGGCTGGGTTCCCTTCCCTGGCAGGGCATGCCCCCGGCCCCCCAAGGGCCGGTGGTTGGGGCATGGCCATATTCGGGCCCCGGGGTCCAGGGACCTGGCCCGGCGCCAGTGACCGGTGGGCCGGCCGGCCCTTTGACCCCCATCAGCGTTGGGGGCTATGTAAACGTGGATGCCCTACTGGCCCGCGTAGCGGCCTTGGAGGCATCTTTAGGGGTAGTTAATCCATCCGGGGCACCTTTTGGTTTACAGGTCAATTCAGCGCCTGCAGGTCCTTGGCAGGCGGCCGAAAGGGTCGAGCTGCCTGGGGCGAGTAGGTCGGCACCAGCCGCAGCCTCGCAGCTCCCCACGCAGCAGATGCCACCGGCAGGTAGTGGTCAGGCCCCGTCTACGAGCTCGGGTGCGGTCGCGAGCTCCGACGCCCGCAGTGGGCCGGAAGCCCCGGTGGGGGCGGCCCATGGGGGTGCAGCTTGTGAGTATACGGTCCAAACTAGTGCACCCACACCACAACTCACAACGGGGGGAGGTTTGCAGTGGCCGTGGCCTCGCCTGGCTGGGGCGGCGGGTCAGCCGCCGCCGGCCCATCCGGGAACGGCTCCGGCACTCCAGGGCCCCTCTTGGGGCGGGGTACCCTGTCCCGCGGGGAACTTACTGGGGGTGGCGGGGCTGGTCCAGGCTCCTTTTAGGGTGCCCAGTACTGTCACTGTTCCGGTGTCGGCCTTGCCGAGAGCAGGTTATTCGTTTCCCCTTGGGGACCACCTAGTCCAGGCCACCAAGGAAAAGATCTGGCGGGGGGAGTATGTGGACATTTTCTCCCTCTTGAATAGAGAACCCACCAAGGAGGAGAGGGAGGGGCAGGACGAGAAGGACAAGGAGCAATCTCGTCGACGTAAGCCGCCACGCACGTGGGCCAACTGGTTACCCGCGTACCTATATACATGGCGGTGTACCTCAGGGCCCGGCCTGACCTGGCAATTCCGATGGTCCAGTATTTGGACAACATACACCGGGCGATGGTTGATTTCCCTGGCCCGTCGTGGTTAGCTTACGACGAGGAATTCCGTATGAGAGTGCCCCTACACCCAGAGATGAGGTGGGATGAGCCCTGCCAGAAGCTGTGGCTTCTGTACATGACCCCCACGCGCCCGGCGCCAGGGGAGAGGTACCATTGTGGACATGCGGTCCAGCGAGCTGCTCCAGCCCAGGCACCCCGCCAGGTGGCAAGGCAGGGGGTTCCAGCCCGCCTGCTGTGTTGGAGCTTCTCGGCCAATGGTGCGTGCAACAGGAAGCAGTGCCGATACAGGCATGAGTGTCCCTCTTGTGCTGGCCCCCATGCCGCCTCCGCGTGTCCTAGGGCAGGCGGACTGCGGGGCAGAGGTAGAGGTGGACAGGGAGCGGGCAGAACTGCCGCTGAGGGACCTGGTCAGGCAAAAGGCCCCCTCCCCAATTAATGTGGACATGTTGGAGCATTGGCTCATGATGTACCCTAGGAGGGCAGACGCAGCTTACCTGCTTGAGGGTTTCCAGCAGGGGTTTCTCATTCCTTTCACATGGGTCAGGTCCCCTCAAGATGCACCCAACCTGTTATCACTCAGGGGAAGGGAGGATGTGGCTGCCATGAGCATTGCTAAGGAGGTTGCTGCTGGCAGGGTCGCTGGCCCCTTCCCTCTCCCACCATTTCCCAACCTCAAGGTTTCCCCGTTGGGGTTGGTGCCCAAGAAGTCACCGGGAGAGTTCCGTTTGATACACCACTTGTCTTACCCGGCTGGCCGTTCGGTCAACGATGCTATCCCTGACGACCTTTGTTCGGTCAGGTATACATCTTTTGACCAGGCCCTGTGCATGGTGCGCTCATGTGGCCCGGGTGCACTACTAGCTAAGTGCGACATTAAGTCCGCGTTCCGTCTCCTTCCAGTTCACCTGGGCGACTTTGAGTTGCTGGGTTTCAAGTTCCGGGGTGGATTTTATTTCGACAAGGCCATGCCTTTTGGCTGCTCCATTTCATGCTCGGCGTTTGAGCGCTTCAGCACCTTCCTCCAATGGGCCTTTGTTCGCAGGTCAGGGTCCCGGTCTGTAGCCCACTACCTTGATGATTTCTTATTCGGGGGTGAACGGGGCTGGGACACGTGCACACGTCTCCTGAATACATTTCAGACGCTAATGAAGGAACTCGGTGTCCCTTTAGCGCCCGAAAAGACCGAGGGCCCTTCAACCAAGCTCACATTCCTGGGGGTGGAGATTGACACGGTTGTGCAGGCATCCAGGTTACCTGTTGATAAGGTTTCACGGATCGTTGCACTCATTTTGGACTTGCTGGCAAAACGTAAGGTTCCCTTCGGGAGCTCCAGGTGTTACATGGTCACCTCAATTTCGCTTGCAGGGTCGTCGCGCCTGGCAGAGCATTTGCTCGACGCTTGTGCGACGCCATGACTGGCTTGGCCAGGCCCCAGCACAGGGTCCGACTGAACAACGGCATGAGGGCTGATATGCTCATCTGGCTCCAGTTCCTGAGGGAGTTCAACGGGGTGTCCTTTTGGAGGTCCGACCTTTTGGTTTCCCCTCGTTTTCAGGTTCAGTCGGATGCATCTGGGTCCCTGGGTTATGGGATTTACTTTGAAGGGAAGTGGGCCTACGGCAGATGGCCGCCAGCCTGGTGGGGCACAGACCGCTTGCGTGATCTCACGTATCTGGAATTTTTCCCCATTCTGGGAGCTTTGATGCTATGGGGCGAGAAGTGGGCCAATTCGGTCGTCCATTTCTGGTGTGACAATGCGGCAGTTGTCCACATTGTCAACTCACAGACGTCTAAATCTCCAAGGGTTATGGAACTGGTTCGCCAGTTTGTGTTGAGCAGCCTATGCCTCAATGTGCTTTTTAGGGCCAGACATGTTCCTGGTATTAATAACGATATTGCTGACGCTTTGTCCCGCCTGCAGATCCCCCGGTTCCGTGCCTTGGCCCCGGACGCAGAGGAATTTCCCTCGCCGCTCCCGGACGAGATATGGACACTTGGCAAGGAGAGGTGAACCGGGCGATCGGCATGTCGCTCGCCCCTCGCACGCGTAAGGCGTATGACCATGCTTTCGGTTCATTCAGGGCCTTTTGTGCCCAATCACGGCTGCCTGAAAGTTGACCCATCCCAGTGACTCACGTCCTCCAATTTATGGTTTACTTACATGCCCAGGGCTTAGCCCCCCGCACCATAGCATCCAGGCTGTAAGCGCTGGCATTCATGGAAAAGGTGGGTGGTTTTGCTGACAACACTAATGATTTTCGCATACGACATGTTTTGGAAGGGTGGGCGCGGGAACGTGGGCGCAGCCCGGATGACCGCCACCCTATTTCTCCAGGGGTACTTATTCACCTTGCACGGGGTTGGCATGACCTGTGTTTCGACAGGTATGAGGCGACCCTGTTTCACGCGGCTACTACGGTGGCCTTTTTTGGAGCGCTCCGCATCAGTGAGCTGGTGCTACTGTCTAAGGCGGATGCGAGTCGTAGGGCACTGGAACTCGAAGATGTCTATGTTTCCAATGATTGGGCTCAGCTGAGGATACGCTCCTCTAAGGTTGATCAGCACGGTGTAGGCAGTGGTGTAAGACTGCTACGATGTTCCATGGCTGACATCTGTCCGGTTGGTACCCTACAGGAGTTCCTTGCACTACGTGGTACGCACCCTGGCCCGCTTTTCTGTCACCAAGATGGGTCTCCCCTTACTAAATTTCAATTTTGGAAGGTGACCGGTAAGGCACTGGCCAATGTTGGCCTCCCTGGGGCTCGTTACGGCACCCATTCATTTAGGATAGGGGCGGCTTCCACCGCAGCGGCGTTTGGGTACTCTGGGGCTGAAATATGCAACATGGGACGGTGGGGATCATGATGTTTTCAGTTGTATGTTCGCCCTCTTCAACACTGAGTACCAGTTAAGTCACTGCCCTGTTTGCTTTTTTCCTTGACAGACCCTGGGTGTCGTCTTACACCGGTGACAGTATGGTTGGTGGGCCACAGCTATGTGCACAGGGCAGCGCAGTTTGCTGCGGCGACAGAGTGGGGACCCCGACTGGGACTAGGTGCATCCGCAAGTCTCAGGTTATATGGTAAGCGCGGAATGTTATGGCGGGAACTGTTGCCATTCCTTTTCTCCATCAGGGATGCTGACCCGCCTGATGTCCTGATTATACACCTCGGGGGTAATGATTTGGGACAGGTCACGGGCCTATCGCTGAAGCATGCGATTTGCGGTGACCTGGCCTACCTGCATTATGTGTGGCCCGCCACAACCCTGCTTTAGTCGGACATGATACCGCGGCACGCTTACAGGGGAGGGTTTAACCTCCAGGCCCTTGATCGGGCTCGGCGCTTGGTGAACAGGGCTATTGCCCGGTTCCTTATGGACAAGGGTTGGGGGCGCGTCATACGACACCCCACCATCAGTCTCCAAAATTGTGAGCTTTACGCAGGGGATGGGGTCCATCTGTCGCCGGGAGGTATGGACCTCTTGTTAGGAGATTGGCGAGCAGGCCTGTTGACCGAGCTGACGGTCTGGGGGGTGGGCGGTGAGCCTTTATTGAAGCCTCCCCATGTGGCGGGTAGCACTGGTAAGGTAAACATTTATGACCCACAGGTATCCGGCAGGTTCGCAATTGACTGGACAACACTAGACAGGCACAAGTTGGTTAACGTTGTCCGGTCAACGATGAACCAGGCAATGGGGTGATGGCACGAGCTGGGCAGCAGGCATCACCCCGTTATTTTACGGATGCGCGTCAGAGGGTGGGGTCAATAGTTAGATTATTGACTACGGTCAACAATTTGTTTGTTGTCAACAAACAAATTGATACAAATTGATACATTGTAACCAATTGCCATTGGCAATTTTGGGTGGAACCTTACCAGTGTTACTTCGGCCTGATTGCCTTAAGAATTATAATTGGTTGAATACCAATAGAAATTTATAATTCGGACTAGGGCATGAATCAATAAATGTGGCCCAATGCCGTTATCCACTTTTACCAGTGTCTGAGTCCTTTATTGGGGGTGTGCCTGCAATGTATCTCTGTGGAAACGATGTTGTACGAGGCATTGTGGCAAGGATTTGGACGTTGTATGAGGTATTGCGGCTAGGATTTTGCATGCCTCATACAAAGTCCAAATCCGTATAAAGTCCAAACTTGTGGAACCAAGTTTGGACGTTGTATGAGGTATCACTGTATTGATTTTGTGTTGTTTGCACACTGTTGTGAGCCACCCAGAATGGTGCATGCACCATTTGCGGTGTGGGAGAGTAAATAAGTAAGCAAACAAATAAAAACAAGGAAATGCTCATACCAAAATAAAGCACCATTTTTTTTGAAACATCCTTGAACACAAAGAGTTGCATTTACTAGGATCACTTGGAAGATGGCATCACCAAAATCCTCAGGATGTGGGTCTTCCATGTCATCTTGAAAATAAATTCCCTCTGACTTGCTCATGAAAACAGTTGCAAGAGCAAGAGAAAAAAAAACAGTTGCAGGAGCTACATGAAGAAGCCACTGCATTGGCCACTTACCCAGTGGTGGGATTCAGCAGGTTCACCCCAGTTCGCCAGAACCAGTAGCAGAAATTCTGGCTGGCCCCACCCATCCAAGTTTTGAAAAAATGCAGGGCTTTCCCCCTGGCCACGCCCACCATGCCATGCTCACAAAGTAGGTAGTAAAAAATTTTGAATCCCACCACTGCACACCTGATTGGGCACAGGTGAATTCAAATAAAAGACTGGTGACTATGTGACATAAAGTTCATTGCAGGGAAGCCCACTGTAGAACCACCTCTTTTGAGTGAGGCATTATCTTTTTTTGTTTGTTTAGCTGGCTGAGGTGGTTTCAATTAGTTCCAATCAGGTTGACATTTGCCTCTGCCTTGTTGCCTGGGTGGCTGCAGCATTTTCACCAGGGGAAACCTGCTTTGACAACTGTGAATCACAATGGATCCAACTGTGTAGTTGCACTTTGAGTCTTTTAAGCTGATGGACCAAAAGACATCTTCCTGTTTGCATTCTCTTGCAAGAAACTGTAAAAAATAAAACAAAATCCTTACATCAACTTGAGCTGAGACCATAAAAGCTGCCATGTATTGAGGGTTGTCAGTACTGTATGATCAGTACTATCACTAGAATGTTGGAAAGGACTCTATGTATAAGTCTCATATTTCCAGAGGTAAAGGTAAAGGTCACCCTTGCTCAACAGGCAGTCATATCTTACTCTAGGGTTCAGTGCTCATCTCTGTTTCATAGCTGAAGAGCCAGTGATGTCTGCTTCTGCAGGCATTTGCGTGGTCATGTGGCAAGAATAACTAGACCCCAGAGTGCATGGAATGCTGTTTACCTTCCCACTGAAGTGGTCCCTATTTATCTACTTGCAATTTCTTGCTTTCGAACTGCTAGGTTGGCAGGAGCTGAACCCAAGTATCAATTCAAAGATCCTTGTTAAACGGGGCTAATCTCTTGACAGCAATATAACATAACAGAAGTATTTCAGCTACTCCTTCTTGGCACTGTGATGTACTAAGAAACAGCATAGGCCTTTTTTGTCCTTGTATGTTACATTATCTGGGACAAAAAATATGCCAATGGCAGAACAATGTTTTGTATCAGCTAATTGTTTTGTTTTTGTTTGGCAGGGGAAAAATAACACAGTACATCTCAAATGGCTTAAGCTTGGAGATATTCTTTCCAGTGTAGAATAACTATGTTGTAGATCTGGATTCTATAACAAAACATAACTCCAGAGGACTAAAAAGGCCCATTCTTGTGCATGAACTCAAAGTCAGTATAAAACTCTTTTGCAGCTTGTTCCTATGGTTGTTCATTGAAATGTTTCCCTAAGTCCATTAAGACATCTTGCTAATTGTATCACAGTCTTGGTGATTTGGGAAGTCACCAAATTATTTCAAGGCCCCAATCCATTTCAATATACTTTTTGTCTCATGACAAATTAATTTTACCGTTGGCCTGCCCTTTTGCTTCTGGTTAGTATCCAAGGCCTTTAATGTAAAAGACAGGAGCTTCCGAATAGCCTATTATAATATTTAAATATAATGAGTAGAGTGGAAGTTGCTAGCAGTTGACCCTCATTAGCCTGGAGCTTTTCCATGAAAGCAGCTACGAATGACCCTGAAGGAAATTCAAAGTATAGAAGTGAGAAATAATTTTTAACTAAAGTGCCATCACTTGCTGGTAGGGCACATACTTTGTATTCAAAAGATCCCGGTCCAGTCTCTTGGCATCTCTAGTTAGAAGAATCAGAAGATGGCAGAACAGGGGAAAATCTCTTTACAAGAAACACTAAAGAATTTCTTTAAAAGTTGGAATATTCTGGTTAGAATAGATTTTTCTACAGTAGGTGGACCAATGATCTGACTAGATATAAAGGACTTTATACTCAAGTCTAGATACTTGATGTGATGTAGTGGCTAGAGTGGCAGACTAGAACTCAAAAGATCTGGGTTTGATCCCCAGTCAGCCATTGAAACACACTGGCAAGAAAAAAAATTGGTAAAACCTTAAATATCTAATTTATCTTGAAAGCCTATTAGGGCCACTATAATTTGGTTTGGATTTGATTGCACCTACTCAACTCTGTAATAGATCCCTTACTTAATGCATCATCTATTCATAAATATTTGTAAACCACTTATATCTGAACATTTTAAGGAAAAATAATGGAATAACAAAACATATAACCAACAAAATGAACAAGATCAAATAATTGTGTTACCCATAACATAGATGGTAGGGAGGTCATATAAAAACAGTTAAATTTTAAACATTTGTCAAAATTGTGCTGACTGACGGTCGAATAAAGATATGTATGTAATAAAAAAATCCCTCGTAAACATTTGTCAAAAAAGCAGGATTGTTGGAGCGCAATGAATTTCTGCTTGATGAGTCATAAAATGGGTACTCTATACAATTGTGGATGGGCCTCAGGAACAATGTGGCTCTGCCAGGAGGATGTCTTCAGATAACTTAAGGGACTGAATGAGTCTTTAACAGACACAGTCTTCCAGAAAATAGAAAATAGCTCTGAAGATGAGCAAAGGTGGAATCTTCTCTGGGTGAAAGTAGCTAATGTTGTTTTGTTGTTGTTCAGTCACACAGTCGGTTCCGACTATTTGTGACCCCATGGACCATTGCCATTGAGGCACCTCTGTCCTCCAGCTCTGTGCCCATTGTGTCTACAATACCATCTAGCCATCTCATTTTTGCCTGCCCCATTCTTCTTTTGCCCTCCACCTTTCCCAGCATCAAGGCTTTCTCAAGTGAATCCTCTCTTCTCATTTGATGTCCAAAGACTTTAGCTTCATCTTTACTATTTGGCCTTCTAAGGAGCAGTCAGGGTTGATTTCTTCTAAGGCTGACCTATTTGTTCTCCTCACTGTCCAGGGGATTCTCAAAACTCTCCTCCAACATCACATTTCAAAGGTGTCTATTCTTCTGTGCTCAGCTTTCCTGATGGTCCAGCTCTCACAACCATACATTACCACCAGGAATACCATTGCTTTGACCATGCAAATTTTTGTTTGCAAGGTGACATCTCTACTTTTCACTATGTTTCCCAGGTTTCTTAAAGCTTGTTTCCCAAGAATCAGTTGCCTTTTTATTTCATGGCTACAATCACCATCTGCAGTGATCTTTGATCCTAAGAAAGTAAAATTTGTCATTGCTTCTACTTCTTCCCCATCTATTTTCCAGGGACTGATAGGTTCTGTTGCCATGATCTTGGTTTTCTTGATGTTGAGTCTCAAGCCAGCTTTTGCACTCTCTTCTTTCAACCTAAGCAGGAGTTTATGATATGTGCTGTTAAGTTGATTCCAACTAATGTTCATCTCGGTAAACATTTGCAAATATGTGAGATGTCAAAGAAGTTGTTTACCATTGTCACATACCCCCAATGAGTTTACATGGTCAGGCAGGGCTCTTCTGAGTTCTAATCTGACATTCTACCTACTACATCATATGTAGATATATGAGCATATCAGACAGGACACTTATTTTTCCCTGACTCATCAAATCTTCATGGATTCAATGCATCTGTGATAGTTGGATTTCAGCCAGTATACTCTTGCATTTTTAGGATTTGGGGATCTGATCTTCCTCCTCTATATCCAAGTACTCTCTTTTACATAGTAATGTTGGTAGTGATTGACCCAATATGGAATAAGTGAACATCTCATTAGATTATGTAAAAGCTTATATAGCGACTGCAGAAGTGTAGTTACAATAAATGAAGGAATATTATAATCCTTCACAGTAATATCTGGAGTGAGGCAGGGATGCATACTATCACCATTATTATTTATCACCTACATAAATAGCATAAGCAAAAAAGGTAAGCCCATGAATGGAAATAATATCAATGGATTACTTTTTAGAAATCATCAGGCATTGATAACGAGTACAGCTAAGGTATTACAGCAACACCTTATGTCCATGAACCAAAAATACAAGATAAGTAATACGAGAATCAGTTAAGAGAAGACTGAGATAATGACAATTGGAAGGAAACAGCATACTTTAACTATTATAATAGAGGGAAGAAGTATAAAACAAGTAGCATAGTTCAATACCTAGGAACAACATTTATTCAAGATGGCAAAATGAACAAACGGATTAACATATGGTGCAGTAAGGAAAACCAAATATTGGTACCATCAGCTCCACTCTTAAAACTTAAGACACTACCGATCAGCACAAAGAAACACCTCATACAAAGCATTTTCATTTCCACCTTATGTTACCAGTGCCAAACATGTACACTTACAACAAAACATAAACAAACGTTTGATGCCAAAGAAATGAGGCAGGGCCAGAGGAAGGTGGAGAAATAACATCAAATAAATGTTACAAGAACATCAAATAATGCTGGTGGAGGCCACTAGAAGTGCAGGAACAAGAATATTGTATCTCCCAAGAAGAAGACGAGGAGGAGGAGATCAGTGGCTTTGGGGATGACGACACTGATCTGGAACCTCAGTCACACCCAATGCCTATATGTTACACCAGGGGTGCCCAAACGTTTCAGGCTGTGGGCTGGTCATGTGGTTGAGCACTCCAGTCATGCGGTTCATCTCACCAGAAGCGGAAGTAAAACGAATCCACACATATGCAAAACACTGTCATAAAAGCACCCACGGCTGTCATAAACACGTTTACGACAGCTGTGGGTGCTTTTATAGCAGCATTTTGTGCATACACAAGTGTGTTTTACTTCCATTTCCGGGAGTGGTGAGGGTACCGCAGGCTGGATTATTAGGTGCCATGGGTCATAGCTTGGGCACCCATGTGTTACACTAAGATTTATGGTCAAATTATATGTTCAAGACAGCATATACTGTACTTCAAGGCTGAAAGCACATCAGTATTCCAGAGATAGTTTGCGGCAGACAGCATCTGTTTACCTTTCATTGAGCTATCACAAATCAAAAGAAGCTAATTTGCAAACTAGGGGAGGAATTTATGTAGGTATGTAAGGTAATTTAAAATTTAATAAATATTACTATTAAAGAAAGGAATTTACAAATTCCTGCTGGTAACAATTGTATTTCCTCCCCCATAAATTGGGACGTGTCTTGACAGCACATCGTTATAGATACCAATTTAGCAAATAACTAATACAGAACAAAATCATGTTCAGTAAATTATGCCTGTGTAAAGGTGATGGCATCACTCTCATGGTAAGATTTTTGGTGATTAAAGAGTTCCTAATTCTATCCTAAAATTTGCCTGACTCATGTGCTATTTCATGTGTCTTAGCACATGAGCTGTGCAATCATTAGGATAGAGGCAGGAACTCTTTAATTACCAGAAAGTGCCCCTTGCTGGTGATATCATCACCCTTGTTGTCTGTGTTCTATTCCATAAAATCAGAATTGACATATAGTAAACACTGTTATGATAATAAAGTTCACTGTTATGATAATAAAGTTTGGGTGCAAGGGACAACTTTCATGTAGGGCTAGGAAAATAGTCCAACCTGTTAGCCTAATGACCAGCTTCTAGTCAGAGTGGCCAATCTTCTGTAAAATAGACAAGGGCATAAATATCCTGCTAAGAAACCAAAGAAGCAGACTAGTTTCCAATGTGTTTCCTTCCAGTATTCTCTCTCTCTCTCCCCTTCCCTCTCTTATTCTAAAATTTACACCATTTCTTAATTATCCGAGCATCTTCTCTTTAGGTATGAGAGTAACAAGTTACCAAATACAGTCATAATAGACACATGTGGCAGAATGAGGGTATATTTAACTGTATTTTTAAGGGTTTTTAACGTTGATGGTTTTAAATGATTTTATTGTCATGGAATGTTTTTTGTATATATCTTCATCTGTTAGCTGCCCAGAATCGCTACGGCGGTACAAATGCGAACAATAAATGAATGAATGAAAACGCGGCACCAAAATGGCCGCAGCGCTCTTTGCGGGGGCCCCCACCCGGACTCAGACATCCGGGTGAGTTAGGGGGCATAGCCACCCCTCTATAAAAGGGGTGGCCACGAGGCATCCGAGCTGCCATTTTAGAATTGCGACGGAGAGGAGAAGTTTTCTCCGTCACATTCTCATTTTAGTTCATTTCCCGGCTGGGAAAAGAGAAGACCTGCGTTTTAGATTTGCCTCTTTGCTACCGCAGTACTTTAACACAGGAGTTCGATCCCTGGATAGGGATCCTTTGGCGCATATTATTTTGGGGAGACATGGCTCCCAAGCGAAAGGCTCCTGCATTGAAGCCGCAGCCAAGGGGAAGGGCTTTTACCCCAGCCCTTCATCAGATGGGGGCCAGCCTTCGGGTCGGAAGACCAGGGCTGCGCCCCCACGATGGGGCAGTAACAGGCCCTTGCCTACTGGTACCAGTGGGGCTGGTCAGGCTACCACTTGGCAGCCGGGGGCCAGTGGCATAGCTGGGCAGGTACAGGTTGGCCCCTCGGGGACTTTGGCCCTGAGCGTGCCTTTGCAGGGCCCAGGACAGGTTGGCCCAGGGGGGCCTGGTGCAGGTGTCCGCCCCACAGCTCCTCCGGCCCCCCATGGGCCTGAGTTCTGGGCATGGCCCTATTCTGGCCCTGGCTCCCCTTTTGGGTTGCCTTTGTCCCAACTGCCTGGTGGGCCGTCCGGCCCACCCGGCCCACCTTACACTGGGGGCTCTGAAGCAGTGGATGCTTTGATCGCACGTATAGCAGTGCTGGAAGCATCCTTGGGCATTGCCTAGCCACCTTCTGAAGGGGGTGCTACCGCTTCTTCAACAGGGGCCCCTTCGTCGACCCCGGCCAACTTGCCGGCCGGGATGCTTCAGCGGGTGGCCAACCGGGTTGAGCTGCTGGAGGCTGTCCAGCCAGCACAGGCTGGTGCCTCGCAGCTCCCTGTCCATCCCGATGTACAGGCTGGGAGCAGCCAGGGGTGGTCCCAGAGCTCAATTCCGGTCGCGAGCTCCGACGCTCACCGTGAGCCAGAACCTCCGGTGGGGGCGGCTCACGGGGGTGTGACTAGTGAGTATCAGGTTCAATTTAGTGCACCACCAACACTGTCCACTTACACTGGGGGGGGGTGCAGTGGCCATGGCCGCATCAACTTGATGCGTGTGGGCAGCAGTTCTCACATTATCCCAGTAACCCCTGGTTCCAAAATTGTCCCTCGATGAGGGCGGGGGTGTCCGCCCCTGGGGCTGTGCCGAGCTTCGCAGGGGCTGTCCAGGTCCCGCTGCGTATACCCGCAATACAGAATGTGCCGTTGATGGCTTTACCGATGGCTGGTTATTCTTTGCCCCTGGGTGATCATTTGTCACAGGTCATGAGGGATAAAATTTGGCGAGGGGAGTACGTAGATATATTCTCCCTATTGAACCGTGAGCCCACTAAGGAAGAGAGAGAGGGACAGGATGACAGAGACAAAGAGCTGTCCCGTCGTCGTAAGCCACCACGCACCTGGGCCAACTGGTTGCCAGCATATCTTATATATATGGCGGTATACCTGAGGGCCCGGCCCGACCTGGCCATTCTGATGATCCAATACTTGGACAATATTTATAGGGCGATGGTTGATTTCCCTGGCCCATCGTGGTTGGCTTACGATGAGGAATTTAGAATGAGGGTGGCCTTACACCCCGAGATGAGGTGGGATGAGCCTTGCCAGAAATTGTGGCTCTTGTACATGACTCCCACGTGCCCGGCACCTGGGGATAGGTACCATTGTGGCCATGCTGTGCAGCAAGCTGCTCCAACGCAGGCTCTCCGCCAGCCGGCGGGGCAGGGGGTTCCAGCCCGCTTGCTCTGTTGGAGCTTCTCAGCTAACGGCGTGTGCAATAAGCGACAGTGTCATTTCCGACACGAGTGTCCCTCTTGCGCTGGCCCCCATGCCGCCTCCGTGTGCCCGTGGGCTGGAGGGTCACGGGGCAGAGGTAGAGTTGGACAAGGGGCGGTCAGGACTTCCTCTGATGGAGCTAGAAACTCAAAAGGCCCCCTCCCCAATTAATGTTTATATGCTGGAGCGATGGCTCTCAGCTTATCCAAGAAGGGAGGATGCGAGCTACCTACTGGAGGGTTTCCAGTGGGGCTTTTGTATTCCGTTCAGGGGGGTTTGAGGACCCCAAGTTCCCCCTAATTTAATTTCCTTGAAAGGCAATGAGGAGGTGGCTGCACGGAGCATTGCTAAAGAAGTGGAGGCTATGAGGGTAGCTGGCCCCTTCTCTGAACCACCTTTCCCTAACTTGAAGGTCTCCCCTCTGGGGTTAGTACCTAAGAAGACCCCAGGTGAATTTCATTTAATCCACCACCTGTCATACCCTGCGGGTTCTTCGGTCAATGATGCGATTCCTGACGACCTTTGTTCGGTCAGATACATGTCGTTTGACCAGGCCCTACGGATGGTATGCTCATGTGGTCCCGGTGCCCTCCTGGCAAAATGTGACATTAAATCGGCATTCCGATTACTGCCAGTGCACCCCGGGGACTTTGAGCTGTTGGGTTTTAGATTCCAAGGGAAGTTCTATGTAGACAAGGCCATGCCTTTCAGCTGCTCTATTTCATGTTCAGCATTCGAACGTTTTAGCACTTTTCTTCAGTGGACCTTTGTTTGCAGGTCAGGGTCTCGGTCTGTAGCCCATTACCTCAATGACTTTTTGTTCGGGGGTGAACGGGGCTCGGACACGTGCACGCGTCTCCTCACTACATTTCAGACGCTAATGCGGGAACTGGGTGTCCCCTTAGCACCCGAAAAGACTGAGGGCCCAGCTACTAAGCTCACTTTTCTAGGAATTGGAATTGAGAGACCAGAACAAGATGGCGGGGGAGTAAGACACGAGTGAAGCAGGCTGCGAGATAAATGTATTAAAAAGGTGGAAAAACAAAGGCTGTCAAAGATAAATTTGAGAAAAAAGACAGAGGAATGCTGTGGGGGTGAAGAAGGTGAAGAATTCAGGGGTCAAGAGAGTCTGGGCCAGTGTGACAGAGCTTGAAAAGGCTGGAAAAGGCAAAGAGACGCCGATTGAATGGGATGACTTAGATTTGCAAGCCTCTGTAAGTCCTCCGTTTGCTCTTAATTTTTATTTTGGGCTGTAAAGACCACCTAATTAAGGAAGGTGTGATTGATGAGACTGAGAAGGAAAAACAGAACTGTGGAAGAGAGTGAAAGATTGGGTTTCAAAGGCAAGGTGGAGAAAGCAAGCTTGAAATAAGTCTTGAAAAGTGAGGGGAGAAAGCTTCGAGAAACCTTGAATGCCCTTAAAGTATTGGAGCAAAGCTTTGAACTAAAAAGAGAGATAAAGGGGGAACTCTGAGGCAAGAGAGCTGATGGACTGAAGGAGGGGGTGTCTGTCTGTCCCCTTTTTTGAGAGAGAGAAAGGATCTTTGAAAGACAAAACAAAATAAAAAAGGAGAGAGAGAGTGAAGAAGAACAGGCCCCTGAAGATGAGAAACAGCTGTTGAAGTAGCTGTGACCTTAAAGTAGTGAGAGGAGAGAAAAAAGAAGTGGCAAACAGTCAGCCCTAAATGAGTTATCATCACCTCAAAGATTTCAGACTCTAGACTTACTCTAGAGATTCTAGAGATCCTAAAATTATTGAAATGGAATCTTATGGGGAAGCACTAAAAGATCTCAGGGACCAGGCGGAAAGGGTGATGAAAGCAGTAATGAATTCTGCAGATAATGGACATGTGGAAATGGAGAAAAAAGAGGTGCAAAAAAAAAGGAAGGAAAAGGATATAAGAATGGCTAATCAAGAAAAAAGACAGCACATGGAGGACACAATAGAAGCAAAATTAAAAGAAATTATGAATGGACAACAAGAACTAAAGGACTTGCTGGTTAACTTTATGAAAATATTAAATAATAACTTTATGACAATAGAGGCAAAATTAAAATATGTGGAAGAGGAGATAAAAGACATGCAAGCAGTGGAGAAAGAAATGGATATTTGGAGTAAACATGAGAAAAGGTTGGACAGAATAGATGTGACAAGGAAGCAAGAAATGAAAGATGCCATGAATGGACAACAAGAACTAAGAGATCATTGGCCAACTCTATGAAAGTAGTAACTAAAAATTTTGAGACAACAAAGGTAAAAGATTTGCAAGAAAAAGATAAAAGAATAGATAATCAAGAAAAAAGACTGTACATGCTGGAGGAGACAGCGAGACAAAAGAACGTGGTGATTAAAAATATTCCAGAGGGAAGTCCAGACTGACTGAGAGAAAGAATTATTAAATGGTTGAATGAATTGAAGATGGAGAGAGAATTTACACAGGAGGATATTCTAGCAGTTTATAGATTGGGGAAGAGAAGAAATGGGACTTTTAAAAGGTTTGTTTTGGTAAAATTTGCAGGTCTGGACAGAAAATTAGAATTAATGGCATTTTTAAGAAGAAATGGTACACGAGTACCAAAATTGGATGGGGAAAGACTGGACATTTATCAGGACATAACTAAAGAAGAAAGATTGTGGAGGAAGAAAATTAAAACAATCACTACATTGTTAAGGGATAAGGGTGTGAGTTATAGTTGGCAAAAATTACATCATTTAAGATTCTTTTGGGCAGGTAAAGTTGTTGTGATAAACAAGCAAACTGAGTATTTGGATATACTAAAATCTTGTAATATTATTAAGGGAGGATCAGAAGAATGGAGGAAACTTAAAGAAGAGCTTTTAATTTTGAGAAGTTAATCCAAAACATAAAGGAAGTGAAAGATACAGGGAGAAAGATAAGGGTAAAGGGGAATATTTATAAAATTGTCACAAAAAGGTTAATAACTTTTGTTAAGAAAGGTTAAAAGGGGGTAAGTTGGATGGAAAATTACAGTGTAACATTTGAAATATAAGGTTTAATATGTTTGAAATTGTAAATAATCCTCTGTCAAGGAATGTTAAGGAAGGGTAAGTAGTAGTAATGTGGAGTATGATGCTTTGGAAATTGTTATTTTTTAATGAGCTTCCATTTGCTGTGATTTTGGTTTCTATATTTGTTCTGATGTAAGATGGAGGAGGTTGGTTTAAGGAAGAGATTAAAACATGTAAATAACCTTTTGTTAAAGGGGGTTAAGATTATGAGGAAATATATGTTGGGGAAGCCTGCAGAGAATATTGGATGTGCAGTCTATAGATAAATTAATATATAAGAGTAAGAATTTGCAATTGGTACAGAAAGAGAATTGAATAAGCCTAATTAGTACAGTAATTGTAGGGGGGAGGGATAAAGAAGAAAGATTGTGGAAGAAGAAAATTAAACCAATTACTACATTGTTAAGGGATAAGGGTGTGAGTTATGATTGGTAAAAATTACATCATTTAAGATTCTTTTGGGCAGGTAAAGTTGTTGTGATAAACAAGCAAACTGTGTATTTGGATATACTAGAATCTTGTAATATTATTAAGGGAGGATTAGAAGAATGGAGGAAACTTAAAGAAGAGCTTTTAATTTTGAGAAGTTAATCCAAAACATAAAGGAAGTGAAAGATACAGGGAGAAAGATAAGGGTAAAGGGGAATATTTATAAAATTGTCACAAAAAGGTTAATAACTTTTGTTAAGAAAGGTTAAAAGGGGGTAAGTTGGATGGAAAATTACAGTGTAACATTTGAAATATAAGGTTTAATATGTTTGAAATTGTAAATAATCCTCTGTCAAGGAATGTTAAGGAAGGGTAAGTAGTAGTAATGTGGAGTATGATGCTTTGGAAATTGTTATTTTTTAATGAGCTTCCATTTGCTGTGATTTTGGTTTCTATATTTGTTCTGATGTAAGATGGAGGAGGTTGGTTTAAGGAAGAGATTAAAACATGTAAATAACCTTTTGTTAAAGGGGGTTAAGATTATGAGGAAATATATGTTGGGGAAGCCTGCAGAGAATATTGGATGTGCAGTCTATAGATAAATTAATATATAAGAGTAAGAATTTGCAATTGGTACAGAAAGAGAATTGAATAAGCCTAATTAGTACAGTAATTGTAGGGGGGAGGGATAAAGAAGAAAGATTGTGGAAGAAGAAAATTAAACCAATTACTACATTGTTAAGGGATAAGGGTGTGAGTTATGATTGGTAAAAATTACATCATTTAAGATTCTTTTGGGCAGGTAAAGTTGTTGTGATAAACAAGCAAACTGTGTATTTGGATATACTAGAATCTTGTAATATTATTAAGGGAGGATTAGAAGAATGGAGGAAACTTAAAGAAGAGCTTTTAATTTTGAGAAGTTAATCCAAAATATAAAAGAAGTCAAAAATACAGGGAGAAAGATAAGGGTAAAAGGGAATATTTATGAAATTGTCACAAAAAGGTTAATAACTTTTGTTAAGAAAGGTTAAAAGGGGGTAAGTTGGATGGAAAATTACAGTGTAAAGTTTGAAATATAAGGTTTAATATGTTTGAAATTGTAAATAACCCCCTGTTACCTCCATTTTCAGGGACACACCACCCGAATTTTATTCCTCTTTATTTTCCATGCTTACTCTTTTTATTCCTTCAAGATTTATTATGTTTTAGTTGCCACCCATTTCTAGGTTTCTGTCTTGCACCAAGCATTACTCTAACACACCTCCATTCACATACTTGTGGGCATAACTGCAAGCCTCCCCTGCTTCACTGGTCTTCTCAGTCATCTTTTAGATATGTCAATTTTCTCAAGCTATAAAGGAAATCTGCCAGTTAACCGTGCCCATACATAACCCCTACTTTCATGAATAGAACTCTGTATATGGTCAGGAACTTCACAATTATCACAAGGCTGTCAAAGTAAAGCAGTGCTTGCTTCAGGATGCAGAAAAGAAATGATTATTTGGTGTAAATAAAAATGCGGAATTTGATTAAAGGGGCCAGGGCCTTATTAAATAATATAAATTTGATATCTAACATTCTCTCTTCTATGTCTCAAAGCAGGAGTCAAAATTAACACCCAAAGCCCTCCAGTTACACAGGAAAGGCCTCAATTGCCCTACCTATTGTTACCTCTCACCCTTGGAAGTTCAGAAATTCCATCTCAATCTCCTGTTTTCCTGTCACTTATTGTGCTTACTATCACCTGCATACTTTGATATAATGGAGAAAGGCAGTCCAGAGGTCAATCAGAATTGGGACATGGGGGAAGTCTGCATATCCATTGATACTGAAATTTCTTTTGTGATTATCCTAGATAGTGCTTGGGATGAGACAGGATGAAGTAATTGCTGGGTGGGAATGGAATTTGCCAAGAGCCTCAAAGCAATGGTCCTCCTCAGGGGAGTCTGAAGGATGCCCATCTTCGTTATTGGTCAATTCTCAACCTGGATTCAAAATCTGGACTTCTGATTTGTGCCAAATTACAATCCTGGCGCCCATTGGATGTCACCTGAATGATGTCACAACCTGCATTTGCTAAACTATGAACTCTGTCATTTCCAGGGCAATTGCTCTACCCATCACCTTTTGTTCTATGTAATTGACCTGTTTTGTCTCTGTATGATTGACCTTTTAATGTAACAAAAGAGTCTGGTGCCGGGTTTTTGTTCACCATTGTAAATCTCTTGTTTTGTAAACTTGTTAGCTAGCAGTAGAACTAGTTGAGGTCCCTTGGGTGGAGGGTATAAAAATCTCCTGATAGGAAATGTCACCAGCGCTCTCAGCACATTTGCACGCAAGACATCGGAACCAAAAAGAGCTGCTCACTTAAGGGACTTTAATAGGCAAAAAGGTTGAGACTAGGGCTTTTTCCGGCACCAGGCCAGTGACGCTTAAACCCCTTTTCAATAAACCAATTTTAATTTTTGCCTATATTAAACGCTTCCTCGTTCTTGGGAGAAGGGCTCCACCAGTGACTCGAACCGAAGTTGTAACTGTATCCAGTAGCCATTTTTCTGGTAACAGTTTTGGTGCCGTGACTCGGATTCGACTGGCATTTCGTGCCTGCCAAGTGACCGTTTTTTTCACAAGAAGGACGAAATCACAAAGGGAGCCACCCAGAACTCTTCAATTTGATCACGCCAAGAAATTAAAAGCTGCAGGATCAGGTAATGTATATTGCGCAACGCACCGGGTACATGAACTTGTTAACTCTGTCTAGATTAGGTTAAGGACTTTTGTGGAACTTATCACCCAAAACCTTGCTTAGCCATTCCAGAACTCATCAGCTGGGACGGCTAACCATTGAACAGCTAAGCACGGATTCATCACCCGTATTAGCCAAATTGCGTTAGGGACTTGAATTGGAAAATTGCAATTAGTAGCACGGCCTCATCACCCGGAGCTACGAAAACCCCCCATTGATCTGCCTACCAAGAAAGGTTGATTCCCTTGAGGAGGCACAAATTCTGAGTGTCGTGGCCAGTAGCGCACTGGAAGTCACTCGCAGGGCAATTGGGTAGCCATCCAAGAAGAGACGATTACTTTGAGGTTGGAAAAATTGTGTTAGGGCAAGAAGAGACGATTACTTTGAGCCAAATATTGTTGTAATTAACGGTGAACGCTCCCTGTAGGTAAAAGGGGTAACTCGTGATCCGAAAGCCTTTGATCAAAGCAACTAAAATCTCAGTACGTCATGGGTGAACAGCTGAGTGTTCCTACAAAGTCAAAAGATGTGACCCTTAAGGGGACGCCCTTATGGAACATCCTAAGAAATTGGAAAGACTTAACAGGTCCAAAATCCCGGTTATCGAAGCGTAGACTAAAATTCCTGTGTTCTAAGGATTGGCCCACCCAAAAATCTTTGGCACCTAGCTGGCCCGCTGGTGGCAGCTTAAAAATCACTGAGTTAAGGGCACTCCTCCAGTGGTGTAAAGCTACCCCAGGGAGAGAAGATGACCTGCCCTATATTGGCCTATTCTTAAAGCTACATGAGGACCCAGAAAGGTTTCCTTGCATAGGAAACCTGTATGTAGCAAAGGAAGTGAAAATAGCAACGTGTGGCAAGGACAAACCCCCAGAATACACAGAAGTTGTAGACCCTGGGCAGGAGGAAGAGTTATTAAGACCCTTATACCTTCCTCAGACTAACCCGTTTGCACAAGACCTCATAAATTTAATGATAAATGAGCAAGCCCCTTTGGTGGCTAGACCCTCCGCTCCTATAGCCCCTCAGGCTGAGCTCCTAGCTTCTCCTCCAGTGCTCCCATCTGCACCGCTTGCGCAGGCGGTCCAGAGAGACCCTGGTGCTACCATCCCAAACGTGGAGTTTGAGTCGGTACAGGAGAAAGCACTTTTAAATTGTCAAAAGGAGCTGGAGAAACTCCAACAACAAGTTGAATCCCTGGTACGAAAAACCAGTGTAAAAAGAGCCAAGAGGAAATGTGCCAAACGGGTAAAGTGGAGACCTGAACCAGAGGGGACCCCCCCAGACTCAGATAGTGACAATGTGGCCTCAAGTTCCGAGGAGGAATCCCAGGAACGCAGGCCAGGGAAAATAAAAGGCAAGGGAAAGAAAGCTAGGAGACCCCAAAATAAAGATTCAGGCAGCGAAGTTAGTTCTGAGGATAGAGAAGAGGAGACCCCGCTGTGCCGAGAAGAGAGGGGAAGGACAGAACCCCACGCAAAATTACCCCACACCAAGAAAGGGAAAGCCACTAAAAGGTTACCCCAGATACAGGAGCAGGCAGAAGAGGAACGGAGAGTTACTCGGGCCCAGGCGGCTGCCGGGGCTGAGGGGGGTTCAGCTGAGCTCATGCTTCCCCTAAGGGAACAGCTGGTGATCTCCCCCAATGGAGAGCAGAGAACTGGATTCATATATGTACCGTTCTCATCCACTGACCTCCTGAATTGGAAGAGGACTTTCCCTTCCTATCTTGAACACCCCTTGGCAGTAGCAAAGGAAGTGGAGAGTATTTTTAACACCCACAACCCAAACTGGATAGATGTCCAGCAACTTTTAAACACCCTCTTCACAACAGAGGAAATCCGAATGGTTCGAAACGCAGCTCTAAAGCATGTTTCGAAGCTCCAAAACCCCCAGGACATGGCTATCCCCCTGGTCCCAGATGTTGTAGTACCCCTGCAGAGACCTGAATGGGATGCAAAGGTCGGGTTTGACGAGGCTTCAAAAGCCCACCTGGCTCGCTATCGTGAATGCATCCTAGAGGGGATTCGAAATGGTGCCCCCCAACAGTACGCAATGGGCAAGGTGTATGATGTACGCCAAGGACCCACAGAAACTCCCACAGCATTCTTAGAAAGGCTCCATGAGGCAGTCCGCAAGTACTTGGGTCAGGACCCAGAATCGGCTGTCTGTAAAACACTAGTGACCAGCCTGTTTGTTGCCAACTCAGCAAAGGATATAAAAAGAAAACTTTCCAGCATAGAGTCTCCCCTAGAATGTGATATGCAGAAGTTAATTGACACTGCATTCCGGGTATATAATAATAGGGAAGAGGAAGACAAAAAGGAAAAAGCAAGAGAGAGACAAAAGGATCAAAAAGTCTTAGTGGCTGCCCTTCAGGAGTACAACAAGCCACAAGTGCAGTGGGGCTTCCCCCCAAACTCGGGAGGAAGACCCAAGAACCCACAGTTCCAGCCACCACGAGGCAACCCTTGTGGAGCATTCCCCCAGCAACAGCCGCCCCCTAAGGGTGGGGGATGGAACCAAAACCAACAGCCACAGCCCACTCAAGGAAATGGATGGGTGCAATCTGCCCCCCCTCAGTTTTCCAGAGACCCCCGGGCACCACCTTACTCCTGCAACAACTGTGGGGAGGGGGGCCATTGGTTTAGACAATGCCCATACCCAAAGCCGAGACATGACAACTCGGGCGGGCAAAATCATGGGTTTGTAAACTCAAATGGACAATACCAGCGCCGCCCCTGCCCCAATAAAGATCCAGCTGATGCCAATACATTGTTTATGGATGGCCCCCGAGGCTATTATAGTGATTGACGGGGTCCGGGGTCTGCAATCAGACTTCCACCCGGCGACCCCGTACTGGATATAAGGGTGGGAAATAAAACAGTTCCTTTTTTACTCGATTCTGGGGCAACTTTTTCTGTAATTCAGGAGCCCCCAAAGGAAATAGCAAAAAACACAGGCAACTCCAAGTCAATTGTTGGTGCCTCTGGACACCTGGAGAAAGCCCCAATCTTGCCTCCTGTTAAGATCAGTGTAGCAGGCAAGGAAATTTCCCATTCATTCTTACATTTGCCCAAGTGCCCAGCCAATCTCCTAGGCAGAGACCTACTTCAAAAATTAGGCGCCAAACTTGAATTTTCTGAGCAGGGGTGCACAGTAACCTTTGCCACCCCTGAAGCCAAAATCTTTGTGTTGGGAGGAGTGTTCACTTTAAAACTTGATCCCCTCCTTGAAGAAATCTCCAGAGAAGTCACACTCTCAGTATGGGCAGATGGAAAGGGACCCGGGCGGGCAAAATCAGCAGAACCAGCCATGGTTAAGTTAAAACCTGGCCAAGGGCCAGTCTTCATTAAACAGTATCCACTAAAAATTGAGACAAAGCGAGGATTGCAGCCAGTTTTAAAAGTTCTGCTGGACAGGGGTTTAATATATCCCTGCCAGTCTCCATTTAACACACCAATCATGGGAGTCCCAAAAGGAGACACAGGAAAATACAGGCTCATCCAAGACCTCCGTGCTTTAAATGAAGCTGTTCAGGATGTCTCTCCCATAGTTCCGAACCCCCACAATTTGGTCACATTAATACCTGCACACCATGATCGCTATACCGTGATAGATCTCAAAGATGCCTTTTTCTCGATACCCCTGGCTCCTGAGTGCCAAGAAATGTTTGCCTTCACATGGGACCCCCCTCCTGGGGAGGTCATAGTCCCCGCCAACCATTACTCATGGGGAGTCCTTCCCCAGGGTTTTAAGTTATCCCCCACTCTATTTGGGGAAGCCCTCAGTCGTCTGCTCCGAGGGTGGCAAAGCCCTGTGCCTGCCAATGTAGTCCAATATGTTGATGATTTGTTGGTATCAAGTGAGGGCATAGACAATTGCAAAAAGGCCACAATCCACCTCCTGAATTTTCTGGGCGATGAAGGCTACAAAGTAAGCAAAGAAAAACTCCAAATTGCCAGAGAGGAAGTCTTGTACTTGGGATTTCTGATATCCCAGGGACAACGCAAAATCAGTCCAGAGCGGAAAGAGGCGATTTGCCAGGTACCCCTACCCGAGACTAAGAAACAGTGGAGAAGTTTTTTGGGTATGTGCGGCTATTGCAGAGTTTGGCTTCCCAACTTTGCCCAAATTGCTCGACCCTTATTTGAGGGTTTAAAACAGGCAGGGGAGCGGGTTGAGGCAACACCAGAAATGCGGCGAGCCTTTCAAACCTTAAAGAAAGAGCTTCTCGAAACTCCCGCACTGGGCCTGCCTAACCCTGATAAAACTTTTGAACTTTTTGTCCATGAGTCTAAGGGGTTAGCGCTGGGGGTTCTAACACAGTGGTTCGGTTCCTGGCGCAGGCCAGTAGCCTACCTATCTAAGCAACTGGACCCGGTAGCGCGTGGCTGGCCGACGTGCCTAAAAAACGTGGCAGCCACGGTCATCCTTTGTGAGGACGCAGAGAAGTTCACTTTGGGGGGAGAACTGACCATCTTCGTTCCACACGCCGTAACCACAGTATTGGAACAGAAGGGCAGTCACTGGCTCTCGAATACCCGAATTGCACAGTACCAGGCAGCGTTGCTTGATAAACCCGGCCGCAGACTCGCAGTGTGCTCTGCTCTTAACCCCGCCACCCTGCTCCCAGAAATTGGCGAATCCAATATGGTTCATGACTGTGTTGAAACCATTGATTCAGAATATTCTAGCCGCATAGACTTAAAAGACACCCCCCTGCCTGATCCTGATTTGGAATTTTATGTGGACGGTAGCAGTTCTGTAGCCCAGGGAATTCGAAGGGCTGGGTATGCTGTGGTCACCATAACTGGAATTGTCGAGGCTGACCCGCTCCCTGCGGGCACCTCTGCCCAAGTTGCTGAATTAATAGCACTCATGAGAGCCTTGCAAATAGCCTACAATAAAAGGGTTAACATTTTCACAGACTCACGGTATGCATTCTGTGTGTTGCACATATATGGGGTCATGTGGAGAAACCGGGACTTTAAAACAGCGGATGGTGAGCCTATCAAAAATGGTGATCATGTGATGCGCCTGTTGGAATCCGTCCATTGCCCATCTGAAGTTGCCGTAATTCATATTCGAGGCCATGGCAAAGCCTCTGATTTGGAACAACAAGAGGGTAATCGTCTAGCAGACGAAGCGGCCAAAGCTGCTGCCTCTCGTGAAATTGACAAACAGCTAGTCAATATCACCCCAATTCCCGCACCTGCAATCAAATTGCCAGAAAACCCACCTTACACTGACAGCGAGAAGGAGTATGGTCTTGAGAAAGGAGGGACTATAACTGAGCATGGATGGATAGTTTTTAATGATGATAAAATTCTCATTCCAAGGTCCCTGGGCACAGACATTGTTAGGGAGGCACACAGACGCACCCACGCAAGCCCACAGGTCTTAATGAAATGCTTACAGTCATGGGCTGTCATGAAGGACATAGTCCACATTACCAGGGAAGTATGCCAAATGTGCTTGACTTGTGTTCAAAATAACCCGAATACTGGGGTTCGGAAGGGCCCCTGGGGAAGTCAGCCTACCGGCTCTGTTCCTGGGGCAAAATGGCAAGTGGATTTTTCTGAAATGAACCCTCATAGAGGCTATAAGCATTGCCTTGTGTTTACAGACTCCTTAACCGGCTGGGTCGAGGCATTTCCATGTAAAACTAATCAAGCCAGGGAAGTAGTTCGCAAATTAATTAATGAAATTATTCCAAGGTTTGGGGTTCCATGGCAAGGGGTGACCTCTGACAATGGGATGCACTTCGTGGCAGAAATCACACAAAAGGTGGCACAAGCCTTAGATATCCCCTGGTCCCTTCATGCCGCCTGGCACCCCGAGAGTTCGGGACAAGTCGAGAGGGCAAATCAGTCTATTAAAAATCACCTTCGCAAGTTAGCTCAGGAGACAGGTCTGGGTTGGGTGGATTTGCTTCCCCAAGCCTTACTGCGAATTCGAATCCTGCCCCGTGGTAAACTTGCAATCTCCCCATTTGAAGCCGTGTATGGTCATCCATATCCAATAGGTGACCTCCCAGGGGGGAGGGAGAAGATTAATCAGGTGCCAGGAACACAGTTGCAGAGGTATTTGGAAAGCATGTCTAATCTCCTCCAGACAAATTTGCAGTCTCTCCTAAACAAGCAGGTCCACGCAATCCGAGACCCATTGCATAAATTCAACCCAGGGGACTGGGTGTTTGTTAAGGCATACAACCCTGGTCTCACTGAAACCCGCTGGAGGGGACCCTACCAAGTCTTGATGACATCACCATCCTGTTTAAAGGTTGAGGGTGTTGCCGCTTGGATTTATTACACACGAGTAAGAAAAGCACCCGCCCCAGCGCCAGAAGCCAACGTCCCAGTACAGAAGCCGACCCCAGTACTGGAGGACTTCAAGAGAAATCGGCAGCGTGAGAGAAGGAGAGAAAAGAGCCACTGGTCTGTGGAAGGCCTAGACGGGCTGAAGCTGCTGTTTCGAAAACAACCTGACGTCTCGGCGCACAAGGGTTTGCCTGTGCATCGGGTCAATAAGTAGCCTCTCCAATATTTTCTTATGCGTAAATAGCTTATTTAGTCTATGTTGTAGTCACTGTGCACAGTATAGTTATTTAGGTTTTCTTAAAAGTATAATTGATTTCTTTAAGTGTCATAAGGGTTTATTATTTGCATATTTTAGAAATGTTTAAGTTTATAGGATGTGTTATTACGCTTTGGACACTTTGCGATTCCCCTCCCTGGGTTTCTGCGGTGCACCCAATACTCAGAAAGATAGATGTTCATGATAACATCTGGGAATATCTGGGGAGGAATGTCGCAAATGTCTCCAACATCTGTTTAAAAACAGGCAACTCAGTAGGACAAGTGGTTGCCTCATGTTTAATTGCAGTTACCTCAGACATTACTGTTTTAGAACACATTACTCGCCCAGAGTTGAGCTTTCACCCAATCAGACATTTGATTCCATGCAACTATGGAAACTTGTTCACCTTAGGGCAGGTTGTGAACACCCGGGATAATTCAATGCTACGTTTCCGTGTAGGGACAGTAACCAGGTCCCCACGTTGCGTGGTCTGGGAGGGATGTACCTCAGAATGTTACAACGTGACCCCCTCTGACCTATCACTTCAATGTGACAAAATAGAAAAGGTTCCCTTCCACCCAAACTTTATCAAATTGCCTCCTGGATGGTTCATTGTTTGTGGACTACAAACATTCACCTATGTTCCTGCATCTGCCAATGGAGGTCCATGCTCCCTTGCCAGACTAAGTGTCCTCCTCCCTTCAAGGGAAGTGCTCTCTCTGGAACAAAAGTCTAAGCGAGACACGGAAACCTATGGACTAGCTTCAACCTGCGATTCCTCAGTCAGCCTGCTGTCTGAAGCGGAATACATCGCACTGGCAGTGTCACTTGTGGGTGTCTCAGGGCTAGCAGTCTCAAATGCCAGGCAGCTAAGTAAATTGGCTTGCTCTGTGGTAAAAGGTTTGAATTTCACCAGTCATGCCCTGCATTTAATCAATCAAGAGCTTGCTGGAATCAGGGATGCCACACTCCAGAACCGTATGACCATTGATTATCTGCTGCTCCTCCATAATAAGAAGTGTTCTGATTTTAATGGTATGTGCTGCCTGGACCTGCAGGATAATTACCAGCAGGTTGAGAATTCAATCCATGGTCTCACAAATTTAACTTCAGAAATTAAGGAGGATAAAGGATTTTCTTTATGGTCATGGCTTACGAGCTGGCTGCCTGATTTCGGTTATCTTAAACATATTTTTGTCACAGCTTTAATTATAGTTGGTGGCATTATTTTCATCTGTGTCTGTGTTCCAATGCTGCAATCGCTGAGGGCAGCCTGTTCAATTCCCCGGACCCAAGGGGCGGGGTACATCATCACCGAGACCACCGCTGTTTGACGTGAGCATGGCTCCCTTTTGTCGCCATGTCACGGAAGAGAGAGGGAAGGACTGTTACCTCCATTTTCAGGGACACACCACCCGAATTTTATTCCTCTTTATTTTCCATGCTTACTCTTTTTATTCCTTCAAGATTTATTATGTTTTAGTTGCCACCCATTTCTAGGTTTCTGTCTTGCACCAAGCATTACTCTAACACACCTCCATTCACATACTTGTGGGCATAACTGCAAGCCTCCCCTGCTTCACTGGTCTTCTCAGTCATCTTTTAGATATGTCAATTTTCTCAAGCTATAAAGGAAATCTGCCAGTTAACCGTGCCCATACATAACCCCTACTTTCATGAATAGAACTCTGTATATGGTCAGGAACTTCACAATTATCACAAGGCTGTCAAAGTAAAGCAGTGCTTGCTTCAGGATGCAGAAAAGAAATGATTATTTGGTGTAAATAAAAATGCGGAATTTGATTAAAGGGGCCAGGGCCTTATTAAATAATATAAATTTGATATCTAACATTCTCTCTTCTATGTCTCAAAGCAGGAGTCAAAATTAACACCCAAAGCCCTCCAGTTACACAGGAAAGGCCTCAATTGCCCTACCTATTGTTACCTCTCACCCTTGGAAGTTCAGAAATTCCATCTCAATCTCCTGTTTTCCTGTCACTTATTGTGCTTACTATCACCTGCATACTTTGATATAATGGAGAAAGGCAGTCCAGAGGTCAATCGGAATTGGGACATGGGGGAAGTCTGCATATCCATTGATACTGAAATTTCTTTTGTGATTATCCTAGATAGTGCTTGGGATGAGACAGGATGAAGTAATTGCTGGGTGGGAATGGAATTTGCCAAGAGCCTCAAAGCAATGGTCCTCCTCAGGGGAGTCTGAAGGATGCCCATCTTCGTTATTGGTCAATTCTCAACCTGGATTCAAAATCTGGACTTCTGATTTGTGCCAAATTACAATCCTGGCGCCCATTGGATGTCACCTGAATGATGTCACAACCTGCATTTGCTAAACTATGAACTCTGTCATTTCCAGGGCAATTGCTCTACCCATCACCTTTTGTTCTATGTAATTGACCTGTTTTGTCTCTGTATGATTGACCTTTTAATGTAACAAAAGAGTCTGGTGCCGGGTTTTTGTTCACCATTGTAAATCTCTTGTTTTGTAAACTTGTTAGCTAGCAGTAGAACTAGTTGAGGTCCCTTGGGTGGAGGGTATAAAAATCTCCTGATAGGAAATGTCACCAGCGCTCTCAGCACATTTGCACGCAAGACATCGGAACCAAAAAGAGCTGCTCACTTAAGGGACTTTAATAGGCAAAAAGGTTGAGACTAGGGCTTTTTCCGGCACCAGGCCAGTGACGCTTAAACCCCTTTTCAATAAACCAATTTTAATTTTTGCCTATATTAAACGCTTCCTCGTTCTTGGGAGAAGGGCTCCACCAGTGACTCAAACCGAAGTTGTAACTGTATCCAGTAGCCATTTTTCTGGTAACACCCCTGTCAAGGAATTGCAAGTAGTAGTAATGTGGAGTATGATGTTTTGGAAATTGATATTTTTCAATGAGTTTCCATTTGCTGTGATTTTGGTTTCTATATTTGTTCTGATGTAAGATGGAGGAGGTTTGGTTTAAGGAAGAGATTAAAACATGTAAATAATCTTTTGTTAATGGGGGTTAAGATTATGAGGAAATATATGTTGGGGAAGCCTGCAGAGAATGGAAGCGCGGCGCCAAAATGGCCGCCGCGCTCTTTGCGGGCCCCCCCCCACCGGACGAAACCATCCGGGTAGTTAGGGGCGTGGCCAGCACCCTAATAAAAGGGCTGGCCACGAGGCAGCCGTGCTGCCATTTTGGCGAACCGACGGAGCGGAGAAGTTTTTCCTCCTTACCTCCGTCGCTCGTGTCCTCTTGGGGGAGGCCTTTTTGGGCAGCTTTCTCTTGTTTTAGGCTTCCTAGCTACCTTAGCCATGCCCTCGAAGAAGAAGGCAGCCGCGAACGTGGCTCGATCGGCGCGGAGGCGTCAGCCGGGTCGGAGGACCGCGACTGCGCCCATTCCGCAGCCACCTTTAGCGGACCCCACCGGGAATGGTGGGATGGGATCGGTAGCTACTTGGCCTGATGCGCGGAGCATACCTGCTGCCCCAGACGGGCCCTCGGCCCTTGGCCCGCAAACAACGACCACGGCCCCTGCCATGGTCTGTGCGGCGGGGCCCTCTTGCCCGGGTGCACAATTCCCTATGGGGGGTGCGAGCCACGGAGGGTGGTTGGGTTCCCTGCCTTTGCAGGGCGTTCCCACGGCTCCCCAGGGGCTGAGCATGGGCTCTTGGCCTTATCTGGCCCCTGGGGCTCAGGGACCTGGACAGGTACCCGTGAATTATGGGCTGGTTGCCCAATTGCCCCCTGTTGGGGCCGGGGCCTATGTCGATGTGGATGCCCTCCTGGCCCGGGTGGCGGCCCTTGAAGCGTCCTTGGCAAGGGCCAACCAAACAGGGGTGTCTCTAGGTTTTCAGGTGCCCCCTTTGGCCGCCGAACAGCGGCCGGCGATGGGTCGGGTTGAGCCGCCTGAGGCGCGCGGGCCGGTAGTGGCCACTGCCTCGCAGCTCCCCACCCCACAGGTGCAGCAGTCTGGTGCTGGTCTGGCCCCGTCGACGAGCTCAGCTTCGGTCGTGAGCTCCGACGCCCCCAGCGGGCCGGAACCCCCGGTGGGGGCGGCCCGCGGGGGTGCAGCGGGTGAGTATGCAGTCCAAGCTAGTGCACCCACACAACTGACTTCCTTGGGGGGGCTGTTCAATGGCCTTGGCCTCGCTCGGGTGGCCCGGCGGCCCAATGGCCCCTGGCCCACCCAGCGACTTTGCCCGTGACACAGGGCCTGGGTCGGGGTGGTGCCCCCAATGTGCTGGGAAATGTGTTGGGGATCCCCGGGCTGGCTCAGGCTAATTTTCCTTTGCCCGTAGTTCCCTCAGTGCCGGTGTCAGCTTTGCCAACAGCAGGGTATTCCTTGCCCTTGGGGGACCATTTGGCCCAGTGTACCAAGGAAAAGATTTGGAGGGGCGAGTATGTAGATATCTTCTCCCTTCTAAATAGGGAGCCGACCAAGGAAGAGAGGGAAGGGCTGGACGAGAAGGATAAGGAGCAGGCACGTCGTCGTAAGCCGCCACGCACGTGGGTAAATTGGTTGCCAGCGTACCTGATTTACATGGCCGTTTACCTCAGGGCTAGGCCGGATTTGGCTATCCCTATGGTTCAGTATCTGGACAATATTTACCGGGCTATGGTTGACTTCCCGGGTCCGTCATGGCTGGCTTACGACGAAGAATTCCGCATGAGGATTCCACTGCACCCAGAGATGAGGTGGGATGAGCCCTGCCAGAAGCTGTGGCTTCTGTATATGACCCCCACGCGCCCGGCGCCTGGGGAGAGATACCATTGTGGACATGCGGTCCAACGAGCGGCCCCGGTACAGGTACCCCGCCAAGTGGCGGGGCAGGGGGTTCCAGCCCGCCTGCTGTGCTGGACCTTCTCGTCCAATGGTTCTTGCAACAGGAAAAATTGCAAGTACAAGCATGAGTGCCCCTCTTGTTCTGGCCCCCATGCTGCCTCCACCTGTCCCAGGCCGGGAGGATACAGGGGCAGGGGTAGAGGCGGACAAGGGGCAGGTAAGACTGCCATGGAGGGAGCGGGCTCACCAAAAGGCCCCCTCCCCAATTAATGTCGACATGCTGGAGCGTTGGCTCGCATTGTACCCGAGGAGAGCAGACGCTGTGTACCTCCTTCAGGGTTTTCAACTGGGTTTTCGTATTCCTTTTACGGGGGATAGGTCACCGCAGGATGCACCTAACCTTTTGTCACTTAGGGGAAGGGAGGAGGTGGCTGCCGCCAGCATTAATAATGAGATTGCTGCGGGCAGGGTCGCTGGCCCTTTCCCCGCACCCCCGTTCCCCAACCTTAAAGTGTCTCCGCTAGGACTAGTGCCCAAGAAGTCCCCGGGCGAGTTCCGCCTGATTCACCATTTGTCCTACCCAGCCGGTCACTCGGTCAATGATGCTATCCCTGATGACCTTTGTTCTGTCAGGTATACATCCTTTGACCAGGCATTGCGCATGGTGCGCTCATGTGGCCCAGGTGCACTGTTGGCTAAGTGTGACATTAAGTCGGCGTTTCGCCTCTTGCCCGTGCACCCGGGTGACTTCGAGTTGCTGGGTTTCAAATTCCGGGGTGAATATTATTTTGACAAAGCCATGCCATTCGGCTGTTCCATATCCTGCTCGGCTTTCGAGCGTTTCAGTACCTTCCTGCAGTGGGCATTTGTCCGTAGGTCAGGGTCTCGGTCTGTAGCCCATTACCTGGATGACTTTTTATTCGGGGGTGAACGGGGCTGGGACACGTGCACACGTCTCCTCAACACATTTCAGACGCTAATGGAGGAACTCGGTGTCCCTTTAGCGCCCGAAAAGACCGAAGGCCCGTCTAATAAGTTAATATTCCTGGGGGTGGAAATTGACACGGTAGCGCAGGCTTCTAGGTTGCCCGCAGACAAGGTGTCAAGGATAGTGGCCCTTATATCGGACTTGCTGGCTAAGCGCAAGGCATCCCTTCGGGAACTGCAGGTGCTACATGGACACCTCAATTTCGCTTGCAGGGTGGTCGCACCTGGCAGGGCATTTACTCGGCGCTTGTGCGACGCCATGGCAGGCTTATCCAGGCCCCATCATAGGGCGAGATTGACACGGGGCATCAGGGCAGATCTGCACGTATGGCTCCAGTTCCTGAGGGAGTTCAATGGGGTCTCATTTTGGAGGTCTGACCTCCTGGCTTCGCCCCAATTTCAAATTCAGTCTGATGCCTCGGGATCCCTGGGTTATGGGATGTACTTCAATGGGAAGTGGGCATATGGTGGATGGCCACCAGCCTGGTCAGGCACGGGTCGCCTGAGGGATCTCACATATTTGGAATTTTTTCCCATACTGGGGGCCTTGATGCTATGGGGTGAGGAGTGGGCCAACTCTGTGGTGCATTTCTGGTGTGACAATGCAGCTGTTGTCCACATTGTCAACTCACAGACCTCTAAATCTCCCAGGGTCATGGATCTTGTGCACCAGTTTGTATTGCGCAGCCTGCGCCTCAATGTACTGTTCAGAGCCAGGCATGTCCCGGGGGTGAATAATGATATTGCTGACGCTTTGTCCCGCCTGCAGATCTCCTGGTTCCGTGCCTTGGCTCCGGATGCGGAGGAATTTCCCTCGCCACTACCGCAGGAGATATGGACCATTGGCAAGGAGAGGTGAACCGGGTGATAGGCATGTCACTGGCGCCACGCACGCGTAAGGCGTATCACCACGCGTTGGTTTCATTTCGGACCTTTTGTTCCCAATCTCGCCTGCCAGATACCTGGCCGATCCCAGTGGCCCACATCCTCCGTTTCATGGTTTACCTGCACGCCCAGGGCCTGGCACCCCGCACCATAGCATCTAGGCTATCAGCGCTGGCTTTTATGGCCAAGGTGGGAGGTCACGCGGACAGTACTGCTGATTTCCGTGTGAGACATGTTTTGGAGGGGTGGGTGCGGGAACGTGGGCGTTGCCTGGATGACCGTCACCCAATTTCCCCTGGGGTACTTACCCAACTGGCACGAGGCTGGCATGGCCTATGTTTCGATAGGTATGAGGCAGCCCTGTTTCGTGCGGCTACAACGGTGGCCTTTTTTGGAGCGCTCCGCATCAGCGAGCTTGTGATGCTGTCTAAGGCGGATGCAAGTCGTAGGGCACTGGAACTCGAAGATGTCTATGTTTGCAATGATTGGGCTCAGTTGAGGATACGCTCCTCTAAAACAGATCAGCATGGCGTAGGCAGTGGAGTAAGACTGCTACGATGTTCATTGGCAGACATCTGTCCGGTTGGTGCCCTACAGGAGTTCCTTGCACTGCGTGGCACGCACCATGGCCCGTTTTTCTGTCACCAAGATGGGTCTCCCCTCACTAAATTTCAGTTTTGGAAGGTGACCGGGAAGGCACTGGCTAGAGTCGGCCTCCCTGGGGCCCGTTACGGCACCCATTCATTTAGAATTGGTGCGGCCTCTACTGCGGCTGCTTATGGGTACTCCGGGGCTGACATACGCAGCATGGGGAGGTGGGGCTCACAGTGTTTCCTGTTTTATGTTCGCCCACTCCCACCGTGAGTACCTTCTGAGTCACCATGTATCTCTCCTTCCCTGTTTTTTCCCTTGACAGACCCTGGGTGTCGTATCACACTGGTGACAGTATGGCTGGTGGGCCATAGCTACGTGCACAGGGCAGCGCGTTACGCTGCGGCGACAGATTGGGGACCCCGACTGGGACTGGGTGCATACGCACATCTCACATGGTACGGTAAGCCCGGTATGTTGTGGCGGGAGCTTTTGCCATTCCTCTTTTCGTCGAGGAGTGCCGACCCGCCCGACATTCTGATCATACACCTTGGGGGTAATGACTTGGGTCAGGTCACTGGCTTATCGCTGAAGCATGCGATTTGCGCGGACCTCGCCTACTTACATTACGTATGGCCCGCCACAACCCTTGTTTGGTCAGATATGGTCCCACGGCACGCTTATCGGGAAGGCTTTGACCTTCAGGCCCTGGACCGCGCTCGGCGCATGGTGAACAGGGCGGTGGCCCGATTCCTTTCGACCAAGGGCTGGGGGCGGGTCAGTCATCATCCCGCCATTAGTTTGCAAAATTACGGGCTTTATTCAGGGGATGGGGTCCATCTGTCGCGAGGAGGTATGGACCTCCTGCTGGGTGATTGGCGAGCAGGCCTGTCGACCGAGCTGACGGTCTTGGGGGGGCGTCGAGCCTTTATTGAAGCCTCTCCGGGTGGCGGGTAGCACTGGTAAGGTAAACATTGATGACCCACAGGTATCCGGCAGGTTCGCAATTGACTGGACAACACTAGATAGGCATAAGTTGTTTAAACGTTGTCCGGTCAACGACGAACCAGGCGAGGGGGTGATGGTTACCACTAGACAGCTGGAATCACCCCCTGATTTTACGGATACACGTCAGAGGGTGGGGTCATTAGTTAGATATTGACTACGGTCAACAATTTGTTTGTTGTCAACAAACAAATTGATACAAATAGATACATTGTAACAATTGCCGTTGGCAATTTTGGGTGGTACCTTACCAGTGTTACTTCGGCCTGCTTGCCTTAAGAATTATGATTGGTCGTTTTACCAATAGAAATTTATAATTCGGACTAGGGCTTGAATCAATAAATGTGGCCCATGCCGTTATCCACTTTCATTTGTGTCTGAGTCCATCATTGGGGGGGTGCGCCTGCAATATCAGATTTGCAGTATAGAGATAAATTAATATATAAGAGTAAGAATTTGCAATTGGTACAGAAAGAGTATTGAATAAGCCTAATTAGTACAGTAATTGTAGGAGGGAGGGAAAGAAAGGGGGAGATAACTTTAGGATCAAAAATTTGCATAGAAAATTTTGAAGGAAAGGCAATGACATGTGTAATGGTACAATAACCATCAGTAGGAGGAAAGGAGAGAGAAAAACAGATGCATGTTATGAACAACAAAAGTTATTTAATGTCTTAAATATCAGCAAGAATCCGTCTTACTCTTATCTAATAGGATATAACAAAGGAAGAAAGATTGCGGAGGAAGAAAATTAAAATTGTCAAGGGATAAGGATATGAGTTATAATTGGTAGCAAATATAACAGATAAGAATTTTCTGTGTAAGGAAAGTTGTTTTGATAAGTAAACAAATTGAGATTTTGGTTATATTACAATCATGTAATATTGTTAAAGAAGGATTAGAAGAATGAAGGAAACTTAAAGAAGAGCTTTTAATTACGGGAGGTTAGCCCAGAACATAAAGTAACATGTAGAGTATGATGTTTTGGAAATTGTTTCCTTTTAAAACAAAAATAATAATAATAATAATCTTTATTTGCTGTGACCCTGGTTTCTATATTTGCTTTGCCCTAAGATGGAGGAAGTTTGGTTCTAGAAAGAGATTGATTGATTGAAATATGCTCTGTCAACGTGTGTTAAGATTAACTAGATAGATGAATAGCTAGATAGATTATAATTTATAAGGTGATATATGTTAAGGTTCGCAGAGTATATAGATAAATAGAAATACAAGAGTAAGAATCTGCAACTAGTTATAGAAAGAAAATTGAATAATTTTGATCATTATAGCGACTAGAGAAAAAAAGAAGGAAAAAAAGGTGGGATAATTTTGGGATCAAAATCTGAATAGAAATTATTTGAAGGAAAGGTAATAAAATGAGTAATGGTATAACAACCATTAGCAGGAGGGAAAGAGAAGCAGTTGCTTTGCTATGAACAATAAAATTCATTTAATGTCTTAAATAATAGCAAGAACCCGCTCTAGTTCCGGTCTCCCTCCCCTTCTTCGGCACTTCGGAGGCGGTCCTTCAATGGAAGGACAAGGGGAGTGAAGAAGACAGAAGATGGTGAAGGGCTGGGTGAGGGTGATCGGGAGGTGAAGGGTGGGTGAGGGTGAATGTATTCAATGTATATTTGTTCATTTGTTCTTTTTTATTGTATTGTACTGTACTGTAATGTTATAAATGTTTAAGTTTTGTAATTTTGTTTGAAAATCAATAAAAATATTTTTTAAAAAATAAATTGACACAGTCGCACAGGCATCCAGGTTACCCATGGATAAGGTCACCTGGATCTCCGCGACGATTTTGGCATTGATGGCCAAATGTAAAGTGTCCCTTCGTGAGCTACAGGTACTTCACGGCCATCTTAACTTTGCCTGCAGGGTGGTGACACCTGGCAGAGCATTTGCCCGGCGCCTGTGTGACGCCATGGCTGGCCTGTTAAAGCGACACCACAGGGTCCGACTGACCAGGGGCATACGGGTGGACCTTTTGGTCTGGCTTACATTCCTACGGGATTTTAACGGGGTATCTTTCTGGAGATTGGACCTTATGGTCTGCCATAGGTTTCAAGTACAGTCGGATGCCTCCGGCTCCCTGGGATATGGGATTTATTTTGAGGGGAGGTGGGCTTATGGCCGATGGCCTCAAGCATGGCTTGGCACGGATCGCCTCCGCGATCTTACCTTCCTCGAGTTCCTTCCCATCCTGGGAGCTTTGATGGTATGGGGCGAGGAGTGGGCCGACTCAGTGGTCCATTTTTGGTGTGACAATGCAGCAGTGGTGCACATTGTCAATGCTCAGACGTCCAAATCACCAAGGGTTATGGCATTGGTTCGTCAATTCGTGTTAAGGAGCCTACGCCTCAATGTGCTGTTTAAGGCCAGACATGTTCCAGGCATTAATAATGATATTGCTGATGCTTTATCCCGCCTGCAGATCCCCCGGTTCCGTGCCTTGGCTCCGGAAGCAGAGGAATTTCCCTCGCCACTCCCGGCCGAGATTTGGATGTTTGGCGAGGAGAGGTGAACCGCGCGATCGGCATGTCTTTGGCACCTCGCACGCGTAAGGCGTATCAACATGCTTTTGTACAATTTAGAACCTTTTGTCAGCAACTACAGTTGCCTGAAGTGTGGCCCATACCAGTCGAACAGGTTTTACAATTTATGGTCTATCTTCACAGTCAGGGTCTGGCTCCTCGTACTATAGCATCCAGGCTGTCGGCACTGGCATTTATGGCCAAAGTGAGGGGCTTTGCTGACTGCGTGAATGGTTTCCGCATACGTCATGTTTTGGAGGGGTGGACACGGGAACGTGGCTGCCGCCCGGACACTCATCACCCAATTTCCCCAGAGGTCCTGACCCACCTTGCACGAGGCAGGCATAACTTGTGTTATGATAGGTATGAGGTGGCTCTTTTTCATGCGGCTACCACGGTGGCCTTCTTTGGAGCACTCCGCATCAGCGAGTTGGTACCACTGTCTAAGGCGGATGTGACTCGTAGGGCACTGGAACTCGACGATGTCTATGTCACTAAGGAGTGGGCTCAGTTGAGGATACGGTCCTCAAAGGTTTATCAGCACGGCGTAGGCAGTGGAGTTAGACTGCTATGATGTTCTATTGAAGACATCTGTCCGGTTGGTGCCCTACATGAGTTTTTGGCAGTGCGTGGCACGCAACATGGCCCATTTTTCTGCCACCAGGATGGGTCTCCCCTGACTAAATTCCAATTTTGGAAGGTGACCGGTATGGCACTAACCAGTGTTTGCCTCCCCGGGGCTCGTTACGGCACCCATTCATTTAGGATAGGCGCTGCATCAACTGCGGCTGCGTTTGGGTACTCTGAGGCTGATATACGCCGGATGGGAAGATGGGGATCCATGCGTTTTGCATTGTACGTCCGCCCACTTCAGGTATGAGTACCAGTTAAGTCATTCTTCTCTTTTCTTCTTTTACAGACCCTGTGTGTACCCGCACACCGGTGGCAGTATGGCTGGTGGGCCAAAGTTTCGTGCACTGGGCAGCACAGTATGCTGCGGCGACAGAGTGGGGACCCCAGCTTGGACTACGTGCAACCGCACATATGCGTTGGTACGGTAAGCGTGGAATGAGATGGCGGGAACTGTTGCCATTCCTGTTTTCCATCAGGGATGCTGAACTGCCTGATGTCCTTGTACTGCACCTTGGTGGCAATGACCTTGCCCAGGTCACTGGCCTTTCCTTAAAATTCACGATCTGCAGTGACCTAGCCTATTTGCATTATGTTTGGCCATCCACACGGCTGCTATGGTCGGACATCGTGCTGCAACATAATTAAAGGGGAGGTATTGACCTCCATGCCCTTGACCGCGCTCGCCACTCGGTGAACAGGGCTGTTGCCCGGTTCCTGGCAGACAAGGGTTTGGGGACGGCCATCCGGCACCCCAGGATAAGTTTGCAAAATTATGGTCTCTATGCAGGGGATGGGGTCCACCTGTCGGCTAGAGGGATGAACCTCTTTCTGGAAGATTTGCAAGCAGGCCTGGTGACCGAGCTGACGGTCGGGGGGGCGGTGAGTCATCATAGACGCCTCCCCGTGTGGCGGGTAGCACTGGTAAGGTAAAGATTTATGACCCATAGGTATCCGGCAGGTTCACAATTGACTGGCCAACACTTAGACAGGTACAGGGGTAATAGCTTTGGCCGGTCAATGATGAACCAGGCAAGGGGTGATGGCAGGAGCTTAACAGCCTGCATCACCTTGAGATTTAACGGATACACGTCATAGGGTGGGGTCAGTAGATAGTTTATTGACTCTGGTCAACAATTTGTTTGTGTCAACAAACAAATTGATACAAATAGTTACATGTAGCCAATTGCCATTGGCATTTTGGGAGGAACCTTACCAGTGTTACTGCGGCCTGCTTGCCTTAAAGAATTACAATTGGATGAATACACCAATTGAAAGTTATAATTCGGACTAGGGCATTATTCAATAAAAGTGGTCCGATGCCTTTATCCATATACCGGTGTCTGAGTCTTTCTTTGGGAGGGTGCGCCTGCAATGAATGAATGGCTTTCAACATAAGTGATATATTTAACAAGGGTTTTTTACGCTGACACAACCCCCACTGTGTGTTTCCATGGCTGAATGGGGATTTGAACCAGGTTTCTTGAGTTCTAGTCCACCACTCTATCCTGTACCCAATGCTGGGAAGTTTACACAGGCATAATTTATGAAAAAGGATTTTGGTAATATTTTAAGCTTGATCTATATCTACAAAGTTCTTTATCCATTCCTATTCAGAACTGCATTTGGATGTTGCTCAAGGGACACTGAGTGATTGTGTCAATGCAGTAGTGCCAACAGCTATCATAAAAACATTCTAGTTCTAGGGTTCAAGTTTTCCTTGACAACACGTACAAAGCTGTCTTACAGTCTGATTTTCAACTGGTGAACTGACATAAGCTTTTTTTAATTGAATCAGACAATGCATTGAACTGTCACATTTCATTAGTAGTTTACTAAGAGTCGAGAAAGAAATGTGCCTGCAAAAAGGCTGCTTTAGAAAAAGATCTTTAAAGTTGTGATCCTATTTGCACTAATTCATTGGGATTTACTTCAAAGTAAACATATATGGGATTGATTCATAAGTACAGGAAAAATTTCATAAGTTAGGACAAGATCTTGTTGTTGGGAAACATACTTTTTTTTATCATGCAGAGAATGGGAACATTTGCAAAACAGATTTTGGGACTTTTTAAGTGTGCAAAAATTACTGTTGCCTTGTTGCTAAAAGCAGAGGGACTGTGCATTTTTTAAGCAGTCATACTGTTCTTTTGTGTTGTGTGTGCTGATAAGCTCATATATGTATTTGTCTGTGTTTGTGCCTTCTTAACCTCTTAAACAAAAAAAAACCCACTAGAGATATTTTGTGAAAATTGAATGAACTATTATGGGGGAAAGGTATTACACTGGAAATGAGATCTCTCACAGATTGTTGAGACACTCTGCTTAGCCACAAATATGAGAAGCTTATTCACACACTACACCAGTGGTTCCCAGCCTTGGGTCCCTAGATGTTCTTGGATTGAAACTCCCAGAAGCCTTCACCATTGGCTATGCTGGTCAACAGTTCTGGGAGCCATAGTGTAAGAACCTAGGAGGACCCAAGGTTGAGGACCAGTATATTACACACAGCAAAAAATACCTCACTCACCAACCAGCCAATTAATAATAATAATAATAATAATAATAATAATAATAATAATAATAATAATAATAATAATAATAATAATAATAATAATAATAATAATAATAATAATAAAAAAGCACCCAAAAATGAGTCTTCAATCCTTTTCCAAGTCTACAATTCTATGGCTGAAGTCTTGTGGCTTAATATAGGAGATCTCACTACAATAGGCCCAGTGAATTGGTGCGGATTTTGTAAGTCAATTCCTCTGTTAGCTCCATTGATTTATATTGGCCTAGTCTAGTTGTAACTAGTATAATAAGCAATAACTAAAGTATGCCCATTTGAATCAGTGGAATTGATGGAGGACTGGAATCACCAAATCAACTCTAGTGTAATGGGTTTACTCTTGTGTGACTATGTTAAGAAACAAGATTTCTGCTGGGGATTCTAAATCTCTGGGTATTTTCCTTTCACAGAGTAAATATCACAGGACAAAACCTAACTTTCTAAAACACAACATGTTAAAGGGTATATAACAGAGAACTGTTCCATGGTACCACCTTCGGATACTTCGTGGAATGACCAGTTCCACCACTTACTTAATCCAAATAATAGCATTATTTTCTTTGGAGGGATTCTAAATGTTCTTGTATTTTCCTAGTTGCATATCATGAGGAATGACATGAAATATAGAATACTCCAACTTGCTCTGCATGAAAAGACCCATGGGAAAAGAGGCCCTGGAGATAGACAGACTTCATGGCTGGAGAACCTGGGAGACTGGTATGAAATGTTCTGAGGAGTTAAGAACAGGAATACTATCGCCAGGATAATAGCCAATATCTGGAATGGATAGAGCACCTGAAGAAGCAGCAAATATCTTAAGTAATAGTGTTTTGCTTTACTTCATCAGTTAGCAATGCCATTTTGAAATGGAAATTGAATTCTAACTTAATTTAAATCAAAAATTGTTTGGATGTTGAGGGCTATGTGGTTCCTTAAGACATTTTTTTCTTGAAGTTCCAGTTAGGAATATATAATCAGTTTTGTAAATAAAATCTTCTATTGCATTGGGTACAAATGTGTCATATAAAAATTACTTGTAAATTCATTGTGTTCATATTCTTCCGGCTCTGTTACCTGATACTAATCCCATGGCCTCAAAAACCTCTCTGTTGTTCTTTTTTTAACTTAGTACATGAGAAGAATATAAAACAAAAACCATCGCTTGTAAACATTACTCTGTTTGGAAAGACAACTAAATCCACTTATCACTCTGTAACTCTCTTAGAACCACAAATTAGGCCTGGCATTTATACAGGGCAATAATACAAAGCTAAATGTTCTAATCAGTGAGTAGCCCTTTTGAGAGATGTAGATCTGTGTGTGTTTGTGTGCTTTGCTTGAAATAATGTGAAAGGATCTGCTTTCCTTAATTCTGGATACTTCTGCTCTAAAACCCACATTACCAGCAGCATGCGGAGAGTTTTTAAACTGCAGGTTCTGTGGGAGAATAAGAGCTGTGATTTCTAACTATTTTTAATTGCACGATAGTCCTTAGTTTCATAATTGTTATGAATCCTGAGGGCCAGCAGGGTTTCTCAACCTTGGTTCTCCAGGTGTTCTTGGACTTCAAGTCCCAGAAGCCCAAGTCAATATACCTGCTGATCCAGTCTTCTGGAAATTGGAGTCCAAGAATATCTGAGAAACCCTGAAAGGATTACACTATAAGTAAGGAATAGAACTACAGAGAGTGTAGTGAATCTGAGAGGAAAAAACACAACAACCCTTTTAAAACAAACAAAAAAATCTTCCCTAAATTTTATTGCTTCCTTGGATGGGGTCATTTTGACTATTCCACATAAAGTTTTCTTCTATAGTAAAATACTATATAGCAGATATAATATTCTTCCTTGTGGCCCTATATCTCATAAAAAGGTATTTTGCTTATCAGGAAGTTCCAGAGCTTCACAGATTCTAGTGGAAGCTTAACTTTGAAGAGTAACTCTGAATAAATGTTTGCTCGCATATGGTCTTTCTCAGTAATGGGATTTCCACAGATGTCGAAGATTTCACCAAGTGGAAACAGACATTTTGTTTGTCTGTAACAAAGATGGAATATATAGCAGCATTTGCAAAATCACCAGCACCATCATCGTCTAGAAAAGAGAATGGTATCAACATGTGGATCCAGGAGACAGGGACCTCATTAATTTTATTTGACTGTTGCATTGGTCCTTGTGGTGATTCCAGTATGAATAGAGTTTATATGTGATTTATAATGCTGATATGTTGATATTTGCAAATTGGGACTGCATGCATGGGAAAAATGCAAGAATGAATGGCAGATGGGTGTTGGAATGTTCATTTATGATGTTAAACGCTGATTGGTTGGTGAGGATGTGTGGGAGATGAAGTATGTGTGGAGTGACCATTGTTTGAGCAGTTGGTGTAGGAATCTGTAGAGATGCAGTTGGGTTTCTATGCTTTTCAGAGTGGTCTGTTTAGTATCAGGCCCATGGTGGGGAGAGAATTTACCAGGACTGACGGCGCATGCTGTTGCTCAAAGCCCACACCTTAAAGGGAAACACTACCTCTGCATTTTCCACTTTGCTTCCTCTCGCCAGTCTCCACTCTGCTACATGGAAGAAAGTCCAAAGCACTTTGGGCAGCTTTGGCAGCTTCTCCCAAAGCTGCCTAAAGATCTTTGGACTTTCTCCCATGGAGCAGAGCGGAGACTGGCGAGAGGAAGTGAAGTGCAAAATGCCAAGGTGGTGTTTCCCTTTAAGGTATGGGCTTTGAGTAGCAGCGTGCACCCGTCCATCCCGGTAAATTCTCCCCCTCCCCCAGACTGTTTAGTATGGTGTGTGTGGTTTGAGATTGGGGGTTGTCAATAAGCAAGGATAGGTTTGCCAACAAGGATTTGGGAGAGTGGAATATTCTTGTCAAGGGTGGGTGAAGATAATCTATTATGTGTATGAAAGATTTCAGTTGTTTTCTCTTCTGGGTCTATCTTGTAGTAAGTTTTTGTTGTTCAGTTGCACAGTCAATTCCGACCCTTTGCGACCCTATGGACCATTGCCTGCCAGGCACCTCTGTCTTCCACCATCCTCCTCAGCCCACCCAGCTTTGTGCCCATTGCATCTACAATACCATCTAGCCATCTCATTTTTGGCTGCCCCCTTCTTCTTTTGTCCTCTACCTTTCCCAGCATCAAGGCTTTCTCAAGTGAATCCTCTCTTCTCATTTGATGTCCAAAGTACTTTAGCTTCATCTTTATTATTCAGCCTTCTAATGAGCAGTCAGGGTTGATTTCCTCTCTATTTTGTCTCATCTTTTGCTTCCTCAGCCATAGATTAATACCCTCTATTCCAAGGCTGAGAAAGGTCTCACCAATATTTTTCATGGTTGAAAGACATTTTAAAAATAACAGAATGAGAATGGTGTTGAGAAATTATCACATCCATAGTCCTGACTTCCATAGAGAATTTCTATGGATAGCAGAGAATTGCCAGATTGCTACCACACACTGAATTATGTTTTCAAATAAGTAGCCAAGTACCTGCTGAGCCTAATATAAAATATGATTTTTTGAGGGGGGAGAAATACCAAATGGTCTGAACTGCTGATTTTCATCACAGAGAAACAAGGGAACATAGGGCACAATCCTAACTAGCTAGGCTGACTTTAGGCTTACTGAGCAGACTTAGGCTGGCTGAAGATATGTTGTATTCAAATTCCTCCCAGCTGGCCTAAGGGGACAATAGTAGAAGGGAGAAAAATTGAAAACCAGAAGGCTTGCGCAATCACCATGAAAAGTGAGTTGATATCTACCAATCAGCAGCTAGCAGCCAGTACAAGGAGTTGGCCAGCTGGCTCAAAGACCATATTCCCTAGCCAAGGAAGGTTAGGGAATATGGTAAATTATTCTTAACTTGGAGTTAGGATTGTGCCCATAGACATCAATTTTAGGAAGGAACTGGACAGTTGCCAAATGTAGAGCAAACATGTAGCCTGCATGGTTTTACTAGGAATAATTGTCTACATTTTTCTGTTATACTTTTGATTTTCTCTCTTGCTGTTTGAATAGCAGAAAAACATGCCCATTTCAAATTATTATTCCTGCAAAATGGTTATTTAAAATATTGATTCCAGTATCAGAAACATTTGGGTTGTGGCTTCTCTTAGTTGTTAAACACTCTCTCTTGTATTCTTATGAGTCTACCTTTTTGCTTCTCTTTGTGTTTTAGTAGAATTCACAGAAACAAGAATTCTTCAAGGAGCCAAATGGCCTTAGAGAGAATGTGTTTTGGAAAGTCTCCCAGGGGATGTACAGCTACATAGAATCATTTAGCAGTATGCCTCATTGATTTTCATGGTACTTATCTCCAACTATGTGTAAGATTACATCTAAAATCAAGTCCTTTCCAATCAAGTCATGACCATCTTCCTGAGATGAAAATAGGAGTATATGGACACTCAAGTTCCTCATGCTGCTGCATGCTGGTCCTGAAAGGATCAAGTCTGTTCTAGTTTCCATCTAAACATACACAGAAGCTCCACAATTTTGCAAATATCCAGTGGCCAATGTTCACAAAAGTTTGAAGGTGCTTCCATGATACCTGTGTCAACCACCATCACATCACATCACCATGGGGAAAGTAAAGCAGCAGTTTCTTCCAGGACTGTTGTCCCCACCCCACCCACCCACATCATGGACTGGAACTACAAGCTCAAGAAAATCCTAAAAGAACTGGTGTTAAATTGAGCATTTCAGTTGAACAATTATGGACGTAACACATCTACACCAAAACATACGCCAATAAATGCTTTGCTTCTCAAAGGAAAATGACACTAATTTACATAAATACATTTTGCAAAAATTGCAGAAACCTCAATGCAAAGAAAGGCTTGTTTTGTGTTGAAGCTGAAACAACTCCTGGACTCTTGCAAAGCATCTTATCTCATCAGGAATTAGTAATTTTTAATAATTCTTCACATTCTTTTGTCTAACCAAAAGCAAGAAAACTATAAGGTCATGTGGGTTGATAGCTCTGGTCCTCCAGGTGCTTTTGAACTGAAACTTCCATAATCCTTTATCACTAATTAATGCTGTTTAGATTTGTTTGGAATTATAGACCAAAAGCATCTGGAGGAACATAATTATCCTCATCTATCCTAAAGAAAAATGGGAACCCATGTTGTACTGAGCCAAACCCCTGTTCGTTTTTTGGATCAGCGTGAATGGAAGTGGCTGCCAATGGTTTTAGATTGGAGTTTTTCCAAGACTGGAGATTTCACAGATTGAGCAGGGGATTGGGGATATTTATGGGGCCATTAAACTATGGTAAATACAGAAGTAAATTATCCTAAACCAACTGGGGTGCCAATATCAATGTTCTAGCTCTTTGGGATGGGTGTGATAAACAGACCCTATCAGCCCAATGTAGTTCTTACTTGCCAACAATGATAGAAGGGTAAACAGGCTCTCTGACATGCTGCTCTAGAAAAGATTAATTGTTAATAATCCCCTTTTGGTGATTCCTCCTCGCTTGCACATGCCACTGGTAATCAAAGAATAAATGCAGTAGTTAGAATTTGAGAAGATAAATGGATGGAGAGATCATATTCTTCCCAAACATATATTTCCATTTTGTATTTGGTTCCCATGCTGGTTTATTTACGATCAGCAAGCTCACCATGATTCTCTGAAATAGTGGAAACAAACTATGTCATAAATATTAACTAAATACATTAAGCTTGTACAAATATATAAAATTTATGAAAGCACTTCTGATGCTTCCGAAATGTATACAATGGAAAAATCTGGTCTTGGCTTGACAGGTGAATTAGCTTTCTGGGGATTGACAAAGTAACCCGATTTCTTTAAGTATTATATGGATCAATGGCACAGTACAAAAAGGCAAGGCAAAGAAATTATCATGCCACTCAGTTTTTCCAGGGGTCACACAAACAGAAGACTCAGGTGTGGATCAACTTCACAACATATCTATCTATCCTGTCTCCTGATCAGAAATGCAACACATCCTTTTTTAAAAAATAAAAAGTTTTCACCTCCTTTATTTTTCCTGAGGGTTACCAAGTCAAATGCATCAAGGTCAAGGCATGGAGCATCAGTTCTGACTGTACACAGCAGGCTGAAGAGAAGCCGCCAAGCAGTGCTCCTACCAATGTGGATAAGAGGCAAAGAATGTCATCAGATAAGGTATTTACACCCTTCCAAGAATCTAATATAAATGGAAAACTGGTGAGCAAGAAGCAGCATATGCCAGAGGTCATCCAAGGAGTCCAGTGTAATTCCAGTGCCCAACTATGCTGACATTTGTCAGATGTCCTTTTCCTACAAAAGAAAATCAATATGACATCAGAAGGAATACTTTCTAGCTTATATTTGCCCTGTTTCACCAAAAATTGCTTACTAATATTAGAAAAATGACTTGGCTGTTCCTGTATTTATAAGACAGTCTGTAGCATGGGAAATAAACATGATCTTAATGTCTGTACACCAGGGTATTCTTAATGGCTCAGCCAGTGGAAAAGCAACCAAACATATTCAAGAAATAAATGCAATAACCTTTTGTTACATGTATCTAGCCCTCTCCTTGGCGTTCTGAATTAAAAGGGACTATGCGTCAGAGCAGGTCAGCGAGATTGTGCTTCTAGACAATTATGCTTCTAGTGCTGTAGGTCTGTTCAAACATTGTTTCATATTCGCTTTGTAAGGAAGATAGCTGTTGGGAATCTATGTCAAAAGCTAACTTAAGTGCAAATAAAATATTGGTAAGGAAATTATGACTCTGATGTCTGCAGATGACAGCTGTGTGACTAAAACTAAGGGGCTGCTGGAAGAAGAGGAGTGAGAAGAATTGGAATTAGGCCTGGGGGTATTAATCTATGGCCCAGGAAACAATAGATGAGACAAAATAGAGAGGAAGCATTCCAGGAAACTCCGGTTGGAGGAAAAATGCCCTGTCAAAGTTGATTACAAGGCTTCAGACTTGTCCATGAGCAGCACACAAACCTTTGCAGGCGCACCCCCCAAAGAAAGACTCAGACACCGGTATATGGATAATGAAAGCGCGGCGCCAAAATGGCCACCGCGCTCTTTGCGCCCCCCCCCCACCCGGACTCAGACATCCAGGTGAGTTAGGGGGCATGGCCATCCCTCTATAAAAGGGGTGGCCACGAGGCAGCCGAGCTGCCATTTTAAAATAACGACGGAGAGGAGAAGTTTTCTCCGTCGCTGTTTGCTGTCCAGTCTTCGGCTATTTAGCCCTTGAGCCTCCCTGATCGGAAGGGAGGATCGCACAGAGCCTTTTCACTCTGGTGGCTCTGTGCTTTTGGCACTGATTTTGATTCCTGGAAAGGGATCCTGCTCTTCTCGACGGAATGCCTCCCAAGCGAAAGGCCCCGGCACTGAAGCCGTGGCCAAGAGGGAGGACTTTGGCGGGCCCTGCGCAGGGCGGGGGACAGCCCTCAGGTCGGAGGACCAGGGCTGCGCCCCTGCAGCAGGGCACGACACTGGTTTTACCCACCGATACCAGTGGAGAGGGGCAGGCTGGAGTATGGCCCTCGGCTCCCCAGCCTCAGGCCAGCCCTTCGGGGGCTCCGGGCCTCGGCCCGCAGTTGCCGGCCATGGGCCGGGACAATGGGGGAGGGTCTGGTGCTGGCACACAGCATGGTTTACCTCCGGCCCCTCATGGGCCGGAGTTTGGGCATGGCCCTATTGTGGCCTGGGCTCTCAAACTGGGGATCCTGGTCTAATGCCTAGCGGGCCGTCCGGCCCACCTGGCCCACTTTATACTGGGGGTTCCGTGGCAGTGGATGCCTTGTTAGCACGTTTAGCGGTGCTGGAGGCATCCTAGGGGATTACACACAACCCCATGGGAGGGGGCCCTTCCCTATATACTGGGGGCCCTTCGTGCCCGCCGGCTACCTCGACGGCCGCCACACTTCAACAGGTGGCCAGCCGGCTCGAGCTGCTTGAGACACTTCGGCCTGTGCCTGCCGCTGTCTCGCAGCTCCCTGTTCGTCCTGAGCTACAGCCGGGGAGTGGTCAGATGTGGCCCCAGAGCTCGATTCCTGGTCACGAGCTCCGCCGCCCGCCGCGGGCCGGAACCCCCAGTGGGGGCAGCTCACGGGGGTGCACCTAGTGAGTATGGTTCAAGTTAATGCACCCACATCACAGTCCACTTGCAGCGGCGGGGTTCAGTGGCCATGGCCTCGCCAATTTGAGACGAGTGGGCATCAGTTGCCAGCCTATCCCAGTGCCCCTTGATTGCATACTGGCACGACATTGGGGGTGGGGGTTTCCGCCCCCGGGGCAGTGCCGGGCATCGCAGGGGCTGTCCAGGTCCCGTTGCGTATGCCCCGTGTACCTCATGTGCCGGTGACGGCCTTGCCGACGGCTGATTACTCATTGTCCCTTGGTGATTAGTTGTCCCAGGTCACGAGGAAAAAGATTTGGCGGGGGGAGTACGTGGATATATTCTCCCTATGAACCGAGAGCCCACTAAGGAGGGGAGAGACGGACAGGATGACAGAGACATAGAGCTGTCCCGCTGGAGTAAGCCACCACGCAGGGGGGTGTCCGCCCCCGGGACAGTGCCGTGCATCGCAGGGGCGGTCCGGGTCCTCCTGCATATGCCCTTTATACAGAATGTGCCGTCGATGGATGATTATTTGCCGCAGGTCATGAGGGGTAAGGGCTGGAGGGGGACATGTGGATATTCTCCCTATTGAACTGTGAGCCCACTGAGGAGGAGAGAGAGGGACAGGACGACTGAGACAAAGAGCTGTCCCATCGTCGTGAGCCACCGCGCATCTTGGGCCAACTGGTTGGTGGCATACCTTGTTTATATGGTGGTATGCTGCAGGGCTCGGCCTGATTGGGACATCCTGATGGTTCCATCCATCGCTAAGATTTATAGGGCGATGGTTGACTGGATGGGCCCATAGCAGTTGGCTTACGGTGAGGAATGCGGATGAGGGTGGCTCTATACCCTGAGAGGAGGTGGGATGAGCACTGTCAGCAGTTGTGCTCGTGTACATCACTCCCACGTGACTGGTGACTGGTGATAGGTACCATGGTGGTCATGCTGAGCAGCGGGCTGCTCAGACACAGGCTCCACGCTTACTGGTCGGGCAGGGGGTTCCAGCCCGCCTGCTGTGTTCGACCTGCTCAGCTGGCGATGTGTATGCTAAGCGCCAGTGTCGTTACCGACTTCGTGACACCTTTTGCGCTGGCCCTTACGCCGCCTCCGCGTGCATGCGGGTTGGTTGGTTACGGGGCAGAGGTAGGGGTGCACAGGGGCGATCAGAGCTCCGTCTAAAGAACTAGCCTTGACAAAGCTCCCCCCCTCCCCAATTGGTGTACTCAGGCGGGAGAGATGGCAATCAGCTCATCCAAGAGGGGATGGGGCGGGGTACCTGCTGGAAGGTTTTCCATGGGGCTTTTTGTATTCCATTCAGGGGTGTTAGGGGTCCCAGGATGCTACTAATCTGGTTCCCTTGAAGGGTAACGAAGAGGGGGCTCCACTGTGCACAGCTGAGGGAGTTGAGGCTACGAGAGTAGCGGGGCCCATCTTGGAACCACCTTTCCTAAGTCGAATGTCTCCCCTATGAGGCTCGTACCGAGCTAGGACTGGGGTGAATGTCATTTAATCCTCCATTTAGCTTACCCTGTGGGTTATCCATTCAGGGATGCCATTCCTGATGACCTCGCTCAGTCAGGTACTCGTAGTTGGTTCGGCCCCTATGGGTGGCACGCTCACCCAGTCCTGGTGCTGTTCGGGCACAGTGCGATATGCACTCGGATTTCAGATTATTGCCAGTGCACCCTATGGATGTGCAGCTATTGGGTTTTTAGGTCCCGAGGGGAATTTTACTTAGATAAGGCCAACCCCTTCTGACTGAGTTAATACATGTTCAGCACTTGAACGATTCGGGATTTTCATTCAGTGGGCCTTTCCTCACAGGTAGGGGTCTCGGTCTCTCGCCCATTACCTCATCGACTTTTGGTTCGGGGGTGAATGGGGCTTGGACACGTGCACGCGTCTCCTCATTACATTTCAGACACTCAGGTGGGAACTGGGTGTCCCCTTGGTGCCTGAATAGACCGAGGGCCCAGCTACTAAGATCACATTTCTCAATCGACTCTGTCGCGCGGGCATCCGGGTTAACCATGAATAAGGTGGCTTGGATCTCCGAGGCGATTTTGGCATTGATTGCCAAACATAAAGTGTCCCCTTGTGAGCTGCAGTTACTTCATGGCCACCTTACTTTTGCCTGCAGGGTGGTTCCGTCCGGCAGAGCATTGGCCAGGCACCTGTGTGACGCCATGGCTGGCCAGTTACAACGTCGACACAGGGTCTGGCTGATCAGGGGCATACGGGTGGACCCTCTGGTCTGGCTCAAATTACTCCTGGGTTTTAACGGGGTCTCTTCCTGGAGATCAGACCTGATGGTCTGCACTAGATTTCAAGTGCGGTCGGATACCTCCGGCTCCCTGACTTATGGGGGTTTACTCTGGGGGTGGGTGCACGGATCGCCTCCGCGATCTTATCTTCCTTGCGTTTCTCCCCATTTTGGGGAGCACTGATGCTATGGGGCGATGAGTGGGCCTACTCAGTGGTCCAATTTAGGTGTGACAATGCGGCAGTGGTGCATATTGTCAACACCCAGACATGCAAATCCCCCAGGGTTATGACATTAGTTTGTCTATTCCTTTTGAGAAGCCTACGCCTAAATGTGCTGTTCTGAGCCAGACATGTTCCAGGTATTAATAACGACATTGCTGCTGCTTTCTCCCGCCCGCAGATCCCCCGGTTCCGGGACTTACTTCAGAAGCAGAGGAGTTCCACTCGCCACTCCTGGCCGGTTTCGGACTTTTGGCGAGGAGAGGCGAACCGGGCATGTCATTGGCACCTCGCACACGTAAGGCGTATCACCATGCGTTCATGCGTCGTGTTTGGGAGGGGCGGGCATGGGAACGTGTCCGCCGCCCGTACACGCGTCACCCTAGTTCCCACCTTGCACGAGGCTGGCATTACTTATGTTCAGATAGGTGTGAGGTGGCTCTTGGTCACGCAGCTACCACGGTAGCCTTTTTGGAGCGCTCCGCATCAGTGTGTGGGTGCCAGAGTTGGTACCACCTGTGTAAGGCGGATGTGTCTCGTAGGGCACTGGAACTCGACGATGTCTCTGTCACACATGAGTGGGCTCAAGTGGGGATACGGTCCTCACAGGTTGTTCAGCACGGCGTAGGCAGCGGAGTTAGACTGCTGGGAAGTTTTATTGGAGACATCTGTCCGGTTGGTGCCCTACATGAATTTTCGACAGTGCCTGCTGTGCGCCCCAGCCTGTTTTTCTGCCACCAGGATAGGTCTACCCTTGCCCGGAGTAATGTTACGGAGGGTGACCGGTGCCGCGCTTCGCGGTGTGGGGGCCCGTTTTGGCACCCATTTATTTAGGATAGGCGTCGCGTTGATCGCGGCTACGTTTGGAGTACTCGGAGGCCGACATGCGTGTACGCGCAATTTCTTCTATGTACGGGCCCTCACTGTACGAGTACCTAGTTATGACCTTAACCTCTTCTCCTCTTTTACAGATCATGTGTGTGTCTCTACACACCGGTGGCTGTGGGGCTGGTGGGCCGCAGCTATGTACACTGGGCAGCAGTATATGCTGCGGCAACAGAGAGTGGACCCCGACTTGGGCTGTGTGCATCCGCACTTATGCGATGTTATGGTATGCGCGGCACAAGGGGGTGGGAACTGTTGCCATTCCTGATGTCCGTCGGAGATGCTGGATGTTCTTAATAGGCACCTCGGCGGCAACGATCTTATATGGATCACTGCTGTTACTAAACTGTCGAGGGGCTGTGACCTGGCGTTTTATATCACGTATGGCTTACACACGGTCGCTATGGTCTAACATCGTGCCGAGACACCAATTTAGGGGAGGCGTGGATCTCCATGGTTCGGACTGTTCTGGCAGTCAGTGGACAGGCCTGTTGCTCAGTCCCTTGCTGAGCATGGCTGGGAGACAGCCATTGGACACCTGAGGATAGGCTTACAAAAATTTTGCCGGTAGGCAGGGGAAAGGGTCCACCTGTTGGCTGGAGGTATGTACCTCGTTCTGGGTGTGGTGCAAGCAGGCCTGGCGACCGAGCTGACGGTCTTGGGGGGGGGGGGGGCGGTGAGTCATCATGGATGCCTCCCCGTGTGGCGGGTAGCACTGGTAAGGTAAATATTTATGACCCATAGGTATCCGGCAGGTTCGCAATTGACTGGCCAACACTTAGACAGGTACAGGTGTAATAACATTGACCGGTCAACGACGAACCAGGCAAGGGGTGATGGCAGGAGCTTTTCAGCATGCATCACCCCGTGATTTGACGGATACACGTCAGAGGGTGGGGTCAGTAGATAGTTTATTGACTACGGTCAACAATTTGTTTGTGTCAACAAACAAATTGATACAAATGGATACATTGTAGCCAATTGCCATTGGCAATTTTGGGAGGAACCTTACCAGATGATAGACATCATCGAGTTCCAGTGCCCTACGAGACACATCCGCCTTACACAGATGGTACCAACTCTGGCACCCACTCACTGATGCGGAGCGCTCCAAAAAGGCTACCGTGGTAGCTGCGTGACCAAGAGCCACTTCACATGTATCCGAACATAAGTCATGCCAGCCTCGTGCAAGGTGGGTCAGAAACTCTGACGAACTGGGGTGACGCATGTCCGGGCGGCGGACACATTCATGTGTCCACCCCTCCAAAACACGACGCATGCGGAAGTAACTCACGCAGTCATTGAACCCCCCCCACGTTGGCCATAAATGCCAGTGCTGAAAGCCTGAAGGCTATAGTATGGGGGGCCAAACCCTGACTGTGAAGATAAACATGCATTGTAAAACCTGGTCCACAGATATTGACCACACTTGAGGTAACTCGCAAGAAGTCCTAAATCGCATGAAAGCATGTTGATACGCCTTACGCGTGTGAGGTGCCAATGACATGCCCGGTTCACCTCTCCTCGCCAAACGTCCAAATGTCGGCCGGTAGTGGTGAGTGGAATTCCTCTGCTTCCTGAGCAAGGCACGGAACCGGGGGATCTGCAGGCGGGATAAAGCATCAGCGATATCATTATTAATACCTGGAACATGTCTGGCCCTGAACAGCACATTTAGGCGTAGGCTTCTCAAAGACTTGACAAACCAATGCCATGACCCTGGGGGATTTGCACATCTGGGTGTTGACAATGTGCACCACTGCCGCATTGTCACACCAAAAATGGACCACTGAGTTGGCCCACTCGTTGCCCCATAGCATCAGTGCCCCCCAATTTGGGAAGAAACTCAAGGAAGGTAAGATCACGGAGGCGATCCATGCCCAGCCATGCATGAAACCCTCAGTCGTAAGTCCCCCTACCTTCAGAGTAAACCCCATAATCTAGGGAGTTGGAGGCATCCGACCGTACTTGAAATCTAGGGCAGACCATAAGGTCTGATCTCCAGGAAGAGACCCCGTTAAATCCCTGGAGGAATTTGAGCCAGACCGCAAGGTCCGCCCGTATGCTCCTGATCAGCCAGACCCTGTGGTGACGTTTAACAGGCCAGCCATGGCGTCACACAGGCGCCTGGCCAATGCTCTGCCAGGTGTAACCACCCTGCAGGCAAAGTATGGTGGCCATGAAGTAGCTGCAGCTCACAAGGGGACACTTTATGTTTGGCAATCAATGCCAAAATCGCCGCAGAGATCAGAGCCACCTTATCCATGGGTAACCCGGATGCCTGTGTGACAGAGTCAATTCCAATGCCTATAAATGTGAGCTTAATAGCTGGGCCCTTGGTCTATTCAGGTGCTAAGGGGACACCCAGTTCCCACATGAGTGTCTGAAATGTAGTGAGGAGACACGTGTACGTGTCCAAGCCCCGTTCACCCCCGAACCACAAGTCATCGAGGTAATGGGCTAGAGACCGGGACCCCGACCTGCGAGCAAAGGCCCACTGAATGAAAGTACCGAATCGTTTGAATGCCGAACATGGAATAGAGCAGCCAAAAGGCATGGCCTTATCTAAGTGAAATTCCCCTTGGAACCTGAAACCCAATAGCTCAAAATCCCCTGGGTGCACAGGCAATAAACGGAAAGCCGAGTACATATCAGACTGTGCCAGGAAAGCACCGGGACCGCATGAGCGTACCACCCTTAGGGGCTGAACAAACGATGTTTACCTGACTGAAAAAGGTCATCGGGAATGGCATCCCTGACCGAAGAACCCACAGGGTAAGCTAAATGGAGGATTAAATGACATTCACCCTGGTTCTACCTCGGTACTAGCCCCATAGGGGAGACCTTCAAATTAGGAAAGGTGGTTCCAAGAAGGAGCCCGCTACTCTCATAGGCTCGACCCCCTTAGCTGTGCTCAGTGGAGCAACCTGTTCGTTACCTTTCAAGGGAACTAGATTAGTAGCATCTTGGGGCCCCTAACACCCCCGAATGGAATACAAAAGCCCCATAGGAAACCCTCCAGCAGGTACCCCGCATCATCCCTTCTTGGATAAGCTGAGTGCCATCGCTCCAGCATGAGTACACTAATTGGGAAGGGGGGGCTTTGACATGGCCAGTTCTGTCAGACGGAGCTCTGATCGCCCCCTGTGCACCCCTACCTCTGCCCCGTAACCCACCAACCCGCGGGCATGCGTAGGCGGCGTAGGGGCCAGCACAAAAGGGGACAACCAAGTCGGTAACGACACTGGCGCTTATTACACACGTCGCTAGCTGAGCAGGTCCAACACAGCAGGCGGGCTGGAACCCCCTGCCCCACCAGTTAGCATGGAGCCTGTGTCTGAGCAGCCCGCTGCACAGCATGACCACAATGGTACCTATCACCATGCGCCAGTCACGTGGGAGTCATGTACAAGAGCAACAATTGCTGACAGGGCTCATCCCACCTCATCTCAGGATGTAGGGCCACCCTCATCCAAATTCCTCATCGTAAGCCAACTGCGATGGGCCCATAAATCAACCATCGCCCTGTAAATATTATCAAGGGATTGAACATCGGGATGGCCCAATCAGGCCGGGCCCTGAGGCATACCACCATATATATAAGGTATGCCAGCAACCAGTTGGCCCAGGTGCGCGGTGGCTTACGACGACAGGACAGCTCTTTGTCTCTGTCGTTCTGTCCCTCTCTCTCTTCCTCAGTGGGCTCACAGTTCAATAGGGAGAATATCCACGTACTCCCCTCCAGATCTTATCCCTCGTGACCTGTGACAAATGATCACCCAGGGGCAAGGAATAACCAGCCATCGGCAAAGCCATCGACGGCACATTCTGTATAAAGGGCATACACAGCAGGACCTGGACAGCCCCCGCGATTCTCGGCACTGCCCCAGGGGCGGACACCCCCGCCCATAATGAGGGACCATTTAGAAACCATGGGATACTGGGATAGGATGGTAACTGATGCCCGCTCGCATCAACTTGACGAGGCCAGGGCCACTGAACCCCACCACTGTAAGTGGGCTGTGGTGTTGGTGCACTTAAATTGAACCTGATACTCACTAGGTGCACCCCGTGAGCCGCCCCCCCCCCACTGGGGGTTCCGGCCCATGGCGGGTGTCGGAGCTCGTGACTGGAATCGAGCTCTGGGATCACCCCCGACTGCTCCCAGCCTGGACATCAGGTAGAACGGGGAGCTGCGAGACACCAGCTGGGCCGGCCGGACCGTCTCACGCAGCTCGACCCGGTTGGCCGCCTGCTGAAGCATAGCGGCTGGCAAGGTAGCCGGGATCGACGAAGGGGTCCCTGTTGAAGAAAGAGAAGCGCCCCCCTCCACAGGAGGCTGTTCAATGCCCAAGGGTGCTTCCAGCACTGCTAAACGTGCTAACAGAGCATCCACTGCCACAGAGCCCCCAGCATAAGGCGGGCGGGTGGGCCGGACGGCCCACTAGGCAGTTGGAAAGGTAACCCAGGGCCATAATAGGGCCATGCCCAAAACTCCGGCCCATGAGGGGCCGGAGGAGGAACAGGTTGTGCGCCTGCCCCAGGCCCTCCCCCGCTGCCCTGAGCCATGGCCAGTAAAGGCGGGCCGAGGGCCAAAGCCCCTGAGGGGCCGGCCTGTGGCTGGCCAAGCTGCCAAGTGCCAGCCTGAATCACCCCACCGGTATCGGTGGGCAAGGCTGGCATAGTGCCCTGCAGCGGGGGCACAGCCCTGGTCCTCCGACCCGTTGGCTGTCCCCCGTCCTGCGCAGGGCCAGGAAAAGTCCTCCCATTTGGCCATGGCTTCATCGCCGGTGCCTTCCGTTTGGGAGGCAGTCTTCAAAGAAAAAGTAGGATCCCTTTGAGGGATCAAAACCTAGTGCCAAAGCACGCAGCAGCCAAGTGAACCAAGGCTTTGCATGCTCGAATCCTCCTTTCCCAGCCGGGAAAAGCTCAAGGGCTAAACAGCCGAAGACTGGAAAGCAAACAGCGATGGAGAAAACTTCTCCTCTCCGTCGCTATTTCTAAAACGGCAGCTCGTCTGCCTCGTGGCCACCCCTTTTATAGAGGGGTGGCCATGCCCCCTAACTCACCCGGATGTCTGAGTCCGGGTGGGGGGGGCCCGCAAAGAGCGCGGCAGCCATTTTGGCACCGCGCTTTCATTCTCTTTGTTCAGAGTCAACCCAAGTCAGCACTCCGGCTGTTCAGGACTTTGGGGAATAGAAGTTCAAGAACCGGAGTGCCAAGGTTGGCCATCACTGAACTAGTCTAATCTAATCAATAAATTCCCAAACCAAAAATGTTAGATTAGAACAAAAGTTACACTTTGTCTGCTCCTGTCCTGCCTCTCCCTTAGTTGTAGCAAATCTTAATTTCAAGTCTTGTCTTGGAGAATATCCTAGTTTAGTACCATACAAAGGGATATTGTATATCTTCTAAACACATACATTGTCCTTAATCACCATGTCATCCATAAGGAAGCAGTTTTAAAAGTGAAGGAACATCTTTCCCTTTAATCTCCCCAAAATATGAGTACAAGTATTGCTACAGGTATTATCTATGCATATTCTATACTGTACTAGGAAAAGGAGGACATTTGAAGTGGGGGAGGATAATGGAACAAAGTGTAGAATGCAAGCGCGGCGCCAAAATGGCCGCCGCGCTCTTTGCAGGGGGCCCCCCACCGGACGAAGGCATCCGGGTAGTTAGGAGGCGTGGCCAGCTCCCGTATAAAAGGGGTGGCCACGAGGCAGCCGCGCTGCCATTTTGCGAAGCGACGGAGCGGAGAAGTTTTTCCCTCTTACCTCCGTCGCTTTTACCCTTCACCGGGAAGCCTCTTGGCTGCTGATTTTTCTCATTTGCGGCTTCTCTTCAGTTAGCTGCGATGCCCTCGAAGAAGAAGGCGGCTGCGAGCGCGGCTCGGGCAGTACGGAGGCGCAATCTGGGTCGGAGGACTGCGGTTGCGCCTCCCCAGCAGCCTCCTCTGCCAGAACCCACCGGGACCGGTGGGATGGGGTTAATTCCCCCTTGGCCGGAGGCTGGGGGCCCGTGCACGGGCCCAGTAGGGGCCGCGGCCCTCGGCCCACAAGCGGTGGCCACCGCTTCTGGCGAGGCCCATTCCGCTGGGCCTTCCTCCATCGGGGCGCAGCTCGCTCCGGGGGCTTCCAGCCTAGGGGGGTGGTGTGGTCCCCTTCCCTGGCAGGGTGCTCCCTCGGCCCTACCGGGCCCGGGTTTAGGGTCGTGGCCCTATTCGGGGCCCGGGGTACAGGGACCTGTACCGCTGCCTGTAGTTAGCGGGCCGGCTGGCCCTTTGCACCCCCTTGTTTTAGGCGGCCAGGTCAGCGTGGAGGCCCTCAAGGGTTAGTCACCCTGGGGCCCCTTTTGGGATGCAGTTCGACGCGTCGTCTGCTGGGCAGCGGCAGGCGACGGGACGGGTCGAGCTGCCTGAGGCGCGTGGCCCGGCGGCGGCCACTGCCTCGCAGCTCCCCAACCAACAGGCCGGTGCGGGTCAAGCCCAGTCGACGAGCTCTATGGCGGTCGTGAGCTCCGACGCCCCCAATGGGCCGGAACCCCCGGTGGGGGCGGCCCATGGGGGTGCAGCATGTGAGTATGCGGTCCAAACTAGTGCACCTACACACGTGGCCACGCTGGGGGGGGCTTTTCAATGGCCTTGGCCTCGCAGGGGTGGCGCGGCGGTCCAGTCGCTGACGCCCCACCCGGTGACGTCAACTATCACCCAGGGCCCCGTGGTTGGGGGTGTTTCTTACCCAGTTGGGAATGTTTCGGGGGTGACCGGGTTAGTCCAGGCCCCTTTCCAGATGCCCGCAGTTTCTACTGTACCTGTGTCGGCCTTGCCGACAGCGGGGTATTCCTTGCCATTAGGGGACCATTTGGCCCAGACCACCAAAGAGAAGATCTGGCGGGGGGAGTATGTGGATATCTTCTCCCTCCTTAACAGAGAGCCCACCAAGGAGGAGAGGGAGGGGCAAGATGAGAAGGATAAGGAGCAGGCACGTCGTCGCAAGCCTCCACGTACGTGGGCCAACTGGTTGCCGGCCTACCTCATATACATGGCGGTCTACCTTAGGGCCCGGCCGGATTTGGCAATTCCGATGGTCCAGTATTTGGACAACATCTATCGGGCGATGGTCGACTTCCCAGGCCCGTCGTGGTTGGCTTATGACGAGGAATTCCGTATGCGGATTCCCCTGCACCCCGAGATGAGGTGGGACGAGCCCTGCCAGAGGCTTTGGCTTCTGTACATGACTCCCACGCGCCACGCGCCCGGGGAGAGATACCATTGTGGACATGCGGTCTAGCGAGCGGCCCCAGCACAGGTACCCCGCCAGGTGGCGGGGCAGGGGGTTCCAGCCCGCCTGCTGTGCTGGACTTTCTCGTCCAATGGTTCCTGCAATAGGAAGAATTGCAAGTACAGGCATGAGTGTCCCTCCTGTGCTGGCCCCCATGCGGCCTCTGCCTGTCCCAGGCCTGGAGGGATGCGGGGCAGAGGGAGGGGCGGACAGGGGGCTGGCAAGACTGCCACAGATGGAGCTGGTTCACCGAAAGGCTCCCTCCCCAATTGATGTGGACATGTTGGAGCGTTGGCTCGCATTGTACCCGAGGGGGGAGGATGCGGATTACCTCCTTCAGGGTTTTAGACAGGGGTTCCGTATCCCTTTCTTGGGTGATAGGTCCCCTCAGGATGCTCCCAACCTTTTGTCCCTCAGGGGAGGGGGGAAGTGGCTGCTGCCAGCATTAATAAGGAGGTTGATGCGGGCAGGGTCGCTGGACCTTTCCCTTCACCCCCGTTTCCCAATCTTAAGGTATCGCCCTTGGGCTTAGTGCCCAAAAAGTCACCGGGCGAGTTTCGCCTTATTCATCACTTGTCCTACCCAGCCGGCCGATCGGTCAATGATGCTATCCCTGATGACCGTTGCTCAGTCAGGTAAACATCTTTTGACCATGCGCTGCGCATGGTGCGCTCATGTGGCCTGGGTGCGCTGTTGGCTAAGTGCGACATTAAGTCGGCGTTTCGCCTCTTGCCGGTGCACCCGGGCGACTTTGAATTGCTGGGTTTCAAGTTCCGGGGTGAATATTACTTTGATAAGGCCATGCCTTTTGGATGTTCCATATCATGCTCGGCTTTCAAGCGTTTCAGCACCTTCCTAGAGTGGGCTTTCGTCCGCAGGTCAGGGTCCCGGTCTGTAGCCCATTACCTGGATGACTTTTTATTCGGGGGTGAACGGGGCTGGGACACGTGTACACGTCTCCTCAACACATTTCAGACGCTAATGGAGGAACTCGGTGTCCCTTTAGCGCCCGAAAAGACCGAGGGCCCATCTACCCAGCTAGTCTTCCTGGGGGTGGAGATTGACACGGTAGCGCAGGCTTCTAGGTTACCGCGGGATTAGGTGTCAAGGATAGTGGCCCTTACCTCGGACTTGCTGGCCAAGCGCAAGGCATCATTGAAGGAACTGCAGGTGCTACATGGTCACCTCAATTTCGCTTGCAGGGTCGTCGCACCGGGCAGGGCATTTGCTCGGCGCTTGTGCGACGCCATGGCAGGATTATCCAGGCCCCACCATAGGGTTAGGCTTACCCGGGGTATCAGGGCAGACATGCTTGTCTGGCTCCAGTTCCTGAGGGGGTTCAATGGGGTGTCATTTTGGAGGTCTGACCTCCTGGCTTCCCCTCGCTTTCAGATTCAGTCCGATGCCTCGGGATCCCTGGGTTATGGGATGTACTTCAATGGGAAGTGGGCCTATGGTGGGTGGCCACCGGCATGGGCAGGCACGGGTCGCCTGCGTGATCTCACGTATCTGGAATTTTTCCCTATCCTGGGTGCTTTGATGCTATGGGGCGAGGAGTGGGCCAACTCGGTTGTACATTTCTGGTGTGACAATGCGGCCGTTGTTCACATTGTCAATTCACAGACTTCCAAATCGCCCAGGGTCATGGACCTAGTGCGCCAGTTTGTGTTGCACAGCCTGCGCCTCAACGTCCTCTTCAGGGCCAGGCATGTCCCGGGGGTCAATAATGATATTGCTGACGCTTTGTCCCGCCTGCAGATCTCCCGGTTCCGTGCCTTGGCCCCGGATGCGGAGGAATTTGCCTCGCCACTCCCGGACGAGATATGGACCATTGGCAAGGAGAGGTGAACCGGGCGATTGGCTTGTCACTAGCGCCACGCACGCGTAAGGCGTATCACCACGCATTTAATTCTTTCAGAGCATTCTGTACCCAATTCCGGCTGCCAGGAACCTGGCCGATCCCGGTAACCCATGTACTGCGGTTCATGGTTTACCTGCATGCCCAGGGCCTTGCACCTCGCACCATAGCATCTAGGCTGTCAGCGTTGGCTTTTATGGCCAAGGTGGGAGTTCATGTGGACAGTACCACTGACTTCTGTGTGAGACATGTTTTGGAGGGGTGGGTGCGGGAGCGTGGGCGTTGCCCGGACGACCGCCACCCGATTTCCCCAGGGGTTCTTACCCAATTGGCCCGGGGATGGCCTGGCCTCTGTTTTGATAGATATGAGGCAGCCCTATTTCACGCAGCCACAACGGTGGCATTTTTTGGAGCGCTCCGCATCAGCGAGCTTGTGATGCTGTCTAAGGCGGATGCAAGTCGTAGGGCACTGGAACTCGAATATGTATATGTTGCCAAAGACTGGGCTCAGTTGAGGATACGCTCCTCTAAGACAGATCAGCATGGCGTAGGCAGTGGTGTAAGACTGCTACGGTGTTCTTTGGCAGACATCTGTCCGGTTGGTGCCCTACAGGAGTTTCTTGCACTGCGTGGCACGCACCATGGCCCATTTTTCTGTCACCAAGATGGGTCTCCCCTTACTAAATTTCAATTTTGGAAGGTGACAGGCAAAGCGCTGGCCAGTGTCGGCCTCCCGGGGGCCCGTTATGGCACCCATTCCTTCAGGATAGGGGCGGCGTCCACTGCAGCTGCTTTTGGGTACTCCGGGGCTGACATACGCAGCATGGGAAGGTGGGGTTCGCAATGTTTTCAGTTTTATGTGCGCCCACTTCCGCCGTGAGTACCAGTTAAGTCACCGTACCTTTCTCTTCCTCGTTTTCCTTACAGACCCTGGGTGTCGTATTACACCGGTGACAGTATGGCTGGTGGGCCATAGCTATGTGCATAGGGCAGCGCGTTACGCTGCGGCGACAGAGTGGGGACCCCGACTGGGACTGGGTGCATACGCAAGTCTCACATGGCATGGTAAGCCCGGGATGTTATGGCGGGAGCTGTTGCCCTTCCTTTTTTCAGGCCAGAATGCTGACCCGCCTGACATTCTGATCATACACCTTGGGGGCAATGATTTGGGCCGGGTCACCAGCTTATCGCTGAAGCATGCGATTTGTGGCGACCTTGCCTACCTGCATTACGTATGGCCCGCCACAACCCTTGTTTGGTCGGACATGGTTCCGCGCCATGCGTATAGAGGAGGTTTCGACCTCCTGGCCCTTGACCGCGCTAGACGCATGGTAAATAGGGCGGTGGCGCGGTTCCTTGTCGACAGGGCTTGGGGGCGGGTCAGTCGTCACCCCGCCATTAGTCTACAAAATTACGGCCTTTATGCAGGGGATGGGGCCCATCTGTCGCGAGGAGGTATGGACCTCCTGTTGGGTGATTGGCGAGCAGGCCTGTTGACCGAGCTGACGGTCTGGGGGGGGGGCCTCAGGCCTTCTTTGAAGCCCCTCCGTGTGGCGGGTAGCACTGGTAAGGTAAACATTTATGACCCACAGGTATCCGGCAGGTTTGCAATTGACTGGACAACACTAGACAGGCATAAGTTGGTTAAACGTTGTCCGGTCAACGACGAACTAGGCGACGGGGTGATGGCTACAGCTAGACAGCATGCATCACCCCGTGATTTTACGGATACGCATCAGAGGGTGGGGTCATTAGTTAGATATTGACTACGGTCAACAATTTGTTTGTTGTCAACAAACAAATTGATACAAATAGATACATTGTAACAATTGCAGTTGGCAATTTTGGGTGGTACCTTACCAGTGTTACTTCGGCCTGCTTGCCTTAAGAATTATGATTGGTCAATTACCAATAGAAATTTATAATTCGGACTATGGCATGAATCAATAAATGTGGCCCAATGCCATTATCCACTTTCATCAGTGTCTGAGTCCTTTATTGGGGGGTGCGCCTGCAATGCAAGCGCGGCGCCAAAATGGCCGCCGCGCTCTTTGCGCCCCCCCCACCGGACGAAGGCATCTGGGTAGTTAGGGGGCGTGGCCAGCTCCCTTATAAAAGGGGTGGCCACGAGGCAGCCGCGCTGCCATTTTGCGAAGCGACGGAGCGGAGAAGTTTTTCCCCTCCACCCCCTCCCTAGTTAACAGTGTGATATTTTGGTCGCTTCGGGGCCGGGTGGGAATTTTTGGCTGGGACCCATATTGGCTCTCGGGTCCTGGCTTTTTTGCCCATCCCACACTGTTGCTATGGTTTGATATAGGGGTTTCTGTTGTTGCTGCTGACTTTGGTCACATGGGCGGGTAGCACTGGTAAGGTAAACATTTATGACCCACAGGTATCCGGCAGGTTCGCAATTGACTGGACAACACTAGACAGGCATAAGTTGGTTAAACGTTGTCCGGTCAACGACGAACTAGGCGACGGGGTGATGGCTACAGCTAGACAGCATGCATCACCCCGTGATTTTACGGATACGTGTCAGAGGGTGGGGTCATTAGTTAGATATTGACTACGGTCAACAATTTGTTTGTTGTCAACAAACAAATTGATACAAATAGATACATTGTAACAATTGCCGTTGGCAATTTTGGGTGGTACCTTACCAGTGTTACTTCGGCCTGCTTGCCTTAAGAATTATGATTGGTCAATTACCAATAGAAATTTATAATTCGGACTAGGGCATGAATCAATAAATGTGGCCCAATGCCGTTATCCACTTTCATCAGTGTCTGAGGCCTTTATTGGGGGGTGCGCCTGCAAAGAGCTTTACTCATAAGGGGATGACAAAGCCTGTTGCACAGGCAAGCATAGCTAAGAGCCTGGCATACATTCAAATGAGGAAACATCTCTTGAACATCTCATCTCCCATACATAGGCCATGAACTCATGATTTCACCTCTCGCAGCCCTGATCCATCAATAAATCCTGAAATAGTTTGTGTCTCTCATTCAAATATTTCCCACAGGTACCAACTGAAGCGTTTGTTATTTCCTCTTCCCTGGCATCTCTCATGAGACAGACTGTGTAAGACAGAGACTGGAGTGAATCTGTTTGCAACCTTTGCCTCTCCAACACTACCATACAAATACATTTACAGTTGTAATCAGCAGATGTGTTAGTTTACATTTAAATACAATTAAAACTTAATTATCCTCCTGCCAACCAAATTCTGCTTGCTGATTCATTTTATTTCTGCTAGTGTTGATCTCTGAATATAATGGTCACATTTACATAAAGTAAAAGTCCTATATGATTTGGAACCCACCAAGCTTGAGAGTGGCTACCTGTCTTTCCATAACAGCTCACCAGAGGTTCTATCACATGTTGGTTTCTAGCTCACAGTGACAAAAACAAGGAGAATGGTTGGGTTGTCACAATCCCCATCTGGCTGTGTATCTTGGTAGGACAAGTTGTACTGGTCTGTTTGGAAAGAAAGTTAGTAATTAAGCATATGCTATCAACAATAAATCGTAATTTCTTGGTTTTGGCATCAGTATGTATAATAAGTTAATCTTTTCAGACAAGAGGTAGCACCTATTCATATATAGTGCCTCACCTTTTTCTAAACTAAAAATAAAGCCATTTCTAGTTATTGTCAGTGTGAACAAGAGAGGAACAGAGATAGATACTAAATTGGTATTAAATTTGATTGACTAACTTTGTGCTCAAAATTAATCTTCCAAGTACTGTACCTGACTGTTCTATGGAGGAGCAGTATGAATTACTGTACTTTTAACACAGAGAGAAAAGAGGAGGTTTTGAGGGAGGATTTGAGTAAGGATCAACCTGATGGAACCCAGCTACCTCCATTCCCCATACTGGCTGGGGGATGCTCAGGACTATAGGTCCTCCCATTGCTTTTCCAAGCTCTGCTCCAACATTCTTCTTCTCAGACATGCAGCCATTTCAGAACTTCTTTTTGCTTATGTTTAAAAGAAAAATAGAGACAGAAGGCACACATGTAAGTATATGTTTACTATGAATATTGTTATGGTGCTAAGACTATCTGATGCTTTCTGGTTTTGTCTCTTTGGTTAATTTTTGGTTATTTTAAGATGGTTATTCTGATTTCTTATACATTTTTATGAAGTATGTTTTATATATTGTAAGCTGCCCTAAGTGGTGCTTGCATCAAAAGGGTGTGGTGTAAATGTAAATAAATAAATGTCACATCTACTTTGGTCCTATCATGCTTAATGAAGAAAACAATGTAATTGCCAAGAACCACTATCTTTAAGTGCATGCAAAGTGTCAGAGAAAGATGTTCAATGTCCTTTTAACCCACGTAGCATAAAATTAATTCAGGAGTGAAAAATCAGCCATTTTCAGCTTTTTAAAAAGTTCTCTGAGCTGCTTACGTCTCTTCAAATCTATAACTGCGTTAACAGGGTTTTAGTTAGTTTAAGTAGGTCACAGGTGTCAGAAGACAATGTGACTTTTGTAAAAAGCCTACATAATTCAGGAAATGACATCTTGAAAAATTTCCTCCTTGTTTCAAGAGCAGTCCTGCTGGCAGAAAATGATGCTCTTTAGTAATCAGTTTAACAGACAATTCCATTAAGCAACTGGCTGCAGCAAATGCAATCATAGACCACCCAACACACCAATGGCAGTATCATGATTCTTCTCTAACATGACACCACTGATGCCAATCTGTGGGGTTCATAATACATCTGAAGCAAGATTAATAATAATAGTGTGTGCCATCATGTCAATTTTGACTTGTGGTGACCCTTTCCAGAATTTTCTAGGTACAGAAAACATGGAAGTGGCTTTAGCTACTAGTTCAAGCTAAATTTATTCCCAAGAAGCTTGTCCTCTTCAATACGGCAACCAACTTGAAAGAAAGCTTTGATTGTCAAACTCAGATTTTATGGATTTTTGGAGGGCTGCTTAATCCAAGTGAAAGATGACTCAAAAAACATAGTCCTCAAGCAACAAATTATGGAGGTTGAGAGGCAGAATTATTTGGGTTCAACTTCAAATAGCATTTTACTTGATAAAGATAAAGCACTACTGCCTTTCAAACCAGTTATTTACCTCTATTCATTCTTAATACAATATTCAGACTTCAAATATGCAACTGAACAACAAAATTCTTAATACAAAAACATTGCATAGTCTCCATCCTGGCCTGCTTAGATCCTCTACTATCAGCAGTATAGGAAGGGGGGTTCAAAAATATCCTGTATTTTCTATGCAAATGTCTCTGTAACTTAGGTGGAGTAAAAGCAGGAACTCATATCCTCCTGCTTTGCCCATTTTATCTTGATATATAGAGAAGCTTTATAGAAGCTCATTTAAAATTACTCCCAGATCATTCAGAGGCACATTATATCCGTTTATTGTTGTCAGGACATAACACAGATATTTTACTTAATGAGTTGAAAGTTCTGGCAGCTGGTGTTAAAATCTGTGAAAAGATTATAACTAATTGATGACTAGTTCTAGCTAATAGCAGGAACCTTTAAAAGTAGTTTTTAACCAGCAATGGCTACTGTTTCCATTACGATTTCTTAACTTTTATGTATACATCTTTCACAATGTAAATGCAGTATTTTGTGGTTTTGGGTTACTTGCAGTGATGCACTGCAAAAAAAATTACTACCTACCCTGTGGGCTGGCCAAATCTGTGGGTGGGGCCAAACATCCTGCATTAAGAGTTATGAACGTGGGCATGGCCAATCAAGTGGGTATGGCCTGAGGGAATTTCTGCTACCGGTTCTGCAGAACCTGACAGAACCTGCTGCAGTGCATCACTGGTTACTTGTATGTTTGGATGTTGGTTTATGGCTATAGTAAACAATTACTTACTTATAGGAGTGGTTTACCATTCCCATCTTCTGGGGCATCTTGCAATTCTGTAGCTTTCCCATGGCTACATAGGATGACTCTTCTCCTAGGAGCTACAGTGAGGAATAAAACTCCCAATCTCGGGCTCTGAAGCCAGGCATCTTCCTCACTAAGCTATGCACCCAGTTTTAGATTATTAAACTATTCCTTAACTATTATACTTATCTTGAAATCCCTATTCAAGTCACTTTATATCAGTTCAAAATTGATGGTACATAATAGAGAACAAGTGGATGATATCACCAGCAGAGGTAACATTTTGATAATTAAAGAACTGCCTCTGCCCTGGAGATCTCACAGATCACACACTAAGACACATGTGATATAGAACATGAGTTAAGCAAGCTGTGGGATAGAACAAGCATCAATGGCATTATCTAAGTTTCTTCTATGTCTTTGGAGAGTTACAAATATTGAATGAATCACATAGAGGAAGTATTCCATAATTCTCCAACTATATCAACTAAGTATGAAATGTATATAAATGACATGTTGATCTTCTCAGGGGAATAACAGGATTCTTTACTGCTCTTTCCTTCCTTATCCCTATAGTCACAAGTTGGAAAAAGAATCAGATTTAAGCTCCTCAAATGAAGGATCTCTCTTGGGGTTTTCCCCTTCTATGGTTACTCTTTAAAGCTCACTGATGTTGCTATATAAGTCAATCCAAAGATGCTTGACATAATAAATATGTCCACAAAGATATCCTTAGGTAAAGGTAAAGGTTTCCCTTGCTCGAAAGCCAGTCGTATCTGACTCTAGGGTGCAGTGCTCATCTCTGTTTCTAAGCCAAGGAGCCAGCGCTGTCTGCTTCTGCAGACGTTTCCGTGGTCATGTGGCAGGCATGACTAGACACCGGAGCGCACGGAACGCTGTTACCTTCCCACCGAAGTGGTCCCTATTTATCTACTTGCAATTTCTTGCTTTCGAACTGCTAGGTTGGCAGGAGCTGGGACGAAGACGGGAGCTCATTTCCATCCTGCAGTACTCGGGAATCGAACTTCTGACCTTCTGCTTCCCAGTCAGCGTCTTAGCAACTTAAGCCACTGCAGTCCAAGATATCCTTACAACCAAGCAAACACCAGTGAAGACAATGAGCCTAGAACCAAGTGGATGTAAATTTCTTCCAGAGTTTGAAAAGTCACATTGAATCAGTTTGGATATGATATTAGGCTGAAGCTATCCATCACTGAGCAGTAGTAGATATGATAGATCCCAAAGCAACATACACCATTGCTCAGTTATGGATGGTTTCACCATATCATTGTATTCATTCATCTTCTCAGTAGCTTTCCACGTTCTGTTTTCTGGCATATCCATCCCCCCCTTTTTTTTGAGGCACCATGTCAACCTGATTGCTGTCTTCCATGTTGTCCTGAGACTATTGGGATGAGGGAAATATACTTTGCTGTGTTGGTTAAAATCTAAAATTAGCCACCTGCATCACCTCCAATCATAAGAACATAAGAACTCAAGAACAGCCTTGCTGGAACAGGCCACAGCCCATCCAGTCCAGCATTCTGTCTCACACAGTGGCTCACCATTTCCTTCAGGGTATTCCCAAGCAGATGCCTTCACCTGCTTAGGATTCCCTGGAAATGGCATTGAGAGATATCCTGCCTATCTCTCCAACCCCGAGGTTGTCCTTAAGTATCCATAATTATAGCCATTGATACCCTTGTCCTTCATGAACTTGTCTAATCCTTTCTTAAAGCTGTCAAGACTGATAGCTGTCACCACTTCTTCTGGCAGGGAGTTCCATAGACCAGTAATCCTCTGGGTGAAAAAGTACTTTCTCTTATTTGTTTGAGAACTAGTACCCAAAAGTTTCATGGAGTGTCCCCTAGTTCTAGTGTTATGCGATAGGGAAAACAGTTTTTCCTTATCTACATTGTCCACACCGTGCATGATTTTATAAACTTCAATCAGGTAACCTCTTAGACGTCATCGTTCAAGAGAGAAGAGGCCCAACCGTTGCAGCCTCAGATGGTAAGGAAGGTGTTCCAGTCCCCTAATCATTCTGGTTGCCCTCCTCTGCACTTTTTCCAGCTCCATAAGATCCTTCTGGAGGTATGGCGACCAGAACTGTACACAGTATTCCAGCAGAGGCAGGAGAGAACCATGGCATGTTTGCCTGCCACAGAGGTAGTTAAACTTGAAGAGTTCAATTTGGTAAACTTAAGAATCTTCTCAAGGATTTCTGCCACTGGATTGGAGACCTAAGACTGTGGAACAGTTGCATCCTCTACCTCTCAATAAGAATCACCATAACAAGGACAGGAAAAGCCTGGCCCAGGCCCAACAGCCAGAGAGACAGCAGTTAAAACAAGCCTGATTCCTTGTAAAAAAAAAAGAGCCCTTTGGTCTAACTGCCAGTAGAAGAAATTGCGGATGGCACAGTGTTGTTGGCCACAAACCTTGCAGATCTTCAGTTGATAATGGATCGAGTTAGAGCTTCAAGCACAGAATATGGTATATTTGGGGAGAATGTTAAATGAAAATTGGGATCCCGAAGTAGAAAATAAAATACGAATAGAAAAAGCAAGTTCCAACTTCATAAAAATGTGATATTTGTTATGCAGTAGAGATCTAACTCTCACTACAAAGATCCAAATTGTGATATGTTACTTTCCCCCAGTGTTGCTATAGGGAGTCAAAACTTGGACATTGACTAAAGCATCTGAAAAGAGAATCTAAGATTTTGAAATGTGGATCTTCAGATGGATATCATGAGTTGACCATGTGACTAACATAGAAGTAAAGAACAATAACTCTTTAATACCATCAAGCAAAGAAAGCTCCAATACCTTGGCCATATCATGAGGTACAGCATAAAATATAGAATACTCCAACTTGCTCTGCAACTCACTCTTCCCTGGGAAGAGAGGCCCTCAACATAGAGGGACTTCATGGCTAAAGAACCTGAGAGACTGGTGTGGCATGTCCTCGGAAAAACTGTTCCGAGGAGTTAAGAACAGGAAGACTATCACCAAGATGATAGCCAATATCTGGAATGGATATGGCACAAGAAGGAGGAGGAACACAATGGTAAACACAAGATCAGCCTGGCTCCATGCACTGTTCAGAGAAGCTCAAGTTTCAGGGAGTTTGTGATCTACCCACCCCTGACACAAAGATATCTGCAGAACTGAAGAAACCACACCCTGGCCTCCACCATCTCCCAATGGGGAAAGAGCTACCGAGCCATAAGTGACACATTTATCCAAACAAGAAAAATACAAGTAACAGAACATCAGCTTAGACTTGTTGTTGTGAGCTGTCAAGTTGAATCTGACTTGACGTAACCTTTCAAGATATTATACAAAAGGCTTTACCAGAGTACATTTTCATGGCTGAATGGGGTTTGAACCCTTGTCTCCTGAGTCCTACTCTACTATCTATACACTACACCAGGATTTCTCAACCTTTTAAAGCTGGGGCCTGGGTTACACTCCCTTAGACAGCTTTGGGGGCTGGTTAGCCATTTTGCCCTTCCTCCACCACATGGCATTTCCAGGTGTAGTGGAGGTGGTGGTGGGCCACATAAAATGGTGTGGTGGGCCGCATCCAGCCCACAGGCCACAGGCTGAGAATCCCTGCACTACACTAAATATTAATACCTGTTTATAACTCTTAAATTTGTTTCTAGCATTGTCAAACAGGCCCCTCTCTTCCACTTTCCACTCCTTCCCTTGTTCTCTTCATTTTTTAGTTTTCCATGCCAGGGCTAGACTCTCTCTCTCTCTCTCATTCACTCACTCACTCACTCACTCACTCACTCACACACACACACACACACACACACACACACACACACACACACACACACACACACACACACACACACACACACACACACCTTGTCTCTCTGACTCCCAGTATGAGTGTCTCTGAGAAAAATGGTTCTCTGAAAAAAGAAAAAAATACAAGCTATAAACTAGCTTTGGTTTCTCCTTTTCAGAACCCCTGGCAGCCACTCCACCTGACTGAAGCAGAGAAGGGAAGGGATGGGACAGTAGATCTATTCTTTCTGGCTTCTTTTTTGCCAGAACAGCCACTTCCAAATCTATTCCAACAGGTCATTTTTTAAACTAGAACATATTTCTACTAAAATCTGGCTGTTTCCCTCTTTTCCCCCATGTACATTATTTTGGTGTTGTATCTTCTATTGATTGCAAGCCTGTGGTCAAGACTCATGTACTTTTAGAATCTTGAAAATGCACCATCCTAGAATGTACTTTTGTAATAATGGCAATAACAGCAACAACAGTAGCAATAGTGACACATTTGGAAGGGAAAAACATGTAAAGCTAACAATAACAACTCAGTTTTTCTGGCTTAATCTAGGGCTACTCTAAAAACTAGTACAAAGAAACTAGCTCTTTGTACATTTATTATGTATGTTGTTTCTACGATGACATGACATTCTGATTTATGTATTGTTGTTATATGCTACTGTATTCTATTGTATTTTGTGCTCTGTTGTCTTGCTCGAGCGGCAGAGGACGGTCCTGCCTTGAGGCTGAGGACGCCTGCCACCCCATCCCTGGACTTTGTTTTGGGAATTTTTCTATGTGGTTGTGACTTTATTATTATATTATAGTATTGTACTATGTTGTTATATATTATAATGTGTTGTTTTTTGTAGATTGAACTTTGTATATTGTATTATTGTGTATTTACTTTGTATATTGTTGATTTATGTTGTGATTGTTGTGAGCCACCCTGAGTCGACGTATGCTGAGTGGGTGGCATACAAATCAAATAAATAAATCAAATAAATCAATCACATAATATTGTGTAATTACAGTCTAATGCAATTTTTATGGTACATTTAAGTGTCAGTTAGGCCTAGGGTTAGGGTTAGGGCTAAAATTAGGATTACTATCAGTTCTAGGGTTTCAGAAGTTTTCCTGGATGATTTTTGGAGCTACTCTAGAAACGAGTTCACATAATATTCTGTAATTTCTGTCTAATGAAATGTTTTGTATGGTTAAGTGTTGTGTTAGGACTAGGTTTAGGGTTATGTCTAGGGTGAGGGTTAGAGTTACAGTTCCTATCAGCTGTAGGGTTACAGAAGTCTGCAACCCATGGACCTGTGAACAGTAATGTGGGTAACAAGGCAGAAAATTAGAACACCTTACAGAGGACTTTTTAGATGTAAATGTCAGTCTTAGGCAGTGAAACATTGCTGGAGGGAGGGGATATGATAGTAATGTGACCCAAGCATAGTTGAGGCTCACAGCTAGCTGAAGCCAAGCCTGGGTGGTAGACTATCATGACAGACTTTAAAATAAAACTCATTTTTCTCATTGCCTACAAAAGTACTTTACTTGACATTTCTTGCTATTAATGGTTTGAAGTAAGACAGATTTTTGTATTTAAACCGTAGATCATTCTGGGGGAGAAAAATCAAATGTCCTTATTGATTTTTCCTAAGTAGTAATAATTCACCAGTAGTAGCTACAGAAGTGCTTTTGAAACTCACTGGGTGATAGTGTTTTATTTTCTAGAATGATCTGTGTGGCAAAAATTAATTCACCTAATGACTGTTATATTTTTACCTTCTCCCACACAAGATAAGAATGAATGGTTTTGTTCCAAAGGGCTTAATTACAGGAACTGTAATTTAGCAGAACATCCACCTCCCACTCATTCCCTGAATGGTAGAGAATTGGTTGAAGTAAGCAAGAGTAGGTGGACGCAAATAAGCAAGTCAGAAAGAGAAGCATTTCCAATTTGGAACACGAGACAAACACTCGTGTTCTTACACAAGCTTGCAAATGCATCTCAGAAAGATCCAACAAATAGCAAAAAGAAAGAAAGAAAGTCCCATTGGAAAGCAAACAATTACATTTCAGCTGAAAAAAACAAAATGTTCTTTATTGGACTGAAGAACCTTAAAATGGCCACTGCTCTCTCATACAGTGCCATGCTTTCCACTTGATAATCCCTGATTCTAAGAATATATTTTTTGTGGGGTGGGGGATTTGCTGAGGGTTTTTAAATTGATTTTTAAATCTGCAACTCTTGAACCTTACCTTTAAACAATGTGTGGCTTGAAATGTGTACGTTACTATGGACATGATATAATCGACAGCAGGAAAAGAATGCATTGAGCAACATGCACACATTTTAAAATTGCACAGTAAAATATTGCATAGGCCACAAATAAAATGTGAAAATAAAAGCACGGATATACTAGTTAGTTAGTTATACACTATCAGGTTGGAACTGAATTATAGTGACACTAATAAGACTTTAAGGTGAGATATTTAATGAGTGGTTTTACCATTTACACTCTCCCAGTGAATTTCCATGGTTGAGTGGGGATCCAAAAGAGAATAACTTTAGTATTTATTTGTAAAATCAAGGAATAAAATCCTTATTTGCTCTACATCAGCAGTGTATGCTGCTCCAGTATGGAACACATCCACACACGCAATGGAAGTTGACATTGCTGTTAATGAAGCCATCTGTATAGTGACAAGATGCCTTAAATCTACACCAGTTGAGAAAATGCACCCTCTTGTTGGAATTGCTCCACCTAAGATCAGGAGAGAAGTATCAATGGATGCTGAAAGAACTAAGCAACAGAATAACCCTCAACACCCTCTGAATGGATATTAGCCTCATGTCTGCCAGCTGAGATCCAGGAAGAGCTTTATGGCAAGAACAAACATTCTTGAGGGTACACAAGAACAAAACCAAATTAGAAGATGAAGGAAGGAGCTCACTGGGCAAGGAACATCATTAAACTGCTAGCAGACAACAACACATGGAGTGAATGTGGGGAGAGACAGAGTCCCATTTGCTGGTCTGCCAATTGCTGCCAGAGACATGCACCGATGAGGACTTGCATTTGAGCAATGAAAAAGCAAAGAAAGTCACTTCATTTTGGCAGTCCAGGGTTTGATCAGGACACGAAAGAAGATCAGCAGTGTCATGAAGAATGGAAAAATCAGAGTTTTGGTGTGGTTTTATATTTATTACACAAAATGTGGGGTGTATTTTCTAGGTTGTCAGTCAAACACCTGGTCTTCATTTGATCACACATGAAGGTCACATGACCAGAGATGTGAAAGCTAGTGTACGGTTCAGAGTTGGTTACAAAATGGGGTCACCCACGTCTGCTGAGGTCAAGGGGGTAGGGAAATCCATGAGGCCCTTGCCAGGCCATCCCTGAGGGAATTTTATAAGTCTGAGAAGCAAGGCTGAGGTTAGCAACGAGCCTTTGCAAAAGGAGATAGCATTTTTTCCCCTTGAGAATAGGCCCCAGTTGTTATAAGGCCAGTGCCATTCTCCATAATAAGCTGGGCTTCTGCTCTCCCACTGCCATTCCAAGGGAGGGGGTGCATTCTTGGAGCTTGAGAACAATGGGAGTGGAGGCACTTCCAAGAGGGACATCCCCTAATTTCCATATGGTGCACTTGATTGGTTTCAATTCATGATGGATCGCCGGTCCAGCATCATGGGTAGGAGGAGGAGGAGATATATTGCTGAGAAATGCTTTATTGTGAGGGTTCTGGAATTCGCTGCAGGATCTGTAATATTGTAGTCCTTTAACCTAGGAGAAGCCCTTTATGGCTTCCACATTTAGAAAGGTTTTATTGCTTTTAATGTGCTTTTTGAACTGAAGATGTTTCATTTGCTTAAGAAATCTTTTTGCTCTCTGTAACTTCGAATTGTAACCATTTCTACAATATATTTTTAAAAGACATAAAGTGACTGGAGTTGTTTATTTCTTTCTGCTCCCATCCTCACTGTCAGGCTCATATCTGGTCTGTGGGAAGGTAAGCTAAAAGCCTGGTTTGCCTGGCCTTCAGGTTGGGGCATTCCAAGGGTGTTCCTTTGGGCTACTGGGGAGCAAAGGGAATCCCTTACATTTCTTACAGCTAGCCTGGTAGAGGAGAAATTATTGTGTGCACTTGCCCTTACATGGTGTTTTTCTGCAGTTGGTCCCTGTGTACAAGCTATTTGGAGTACTGTAGGTAGAAACAATGGTTCTACTAGCCAGCGATTTGCTCTGTAAAAATGCATAGGCAAAGCTAATATTTTTTAGATAGTCAAAAACAGAGGAAGCCAAATTTCTCCATGACAACCACCTTTTTCCAACAATGGCTAAACCTCATTGGGGAGTTGCCTGTAAGGTTCCCATGAATTGGGTGACACTCAAGAAAATCAAACAAAAGACAGGCTTTCTTCTTAGTGGCTCACACATAACCTCCCACTGAGACAAAGATGAAGATTGGACCTGTATAGATTTAAAAGTAAAGGACATCCAATTATTATGAATTTCTTCAAAACAAAGTAAAGGAGATTGCATATTGTTTTAAAAATGCAAAGTAGATTGGGACTTTGAACTGGATGATTGGTATAAAGAGATATGGAATATAGTGAGAAATGATAAATTAACATGTGAGTTAAAGGTAAAAGGGGGATTAAAACCCCTTGATTTTAAAGAATTATGGGAATAATTTTTTGATTATGTATTAGGGCAGTGTTGGCAAACCTTTTAGAGACCGAGTGCCCAAACTGCAACTGAAAACCCACTTATTTATCGCAAAGTGCCAACATAGCAACAGTGAAAGGAAACCATCCCATTGAGCTGCTAGACAGAGGGGTGGAGTGAACTCTGTGCTGCGGGGGAGGGAGTAAGTGCTCCCACTGGGCTGCTGGGCAGAGGGCTGGAATAAATTCTGTGTTGGGGGACAGAGGAAGTGTTTCCATTAGGCTTCTGGGCAGAGGGGCAAGGCGAACTCTGTGCTGGGCTGACTGCATGGGTGCCCACAGAAAGGGTTCCAAGTGCCACCTCTGGCACATGTGCCATAGGTTCGCCACCACTGTATTAGGGAAAGGGAAAGGAGGAAAGCCAGATGATCCGTGCTCTCCCCCCCCCCCCCCGCTGGCCCGTCCGGTCAGTGGGAAGTCAAAGCAGCTGGCCTCGTGGCTCCGGGGTGATAAAAGCCACCATCACCACCATGAGGCTCCACGCACCTCCCCTGGCCCGGCCGTTAGTGGGAAGTCAAAGCAGCTGGCCTCGTGGCTTAGATTCACCTACACCTGGTGAGAGCAGGGGTGGGGTAGAGAGACTGGCCCCAGCTACGAGGCAACCGGCAAGGTGATAAAGACCCCTGCCGACACCGGAGCCACTAGAGCCACTAGAGCCGTTGGTTCACGTGCGTCCAGTGAGAGTGGGGTTGGGGTAGATAACTAGCCCCAGCTGTAGGGTGGCCAGTGTGGCCACGAGGACTTTGCTCATCAGCCCGGGCTCCTTCCCCCAGCCCATCCAGCCGTGGGGGAATAGGAGCAGCTGTGAGCTGTGCCGTGGCTTAAGAACTTGCCGTGGATGCCGTTGTCGTCGGGGATGTGAGCCAGGCTCCATTGGCAGCGCTGAGCCATGGCTCTATTGGTGACATCGAGCCCTGGGCCCCATGATAGCGTTGAGCCTGGGCTCCGTTTGAAGGTCCCGACTTGTGTTAGGTATATACTGTATCTTCTGTTCACATGTTACAATTTGTATTTTTGCTATGATGTGTTTCGTCTATATTGTATACTGTATTTTTGATATGTAATATGCACAAAGTGCATTTTTTCTATATTGCTATGTGTTTATTGCTGAAATTGTAGCCTGCATACTGTATTCTGTAACTTTTGGAATACTGTATGTTGTAATGCCGCCCTGAGTCAACCTGCACTGATTAGGGCGAGGTATAAATTAAACTTGAAATTATCTTTTGGGAACAAGGGGATGAATCTATTAAAATAAAATGATGTTGAGGATAGTTAATTGAGAAGGTTTATAATCCCCCACTGGTGGTGGGTGCATCTTAACCTATAAATCCAAGTGTTCACCGTTGGAATTGGCTATACGTTGCTATGCGTCGCCCTACTGACCCGCACCCTCCCTTCGAGAGCACAGCCGAATTGCCTACGCAGGTCAACGAAGGATTTAAAAATCCGGCACGGGGGCCTCAGCCCCACTAACGGCAAGAAACGCAAAGAACATCACTTCCCGAAAGTCCTTGCGCCGCGCCGCACCAGAGCCAATCAGGCTGAGAGGCTCTCGCACGGAGCAGCGTTCGAACACGCGCCGCAGCCAATCAAAAGAAAAGCATTTTAAAAAAACGCAGCACAAACACAAAGCACCAACACATTACTACAAGCCCCAGCGTCCTGCGCGCAATGTGCGAGCAGAACGATGAGGCAGCCGGCGCGCGAAAACAAAACTAAGAAAAAGCCACCGCCGCAACCATTCAACCCCACGGGCGAGCCAGCATGGCCCGTGGGGGGGGGGACCCGCCGCCGCTACTCTTCCGTTCGAAGGGTCAGCGGCGCGCGAAAAACAAGTGAGATGGCCGGCGCACGAAAAATAAAAGTTAAAAAAAGCCCACCGCCGCAGCCATTCTTCCCCATGGGCGAGCCAGCATGGCCCGTGGGGGAACCCCCCCGCCACCATGGCCCTTCTGTTCGAAGGGCCAGCCGGCGCGCGAAAAACACAAGTAAAAAAAAATACACCCCGGCCGCCGCTGCACTTCTGTTCCATGGGCCAGCCGGAGTGCCAAAAATTAAAGCAACCCACCCAACCACCCACCCCCCGCAACTGCCCTTCTTCCCAACGGGCCAGCCAGTATGGCCCGCGGGGTAAAAAAATAAACACCCCACTGCCTCTGCCCTTCCTTCCCATGGGCCAGCAAGTATGGCCCGTGGGAAAGAAATAACCACCACCCCGCAAATGCCCTTCCTTCCAACGGGCCATCAAGCATGGCCCGTGGGAAAGAAAGCCTCCCCGCAAATGCCCATCCTTCCCACGGGCCATCCAGCATGGCCCATGGGAAAAAAATCCTCCCGGCAATTGGTCTTCCTTCCCACGGGCCATCCAGCATGGCCTGCGAGAAAGAAAGCCACCCCCCACACACTTGAAAAAACACACAAAAACACAAACAAAAAACATTCAAAAAAACACCAAAACCCAAAAAATAAACACACAAACAGCCAAAAATAAACAAGAAAAACACACACATACACCCCACAAAAAAATTCCACCCCCAACCCCCCCAAAAAAAACCACCCCAAAGAACTTACCAAAAGATGTCTTCCTTCTATGAGAACCGGAAATCAAATGAGAAAGAGGAAACTTACCGGAAGCGACACCCAGAGGACAGAAGGTAACAAATGTACTGAGAGCCACCCCCACCCAGTGGCCAAAACATAAACAACATTCAAAAATATTTTAAAAATAAGAATAATTCTAAATTTAATCAAATAAATTATACAAACATTCAAAAAAACACACACTAATCTCAAAAATTACCAAAATAAAACCCCTTTTCACTCTGAAAAACCAAAACAAAAAAAAGATTTAAAAAAACATTTTAAAAAACAAAATTAAATTTTAAACTAAATAATATTACATTAAATTAAATTAAATTAAATTAAATTTTTTTTTGGCATAAACATAAAAAACAAGTTCAAAAACAAAATTACTCGAAGCCACAAAATCAAAAAACCTTACACCACCATTTAAAACAGCCCATCACCATTAGTTCAAAAAAAAAAAACGAAACCCTTTAGTATCCAACACAATTTTAAAAAGCCCGGCAACGCCGGGCAAATTATGCTAGTATAATATATATGTATTTGAAATTTTGTTAAGATTTTTGTCCATTTTTCTGTAGTTGTAGTTTGGTGGGTGGGTGTATTAAAAAACAAAATGAAGGGAAAATAATAAAATATACCAATATGCCATGCACAGAAGACATGATGCTGAACATCAACCTACATGGTTCTTTTCCACAACCCAATCAAATGAGCAGCTACACACACACACACACAAATGCCTGCTTCTGGCTTCTATTTTTTCAGCACTTTGCCTTTTTTACTGTGCATACCTTTTATTCATTATGGGTAAGGTGGCAAATGTGTCCCAAACAGTGGCAATCAGCTCCTCCAGCTACTGAAGCAGTGAAGCTACTAATTGGAGTGGTCATTCTCCATGCAACAAATGTTTCTGTTGCTCGCCTGGAAGAAATGAAAGCCATGCTAGCAACAATATTTTTGTTGACTGAAGTGAGTAAATTACACTTCTCCTGATGGTGGTAAGAATGAAGGAAGGAAGGAAGAAAACTGATGGGAGCTTTGCCTGAATACTGGAGGATGAGCAGTATTTGCAGGTACTGAGTTTCATCCCACATCCTATGTCAAAATGCTTTGTTTCTTTCACTGTCTGGACAAATACAAATATGTACAAATACTTTGCAACATTGGACTGCAAATTGACTCCAAAATTTTATAAATCGACTCACAGAAAATTGACTGTGATTTGTAGGACAAATAATTCAGAGCGAATTGAACCACATGGTATTCACATACCTTACCACTCATTAGAAACTATCATTAGAGCCAATAGAGTATGTTGCTCAACATACTCAAATATTTCCACAAGTAGTAATTATTGCTTCAAACAGTTTTTCTTTAAACAATTAGTCTCTCTTTCCATAATTTCCTCCTTTCATCTCTTTGGATACAGGTACATACAATAATAATATTGCCACATTTTCCCTCTGGAAATACTTTCATTTCCATAATGAAATAAGACTCCTGCTGGTCATTTTGTGAACTCTTATGTTGTTGTTGTTGTTGTTGTTGTTTGTACTGGACTTTATCATGTTAGGATGTTTATGTGGTACTTTGTTAGCCGCCCTGAGTCACGTTGCGAGTGGGTGGCATACAAGTGTAAACATAAATAAATAAAATAAATAAATAAGACTCACATGATCACAAAGTACAGCCATGTTAATGAGTTGCTTTCAGGGCTGATATAGACATTACCAGTGGTTGCTTCTAAAAGTCACATCCTTTCTTGCTGGGTGAATCTCATAGATCACCTGGAATCAGACCAAACAGAAACAAGATCACATTACATTCTGGCCACTGATTATCTGGTTTGGTAAAATGTTTATTCGATCACTAGGAACTTACAAACAAGGTAGGTTTTCAGTTCTCCAGAACAAGTCATCAGGAAAAGGTTGCAATTGCATGATATTGGAAATTTGAGGCCTCTCCAAATATTGAGGAACGGTACAGGGAATTGTGGAGTACTGCTTTAAATGATAAACTTACTTGGGAAATAAATTTAAGAAAAGGGGTAATAAAAGAAAATAAATTTCAGGAAATTTGGAAATGTTTCTTAGAATATACGTTGGATAAGGGGAAGGGATGTAAACCAGTGCCAGAACAACTTATATTTTGGAAGTAGGAATAGTCGAAACGTGGTAACTCTGTCTCCATGGCTTTGTAAATAGCACAGGGTGAAATCGTTATGTAATCATATTGTAGCATATTATAATGTATTTGTATTATGTACTTATGTGTTGTATAAGCTTAATATTTTTTTGTGTATATTGTTGTAAGCAGTTTATAAAAAAATTAGTTTAAAAAATCAGGAAAAGGTTGTGAGACATAGTTTAATAATTGGGCCAGATGTGATGTGAAACAGAAGATCCTATTTGATTCAAAGACTATTAGCTTGGCTTCATGTGTTTTTCCTCTTGATTTCAAGAGACAAAGACATTATGGGTGTTGAATTTCACTTTCTTTGGACTGAAATCTGCAGGAACATTGTCACCACAAAAATTCTCCTCCCAAAGGGGAAAATCTTGCACCTCCACCTTCTTTGTCTTTCTCTATTTGAATATGTTTTTTCTGAGACGCAAGTTAGCAACATTGAACGTGGATTCTGTATCTCTAACTTGATAATAGTCATAAATATGTAGGAAGTGATGCAGTACTCTAGAAACAGGCACTGTTAACTCATTTATGAAACCCTAGTGACAAATTTCCCCACTGACGATAAAGAGAAGTACTCTGGCTCTCCACCAGATTCAGTTCTTCTCCCATTTATGTCCTGGGGAAATGAAATATTTCAAATGGAAAAAGCTTTTAAGGAAACTTGGAGTTTTTTCATAGTTTGCCTCCAGACACAGCTGTGAATCAACCACCTTGCTGTATTATTACCAGATTCCCATTACAGAAAATGAAAAGCTGGGACCTAGCTCTCCCATAGTTCCTATCATTATTTCTTTTCCTGTATATGTTTTTGCTGTATTTGAAATGTGCCCTCATCAAGCAAGAGATGCTAGCAGAATAAAGCAAAGGCAAGCGCGGCACCAAAATGGCCGCCGCACTCTTTGCGGGGGGGCCCCACCCCGGACTCAGATATCCGGGTAATTAGGGGGAGTGGCCAACCCCTTTATAAAAGGGGTGGCCACGAGGCGGCCCCTCCGCCATTTTAGAGAAGCAACGGAGTGGAGAAGTTCGCTCTGCCGCTTTCAGTACTTTTGCTGCTCCTCCTGTGGCTCGGGTGGTTAAGACGCTGACTCGGAAGGTCAGCAGCTAGATTCCTGAGTACTGCAGGGCGGTTGGAGCTCCGTCGGAGAAGGGGTATCCTCTCTGCTGCTCATTTAGTCCCGCATTGGGACTCAGGTTGGGTGGCCATGGCACCCAAAAGGAAAAATCCCGCAGCCCCGCAGCTGCGCACACAGGGGAGGGCTTGCCCTACCCCCGCACCCACCTCTCCTTGTGCCACCGCAGGCTGGAGGGCTCGTCCTGGGGTGAGGAGAGGGGTTGGAAGGGCTTTAGTGCCCACTGTCACCAATTAGGGTGGCCAGGCCTCTAACCTCTTGCCCAGTCGGAGGACTCGTGTGGGGGTGGTGCTTGCCTGTCCACTGGGGGCCTCACCCCCATGGACTCTGGGGCACCCTGCTTGACCACAGGCCCATTGGCTGGACACACCACTGGACAAGGTGGTCTGACTTGGCACAGCACGGGATCGCGCCCTGCCATGGCCCCTGCACCCCATGGGCCGGACTATTTGACTTGGCCATACTGCAGCAGGGAGCTGGTGCAAGGCCTTGACCCTTTGCCTGCTATGGGCCTTGGGCTGGGTCGTGGACCTCCACCCCACGCCGGGCAACGTTTGCCCGGCAGGCCGTCCAGCCCATCCGGCCCACCTTATTCTGGTGGCTCGGATATGGTTGATCTCCTTCTGGCCCACATAGCAGCCCTGGAAGCATCAATGGGGATCGCCCCACCACCTATGGACACAGGGTTTGGGCCATCTACTGCCGCTACCCACATGCCTCTGCAAACCTCTCAGTGAGCCATGAGCCAGGTTGAGCTGCTGGAGGCCATCAGGCCCATGCATGGTGGTGCTCTGCAGCTCCCTGGGTGGCCGCCCCTACTGGGCATCCCGTTGGTGCCCGGGGCTACTTGGACTGGAGTGGCAACGGCCCAGAGCTCGACCTCTGTCGCGAGCTCCGATGCCCACCAGAGGCCGGAACCCCCGGTGGGGGCGGCCCAGGGGGGTGCAACCAGTGAGTATAACGATCAAGTTAGCACTCCATCCATGCTAACGCAACATACTAGCGGCGTACAGTGGCCCTGGCCTCACCAGGCTACTTCGGGTGGGCAGTTTCCTAATCAGTACCCTTTGACCACCTGGGCTCCTACCTCTTCACAGGTTGTGCCGGGGATAACCGCCCCATCTGTGCCAGCTCAATTTGGTGGGCAACAGGGCACATTATTGGCTCCCCCACTCCGCTCCGTGCCGATTACGGCCATGCCGACAGCCGGCTACTCCCTTCCCCTGGGTGATCACTTGTCTCAGGCCACCAGGGAAAAGATATGGCGGGGGGAGTACGTGGATATTTTCACTCTCCTTAACCACGAACCTACTAAGGAGGAGAAGGAAGGGCAGGACGACAGGGACAAGGAATTGTCCCGTCGTCGTAAGCCCCCACGCACCTGGGCCAATTGGTTACCGGCCTATTTAATATACATGGCAGTATATCTTGGGGCTCGTCCTGATTTGGCCATTCCGATGGTCCAGTACCTGGATTATATTTACCGGGCTGTTGTCGATTTCCCTGGCCCGTCATGGTTAGCCTATGACGAGGAATTTAGGATGAGGGCGGCCCTTCACCCGGAGATGCGGTGGGACGAGCCCTGCCAGCAACTTTGGCTCCTCTATATGACCCCTACACGGCCAGTGCCGGGTGACTGGTACCACTGTGGTCATGCCGTACAGCGGTCTACCTCTACAAAGGTTCCCCGCCAGCTGGCGGGGCAGGGGGTTCCAGCCCGCCTGCTGTGTTGGAGCTATTCCGCCAATGGGGTGTGCAACTGGCACCAATGTAAATTTCGGCACGAGTGCCCCTCCTGTGCCGGCTCTCATGCCGCCTCCGCATGCCCGCGGGCCGGTGGGTCCCGGGGCAGAGAAAGGGGACACCAAGGGTCGCCCAGAGTTCCCTCTGATGCCGCTACACATTCAAAAGGCCCCCTCCCCAATTAATATTAGTATGCTTGAATGGTGGCTGCGCGTCTATCCTAGACAGGATGATGCGATCTACCTGCTTGAGGGTTTTACTTTTGGCTTCCGCATCCCATTCAGGGGTGTCCGCACACCTCAGGATGCCCCAAATTTGCTATCTCTCAGGGGTAATGAGGACATTGCTGCTGAGAAGATAGCCAAAGAGGTTAGAGAGAGTAGGGTTGCTGGGCCATTTCATATACCCCCATACCCAAGTTTAAAAGTATCCCCTCTGGGCTTAGTGCCCCAAAAGTCCTCAGGTGAATTTCGTCTGATTCACTACCTTTCTTACCCTGCGGGTTCCTCGGTTGATGACGCTATACCGGATGACCTTTGCTTGGTCTGGTATACGTCCTTTGACCAGGCCTTGCAGATGGTACGCTCATGCGGTCGCGGAGCGCTATTGGCGAAGTGTGACATCAAATCAGCATTCCGATTGTTGCCGGTGCACCCGGATGACTTTGAGCTTTTAGGTTTTTGTTGTCAGGGCAAGTTTTATGTGGACAAGGCCATGCCTTTTGGCTGCTCCATTTCATACTCAGCCTTCGAGCGTTTTAGCACCTTTCTTCATTAGGCTTTCATTCGAAGGACAGGATCCTGGTCCATGGCACACTACCTCGACGATTTTTTGTTCGGGGGTTGACACGACTTGGGCACATGTGGACGCCTGCTTGCCATGTTTCAGGGGCTCATGGAGGAACTTGGTGTTCCTTTAGCGCCTGAAAAGACAGAGGGCCCAGCCACCACTCTTACCTTTCTTGGTATAGACATCGACACAGTTGCCCAGACCTCCAGGTTACCCGTGGAAAAGGTGACTCGGATCTCGGATGCGATTTTGGCAATGCTTGCCAAGCGCAAGGTGTCTCTCCGGGAGTTGCAGGTCCTCCACGGTCACCTTAACTTTGCCTGCAGAGTGGTGGCGCTGGGTAGATCCTTTGCCAGGCGTCTTTGTGATGCTATAGTGGGCCTTTCCAAGAAGCATCACAGGGTCCGGCTGACCGGGGTTTACGGGCTGACCTGTCGGTTTGGCTCACGTTCCTACAGGGCTTTAATGGCATCTCTTTTTAGAGGGCGGAGCATATGGTTAACCCCCAGTTCCAGGTCCAGTCGGATGCCTCAGGTTCCCTAGGATATGGGATTTATTTTGAGGGTAGGTGGACTTATGGAAAATGGCCCCAGAAATGGCAAGGCACGGATCGCTTACGCGATCTTACGTTCCTTGAGGTTTTTTCCCCAATTTTAGGGGCACTTATGCTCTGGGGTGACATGTGGGCTAATTCCGTAGTTCACTTTTGGTGTGACAATGCTGCCGTAGCGCATATTGTTAACGCCCAAACATCTAAGTCTCCCAGAGTTATGGCCTTAGTGCGACAATTTGTCCTTAGGTCCTTGCACCTTAATGTGCTCTTTAGGGCCAGACATGTGCCAGGCATTGATAATGATATTGCTGATGCTTTATCCCACCTGCAGATCTCCTGGTTCCGTGCCTTGGCACCAGACGCAGAGGAACTTCCCTCTCCACTTCCAGCCGAGATGTGGACCTTTGGCGAGGAGAAGTGAACCGGGTGATCGGCATGTCTTTGGCCCCGTGCACGCATAAGGCGTATCAGCACATGCTCCTACAGTTTAGGGCTTTTTGTGGGGAGAGGCAGCTCCCTGTCACGTGGCCGCTCCCGGTTGACCATGTGTTGCAGTACATGGTACACCTTCATAGTCAGGGTCTGGCCCCACACACCATTGCCACCAGGCTCTCGGCATTGGCAGTTATGGCTAAGGCACGGGCTTTACTGATTTTACGGGTGACTTCCGTATTCGCCATGTGTTGGAAGGGTGGACACGTGAACGCGGCTGCCACCCGGACACACGTCAGCCTGTTTCACCTTGTCTTCTGGCACACCTTGCCCAAGGCTGGCGTGGCCTGTGTCATGATAGGTATGAGGAGTCTCTTTTTCATGCAGCTACCATCGTAGCTTTCTTTGGAGCTCTGAGAATCAGTGAGCTGGTCCCACTTTCAAAAGGGGACATGTCCCATAGGGCACTGGAACTGGAAGATGTGTCTCTCAACCAGGAATGGGCTCAGTTGAGGATTCGTTCCTCAAAGGCCTATCAGCAAGGGAAGGGGAGTAGTGTGATGCTTCTACGATGCACGTTTGCTGACATCTGTCCGGTTGGTGCCCTACATGCCTTTTTGGCAGTGCGTGGTTCGTGCCCTGGCCTGTTGTTCTGCCACCAGGATGGGTCTCCCCTTACCAAATTCCAATTCTTGAGGGTTACTGGGACTGCACTTCACAGTGCGGGGGTCCCTGGGGCTTGTTATGGTACCCATTCATTTAGGATAGGTGCCGCATCAACTGCTGTGGCATTTGGGTACTCGAAGGCTGATATGCATAGGATGGGCAGGTGGGGATCTGCGTGCTTTTCTTTGTATGTTCGTCCCCTCACTGCATGAGTGCCTTGTTATGCCCTCAATTCTCTCTCCTTCTTTTACAGACCCTGTGTGTTTCCGCACACCGGTGGCAGTGTGGCTGGTGGGCCACAGTTATGTGCACTGGGCAGCACAGTATGCTGCCTCGTCGGAGTGGGGACCCCATCTCAGGCTACGTGAATCTGTGCGTATGCAGTGGTATGGTGTGCACGGCATGAGATGGTGGGAACTGTTGCCATTCCTGATGTCCATCGGGGATGCCAGACCGCCAGATGTTTTGATTCTGCACCTCAGCGGCAATGATCTTACACAGATCACTGGCCTTGCTTTAAAGATGTCGGTGTGCAGTGACCTGGCGTTTCTTCATCATTTATGGCCATACACATGGTTGCTATGGTCAGACATCGTGCCGAGACACCATTATAGGGGAGGCGTTGACCTCCGTGGTTTGGACTGTGCCCGGCGGTCGGTGAACAGGGCTGTTGCCCGGTTCCTTATCAGGAATGGCTTGGGGACAGCCATTTGACACCCGGGGATAGGGTTACAGGACTTTGGCCTGTATTCTTGAGATGGGGTTCACCTGTCGGCTAGAGGTATGGACCTCTTTCTGGAGAACATGCAAGCGGGCCTGGTGACCGAGCTGTCGGTCGGGGGGGGTGAGTCATCATGGACGCCTCCCCGTGTGGTGGGTAGCATTGGTAAGGTAAAATTTATGACCCATAGGTATCCGGCAGGTTCGCAACTGATTGGCCAACACATAGATAGGTACAGGAGAAACAGGCTTGGACGGTCAAGGGCGAACCATGAACGGGGTGATGTGCCGCCAGGACCGGGGGCGGGGAGGAGAACATCGGCTGCACCTGGGGTCACTTGTGGCCCCAAAGATGGCGCCCCCCGTCATCTATGCAGCCACGAGCCTTGCGCTGCCAGGACTGGGGTGGGGAGGAGAGCATTGATTGTACCTGGGGTCGCTTGCGGCCACAAAAGCGGCCCCCTCCACCATCCCGGCAGCCACGAGCCTTGCGCTGCCAGAACTGGGGTGGGGAGGAGAACATTGGCCGTACCTGGGGTTGCTTGCGGCCTCAAAAGTGGCACCCCTCGCCATCCCTGCAGCATCGCGCCTCATGCCGCGTGGACCAGGGTGGGGAGGAGAACTATGGCCGCACCTGGGGTTTCTTGGCGGCCTTAGGGGCGGCGCCCGCCCTCCCCATCACCCCCGTGGCCTTACAGCGCTTGGACCAGGGCCGGGAGGAGGAGACTCCCGTCATTGGAGTTCTGTTAGGGGGGGGTGGAGGGAGTGAGAGGGTATGTTTTAACTGGGTTAGGGAAGGAGGGAGGGGGAGATGGCCTTGCCAGCCAGGAAGAGAGGGCGACACTCCATCTGGGTTAATGATGGAGGTTCCAGGGGCTCATTTAGAGGTTGTGACGGGCATGGGGCGTTATAGCGGGAACCGTGGGGCGGGCCGCACTCGGGGAACGTGGGACCGATGCTTAGTATCTGTCCCACGTTCTGGCCACCCGGTTTCACCTCTAGGTCCTGAGCAGCTGATCCAGGGTGACCCCGCCCTTAGGCTGCTGCTGATGAATGCCAGGTCGGTCTGTAATAAGGCTCCCCTAATACAAGACTCTATTTTGGGGGAGCAGGCTGACCTGGCATGCATCACTGAGACCTGGCTGAGACCTGAGGATGGGGTGCCTCTATCAGAGATGTGTCCGACCGGGTTCGGTGTTTGGCACCAGCCTAGGGATGTGGGTAAGGGCGGTGGTGTTGCCATTATAGCCAGGGAGTCATTGGGAGTCGCCAGGGCCAACGCTCCACAAATTTCGGGTTGTGAGGCTCTGCTCCTGCGGTTGGGCCCTAACGGTCAGTTGGGGGTCCTACTCCTGTACCTGCCTCCTTGTAGGGTAAGGGACTCCCTGCCTGGGCTCCTTGAAGCCATCTTGGCATTGGCTTTGGAGTTCCCTAGACTGATGGTTTTGGGGGACTTCAATTTGCCTTCGCTGGGGTCTGGTTCCAAGGTAGCACAGGAGTTCATAGCTTCCATGGCAGCTATGGACCTGGCTCAGGTAATTCAGGGCCCAACCGGGGCAGTGGCCACACACCAGATTTAGTCTTTTTGTCGGGGCGGTGGCAGAGTGATCTGAGTTTACAGAAGCTAGACATTACACCTGTGCCATGGTCAGATCACTATCTGGTGGCTGTAGACTTTCTGGGGGCGACACTTCATCGTAAGGAGGCAGGGTCGATTAAAGTGGCCCGCCCCCGGCAACTGATGGATCCGGATGGATTCCAGAGGGAACTGGGAGAATTTCCTCTGGATCGGCGACACGATTCACCTGAGGCAATTGTTGACCTGTGGAACGGGTCGACGACATCTGCCTTGGATGTAATCGCTCCACTACGGCCTCTCAGAGCCCGTGGAGCTAGGTCATCCCCGTGGTTCACTGAAGAACTACGGGAGCTCAAACGGGCAAAGAGACGCCTTGAGCGCCGCTGGGTGAAGACCCAGAGCGATTCCGATTGGACACTAGCTAGAGCCGCTATTAGGGCCTACCTAGTGGCGATGGGGGTGGTGAGGAGGCAGTACTTCACCTCCCTTATTGCCTCCACTGATAATCGCCCAGCCACCCTGTTTCGGGTGACCAGGTCCCTCCTGGGTAGGGCGGGGCCTGTGCCTGGTTGGCAGGGATCTGCTGAGGACTTTGCTGACCATGTGGTGGAGAAAATCGATCAGATCCGCTCGGGGTTCAAACTTGGCGTGGACGGGGAGGGTCCGGGGGGAGCCAGTGCACAGTCTCGCGGCGTTACCTTGGATCGGTTTGATCCTGTTGCCCCGGATGAAGTGGACAGGCTCCTTGCAGCGGTCCGTGCCACTAATTGTCCATTGGATACCTGTCCCGCCTGGCTGGTAAAAGCCTCTAAGACGGTGACAGGTGGCTGGGTAGGGGCTATAATTAACGCGTCTTTTCGAGAGGGGATATTTCCTGCACTGCTGAAACATGCTCTTGTGCGCCCCCTCCTGAAGAAGCCATCCCTCGATCCAGCAATCCTAACCAACTACAGACCTGTATCCAACCTTCCTTTTTTGGGGAAAGTTCTGGAGAAGGCAGTGGCACGTCAGCTGCAGGGGGTACTGGATGAAGCGGAATATCTGGACCCATTCCAGTCAGGATTCAGACCTGGATATGGTACTGAGACTGCATTGGTCGCGCTGATGGATGATCTCTGGCGAGAGCGGGATGGCGGTCATCCGTCCATCCTTGCTCTTCTTGACCTCTCAGTGGCCTTCAATACCGTTGACCACGGTATCCTTCTGGAACGGCTCCGAGGATTGGGGATCCACGGTACGGTGTGGTCCTGGTTTTCTTCATTTCTGAGGGGCCGGACCCAGTCGGTGTGGTTGGAGAGTGAGAGGTTGAGTCCTAGGCCTCTAAAATATGGGGTGCCTCAGGGCTCGGTACTCTCTCCTCTCCTATTTAACATCTACATGAAGCCGCTGGGTGAGATCATCCATTCCCACGGGGTGCGGTACCACCAGTACACAGATGACACACAGTTGTACATCTCGGCCTGTGGTGACCCCAGTGATGCAGTCAATGTCCTTTCCAGCTGTCTGGAGGCTGTTGGTGTCTGGATGGGGGCAAATGGGCTACAGCTGAATCCTTGCAAGACTGAGTGGCTATGGATAGGGGGTCCTGTGTTATCCCGGGAGCTACCATCTTTGGTTTTGGATGGGGCTGTTTTGCCCCAGACCAACCCGGTGCACAACTTGGGGGTTCTCCTGGATTCGCGGCTGCTGCTAGAAGAACAGGTGGTGGCTGTGGCCAGGAGGGCCTTCGCCCAACTTCAGGTGATTCACCAGTTGTGCCCACTCCTGGACTGGGACTCTTTGTTCATGGTCACTCACGCTCTGGTGACCTCCAGACTAGACTACTGTAATGCGCTCTACATGGGGCTGCCCTTGATGACCATTCGGAGGCTGCAGCTGGTCCAGAATGCCGCGGCCCGGGTGGTGATGGGGTGTGGACGTTATGCCCATGCCTCACCACTGCTTCGGGGGCTGCACTGGTTACCAGTTTGTCTCCGGGTGCAATTCAAGGTGCTGGTTTTGACCTTTAAAGCCCTACATGGTAGTGGGCCAGGGTATCTTAGAGACCACATCGCCCCAAGGACGTCTGTCCGTCCAACCAGAGCGGACCGGAGGGGCTCTCTAATTGTGCCGTCAGCCAGGGGGGCTCGCCTCTCTGGCACAAGGAGGAGGGCCTTCTCCGTGTCCGCACCAGCCCTTTGGAACCTCCTGCCTGTGGAACTGCGTCTCCAGACGGAGTTGTTGCCCTTTAGGAAGGAACTAAAGACCTGACTGGCGGGCCAAGTTTGGGGTGCGGGTGGGGATGGGGGTACCGTTGGATGGTTGGTATAGAGAAGTGTGCCTTCCCCCAAGGTCCCTTCGGTTCTTGCGCACCTTTTATGGGTGGGTTTTTTTAAAAAACTTTTAACTTTTTTATCATGTGTCTTTTATGTATTTACTGTCCGCTATGTAAACCGCCCTGAGTTGGGTTGTACCTGAGTGGGCGGTATATAAGTGTGAAAAATAAATAAATAAATAAATAAATGCTAGGAGCTTCACAGCCTGCATCACCTTGATACTTTAACAGATACACGTCAGAGGGTGGGGTCAATAGATAGTATATTGACTTCGGTCAACAATTTGTTTGTGACAACAAACAAATTGATACAAATTGATACATAATAGCCAATTGCCATTGGCAATTTGGGTGGAACCTTACCAGTGCTACTGCGGCCTGCTTGCCTTAAAGAATTGCAATTGGATGATACACCAATTGAAAGTTATAATTCGGACTAGGGCATTATTTAATAAAAGTGGCCCAATGCCTTTAATCCAATACCGTTGTCTGAGTCTTTATTTGGGTGGGTGCGCCTGCAAAGAAACAATGCCACTAAGAGTAAAACTATATTTTGACACCAGATTTCTTTTTGTACATATTGGTCTGCTGGGATCGCTTTCATAGCTATTCTTGGTGGACAGGGAAGATAAAATTAATTCCATATGCAAAATCTGTAAGTACCTAAACAATCTTCTCCCAAATCTCATATATATACAGTTCTCTAATTCTTGCTCTTATTATATATTTGCTGCTATAGATCATGGAAGTTGCAGCAGTGACTATTTGGGTTCTCATTTCATCCCTGACCCATTTAAGGATTCACTTGAATTTGGAGGGGCATTTCATGCAATTTGCATAGTGGAGAGAAAAGGAATAATGTGAAATGATTGTAACATGAAATGATTATATTCTTTCACAAGAATAGAAGCCATCTTACAATAATATTGGCAGGGTTATTTCTTTTTTTAATCTTTTCTTTCCTTCATTAAACAACATTTTTGACAGAAGTTCCTTTCTTGAACCTGTTTGCATTATTTTAGTTTGTTTTTCTGTTGATTCTATCAACAGCTTTAATTGTTTCTACATCATTAATGAACAGCAGCCAACAACCATTCTTTACTTATAAAAAGGCTTCTGGGAAGGATGTTCTCATACATCTAGAACAGTGGTTCCCTATCTTAGATTCTTAGAAATCATTAGCCTACAACTCTCCTAACTTCTAATAGACATGGCCTATATTAATTATTGTTATTTATTATTGTTATTATTTATTTTTATGTTTAGAACTGATGTCCTGATGAAGCTGTAAGGGAAAGGCTAAGTTTATCGGAACAGTCTTGACATGCTTTGGACATAATGCAACTTTATTGTGCCTTGAATATTTTTTATAAAATACTTGACATCAATTTTTCCTTTGAGTGGTTTCCAGTTTTTCCCCTGTAAATGCATTTATGACAGCCGCAGACATGTTTTACGGCAGCATTTATGGCGGGGGAACTACCAGTCTGGCACGCTCAGCTGTCTGAGGGAGTGTGGTCCAGCCTGTGCTTAAAAAGGTTGAGAACCCCTGAACTAATCAAACTGAAGCAACTAATCAATCACCAGAAAGAAGTTTGTGAAAAGGTTGTTGGTGTAATGCTTACCCAATAGAAAGATAAACATAAGCTAAATTTGTCATTACATCTTGTAAGTTTGTTTCAGAAAGAAAGAAAGAAGCATGTTCACTGTGAAACATAAAAATTGTCCCAATGCCTTAGATCATTCATATAAGACAACTGTAAAATTTTCATACAAAGAATATTTTCCATTCAACTAAATGAGAAATATAACCCTCCTACAATTTAGCTGTTCTATATTGTTTAGTGTATATGTATTGCTTTCAGAATGTAATGTTGAAACATTGGTACATCCTATGTACTTGTACAAAATGTTGTGCAGACACAGATCCCTGAAATAATATTGCAATTTGAATGACTATCTAAAAGGTTTTTAGGAACATTTTTGAAAGTACTGTACTGAAAAGCTCTCATAGTTCTACAGTGGTGGAAAGCAAATCAAGCAATTGCAATTAGGGAAATCTTCTGCCAATGTGTGCACAGATCTGGATTATGGTCACATTTCTTGAACATTAGATTCAATTAAGGAAAACAGATCAACATCAAGAAGGAATGAAAAGACAAAGTGGACAAAGTACAGACAAGCATATGAATGCTCTCTTGGAAACCCAATTATTATTATAACTACACATTTTAACCCTTCAGATTAAAATACAGAATATAAATCAGAGGAAGGAAATACACACAACATTTTATCATGTTTAGTTAATATAGTCAACTATTTGCATAGGATCTAATCTGAAAGGCAACACATTGATCAACTTTCTTGAATAGAAGAGGTTAAATTTTATGATACAGTGGTACCTCAGATAAAGTCCGATTAAGATAAAGTCCGATTTGGATAAAGTCACAGTTTTCATGCACACGTGATGCATCGCATAAAGTCCCAAACCACTAAAAATGGACGTTATCCAAGGTATTTGGTATAGGAACCTCGGATAAAGTCCATTTTTGACTTGTGGAACAGAGTTTGGACTTTATCCGAGGTTCTACTGTATCTCAAATCTGAATAGTAATATACAGAGGGGTGTTTTTTTCCTGAGGAGATGTAGTCATGAAAGTCTGTTGCAGTAAAAAGAGTCTTATGGCACTTCAAAGGCAAACATGTTTTGTCTGGCATAAATATTCATATATCATACGTAGCCCACCTTCTTCAATTGCATGGAGTGAGCAGACATATATGTAGACATAATGGAAAGAAAGGCATTGGTGGATTCAACAAGGTGGTGGTCTCACCAGTAGTTTTTAAAGGTTGTTAACAGGTCCTAAAGTGGTTGGTGTCAGGTATACCTTAGCATTAGCTAAGAGTCCTCCCTCTACTCCGGCAGAGGAGGAGGCGCCTCGTCGTGTGGTGAGACAGTCTGTGTTTTTCTCTGGACCAGAAAGTGAAGAATCTCACTCGAAAATCCCTCCCAATATTTGCAAGGCAGGTATTTGGAGAGCGCTGTAGCAGTAGAAATTACAGTGGTACCTCGCTTTAGTGTATGGGACCAAAGACACCATGACAGCCGAAGAGCTGGCTTAACACAACTTTATTACATGCTGGTCAGAGGGAACATGTGGTAATGGCGGACGAACAGCTCAATATATACAGTGGCTATACATTTGAATGTGGCTCCTTGACAGTCTATTGGCTACTGTCCGCGTGACGTCATTTCAGGTCACGCCCTTCTTGTCCAGGTGAAGGTGGTGGCGGGAATCTTCCCGCGCTGTTGCTCTTAGGTGAGTCTTGGGCCAATGAGCTTGGACGCTCGCTATTGCCATCTAGTGGTCACTAGCTCGCGTCCTATTAGGGTTACAGTGATGCAGCTGAGGTTACAATGTTACACATGGAAAAGATTACATTGGATACACATGGATAGATACATTGTTTAAAGGCACATGCTTTAGGACACAACATCCCTCCCCCCCTAGGATGAGACGAAGTCTCTTAACCAAGATGGTTTCTTGCACTCACGTTTTGGCCGCGATGTGGGTTGGCCCCCCCGGGGGCCGCTCCCGCTCCCTTGTTCCCTGGACCCTTGTCCTGTAATGGGAGAGGGAGACTCGTTAGTGGCTTGCTGCGGTTTTGCAGCTTTAGGGGAAAGGGTAGATTCCGTTGTGGGCGAACCGGGGGCACCAGGGGCTAACGTAAAACCCCTCTTCTCGCTTGGATGGGTGGGGGACCACTCCGAAAAAAACCCCCGGTTCTGTAACTCAAAATTAAGCTCTGTTGGGGGATCCCGCGGGATATCTATGAGGATGAATTCTTCCTCCTCCCCCCTTGGTGGGGACTCTGGACCCCCTCTCCTCCCCCTTGGGCTAAACGGGTGGGGGAGAACCCTAACGCTGAATTCGGCTCCGCGCTTTCAGCGCCCTGCCTTCCCGGGACCCGGTTCCGTAGCTGGTCCGCGTGCCGCCGCCAGAGTAGACCTGTGTTGGTCTCCACGCGGTACGACACAGGACCGGTCTGTTCCACGACCACCCCCGGTACCCAGGCTGGCCCCGCGCTGGCGTAGTTCCTGCAATGCACCGGGGCACCCACACTAAAACTCTTTGTGGCTTCCATCCCGATGTTCCTCCCCTTGTCTTCAATTCTCGTGGGATCTAGCCTAGTGAGAATGGTGGCCAGTTTCCTGCGCATTAAGAGCTCTGCGGGGGAGTATCCTGACGCCAACGGGGTCACCCTGTACCCTAGCAGAAACTGACACACTTGCAGGTTGAGGTCCACGGGGCCCATGCGCCGCAGCGCGTCCTTCGTGGTGCGGACGAGGCGCTCCACTTGGCCATTGGTGGCCGGATGGAAAGGGGCGGAGGTGATGTGCCGGATGGCGTTAATCTCTGTGAATGCCCTGAACTCAGCGGACGTGAAGCAACTAGCGTTATCGCTAATTAGAGTGTCGGGTATGCCAAACGTGGGAAAAATTCTCCGCAAATGCTTTATTGTCGCGGCCGAGGAGGTGCTCGTGACTGGGATGACCTCCAACCACTTGGAGAAAGCGTCCACAACAAGGAGAAACAGAGTTCCTCGGAACGGGCCCGCGAAATCTATGTGTATCCGGGACCACGGCCCCTTAGCCGCGTCCCACTCCCTGTGGGGAAGACGGGCCTCTTCCGGTCTGGAGCATTGGCAACTCTCACAAGTGCCGACCATGTGCTCGATGTCGGCGTCTAACTGGGGCCACCAAAAATAACTACGGGCCAGCGCCTTGGAGCGCACAATTCCGGGGTGGCTGACGTGCAGCAGTTTAAGCACCCGCGGCCGAAGGGATGTGGGAATCACCACCCGCTGCCCCCACAAGAGACACCCCCTCTCTAGGGACAGCTCCAACTTTTTTCTGAAAAAGGGAGCGAATTCTTCCGCTGGGGCAGACGCTGGCCACCCTTTCTGTATCCAGGAGCTAACCGCCGCCAACGTCCTGTCTCTGCTTGTCACTTTAGCGATATCGGCGGGTACTATGGGGGGCAAATCTAAGACTTCTATCATGAGCACCTGGCGGTCCGGCTCCTCCCCGCCCACGTGGCTGTGTGTCTGGGGGAGGGGGGACCTTGACAGGGCATCCGCATGGCTGATTTCCCTCCCGGGCTGGTACACCAACACGTGCTGGTAGGCGTTGAGAAAAATGGCCCACCTAAGCATCCTCGGGGACAGGATCTGTGGCGTGGGCTTATCTGCGGTAAAAATGCCTAGCAGGGGCTTGTGGTCAGTCACGATGGTGAAAGGGCGGTCATAAAGAAAATCGTGAAATTTTTTGGTCCCTGCAATTATCGCCAGCGCTTCCCTGTCTGTCTGGGCGTAATTCCTCTCCGCTTGGGACAGGGACCTGGAGTAAAACGCTATTGGGGCCTCCCTCCCGTTTTCCAACACATGGCATAACACTGCCCCCACCCCCACCGGGGATGCATCACAAATCAGTACTACCGGCCGTTTGGGGTCGAAATGGGTCAGAATGGCGTCAGACGCCAGGAGTTGTTTCAGTTCTGTGAATGCCCTCTCCTGGCCGCATCTTTCTTGAGCAACTTGTGAAGCGGCTCAGCCACCGCAGCCTTCCGTGAAAGGAAGGAGTGGTAGAAATTTAAGAGCCCTAGGAACGACTGCAACTCGGGCTTGGATGTGGGGCGAGGGGCTTTCTTGATGGCGGCCACCTTGGATTTGGACGGTTTGATCCCCTCGGGTGTTACTCGGAATCCTAAGAACTCAACCTCCTTCGCGAAGAAGACGCATTTGTCTTTTCGCAACCTCAACCCCGCCTGTTCGAATGCCGCCAGGACCTTGTTTAGCCTTTCAGCCAACTCAACCTCACTCCCCCCCGTTATCAAGTCATCATCAAAATATGGCAAAACGCCGTCCAGCCCTTTGAGGAGGCGTTCCACAAGCGACTGGAAAATCCCAGGCGCCGAGTTCACGCCGAATTGGAGGCGCGTCACCTGGAACGCCCCCTTATGCGTGACTATGGTCTGTGCAGCAGCTGCGGCAGGGGTTACCATGAGTTGCTGATAGGCCTGTGCCAGGTCGAGTTTAGCGAAACACTTTCCCCCATGTAACCTGGCCAGCAAATGGCTGACCACCGGCACCGGATATGCATTAGGGCGGATTGCCTTATTAATGGTGCACTTATAATCGGCGCAAATGCGAACCTCCCCATTTGCTTTCAATGCCGTGACAATTGGAGTTTCCCACTCCGCAGAATCAACAGGAACAAGAATCCCCTGGCCCACTAATTTGTCCAGTTCCGCCTCTATTTTGTCCTTTAGTGCAAAAGGCACTCTGCGCGGTTTGAGTCTTATTGGGCGGACCTCCGGGTCCAGGTCGAAAGTTACTGGGGGTCCATTGAATTTCCCAAGTCCCTTTTTGAAGACTTCGGGGTGCGCGTCGCACACCTCCTGTATTGGGTCAGACCCAACGGCGTGCACCCCCCCAATAATCAGGCCCAGGGGCTGAAACCATTGAGTCCCGAGGAGGCTGCAATTACCCCCCTTAAGAACGACTAGGGGGAGTTCCGCGGCGTGCCGCTTATACTGGACCTGGAATTTCCCAACCCCCAACACCGGGATACTGTTCCCTTGCACGTCCCGAAGCGTGGACCTCAACGCTTTGAGCTTGGGCCGTATGCGGGGGGCAATTCTCAAGAACTCCCTCTGGGAAATGATAGAATATGAGGAGCCAGAGTCAATCTCCATCCTAACAGGGGCCCCTTGCACCAGTACCTCAACAAAGTAACGGGGGTGTCCCATGGACACGCTGAAAACTGGGGCGTCGTCGTCGCTGTCGTCGGAGATGCGGCCCACGCCGTCCTGCTTCCTTGTGGGCCGGGCGCCCTCCTTGAGTCTCGCCGAGCGGTCTGGCCTCGCTGCGCGGTCGGGCGAGCTCCTCCGGTCCTTGCGCCGTTGTCTGCAGACTTTGGTGATGTGCCCGCGTCGTCCACAGTTGTGGCACTCGGCTTTTCTGAAGGGACACTTGGCACAGTCGTGAGCCGCCCTGCAGCCGTCGCAGCGCCGGCCCTCCTTCCGGACCCTCCGGACGTCCTCGTCGTCGCTGCTTTCGGCGGACGATTTCGAAATTCACCGGGCTGCGTGCACCGAACTCTCTGTTTTGTCGGCCTTCGGCCGCCAGTCCTGGAGCTCTTGCACCCCGGCCTTCGTGGCTTCCGCGGCCTGTGCCGCTTTCAGGACCTCCTGCAACGTGGGGGGCGGCTCCTTATTCATCAGCGTGCGCTGGATCTCGGCGTCCTTCAGGCCGCATAGCACGCAGTCCCTGAGGGTGACTTCCAAGTTCTCCCATTTGCATGGGCCGGCAGCCAGACGCAGGGCCGCTACGAAGGCGGCGACCGACTCTTCAGGCGCTTGGACTCGCCTCCAAAACGCGCTCCGAGCGGGAAACATCGCCACCGAGGGCCGGAAATGGTCTCGCAACATCTTCAGGAGCTCTTTTGCCTTGAATTCAGCCGCCTTTTTGGGTGCGATGAGGTCAATCAATACCCTCTTGCCGTCGTGCCCGAGCATTCTGGTGAGGATGGCTCTTTTCTTCGCCTCGTCCGTCACCTCGAACTCCACCAGCGTGCCTTGGAAGTCCATTTCGAAGAGTTCCCAATCTTGCGGTTTCTTGATGTCGAAACCGGCGTATGTCTTGGTCCCGTGGGCAGCCATGATCCCACCTTCATCGCCAATTTAGTGTATGGGACCAAAGACACCAGGACAGCCGAAGAGCTGGCTTAACACAACTTTATTACATGCTGGTCAGAGGGAACATGTGGTAATGGCGGACGAACAGCTCAATATATACAGTGGCTATACATTTGAATGTGGCTCCTTGACAGTCTATTGGCTACTGTCCGCGTGACGTCATTTCAGGTCACGCCCTTCTTGTCCAGGTGAAGGTGGTGGCGGGAATCTTCCCGCGCTGTTGCTCTTAGGTGAGTCTTGGGCCAATGAGCTTGGACGCTCGCTATTGCCATCTAGTGGTCACTAGCTCGTGTCCTATTAGGGTTACAGTGATGCAGCTGAGGTTACAATGTTACACATGGAAAAGGTTACATTGGATACACATGGATAGATACATTGTTTAAAGGCACATGCTTTAGGACACAACACTCGCTTAAAGACCAGCCCACCTCATTGCTGATACCACGAGCTCCTTCCCCCGGTCTTGCCAGCCAGGGAGAATAGGAGCACCTGGGGCTGAGACGCTGGCCATAATGACCAGCCTGTCTCGTCCCCGCCACCACTGCCAAGAGCTCCTTTCTCAGTCTTGCCAGCTGGGGCCAAGACGCTGTTGCATAAAGACCAGCCCACCTCGTCCCCGCCACCGCAAGCTCCTTCCCCCAGTCTCACCATCCAGGGAGAGTGGGAGCACCTGGGGCCAAGACACTAGCCATAAAGACCAGCTCGCCTCGCCGCTTCCACCACCACCACAAGATCCTTCCCCCAGTCTTTTCTTCTCCGGTCCGGTGAGAATGTTGAGCCTTTGGATCCATAAGGACCGTATTCTCGGTACATCGTATAGTATATTTATTCTGTGCCATGTTGCTTTGTTAGCTTGAATTTTTTATAGATTGTTTGATTTTTTGTTTTCTATTGCATTTGTATTGTATTTGTAATATTGTATATTTGCCTTTTGTTATACTGTAGATTTAATGCTTGTGAACTGCCTTGAGTCACCCATTGGGTCGAGAAAGGCGGTATACAAATAAAATTCTATCTATCTATCCATCTATCTATTTCATTTGTGTGTGAGAAGGATCCCTAATCAAAGATATACTATTTGCTTGGTGAAAAGGGCCTACTCCTACCTGTACCAAGAATAGCCATGCTAAATTCTGCAGAACCTTTCAGAAGCACACTTGTATATGAGACTGGTTTTGCATCCCACATTCAATGTTATATATTTTATTAGCTGTAAAATCCCCTGTTTTTTTAAGAAAGGATGTGCTAATAATGAAGTATAAATTACTTTTTTAGATTTAAGATATCTCTCCAGATTTTTAATTAATAATGAAGCAAGGACATTTGATGAAATTTGACCTCTGGCCATATCAGAAGCATCCTGAATGTCCCCACTATTTTGCAAAGAATAAAGTAGTTGGGAGCGGGGAATACCAGGGAAGAAAAAAAACAACTCAGGTGATTATAAATTTGAGTTGAATTTAACAATCCAGGTCTTAACTTCTTCAAGAAATATGTGACCTCCCATGGTAATGCATTTGACTTCCCTCTTCCAGCATGGCCACCTTTACCTTGGCAACTTTCATTTTGTATTTGTCTGCATCTTGCCTGTTGGTTTGCTTCATCAGAAAGTGCTTAGCACAGCAAATAAATCTGTACCCTGACTCTTGCTCATCCCAGCAACAGAAAGTTGAGATACCCACTGGCTTGACTGGGGATTGATCCATCCCTGTCAGGTGTAGCCCAGGAGCTTTTCACTTACAGGCAGCTAACTATCCCTGGCCATGGACAACCCAACCCAAATGCAGTTTTATAAGCTCAGACACTTTTAGGAGGCATAATTTCTCCACACAGCACCTACACCAGGGATTCTCAACCTGCGGCCCATGGGCTGGATGCAGCCCACGGCACCATTTCATGTTGTCCCCCACTGCCTCCACCACACCATGAAGCGCCATGTGGTGGAGGAAGGGCAAAATGGCCATCCGGCCACCAAAGCTGTCAGAGGGAGTGTGACCCAGCCCCTGGCTTTAAAAGGTTGAGAACTCCTGACCTACACAGTGGAGAAAGGTTTTGTCTAAGGGTGTAAAAAGTCTTTTAAAAATAAAGAAAACATAATCAGAAGGGATGGGGAAAATAATCAGACTCAAGACACCAAGTCTGGAGAGGAGAGAATATTTCTCATAGCATACCTGTCAACCCACGGCTCTGGAAAAACGGGACCTGCACACATCGCTTGTGCGCAGGTCGCGTTCCACGCATGTGTGGAAAGGTTTTACCCCTTCCACACATGCGCGGAAGCACTACGCTGCTTGCGCAGCCCTTACGCAAGTGACAGAGCGCTTCCGCGCATGCGTGGAAGGGGTAAAACCCTTCCGCGCATGCACGGAAAGTGTTTCCCCCGCTGCCAAATTACGGGGTTTTGGCAGCGGGGGCCGGGTTATGATGTCAATCGACATCAATTTACTGGGTAATCCCGGGAAGGTTGACAGGTATGCTCATAGTGCTGCTGTAATCAGTTGGAATGGCTTCCAGTATGCAACAGCTACAAAATCCCATCCACAATTGCTCAAGCAATCATTAAAAAAAGGGTTAAGGAAAAAACTCTAGGCTGATTTGCACTGGCTTATACCTCTTGTACTCAGCACAAAATAATGTGACTCTGACTGTCTCCATCCAGGAGCATTTCTCGAGTTATTTGTCAGTGTAGTCACCTGTGAAGTCGTGTACGAGAAAAAAACCACCAGCCCCAATTACTGCAGGAGGAAGCAGGAAGTAAATACTCCAAAGACTTCAACTCCCAATATAATAGAATTCCCCACCCCATCAACAATATGTTACAGAAAAAGCACCCAATAGCTACTTTTCTGTTGCTGTTTTTGTCTACTAAAAACAATCCCAAACCTATACATGGCAAATGGCTAAGGAGTTCTTAACCTTTTAAAGCCAGGGGCCGGGTCACGCTCCCACTGACAGGGGCCAGACAGCCACTTTGCCCTTCCTCCACCACATGGCACTTCCTGGTGTAGTGGAGGTGGTAGGAGGCCACATGAAATAGCGCCTTGAGCTGCATCCAGCCCGTGGGCCACAGGTTGAGAATCCTGGGGCTAAAACATACTGATGCTGTTTCCAAGTCTCCAGGTGATAATATCATAGAATATCTTATCGGTCTAACACTGATTGACCCTTGGGACCTAAAATAACCCTAAAATGTATCTTCCTAGTACATTATTAGGATTTTCATTTATTACTGTAGTAACAATGCTAAAACACTATGGTCAAAGTCCTCTTGTGTAAATTGTGCTGACACAACATATTTTGAATTCTTGCCTTAGATTATCCCTGCTCCTTTTAATTTGGGGTTGTGTGCAAAGCCACTAAACTCACATGCAATGGGATTATATTTCAGTAAGGAATAATTGAAGCCAGTCTGCTATTGGAGGTGATGTCATTTCCCTTATGAATATGTACCTTATGCATGAGGATTTTGACATGTAATTGCTGTAATAAAAGCTGTTTGAATCACTTAAATGAGGGAGTATTGATCTTTAAATGGGGGAAACCTTTTCACAGCTCATCACATTCCAGTCCTATACATATATCCTAAAATGTAGTCTAATTATATTTCAGTGTGGGTGATAAGTCACACTGCTGGGTTTTAATTCATTAGTGTGTTTTTCAGGCTGAACATCAGTCTGTTTGGAACAAATTGTGACCACAAACACAAATTGCATTCAGCCCATATAGATGTTAATTTATTAAGTTTCAATTGCTAGGAAAACGGAGATACAGGGAACGGCATGCCTTCAGTGCACCATGAGTCAGATTTCTTACTTCTCTGGAAATTCAGAAAGGCAATCTTTCTAACAGAGTTAAATGTATTTCTCTGTACTGAGAAATATTTCTTAATTAGCTGCCTGTGTAATTATTTTTACATGCTATAGCTTTGGATGTTAGAGATTAAGCATCTAGTTTTTTTATAGTTAAGAGTTTATTCTTTTTCTTCAGATAATATACTAAATTTGATAGTTTTTTAAATTGCTTCTTATATACATTTTTCACTTTTAGTCAGGTATATGAATCACTTACTACTTTTCTTGGCCTTGTTCATGTGGTTTTGTGTTTTTCCTTAATTCTTTTCTTCATTTCTTTTTTTCTTTTTTGGGAAACTATATATATATATGAAAAAGCTTCTCAACAAAAATCTATTGTGAGGGAAGAAAATTTCTTTTTCTTCTTCAGAAACCAAGCCACTGGAGACATCCAAAATATGCCAAATCTCATCTGGGATCATATTTAAAAGTGGCACAGAAGTACAGCAGACCCTCACAGATGCAAAAGCAAATTCCCCAGGAGGAAAAAAATGGCCTACATATTTTCCAGACTTCCATCGCCAATGTAGAGGTTTCCTTGATGCCTTTGTGTGGAGAGCAAAACTCAGGGCTATGTTCAGTATAAAATGGGGATCAAAGTAGATATCACTGTACTTGTTTCAATATAGTTGAGTTTAACATGGTGAGAAAAGTCAGTGGATTGTTGACCTGGAATGTTATGAATGTTGGTACCAAAACTTTACTGGTATTTTAAAAGTTTTGGGCTCCCCCCTCCTCCCAATATGAAATAAGAATTGTTTTTATTCTTATTTTATTTTATTTAAACAGGGCAATGGAGATATCTGGCTACTGTGTCAGATTCAAGATTTTAATGTTAGCATAGAGGCAGTGATGCAATGTAGCAGGTTCTGCCAGGTTCTGCAGAACTGGTAGCGGAAATTCCCCCAGGCCACACCCACTTGGTTGGCCATGCCCACCTCCATAGCCCATAATGCAGGTTGTTTGGCCACACTCACAGATTTGGCCCCACCCACAGAGTAGGTAGTTAAAAAAAATGCAGTGCATCACTGCATACAAGACCCGATATGGATTGGGACCTTGCTATCTGTCGGAGCGTCTCTCCCTCAGAACAATTCCCCGCATTACCTGATCATCACAGTCGGTGCAGCTCCAGGTGCCAACACCGAGGATAGCTTGAAAGTCTTTAACTAGAAATAGAGCCTTCTTGGTGGTGGCACCTACACTGTGGAATACATTATGGGTGGAGCTGCGCCAGGCCGCATCACTGGCTACCTTTAAAAAACAATTAAATATGTTCCTGTTTAAGGAGGCCTTTCAGGGCGTTGTTCCCTTGTCAATAGATTGGCCAGTTAGGTTCAGTTTCGATGTCCTCTGTCCCCAATTAGTTTAGTTTAGTCAATGATGTGCAGTATTTGTTGGTGATGGGTTTTGATTTGTATGGGTATTGTTGTCATTTATTTTCTGTTTGTTCACTGCCCAGAGTGGGATAACACCCAAATAGGAGGTATATGATTTCAATCAATCAATCAATCAATAAGAATCTGAAGAAATACTTTTAGATGAAAATAAAAAACTAAAATAAATGAAATATTGAAAAATCCACTGCAGACCCATCTATTGACTGGCTAGATTTCAGGCACAACTTTTTTAAAGGCCAAAAAAGAGAGAGAGAGTAAGCAACTATAAACTTAGTGTGCAATCCACCTCCCATGGAAATCAATGGCAAACCTCCCATATCCTATGTTGTTGAAATTCTAGTGAAATCTCATTTCTTATTTCACTGTCAGGGCAATTATTTTCTCATGGCTTAGATATTACTGAGAAACGTTGGTGTAGATGAAACTTTCGTGCTCACCAGTTTCTCTAAATTACTCATAGACACTTCAGATATGCTGTTACACTCCCTGCAAAAATAGGGCTTTCACATCTTTCCAAATGCAGCTAATGTGGAGGGGATAAACTTGCACCTGTCCAACATCCATTAATTAAGGGTACATTTTATAGCATGGTGTTTTGCTGCTTAACACAAAATTTGATTGCCCTATAAAATATCACATTATAAGGGAATGCTCTCATTATAGCACTGTATTGCTGTAACTGTAGAAGAAAGAATATCATTCATATAATATCTACAAGGAAATTAAGATACCAAAGAACATCAAATCAGCCCAAAATTTGCCAAGCAAATGCTTCAACTGTAATAGCACGCAAGAATAGCAGACAGGAGATTTTACCTGGGTCCATGCAATATGGGCAAACTCCAGGTTCCACCATAATGGTTTAGAGAACAATACTAATTTATCTGTTTGGGCATCTGAATTTTTTTAAAAAAATTTTTTTTTCCAAAGATGTATTGTCGGATGCTGCTTTGGGGAAAGTTTAGATGAAGTAGATGTAAGTTTTTGTCACTTCTGTTAAACAAGAAGAGAACTTCAGCTAGAAATTCTTGACACCACCTGTGTACAATGAATTAGTCAAGAATTTCAAATTTGATCACAGCTCAAAAGGTCCAGATTCTGATAGGGTGACAAGAAGAGGTAGTTTTGCCTCCACCTTTTTTTTACATAATCTTCCAACCCCTAAAAATGATTTCTGCATTTCATTACCCAGCCCAAGAATAGATTTCAATTATTCTGAATGGAGAGGAGGAGGTGCCAAATCTATTTACAGACTTTGATCACTAGGTTACTTTGTGAATAAACAAATGGCAAACATTTTCCTGTTTATAAAGTAATACAGTAGAACTCCGCATAATGAAAAAACTCTGTTCCACAGAGCTCTTTGCTATGCGGTTTTTTCATTATGCGGTTCTTTATGGAAGATACCCCGCATAACGGGGGGAAATGTTCGTTAGCCAGGGTTCCCATTGAGCGGGTATACCTTTGCATAAGGAACACTTTGTTATGTGAATCTTTTGCTATGCGATGCATTTGTTATGCGAGGTACCACTGTATACATAATATACCACTGTTTAGCTCTCTAAACAACCTGCTCCAAGCTTCTTATAGAGAAAAATAAATAAGAGAAATGTAGAATGGAATTTCTTAGTATTAACTGCATGAACTAATTTGGACTTTAGTTTATGTTCATAAATATTTTCTTTAAAATGAGCTAAGGTAGAATACCAATAGTGACACTCACTATGGTCTTCTTTTTTGGGTCAGGAAACACCAATGGAAATAAGATGGCTTGATAAATCTCTATTTATTAATTCAAATATACCTATCCTATCAGCTAGGTAAGATAAGATCTCCCTGAAGTTGTGTGTAAATTATCAGGGACTTCTTCCTAGAGCAGGGGTTGGGCAGAATACAATGCCTGGACTGCTTCCAAAGTTATTCATAGGCCTCTAGGCTCCCACTAAGTTTCCTAATGCCCCCCCCCCAGTACTCTCCCCATGACTTGTCAAACAAAACTCTGGACAAAATAGGGGTTTCCATATCTGGAGGTCTCAATAAATGAACTTTTTCATTTTGCTAGGTTGGAGGAATATTCCCTAACAAATTCAAAGCATTAAAATCAGAAATGGTTGTCCAGATCCTTCTGAGTTTAATTTTTGATGTTTGGTGGGCGTTTTCAGGCTTGGTGAAGCTTGTTGTGGGTTTCTGGGGTGCGTTTTTGGCTCCTGTCTCCACCAGATTTTCCATCCCTGTGCTGGAAGTTCTCTGGGAGTTACTCCCAAAGCAACAGTAGTGTGTCGTCATCATCATCACAATTATTATTTGCCATCAAATTTTAGATCTTACGGTGACCCTTTCCAGGGTTTTTTGTGTAAAATACAGTAAATAGAAATAGTATATCATTCCTTTCTTGGGGCAACTGGAACAGGGCCGTAGCCAGGATTCCAGATGTCCTATACGATACATGCATCGTATAGTGGTTTCCCCTATGGGATGCATGGTACAACAATTTTTTTGCTAAGTGGTTTTTCTCATTGAAAAATTGTACAATTTTTTCCATAGGGAAAATTGTTATGGGGGATACCATTTCCCCCAAAACCTAATTGTTCGGCGATTTCATTGCTATACGGGGTGATTGTTGCATGAGGTTCCTCTGTGTGTGTGTGTGTGTGTGTGTGTGTGTGTGTGTGTGTGTGTGTGTGTGTGTGTGTGTGTGTGTTCAGTTTACATGAGGCAATGGTGAGGCCACTAAGGTCTAAATATCACCCAGCATAAACAAAGCACACTCTAGAACACTGGTTGCCAGTGTGGGGCACACATCCCAGAGGGGGACTTCAATTCCCAGAAGGCTAAGTCAGTACATTGGCTGATCAGTGCTTTGGAGAATTGACTTAGGCTTCTGGGAATTGAAATCCAAAAACCAAAGGTTTGGGAAACACTGGTGTAGAACAAGAACACATGCCACATTCTCATTCTGTTGTGTTTCCTAAGAGACAGAAGGAAAACTATTCTTTTTACAGATTAGGGGCCATAGTTGCCAATCTCGGAGCTTCTCTTTACTGAGATAATTTAAAATGTAGGATAAGTGGTTTAGCAATTACAGGAAGCATTTATAACTGCTGAGTATAATTATTGTACTAATAATTCTAAATCCTGTAAACTCAACAACTCTGAGAGCTAGAAATGGAGGGAAGAAAATATAATTAAAAGATGCACTGCATATTTTTCTTTTGCACTTTCATAGGAAAATTGGAGTCCAGAAATTTATTTTAACTGTATTTTTTAAACTTATAATACACCATTCTACCACAAACTAACATAAAAGTAAATGACAACTTTACAAACTTTTGGAAAACAATGAAAAAAAGTAAAGTGAACATAAAAAAAACTTACCATAAAAACTAATGGGAATTAATTAAGTGTACAGCTAAAACTGACAAGGTAGATTAAGCTTTAAACAATGTGTTTTTACACCCTTCCTAAAAGCAGTATGAGTGGGAAGTGTTCACAGCTGTGAAGGAGTGCCTTCCACAGTCTGGGAACCTCACAGGATAAAGCCCTCTCCTCGGGGCTTGTTAGGTGAGTTTCTGCAGCTGTTGGTACTTTTAAGAGTCTCTCCTCAAGACTGCAGTGGCCCAAGTGGTTAAGATGCTGAACTCGCTGACTGGAAGGTCAGAGTTCAATTCCCAGGTACTGCATGATGGAGTAAACTCCAATCTCTGTTCCAGCTCCTGCCAACCTATAGGAAACTGGGTGTTCAATCCCACGCTACATGATCCTCTCTGAAACGTTAGCTTCCTTTTGAGGCTAGACAAATATTGGTTATGCTTAGAGTGACCTTCCTCTTGCATTTGCTGCATTTTTTATCACTTGAAAATGGATCACAGGACTAATTCTCTTTGTTTACTACTCTTCAGTTGCTCTACCAGTGATTCAGTCTCCTGTCATTGTATTCACCTAGTAAAACCATGCACAAATACTGTAAATCACTGTGTAACCAATCTGCTACTACAGCAGGTGTTCTAAGGAATAAGTCAAAATATAAAAAAGGATTTGCGTCCTTGTGGGTTTGTTGTCTTAGCAAAAGCAATAGATATTCTCACAGAAATTCCAAGAGATGTGTTAACATGGGCTAGCAGTCTGCTATATGGCAAATTTTAGTTGTTTACAGGTGAAGAGAAAAATAAACAAATGAGAGAAATATAAGCATAGGGAGTAAAGAGACACACCACACGTATATACTGTATACCACATATACTAGATACTACCACAAATATCAGACTAAACCTATAGAGAGCTAAAACAACACATCTTGCCAAATGGATAAATGCCAAAGAACATCTCCCACCTGGACAAGATTCTGACTTGACCATCTGGAAATCGCTTTATAGATGTCAAAGCTAAGAAGGTCAAACAGAAAATAAGCCAGTAAAATGGGGCTCCTTGGACTCAGGACAAATGTAGAGAAATCTAATTAATACTGCATTTATGTGCATGAAATTTGCACCCTAACACATGTACAAAGAAGATCTAATGAATGGTGGGCAGAAGACGAGGGGGAAAGAGGTGGCTTTTACATCTGTGCCGCCCCCCCCCCCCATCCCCGGGACTCTCACACACCCAAGGCCTGGGTGGACAGAAGAGGAGCCGTTAGGGCCCTGTGTATAACTTATGACATGTAAACCGCCTTGTCGCCCCAGGGCGAGGAAGGCGGTATATAAATATAAGAAATAAATAAAAATGGCTGAGATAACGCTATTGAAGTCACTGCTTCTGGTAAAAAATAATTTAATTGCACAATGCTCTGATACAAAGAAAGAAAGAAACCAGGCACAAGATACCAAGAAACAGGAAGGAGACACAGCAACACAGAGACAACACACAAACAACATGGATTTTCCTCCATAAATGTAAACTGGCAAATGGCAATATCTTGGTTGAGAAAATCAAATATTTTCCATGGGTATCTGGATATGCTAGAGGCTAAAAATATGCTTTTTTAATTAAAATTACTTTTGGTTGTGCCATTTAAGGCTATAAATCTCCTATATTTTGAGGTTGAAATACAAAAGTACTTTAGTTTTAAAATCTTATAGTTGAAACACTTTTTAGTCTTATGTATTTGCCTGCAACTTAAGATTTGTTTCATATTTTGAAATATTTCTTATTTGCAAGTTTCCATGGTTGTGGAATAAATTTGTGATGGCAAACACACCTGCAAATGTTCACAAGTTGCAAGAATGGATTTCTGCTTAAGTATTTGTATTTCCAGTTTTTCATAGCTGTAGGGCTAATTTCTGTGCAACTGAAACATGCCTGTAACCTCTAGAAAGTTACACATTTTCAATAACTCTTGGGGTTTTGTTCATAAAAGCAATGTAAATGAATAAAGCTTGTAAAACTAGGAAAGCTGGTGTTGCCTGAATAATTTTTCTGCTGGAGAAAAGTACTGTAGAATGAATAAGATGTGGATGTCTACCAGTAGAATACTTCACCATGTGTGAAATAATAGTTTAAAAGACTTACACTTGGAACCCAAATGAATTGTTATATGTTTGCAAAAGTCTATCTGGTTCATATTGGAGTTAATGCTTTCAAGGATAAATGTCAGCTGTGGTGGAATACCTCCAGACCCAAACTGCCAAAGGATGTGATAAAGTTTTATGGTGCCATGAGGTCATTGTTTGAATGTTATACTTTTGACCTTGAGAATACAGTATCACTGATTGATTTTTTAAGAATAGATCATACTAGGAATGTCTGTAGGTGAGTACAAAGCTGTCACAGGACCCTTACTGAATGTTTCTGTCGGATATTCTGAGTTTTCTAACAACGGAGAGCTTTCTCTTTTCTCCCTGCTGCAGTTTGGAGATGCTGGATTGAATTCCAACATAAATTTAATACATTATTCATAATGTTGATGGAGAAGATTCTCCTTGAATAGTTGCTGCTTTCCTGGTGTTAGAATAGTTGGTGTGAAAATCATATCCTCAGTGAAGCATGTCTTTCTTTAGCTCAAATATTTTTAAATAATTTTGTTTAGTGTTATAAACCTGTCTCATTCCAATAGCCAAGTTGTTTGTATCAGCCCTCCTTATATGCTTAGAGTGGCAGTTTAGGTAAGTAGGAGCATCAGGACATCAAGGAAAAGGCTAGACTAATTTAAAATGTATTAAATTTGACATTATCCATCCATTTTGGAAGATTCTCTCCTCTGTCCTCTAAAACTTCCACCTTGGAAACAACACACCTTTATTCTGCTCAATTTAAGAAGATGGGAGCTGAAAAGGCTTGCTGTTTTACTTTTTCCATTTTTTAATTCGATCTATGTATGTACATGGCTTATTGTAGAAATCTTTTCTACTGAATAAACAATCAAAAATCAACATAGCAATTATCTCTCCCAAGATTCATTAGTAGGAAAAGGCTAGATGCAGCTGAATTAGGTTCTTTGCTACCAAAGAATCTTGGCTTTGAAATACCCTTCCTTCAATGCTTCATTACCTTGAAAAGGCTCTTTTCTGTCCCCTGTAGCAGACATGTTCTAGTTAAGAATAGCAGGCATCTGTAATTTATTCTTTTAAATATTTGCAAATTATGATTTCAGATACATGTAATTTTTCCTTTTGTGTGTTTTATGAAGGACTAGCAGAGGACCCGGCATTGTCCAGGGGAACCCAAACACCACCACCCCGCATTGCCAGGCACAGACCCCTCTCTGTGTGCCACTTGGCCCAGGCCCCCTTCCTGCGTCGGCTGCCACCACGGGCATCCTGTCAACATGCTGCCAACCCCAGGCCCCCCACCCGCATCGCCCCCACACACACTGCCAGGCACAACCCCCCATGTTGCCTTCCACCCCTGCATGCTGTAAGGGCCCCCTGCATTGGCTACCCCACGGGCATTTTGTGACTTACCTGTCCCCCGGGAACATTCACTCTGCATGGTCCATGTGCCCGTGCACCCGGCAGCATGGCCTGTACTGCCACGTAAAGGCAGCTGCTTTCTCCACCTCTGGCTGCTGCAGACACCACAGTCTGCCTGGTCTGTGTGGCTGCACAGCTGGCAGCATGTCCCGCATTGCCAATCAACGTCTGCTGCTCTTCCGGTTTGCACACACAGGCCGGCTCTTCCATTTGCCTCCCCTGCACGCTGCCATGCCCAGCCGCCCCCGCGTCGCCTGCGCTCCCCTGCATGCTGCAATGCCCAGGCTCCCCCTGTGTTGCTTGCAACCCCCATGTGCTGCCAGCCCCCCGCATCACCTGCCACCCTTCCACATGCTGCCAGCCCCCTGCATTGCCTGCCGCCTTTGCTCCACGTGCTGCCAGCCCCAGCGCCTGACACACACAGTCACATACACACACATACCACAGTCTAAACTCATATGCCTCCCCTGCCACCACAACCCCACAAACACACCATCTACCACCCCCTTACACTTCCTCCTCCCTCCCAATGGACACTGACACCCACAAGGCAGGCAGGAGAATACTCATTGTGGGCCATTGTGGCATGGGCCAGACCCATGACTTTCACAGGCGGCATCCTGGGTGGCCGTAGGACGTTCCCAAGGCCACCACTGCCTTCCCCCTGCCCGTGACTGTGCCCCAAGGCCACAGGGGACAATGGCCAGCAGGGGCAGGCAAGTCTCAGTGGCGAAAGAGGTGTCCAGGTGAGCCCGGTGCGGCTCCTTCTCTGCCTCCCTGTCCCCAAGTCAATGGCGGCAGTGGCAGCTCCTCTGCCTCCTCTCCAGTATCCTCCTTCCCACTCCCTCCCTGGCCTCGGAGGTCTGAGGTGCCAATGCTGAGGCCGGCAGTGAGGGAGACTGGTTTTGGCATGCAAGGCAGCCATTGATCTTATGGTCGGCACCTCGGGCATTTGTTTGTCTGTCACACGGCTATTGGCCCTCCTATTCTGTGCCCCCCGGCCTCTCAGATTGGCTAGGGTGTGCCGCAGGGGACGCTGGGACTTATAGTTGTCCCATTTTGTCCAATTTGTGAGGTGCAGGCCCCACCCTCAGCCTCGGGACCCTCACAGTGCTGACCTTGTTTGTGAAAGGTAAGTGTGTGCCAAGTATCATGGGATTTGCTCCAGGGTGTGGAAACATATTCCGCATGCGTAAGGACAGACCTTTGCTTTATAGGTATATAGAAGAAGAAGAAGATAGATGTGAATCCTCACTTCACTCATCCTCAGAGGCAAAGGTGATGAATCATGACACTCTTCTCCTTGTCTGAAAAAAACTACCCAAGATGTTGTTGTACTCTGGAATCATTCCTTGCATGGAGAGTATGGTTTTTTGTGCAAAATTAAGCAATAATCAAGGCAATAAAGCAAATGAACTGGATTTGCCAATGCTTTGTTTCTTCAATATTTGTCAGTTGTAAAATATGGATGGGTTGTTTCTTCACAATCAATCAGTTCTTCTGTGCTTGAGATGTGTCCTGTCAGAGAACTTGAGGAAGCCAGGGACTCCCTCTCCTGCATATTTGTTGTGGGCCCAGTTTGCTGCCCAGCAAGATAGGACACCTAGGACATTAGCCATCCAGGTCATTTTGCCCTGGTGCCACTTGTGCCTGGGAACAGTTCTACTGTAGCACCCCTGGCCAGCCAATTGAGGGCAGACAGCAGTTTTGCTGGGAGGAGGCCTGGCTAACTTTTCAACATGTGCCATGTAAGCTTCTTCCTTCCATTTTCCCACTTCTAATGTGGGCATCTCCTATCCACCCTCCATTTTTTAAATAATACTGTATAAGAAATATAGCTAGTTAAGACAGGAGTTATTAGTATCAAGATAGCAATTACTTATATGCATTACTTGCTTGGTGGTGCAGCAAACCAGGTAGTTTCTGAATTGGAAGCAGATTTCTGGTGAGGGATACAGGCTTGCTGCCCTATCCTAGCTTGGAAGGACTGCCAACCGTTCTCCACGAAGGAAACCAAGGGGTATTTTCCCACCTTGTGCTGGGAAGGTAGAGATCAGATGACATGTAAGTGATCCAATCTATAAATCTTCTCTCTATGCTACACCAGTATAATATTGCTGCACCCAATCCAGGTAGTGAACTTTTTATATCCATTCATTCCAACATCTATACCTATAAATCCAAGGGTTAACCATTGGAACTTGCTATACGTTTCTGCACCCATCCATCCTATCCCATACCAAGCCTCCTGCACTCGCCTGAACTCAGTCCGCAGGTTACTGCAGGGTTGCCGAAGGCGCCAGTGGGGAAAGAGCCCCACAAACGTGAAAAAAGGAAAAGACTTCCCAAAGTCCTGTGTGCTGCACCGCGCCTCAGCCAATCAGGCTGAGAGGCACGAGCAAAAAGAATGTTGGGAAACGCGGCATGGCCAATTAAAATCGAGCCGCAAGAAAAAAACTGCCGCATGAACGCAAACAAAAAATGCAGAACTCAAAGTCCCAGCGTCCTACGCACCATGAGTGTGCAGAATGCTGAGAAAGCTGGTGCATGAAAATTAAAATTAAAAAATGCAATGGGAGCACAAGGCCTCAACAGCCTCACAAAACAAAAATCCACAAAAACCACCGTGAGAAACCCACTGGCCTTTCCTGGAGCAACAGGGAGAAGAGGGACCCGTTCTCCTCCACGCTACCCCGCCGAAGACACGGTGAGACCACCGCCAGCCTCAAGGTACCTTGAGCCGGGTTGGGGAAAAAACAGCAGCAGGCAGCCGTTCATTAGGGGAAGCACCCTGCCTGGCGGATGACTGGCTGCTGCCTTTGTACTTCCGACAGAGGTAATACAAAAGCAGCAGCCAGCAATCTGCAAGGAAGCACACCACCCCTTACGGATTGCTGCCTGCCAATCTCCGGTTAGGTAAGACAGGAGAGAAAGGATAGAGAGAGGAGAGAACCATCGTCAGGCAGATAGCTCTTCTCTCCTCCTTTTCACCCGACCTACCTAACAAACCTTACCGGGGGGAGAGCCAGCTGACTGCCGGCTCCTCCTTTTCCCCATTGCTGCATCGAAACCAAAATTTGAAGCAGCAATGGGGAAAAGAGGAACCGACATGAGGCCCATTCTTCACACAAAAGTACACACCAACAACAAAAACAAACATTTACCCAAAATGCCAAACACCAAAAATAATAAAACACAAATAATTAAATAGTTAAATAAACACATTAACCAACAAAACAACAAACAACAAAATCCACAGATAAAAACACCCAAACTACCATGAAAGCACAGAAAAAACACCTAACTACAACACGAAAATACCTAACTCAAACAACAAAAATACCACAAATTAAACAAATAATCAGAAAATAAATCAGAAACGTAAAAACCAACCAGAAATAAACAAAACAATTAAACACATCTAAAATCCAAAAAAACCACAAAAGAAGAAACAGAAACACCTACCAGTCCAACACCAAAATAAAAACCAGATTAAAAAAAACCAGAGAACTCACCAGCATGTCCTCCCTCCACGACTCCGGAACAGAAATGAAGAAACAAAGACTACTTACCGGAAGAAACCCCACCTAGAGGCCGGGAGAGAAAAAACACATGAAATGAAACCAAAACCAACAGCACCACCAGAATATTAAAAACAGGTCAAAAACACAACATCCCCACCTAGAGGACACAAGAGTAAAAACAAGTCAAAAAAATAAATCAAAAATTTACACAAATAACAAACATATGTTAAATAAATAAAAAAAAAATTATGGCATCCTCTCTTGATTTTTAACTCAACCCCCCCCCCGCCCAAAAAAAAGCGAAACACAATTTATAACAGCCCAGCAACACCGGGCAACCTATGCTAGTCTTCCATAAATCTGTCAATTACTTCTAATGAGTATGCCTAGACTTTGCAGGTGATGGGGGCCAGAGGGCAACACAGGTTATCTTGCTCAGAATCCCTTTGTCTCCTTTCCCAAAAGATGAGAAATCTCTCTGGGCTGCCATGCTCCTCATTAATATGTCTCATTGTGTAAAGCCAGCAACGATTCATGAGGACAAGTAATTAAGCCAGTATTCTTTATGTCTTTAGCTTTTATGTAGATTTTCAGCGAACTTAAAAGTCAGTGAATAAGATGGGTATTAAATGAATCCCTCCTCCACTTCTTCTGCTTCATCATTTCTTAATCTGTTGAGTATTTTTATACATGCTAGAATTTTTATGCTAACTCTATTTTGAGGATATGTATTTTAACATGCTATCGTGGTATTGTATATTGTTTTGGAGCCACATAATATTGTTAACAAGTAATCTCTATATGAAAGATTTATATGAGAACCCAGAGTAATCTATAAAATTGCAAGAAAGGAATATATGAACTATTCAAAATGGCCACTAGCTGATTGATGAGTAAATTAGTCCTTCACTGTGTCACAGCGCTTGGTGATCATGTTGTCTTTTCATGTGGCAAATACATTTATTCTCTTTCTGTTAGCACTTCCTCTCTCCATTTATGTTCTTGCTTGATGCTCCCAAAACATCAGAAGACCACAAAAGGCTTGTATAACAGAGTTCTGTGTTTGTTTCTTTTGATTAATCCTCACCTTTTTTCTGGTAGGGGCTGCAGTGGCTCAAGTGGTTAAAACACTCAACTGGCAGTTGGCAGGTCAGCAGTTCGACACCTGAGTACTCTCTGCATGACAGAGTGAGCTCCTGTCTCTGTCCTAGCTCCTGCCAACCTAGCAGTTCAAAAGCAAGAAATTGTAAGTACTATAGATAAATAGAGACCACTTTGGGTTGGAAGGTAAACAGCATGTGGTAGGCGTGTTGAGTCATGCCTACAACATGTCCATGGAAGCGTCTGCAGACACAGACAGTGCTGGCTCTTTGGCTATAAACAGAGATGAGTACTGAACCCTAGAGTCTGCTACGACTGGCTTTCGAGCAAGAACGACCTTGTAGCCCCACTTTTGGGGGGGAAAACATTTTTATATCTTGCCTTTTCTATCTCTTATTAATAAAGTTATCTTGTTTATTTTTCTTTACAATAAAGTTGTTTCATTTTTTTTATTTTGCCACCTATATTTGGGATTGATTAGGCTTATGTGTACACAAGCACCACTCTGACCATGCATCCATTCACACACATCTTGAAGGTATATACTGGAAGGGTTGAATTTTATTTCATTGGCAGTTATACCTGGGATGTCAGATAAATTAATAAAAATGTTTTCAAATACCTGGAACTGTTCTATTCAAGCTAGAATCTCCTAACTTCCTCTTCATGGGCTTAGACCATATTGGTGTAAGTCAAAGTGCTTTCCATTGTAAAGCCAGGAACTCACCTCCACCTTTCCCCTAAAGTTCAAGATTAATTCTTTCTCCTACTTGGGAGCTGCAATTAAATGAACATAGAGAGTTCCAGATTTTCCCCCTTACATCTATATACCTAAAACCAAGATGTCATCGTGTTTAGGGCTGCAACGCCATGACACCTTGCCCCCCGCCCCCCAGAAATGCACTGCCTGCCTACCTGGGGCGCTTTGCTGGGCCGGCACGGGATAGCGGCAGGATTCCTCAGGGTCCTACACCCCAAAAATGGCCTCACAAGCCCCCCCCCCGATGGCAGCAAGCGAGGTTTGGGGAGGCAGCACTATGCATGCGAATGACTCCATGCAGGCGCAGAAGCCAGCCCAGAGTTGCAGCCAGCGCTGCCACAAGGAACTCCTGGCAGGCTGCTGCACCTGCACGGAGTCGTGTGTGAGTTGGGAGCCTCCTCCACTGCCCCTTCCCATCCTCCTGAGGTGCTCCTTGGGGAGGGGGGATGAAGGGGCACCAACTGGAGGGGGCGCCTACCTCTCCATGTGCGGCCAGCAATGATGGTGAAGGATGAAGCTGGGCAGTTGCGTCTTGTGGCATGGGGAGAAATGGCAGCATGGGTTGTTTGGCAGGGTGAGGGCCACCATGGCAAACAACCCGCACCACCATTGCTCCCCTGGTGCAAGACGCAACCGCCCAGCTTCATCTGCCCCCCCCATTGCTGACCGCGCATGGCGAGAAGGTGCCAGGGGGGGTTTGGCTGACCGGTCATTCCTCCTCCCCCCTCAGGTCAGCGGCTGCCTCTCCACACATGGCCAGCAATGGGAGCAGATGAAACCCGCCCATTTGCATCTGGCAGTGGGAAGCACAGGGGCAGCACCAGTGATTTGGCATGGCAGCCAACACCCCACTGAACAACCTGCGCTGCCATTGCTCCTCCCACCGCAGGCAAGACGCAAATGGGCATCTGGCTTTGTCTGCCCCCCCCCAATGATGGCTGTTCATGGATCAGAAGCCACCTACCAGAGGGGGGAAGGGGAATGGCCAAGATGGGGGGTGTTGGACAAAGACACCCGGGCCAGCCAGTTGTGTCTTGCACCAGGGGAAGCAATGGTGGCATGGGTTGTTTGGTGTGGTGGACCTCACCCCACTGAACAACCCGTGCTGCCATTGCTCCCCCCGATGCAAGATGCAACCGGCCAGCCCGGGTGTCTTCGTCTGCCCCCCCCCCAATGCTGGCCGCGTGCAAATAGGCAGCCACTGACCGGAGGGGGGGATGGCTGGTCAACCGAACCATGCCCAGCCCTGCTTTCCGTGCATGGTCAGCAATGGGGGGTGGTGGACGAAGTTGCCTGGCTGCATCTTGCGCAGGGAGGGGGCAATGGCAGCACAGGTTGTTTGGCATGATGAGGTCATGTGTGCAGTGGGTGGCATTGGTGGGAGTGGGTTGAGTGTAGATTGTGTGTGTGGGTAGTGTGTACTGTGTCTGGGGGTGTATTGTGTGGGTGTGTGTTGTGTCAGTGTGTACTGTATGGGTGTGTTGTGTCATAAGTGTTGGGTCTGGGTGGGTGTGTAGGGGTGTGTGTTGTGTGTCTCTCTGTGTGTGGTATTGTGTGGTGTGTGTGTTTTGTATATTGTGTGTGGGTGCTGTGTGTGGGTGTGTGTTGTGTCGTGTGTGCAGTGGATGGCATTGGTGGGAGTGGGTTGTGTGTAGGTTGTGTCTGTCCTGTGTGTGTGTGTTGTGAGTGTGTCTTGCATGTGGGGGCGTTTTGTGTGGGTGAGTCATGTGTGGATGTGTATTGTTCCAGGTTGCTCCATGCCCCGGGTTGGGTCCCCCCACCCGGGCAATGCCGGGTACCCCTGCTAGTATTTTAATAAAAAAGATAATGAAGGTTTCTTTTATTTGCCTTGCCCTCCCTGTATAGAATAATATTATTTTGGTCTTACTTATAAACTGCTATACGAAGATAAACTAATATTTTAAATTTGCTTCATGTCTTAGAAGGACAAATTGAAAGGAACTGGTGCTGCAATGTGACTGTGTGGAGAACCCCAGAGGGGCCACACACACCCATTCTAAATTTCCTGGGAGCTCAAGAAAATCCATCTTAATCTTCAGTTTTCTTGTCACTGATGGTTTTTGCTGTTACCTGCATATTTTGGGAGATTGGAGGGGGGCAATCCTGAGGGCAAACGGAACTGGGTCAGGGGTAGATATTGCATATCTATTGATTCTGGGATTCCTTCTGTATTTAATCTAGATAGTGCTTGGGATGAGACAGGATGAATTAATTACTGGGTGGGAATGAAATTACTACTAGTTCCTCAAGTGAGCACAACATTCAGTCCTCCATGAACAATTACACCACGATGCCGTTGGTCATCTTGAACTTCTAATCATGAACTCTGAAGCCTGCATTGGTGCAAATTTACAATCCTCGCTGCCATTGGATGTCACATTGGAGACTCAAAACTTTCATTTGTAGAACTGTGTACTCTGTCATTTCCATGTAATCCCCAGGGTATTTGCCCTACCCATTTACCCATTGTTTTCTATAATTAACTTTTCTACAGTAAACAAAAGAGTTGGGTGCTGGTATTGTTGAATCATTGTAAACCTTTTATTTTGTATTTATTAGCTAGTAGTAGAGCTAGGTTGAGCTCCCTTGGATGGAGGATATATAAATCGCTTCTGCCATCATGGCAGCAGCTCTCTCTAGATTCGAACTTGGGGTGCTCCAGGCAGGGTGAGATTAGCCTTTTCAGCAACAGTTAGGCGCCTCTGTTGTCTTTAAATGCATGTCAACAAACCACATTTGTTTGCCTGAAATAAATTGTCTGTAATTCTTGGGTGAAGGGTGGGCTCCGCCAGCAATCAACCCAGGTATTTTTAACTGCACCTTGGGGTCCATAAGAGCTCCTGTAACTGAAGGAGAGGACCACCAGTTTTTAGGTAACAACCTTTACCTTTTTTGTGTGTAGAGATAAGATTTCTGCATTTATGACTTGGCCTTCATGTTAATTAGCTTATTTCAAATTTCTTTTCCATGTCTTTGCAATTTTTTGTGTGTGTTTCAGATCAAGCTAACTCTAATTGCATGCTCCTCCAGAAATTAAAGCTGATTAATCACAAGCTGCCAAGGTTTAGATGACCTCACTCCACCAAAATGCAAGACTTTATATGAGTACAAATGAGTTTATTCTCTACAGCGGACTGGAGGGGCTCTCTAATCATTCCATCAGCCAGAGGGGCTCGCCTCTCTGGCACAAGGAGGAGAGGCTTCTCCGTGTCTACGCCGGCCCTCTGGAACCTTCTGCCAACAGAGCTACGTCTCCAGATGGAATTGTTGCCTTTCAGAAAAGGACTTAAAACCTGGCTGGCGGGTCAAGTGTGGGGTGCAGGTGAAGGGTAACCTCCATTGGGTGGCTGGTGTAGAAGAACTCCTCCCCATGGTGCCTTTGGATCCTGCACCCCTTGTTTTAGGGGGTGGGTAGTTTTTAACATGTTTTTAAATTGTGATTGTGAACCGCCTTGAGTCGGCTTTGGCCGAGTGGACGGTATATAAATTTGACAATTAAATTAAATTAATACCTTTTTTTTACTTCGATTGGTTGGTATTCCTTGCTAGCCCCACCTGATGAATCTATTATTTACAGCAAACATTTAAACAGAGCTGAGGGGATTCTTTGTCATTTCTTAAAACATATCCATTGCTGTTTAATGACCTAATGACTGTGTGGCTAACCCTTACTTCACTTAAGCTGTGCATATTGATTTTCTTCATTGGGATTATCTACTGGCAAGTATCTTTTCTCCAATTCACAGTGAGTATACAGTGGTGTTGTTTACAACTTAAGGAGTGTGGCATTAGAACATAAGAAAAATCTAAGAGGACAGTCTTTAATGACTCTTGCAAATGCAAGCGCGGCGCCAAAATGGCCGCCGCGCTCTTTGCGCCCCCCCCCGGACTTGGACATCCGGGTAGTTAGGGGGCATGGCCAGCACCCTTTAAAAGGGGTGGCCACGAGGCAGCCGAGCTGCCATTTTGCAAAAGCAATGGAGAGGAGAAGTTTTTGCTCCGTCGCTCTTCGCGTTCCAGGGAAGCCTCCATTGGCAGCAGTCAGCTTTTCTTCGCCTGCTTCTTAGGCTTCCCCCCTTTGATCAGCGATGCCTTCTCGGAAGAAGGCTATGGCGAATTCGAGTCGCCCAACAAGGAGGCGGCAGCCGGGTCGGAGGACCACGACTGCGCCGCCTCCGGTAGCCCCCTTTGTGGGGGCATCCACCGGGACCGGTGGAATGGGGCAGATTACTCCGTGGCCTGAGGCCGCGCGGCCCCAGGCCGGCCCCGCGGGGGCTCCGGCCCCCGGCCCGCAATTACCGGCCATGGGCTCGGGCCAGGTGGGTGGGCATAGCGCCGCTGGGCCGCCGGCCCCTGACCCGCATCTCCTGGCTGTAGTTTTTACCCAGGAGGGTGGGCTGGGGTCGCTCTCTTGGCCAGGTATGCCCCTGGCCTCTCAGGGGCCGGAACTTCGGGCATGGCCTTATTCGGGCCCAAGTGCCTCGGCACCGGGCCCGGGCCTTGCGGCCAGTGGGCCGCACGTCTCGCTTGGCCCCCTTTGTGTAGGGGGCGCTGTCAACGTGGATGCCCTGCTGGCCCACGTTGCAGCCTTGGAGGCATCCCTGGGGATATCAAACCCATCGGGGTCACCGTTTGGCCTACAGTCCGCCGCGACGGCGGCCAATATTCAGCAGGCTGCTGGCCGGGTTGAGCAGCTTGAGGCCCACAGGCCAGCGCCTACCTCGCAGCTCCCCACACAGCAGATGCCACCAGCTTGTAGTGGTCAGGGGTGTCCGCCGAGCTCGATTGCGGTCGCGAGCTCCGATGCCTGCCGTGGGCCGGAACCCCCAGTGGGGGCGGCCCATGGGGGTGCAACCTGTGAGTATCCGGTTCAAACTAATGCACCAACACCACCTTCCACTATGGGGGAGGGTCCACAGTGGCCCTGGCCTCACCAGGTTGTGAACGGGGGACAGCAACCCCCGGCGTTCCCAGGTGCGGCTTTGCCGCTTGCGGGCACCACATGGGGTGGGGGGCCTCACACCACAGGGAATCCAGCGGGGGCTACGGGGCAGGTTACGGTTCCAATTTTGATGCCCCGTACTGCCAACGTGCCGGTGTCGGCACTCCCGATGGCCGGGTACTCATTGCCCCTTGGAGATCATTTGGCACAAGCCACTAAGGAAAAAATTTGGCGGGGAGAGTACGTGGACATTTTCTCCCTATTGAACAGGGAACCCACCAAGGAGGAGAGGGAGGGGCAGGACGAGAAGGACAAAGAGCAGTCCTGTCGTCGTAAGCCACCACGTACGTGGGCCAACTGGTTGCCCGCATATCTCATATACATGGCGGTGTACCTCAGGGCACGGCCTGATCTGGCCATTCCAATGGTCCAGTATTTGGACAACATTTACAGGGCAATGGTGGATTTCCCTGGCCTGTCGTGGTTGGCGTACGACGAGGAATTTCGAATGAGAGTGCCCCTACACCCAGAGATGAGGTGGGATGAGCCCTGTCAGAAGCTGTGGCTTCTGCATATGACCCCCACGTGCCACGCGCCTGGGGAGAGGTATCATTGTGGACATGCGGTCCAGCGAGCTGCTCCAACACAGGGACCCCGCCAGGTGGCGGGGCAGGGGGTTCCAGCCCGCCTGCTGTGTTGGAGCTTCTCGGCCAATGGTGCGTGCAATAGAAAACTGTGCCGATACAAGCACGAGTGTCCCTCTTGCGCTGGCCCCCATGCCGCCGCTGCGTGTCCGCGAGCAGGCGGGTTTCGGGGCAGGGGTAGAGGTGGACAAGGAGCGGGCAGACCTGCCACTGAGGGAGCTGGTCACTCAAAAGGCCCCCTCCCCAGTTAATGTGGTCATGTTGGAGCGTTGGCTCGCAACATACCCGAGGAGGGAAGACGCAGCTTACCTACTTGACGGTTTCCAGCGGGGGTTTCGCATTCCGTTTACAGGGGATAGGTGCCCCCAAGATGTGCCCAACTTAATTTCTCTTAAGGGCAGGGAGGAGGTGGCCGCTCTCAGTATTGCTAAGGAGGTTAATGCAGGTAGGGTTGCTGGCCCCTTTCACGCCCCGCCCTTTCCCAATCTGAAGGTATCCCCTTTGGGGTTGGTGCCCAAAAAGTCACAGGGGGAATTTCGTTTGATCCACCACCTGTCGTACCCGGCTGGCCATTCGGTCAATGATGCCATCCCTGATGACCTTTGTTCGGTCAGGTATACATCATTTGACCAGGCCCTGCGCATGGTGCGCTCTTGTGGCCCGGGTACACTATTGGCCAAGTGTGACATTAAGTCTGCGTTCCGTCTGCTGCCTGTGCACCCGGGCGACTTTGAGTTGTTAGGTTTCAAATTCCAGGGCAAATTTTATTTTGATAAAGCCATGCCTTTTGGCTGCTCCATATCATGCTCGGCATTTGAGCGCTTTAGCACCTTCCTCCAGTGGGCCTTTGTTTGCAGGTCGGGATCTCGATCTGTAGCCCATTACCTCGATGATTTCTTGTTCGGGGGTGAACGGGCTGGGACACGTGCACGCGTCTCCTCAACACATTTCAGACGCTAATGCAGGAACTTGGTGTCCCTTTAGCGCCCGAAAAGACCGAGGGCCCATCCACCAAGCTCACGTTCTTGGGTGTTGAAATTGACACGGTCGTGCAGGCATCCAGGTTACCCAGTGACAAGGTTTCCCGGATCACTGCATTGATCTTGGCCTTGCTGGCCAAACACAAGGTGTCACTTCGTGAGCTCCAGGTACTACATGGTCACCTTAACTTCGCTTGCAGGGTGGTCGCACCTGGCAGAGCTTTTGCTCGACGCTTGTGCGACGCCATGGCTGGCTTGTCCAGGCCCTATCATAGGGTCCGACTGAACAAGGGCATGAGGGCTGATATGCTGATATGGCTTCAATTCCTTAAAGAGTTCAATGGGGTGTCATTTTGGAGATCTGATCTTCTGGTGTCCCCTCGCTTCCAGGTTCAGTCGGATGCATCTGGGTCCCTGGGTTATGGGATTTACTTCAAAGGGAAGTGGGCGTATGGTCAATGGCCACCAGCTTGGAAGGGCACGGACCGTTTACGCGATCTCACATTCCTTGAGTTCTTTCCCATTCTGGGAGCTTTGATGCTATGGGGTGCGGAGTGGGCCAATTCGGTAGTTCATTTCTGGTGTGACAATGCTGCGGTTGTGCACATTGTCAACTCTCAGACATCTAAATCACCTAGGGTTATGGAATTGGTGTGCCAGTTTGTCTTGCACAGCCTACGCTTCAATGTGCTATTTCGGGCTAGGCATGTACCAGGTATTAATAACGACATTGCTGATGCTTTGTCCCGCCTGCAGATCTCCCGGTTCCATGTCTTGGCTCCGGACGCAGAGGAATTTCCCTCGCCGCTCCCGGACGAGATATGGACATTTGGCAAGGAGAGGTGAACCGGGCGATCGGCATGTCGCTGGTGCCCCGCACGCGTAAGGCGTATCTCCACGCATTCAGTACATTCCAGGCTTTTTGTTCCCGATTTCAATTACCCGAAATCTGGCCTATCCCAGTGGCACAGATTCTTCAATTCATGGTTTACCTTCACAGTCAGGGCCTAGCTCCCCGCACCATGGCATCCAGGCTGTCAGCACTGGCATTCATGGCCAAGGTGGGGGGTTATGCTGACAGCACTACTGACTTCCGTATAAGACATGTTTTGGAAGGGTGGGCACGGGAGCGTGGACGCTGCCCGGACAATTGCCACCCAATTTCTCCAGGGGTACTTACCCACCTTGCATGGGGCTGGCATGACCTGTGTTTTGACAGGTATGAGGCAGCCCTGTTCCATGCGGCTACCACGGTGGCCTTTTTTGGTGCGCTCCGCATCAGTGAGCTGGTGCTACTGTCTAAGGCGGATGCGACGCGTAGGGCACTGGAACTCGAAGATGTCTATGTTTCTGATGAGTGGGCTCAGTTGAGGATACGGTCCTCAAAAGTTGATCAGCATGGCGTAGGCAGTGGTGTAAGACTGCTACGATGTTCCATGTCAGACATCTGTCCGGTTGGTGCCCTACAAGAGTTCCTTGCACTGCGTGGTACGCACCCTGGCCCGTTTTTCTGCCACCAAGATGGGTCTCCCCTTACTAAATTTCAATTTTGGAAGGTGACCGGTAAGGCACTGTCCAGTGTTGGCCTTCCCGGGGCTCGTTACGGCACCCATTCTTTTAGAATAGGAGCTGCTTCTACTGCAGCTGCATTCGGGTACTCTGGGGCTGAGATATGCCAGATGGGAAGATGGGGATCACAGTGTTTTCTTTGACAGACCCTGGGTGTCGATTTACACCGGTGGCAGTATGGCTGGTGGGCCATAGCTATGTGCACAGGGCAGCGCAGTACGCTGCGGCGACAGAGTGGGGACCCCAGCTGGGACTACGTGCGTCCGCATGTCTAAGGTGGTACGGTAAGCGCGGGATGTTATGGCGGGAACTGTTGCCATTCCTTTTCTCCATCAGGGATGCTGACCCGCCTGATGTCCTGGTTATACACCTAGGGGGCAATGATTTAGGCCAGGTCACCGGACTGTCGTTGAAACATGCGATCTGCGGCGACCTGGCTTACTTACATTATGTGTGGCCTGCCACAACCCTGATTTGGTCGGACATCATACCGCGTCACGCTTACAGGGGGGGCATTAACCTCCAGGCCCTTGACCGCACTCGTCGCTCGGTGAACAGGGCAGTAGCCTGGTTCGTGGCAGACAAGGTTTGGGGGCACGTCATACAACACCCCGATATTAGTCTTCAAAATTGTGACCTTTATGCAGGGGATGGGTTCCATCTGTCGCCAGGAGGTATGAACCTCTTTTTGGAAGATCTGCAAGCAGGCCTGTTGACCAAGCTGACGGTCTGGGGGGGGCCGTGAGCCTTTATTGAAGCCTCCCCGTGTGGCGGGTAGCACTGGTAAGGTAAATATTTATGACCCACAGGTATCCGGCAGGTTCGCAATTGACTGGCCAACACTAGATAGGCACAAGTTGGTTAACGTTGTCCGGTCAACGACGAACCAGACAATGGGGTGACGGCACGAGCTAGGCAGCATGCATCACCCCGTTATTTTATGGATACGCGTCAGAGGGTGGGGTCAGTAGTTAGTTTATTGACTACGGTCAACAATTTGTTTGTTGACAACAAACAAATTCATACAAATGGATACATTGTAACCAATTGCCGTTGGCAATTTTGGGAGGTACCTTACCAGTGTTACTCCGGCCTGCTTGCCTTAAGAATTATAATTGGTTGAGTACCAATCAAAATTTATAATTCGGACTAGGGCATGAATCAATAAATGTGGCCCAATGCCGTTATCCACTTTTACCAGTGTCTGAGTCTTTTCTTGGGGGGTGCGCCTGCAAACACATGATTGAACTACTAAATACACATGGAATAATCAAACAGATCCAAGGTGCTGGTGGGCCTGTACTCCAAAGAACAATCTACATTATAGAAGAAGGAAAGAACAATTAATTTTCAATGGTGAGAGCGGGACAAGAATCATGATGGATGTCAAAAATCCATTTCCCACAAGTGAATAATATCCCCAGAAGTGTTTTCATCAAGTAGAGGAAAGATGCCAGTGTGGCTCATTTCAAAACATTATATGGAGAGAAAACACCTACAATGTTGAAGCACTTCTAAACTGGGCTTTTCAGGGGCCTCTTGTATTGCACATTGGTTGGGTAGCTAAGACATTTGTGCATCTGGATGCAGAGGCAGTGGTTGGGAATTCACTGTGCCTCTCAAGAGAAGAGCAACCCTGCTTAGCCTTGAGCAACCTACAGAGTCCCATAATGCACCCAGAAGAAGGGAATGGTAAACCACTTCTGTGTATTCTCTAACAAGAAAAATCCTGGAAAGGGTCACCATAGCATGCAATTATTATTTTGTTTGTTGTTTTTTGTTACAAAAAAAGTAACAATGCCTGTTTGGTAATTACACAATGTGCAATTAATGGTGACTTCTAGCCTGCTCCCAGATTTATACTGAACAGTTGGTCTCATATATTTGTAAGGAAAAAAATTGGGATTTTATCCCCATAGTTGGCTTTCCATTGCCTATATGATCTTAGAGGACTTTTTACTGTGCATATTAAATGTATTTGATGGAGGCCAAGCTGAGTTGCAGTTGTCAGTCTGAGGTGAGTAGCTGTTTCCCTTCTGGTTTTAAAAGGGTAGAGGATTTAGGTCAAATGTAGACCTTTATGTCTACATTTAAAAATTCAGTATCTTGTCATCTGTTTGACGATACTGTGACTATATTTTCTCTGATATAATTGCATTGATGCTGGGAGAAACAAATTATTATATTATTTTTAAGGTTGCTAAGTATAGTAAATTAGCCTTAGAGAGGAGTTTTTATTCTTCTCAGAACCAATATATGCTCATTTTATTAATACAGGTAGTCATTTAAATTAAAAAAAACTATTTACTATATGCTCATTTTTATTAATAGTCATTTAAATTAAAAAAACTATTTACTATAACATTTTACTGTTTGGGGTATTTGATTTTTATCTTGTGCAATGTTTAATTTTATCTTTTTAAAAACACTGCCTCTTTGTCTTCTTCTTTTGGATGTAACAGACTAATCAGCTATCACAGAATAATCTAAAACTGAAATACATTCTGTTAAGTGTGCCATTATGTTAGTTTCTGCATCTATAAATAACCAAGGTTTTGTTTAAATACTAGCTCCAGTGACAAACAGCAAGTAGAGATGGGCTGCTGTCAAGATAGTAATCTATGGTTCTGACCCAGATCCTTCCCCACTTCTCTTCTCCTCCTCCATCCTCTCCAGTTCCTTCTCCTCTATTCTACTGAACTAACTAACCTGGCCTTGTTTTGCAATGGGTCAAGAGCATGTTTTCTTCCCATAGTGAAATGTACTGTTGTTTGTGCTTTTTTCCTAATCTGCACATATGAACACATTTTGCCTAGCCTAGGTTGAAATCCTTCTAGCATTTTCATAAAGTTTGCATAACTAACATCTAATTGTGGCTAACTGAGGAGATGCTGTGGCTTACAGTATATCAGTTACATAATTGGTCAGGTCACCAAGCTTGTGAACAAGACACTCTTTGTCATTTTGCCAGTTACTTGCAATTAGGTACAGCAAATTGCACAAATCTCACATGATTATCATTCTGGATTCACCCATGAGCTTAAAGTGCATTGTTGAATAGATGGATACTGTTTTTGGACCAATGAGCAAGACCAGATTGAATAAGGAGTTTGGGCTTCTGCACCATCTAACTGTTCATTGTATGCATTTTTAGACATTTACATTTAAAATTGCACATCCCTTTTTTGTGCACATGTTATTTCTCTGAAACACCCCCAAACATCTTAAACATGTGAATTCTCAAGGTAGAACAGTTTTCTTCTCCCAACAAGGGTTGAAATGTATGGCAAGGCTACTTTGTTGAGGCTGTTGAATCCAACAAAATAATTTCCATTCTTAGCTCCACCCAAACTTTGCCTGAAATTTTTCACCATGGTCTGCTCCATGTGAGGTTCCTCTTTTTCTTCTACTTGCATAAGGTTGGGGGAAGATTCATAAATCTCTTAAACAAGTGGGACCCCCCCACACACACACACGACAACTGAGAAGCAATCTCCAGGAGTGATCCTGCCATATCTATACAGCCATCACACTATGATTGGCAAAAATGCTTAAATCCACAAGTTATAACTTTCATGCTTTGCAAAAGAAAAAAGAGCAGAATCCATTGGCTCTGCCTCTCCAGCAGATTAATGCCTAGAGCAGGGGCGCCCAAACTACAGCCTGCAGGTCCAATTAGGCCCCTGCATATCATTAATGCGGTCCACGGTGAGTACCCGGGCTCACTGCGGACCACCCCTCCATCCGCCCCCACCACCGGACATCAGCAGAGGTAGTGGTGGTGGCAGTGATCAATCTTTGTCCTGGCTGCTTCAAGCAGCCTCTTGCCCATTCCCATCCCCTCTGCAGCCTTTGCTGCCCCCTGGCACGCCCAGGATGACATCACCACAGCATGCCAGGTTTACCCTTCCAACAGCGCAGATTTTGAAACAGAGGAGGCTCCAAAGATTTTCCTAACATGGCGATTGGCTTTGGCAAAGGCTGCAAAGGGGACGGGACCAAGCAAGAAGCTGCTCGGAGCAGCCAGGACAAAGCGCCACTGCTGCCTCCACTGCTGATGTCAAAACTGCTAGCAGTGGGAGCAGCCAACCTCTGGCTCCCAGAGGTTTTGTGGGACCGGCCCACAAAAAAAAGTTTGGGCACCACTGGCCTAGAGTTTCATAGTCGTGGAGCTAGACTGGAGTTCTGCAGAGAGCTCTGGGTCTCTGGGTACTGGTAGACATGTTCTAGAGACCAAAGGTCAGCAAACTTGGCTCTCTAGGTGTTCTTGGACTTCAATTACAAAAAGCCCAAGTCAGTACACCTGGTGATCAGGGCTTCTGGGAATTAAAGTCCAAGAACATCTAGAGAGCCAATTTTGCTGGCCCCTATTCTAGAGAGATCAGAGTGAAGGTGGTAATTGAAGTCAATTGGTAGTTCAATGCTATTCAATTCCACATTTCAGTTTCTCAATAAAACTGCAGTTCTGATATTGTTTTTGAATGTCATGTACCTGCCTGCATGCTGTGGCAATGAGAGAACTGACACAAATTCATCTTTTCCATTCTGTTGGCTCTGAGATAGTCAAATGCTTAGCTTCTGTTTTTTCTGGCTCTGTGACAAGAAAGAATAAAAAGCTTGTGGATTTTTTGTAAAAATAAAAAAAACTACTCAAAGTAGAGGCTAGTTTAAATTGCCACACTCATTCATAATGGTAAGCTTCCCCCTGTTTTCCCCAGAGTTACACTTCATTTCCCTTAAATGGCCAGTAGCATATAATAATTTATAGTGGTAAAGCTTGAAGGAAACTCTAAATATTTTTCTGACAAACCTCTACCATAACAAAAGGAATCCCATTGCACTTAATACTTTAAAGGAATCTCACAGCATTCAAAGTTAACAATAGGGTACCTGATTTCATAGGTATGTTTTATATTTGGATTCTTATTCTAGAACTTACATTTCTCCACCACTTTGAGAATCAGTAAGAGAGGGAAATAAAACACAGACCAGTATATCATTAGTAGAATTATTAATAACTAAATTTGAAAAGTGTTTGAGGAACAATTGACTGGGCAGAAGGAGGAGCTGACCAGCTGTCAGGTCTACAATTACATTCAGACGTCCTGCAAGTTCGCGACCTGGACCTTGTGAACAAAGTGAGCAAACAGGGACATTTAGCATGGAAGGGTGGAAAAGACAAGAGACAGTGACTCTGTGTCTGTTTGACTTTATGCTGATTGTCCATCTGAGCTGTTGAGTGGGTTGGTTGTGTGTTTGTGGTTCTTTAATTGCAGCCTTGTGCTCTGCTTCAAGTACAAGATGCCAGGAAGAAGGACTACAGCAGAAACAGTGGATTCTCCTTCATTGATGGTTTTTAAACAGAGGTTGAATGGACCTCTTTCCTGGGTGTTTTAGCTGTTCATTTCCTGCTTCAGCAAAGAGGTGGACTTGATGACCTCTGGGATTCTCTCAGTTCTACACTTCTATAATTTCATCAGCCATGCATATAAAAGAAAGCATTACAAATTGCCAAGGGATCATATTTTAAAATTTTGCCTGTATAAAATAGCATAATGGAGGAATTCAAAATTATTAAAGGTGCATACTTCCCCCTAACAATACATCTTTTTGTCCAACAATCCAATATCTATCACCCCCATGAGCAATACTAAATAAAAGACTACTTATATTTTTGCGAGTAGAGTAAATCAATTAGACTTACAAAAGCATGAGTGGAAAATATATTTGATGAGCACATAAAGAGCTGTTCTCTGTGACTAGAAAATCTCCTTTCCTGTAGCATGTTCAATTCCTAAACTTTGTATTTTGCAAGTGTACAAAAACACTTTGCAACCAAGCGTGCAGAATGAGAAGCTGAATATGTCATGCAAACCTTATATTACAGGGCCTTACAGCAGAATGAGAGCTCTTTGTATGATTTCTTTTAAAAATAAGAACATGGGATTTTGTTGATGTTTCAGCAAAATTCTGTCGGTATGGACAGCCCTTTCGTATACACATTCTGAAAGGTCATAGAATCACAGAATAATTGAGTTGGAAGGGGCCTATAAGGCCATCAATTTCAACCCCCTGCTTAGTGCAGGAGTGTGACAAATAGGTGTCCAACGATCCATCCTTGACATATTATCCGAAGCAAGACACTAGCAATGGACTACATTTTGATTACCCTTCTCCGCTGTTACTTGACTATTGGATTTGGCATCTTGTTTGCTCTTTTCTTTAATATTCTGTCTGATGATTCAGATAGTGAATATAAATTTTTTCTTTCCCCTACAGAGAAAGTTGCTAGCTGGCAGATAATAAATGGAGCAGGTAGTTCACTGGATTTATTGCTAATGGCTTACACTGAGCCAATATGCATCATTTGTTATAATGAGTTGAGTCACAAAAATGGTGACTAAAGTTTAAAACAACAATATGAAAGATGCCTTCACATATCATATGTTCTTTTTCTCTCAGCTGTTTGGTTATTCCTTCCAAGTTGCACAGTAGGCAACTGTCTTCCCATTTTGAAAGACTAATTAATTTTGAAATATCTTTTTTCCCCAGTCAGAAATAGATTTCTTCTAATAAAATGATTATTTCAGAATGGTTCCTTTGAAGCCTCCTTTGCCAGTAAAATGCAAAGACAGACTGACTGAGGAGGTCAAACCTTTTTAGATCAAATAAGCTGATCACTTAAGCTGCACCCTTTGATGAACAAAAATATTTCAGATTAATATCTGGAACTAGACTAATAAATGCTGGCAGTTTGGGAGGGAGTCAGAAAAAAGAGCATGTGCTCAGAGCACAGCTTTTGAGTGGGAAGTACAAAAGAGGAATATTAACCTACAAAAAATGACCAGGAACACTGTGGCACCTCTCAAGCTCCAGTGATGCAACAGGGAAAATACAGATGGATCGACTGTGATTTGAACCCAAGGGAATTGAGTTTTCCCCATGTCAAATTGCTGCATGTCTAGATCTGCAGGAGTCAGCAAGGGAAGAGACAGACAGCTTGGATTGCACTAAGTTCCAAGCTGCCTTAACAAGGTGCTAAGTGTTGGTTGGCAATCCCCAACTCTTTCTCTGTCTTTTATATCGTTCTCCTAGGATAGTGATGATGAACCTATGGCACGCATGCCAGATGTGGCATTCCCAGGCCTCTCTGTTGGCATATGCATTGTCACCCTAGCACAGAGTTTGCCCTGTCCCTCTGCCCAGAAGCCCAATGGAAGCACTTCCTCTCTCCCCCAGCACAGAGTTTATCCCGCCCCACTGCCCAGCAGACCAATGGGAGCATTTCTTCCTCCCCCCAACACGTAGTTCACCCACCCATCTGTTTGGGCATTTGATCTCTAAAAGGTTCACCATCACTGTCATAGGAGCTCTACTGAAACTCTGTTCCAACACTGAGTTGAAACTTTTTTCCCCTTCAGAGATTGTTTGGAAACAAGAAGTACTTACTGGAAGGGATGAGACAGGTCCATAAGTGCTTTTTTTGCTCTGAATCAGGTGATTATACTGGGTCAAAAACAGACAAAGCCCATGTCCGACCATTGCAACAAATCTAAAACACTCCTTCTGGCTGAACAACAATGCAAATAAGTCCTTGTTGAGAAAAGACAGTTCCACAGCGGGCTTCCCTGCACTGAGCTTTATGTTGTGAAGTTGCCAGATTTGAATTAAAATTCATCAGTGTCCAAACCAACCTGGATTGCAGGGTAAATGGCCAATGTAGTTGCCCCTTAGGGGCTACAGCATTAGACTTGCATGTCCTTACCCTACATTGTGTCATTGTAATGTTATGTGAGGCTTGGAAGTCCTTAACTGGTAGTAATGTGGTGAGTTAGAGTAGTCTGTTTGCAGAGTAAAAACTGTGTTTATGTTACCCAATATGGTAAGTAGGAATATGTTTTCTGCAGAAATGTGGAGGAATGGATCAAGAGTGTCCATTTTTATAATCTATATTTGGTCTGCATTTGGAAAGTGTTCACCTTGTGGGCCCATTTCAAGCCCAATTCAAAGTGACTTTGACCTCTAAAACCTTGTGGATCACATCTCACTTTACGAGTCTCCCTCATATGGTGAAATGTGATTGTGCAGCTAGCCTAGGCCAAAGCCGTCAAGACCACAAAGGTTAAGATACACAAAGGAGGCTTTTCTCTTGATCCCCATGGAATGCCTGATAAGGACAAAGACAGGTACTTTTCAATGGCGGCTCCCTGGCTGTGACTCTGCCCCAGAGGAAGCCAGGTTTGCCCCTTCCTTACTGTGCTTCTATCAGTACACCAAAACCTTTTGATTGATGGAGCCTTTTGGTGAGTGACTGGTTTCCTGGAAAGGGGCTTGAATAGAGGTCATCTTGCTTCTTATATCTTTAAAGGTACCTTTAAATTATTAAAAAGGTAAGAGCTAGATACATGTGATTTTTCATGGATACTATCTATTTCCCAAATAAAAGAACTGGATCAATTATGTCTTGACTGACATCTTGACAGGTCTAGGAGCTATAGTCTTCTTGCTGAAAAGGTTGGAGCTACAAATATTTTTTCCCCCACTGATCCATATCACTGAGTTAGGGGTGGAACTAATGTGCTTCTATCTCTGGTGGAAGCTGTATGGATGGGGTGGGACCTTACTGATATTAGACAGAATTCTCCACTACCAAATGTGTCCAGTTCTGACAAACTGAAAACAAACAAGCCTTGCCAACACCTTAGTGCTCCCCATTTCTTTCCCATCCCACCCAGTCATTCTGTTGGGCTGTAGAACAAATAGATCTCAAATAGTCTCTGATTTGAATCCTCACCTTTCCTCCACTATGTTATATTTTGCTCTGATTGGTATTCCAAATCCCCATTTGCCAAATGCAGGGCTGCTGAATTGTACTGGGACAGCTTGCCAAGACCCAAAACATGGCATTGGCTTTGGACCTGACAGGCTATAAGGCAGGTAGGGATGGATGTATATCCTATTAAAAGTTCTTAAATTAGAACTGACTTCACCAATAGCCAGTAGAGCCAAAAGTGAGGGATGATTAGAGCTGTTGTCCAACAACATTTGGAGGAGAATGTATTTCCTGCTGCACTCAATAGTAAAAAAGAGATGCACAGGGATTTTGTGTGGTCCACATTGTAAAGTGAATTCATCTGATCTGGACTTTGTAAAGACCTGTATAGATTTAAGTGCAATCCTCCTTTAGTTTTTTCCAGTCATCTAAATTCTGCAATGGTTTTAGCTCCCCCACAAAAAAAATTAAGTTGAGAGACAACCTACATTTGGAAATATAGATTTAATGTGAAAACATTTTAAAATGGCATTTAAATATGTAGATATATTTTTTAAAAAATTTGCAGCTTAATGTAGGAATGGGATAGAATAGGTTTATGAATGAACACACATGAAACTAACATGGACAGGAAAAAGACTGATCCATAGATTTACTAAGCGCACTCTCCTAATGCTACCATCACACTGTCCTGCCCCACAGATGTACGTCTGCTTTGAATTATGGTCATAGGAAGGTAGCACACACTGCATCAGCTAAATCAAGCTGACATCATTCCCATCCTTGCTGCCTGAAATCCTTTCCCCTGAAGATTCTGGGAATCTTATACATGCAAGTCCTGTTCTATATATCATTACAGAACTTAAACTAATACATCTCTCTCTTCTCCTCCTGGACATTGGATATGCTTCCAGTGCATGAACATATTGTGCATCTTTTCACCAGGGAGATGTCCTGGTTTGCATATTGAATGTTTAGAATTTACACAAAAAAAGGAGACACATAAGGCACTTCCTCTTTATCAAAGAAGCTATAATCTCCTATTGTTTTCTTCCAGGATAATTTAAAAGCAAGAAAGAGTATTTTCAACAGCATTTGGATAAAGAAAATGTACTTAGAAAATGGCACAGAAAAAGGCAAGTTTGTTCTGCAAATGTTTTGCCTGAGATTTATCAGCATTCTGTGGCTTCAGTGGAAGTAAAAGAAAATGGAGCTCTGAATTTCAATTACACTGTATGCTGAGGGGAAGTGCAATAAACCATTGTAGGAAAACATCTTCGGTTGAAAGTTTTAATTCTTTCTTTCTTTATTCGTGTCAGTGGCACCACAAGCATACTGTATAATAACATACAAAGCTAAATTAACATATATAAAAACAAAAAAAGAATTAAAAGCGTTAGATGACATCTGCCCAATATCAGACCACATCAACAGCATTTCTTCTTGCCAACATAATGTCTTCTTCAGTGCACATTGAGGGGCATTGTGTGCATTGTATCATATGGGCGATAGTTTGTTCTTCTCCAAATTTACACAGGCTACCATTTATAGGGAAACCCAAATTTCTCAGATTAGCCCTTGATCTTCCTACCCTGGCACATAGTCTATTTAAAGCTTTCCACACAGGCCATAGTTGTTCTTGGCCAGGTGGAGGAGAGTCATGTGATTCTCCCCAGTTGTCTGGTAGCTCCTTGCTTGCCTTCCAAAGTTTTAGGGCAGTCTGAAAGGGCAGAAGTTATGAGGAAACTCTGCCTTGATTTCAGTCCCTGCTTTGATGGTTGGTGATCAAATAGCAGGTGTGTTTCTGAGGAACTTGCTTTAACCCACTCTTTCTGAGTAGCACTTTCTCAGAGAAATTTTGGTGGACGGATGCCAGCTAAATAATACATTTTTTTGTATTGGGGTTGGTTTTAGGTATCATGTGACCAATCTCTCTGTTTCATTTAGGACCACATCCACCTGCTTTGCATGCATTATTCTGTACCACATTTGACTAGCATACTCTCCTGCAGAGTAAAATAAAGCTAGCACAGAAAATCTTAATGTATGTGGCTGGGCACCCCAATTTGTGCCTGTTATTTTCCTCAAGATATTGTTCCTGGCAAACATCTTCTGTTTGGTATTTAGGTAGTGGGTCTTGAAAGTGAGAGTTCAATCTGGGGTGACTCCCAGGTGTTTGGGGGTGTCACAGTGTTTGAGCCTGATGCCATTCCAGTTCACCCGCAACCTTCTTGATGCCTTGTGGTTTTTCAGATGAAAAGCACAGAGTTGAGTTTTGAGACAGTTTGGCTTCAGTTGGTTATCCCTATAATATATACACATTAAGTTCAAATCCTCAATCAGTTTTTTTTTCTCAACAGCCTCAAACGTTGTGCACTGTGTGGCAATTGCAAGGTCATCAGCATAGAGAAAGATCTTTGTGGCTTCCAGCAGTGGTTGATTGTTAGTTAAACAGAGAGGCCATTTCTTTGATTTCTCCAAGGGCTGTGCTGTCCTTGGAAAAGTTTAAATGATAGAATATTTTCATCTCTGCTAGCCTGGTAAGATAAAAATTCAGATACACAAAAGCAAATAAAATGCAATCAAAAGAACAATGCACTGTGATGAACCTGATTTGGTATCCTGGATGGATCTGAATTTTTGATATGCTGTTTTAGTTCAGAATCAAAGTGTGGAGAGACCATTCAACCCAGAGTGGCCCTGAATGGTTCATTTTTCTAGATATCAAGGAACATAAAAAATTTACATTCCCAAATGTGCATATGAAAAACTTAAAGCAGGGGTATCCAAACCCCCAAAGAGCACTCTAAGCACTATGGGGTAGTATATAAGTATAATTTCTATTGCTATGTGTTAAAATATATACTGTACATGTATGCCAGAAAGTATGCTGAGACTATTATTTCTGGTATAGAGATATACCAGGTATAGTGGTATAGAAGTATAGGCTGGTATAGTGAATTCCGGCCCCCTTGGTCCCTGCACCCTTTTTTAAGGGGGAGGGTAGTTTTTAAGCTGTTTTTAATCATTTTTTATTTATGATTGTGAACAGCCCTGAGTTGGCCTTGGCCAAGTGGGTGGTATAGAAATCGAAATAATAAATAAATAAATTTCCTAGTCCTGAAATGCTAGCTTTCAAGGTTCATTGAGCTCATCTTGACTAGAAGGCAGTTACTATTGCTAGAGAGTCAGTCTGGTTGGATTCTTTGCACATGGGACACTAAAACTCCCACAGAAGGTTTTAGGAGAAGATAATGTGGGAGAAGGAAACTTGCCATCCAGTGTTGGATCTTCCTAAAGACCTTCATTTTAAATTCTTAGACAACCACATCCAAAGCAGTCACAATATGTGATGGAAAGCAGTGAGTTGTCTCTTTGAATGCTTTCCCAAGTATTAATACAAATGACTGTCCATGTCTACATCACATGAATTGGGCTGTGAAGTGGGGAGGGTCACTTCAATGTGGCTAGAATGCAAAAAAAAAAAACAAAAAAAACAACCTTCTCTTTCCTACCAACAGCCAGCCTTCAATTTCCCTTCCATCCCACCTTGCCTCTATCAATCTTCTCCCTTGAATCTCTCTTTCAAACTCCTTTCCTCTGACCAATCTTACATGACTGCTGTCCCTTCTACCAAATAGTACACACCCCACAGAGGGACTTCAATTCCCAGAAGCCTAAGTCAGTACATTGGCTGATGAGTGCTTTGGGAATTGACTTAGACTTCTGGAAATTGAAGTAAAAAAACCAAAGGTTGGGAAACACTGATCTAGTACAAGGAACCCTTGGATACAGTAGCTGATGTCTCAAGAGGCTGACATCACAATAGTTCTCAGGGAAACTATATCTCCTTGCTTCTAGTCAACAACCAAACAGGGTCTTTTCTTCCTTTATTCCACAGGCTGGTGTTCCCTACCACTACTTGGCAGAGTTTGGAGGTTTGGTGTCTTGCACGGAAGACAAAGAAGGAGTCGCAGGAAGGACTAACACAGGTTTATTCATTGATGATCAGGATGAACATGTGGTAATGGCGGAGGTACATCACATTATATACAGTAGCACAATACATTTGAATCTTGTTGCACGGTAGCTCATTGGCTGCTACCGGCGTGACGTCGTCCCAGTCACGCCCACCATCTGCAGGTAGTGATAGCGCGGGAAAGGTGGAATGTGAACCATGTGAGTTGAACGCTTGCAGCTGCCCTCTATAGGCAGCTAACTCACGTTCCTTTAACAGCTGGGTTACAATGTAGTTGTGGTCAGGTTACATTCATACATTTCTTAAAGTAACATTGTACATACATAACAGGAGGGGAAAATGTTATGGAAGGTTAGAGAAAAATCTTGGGTGTATACAGAGTGAGGTGGCAGCCCTATGGTGTCAAGTTAAAATGGAAAAAAGTCTAGCTATTGCTTGATTCTCGAGGGGCGGGGGATATCAAGTGTTGTGCCAAAAAAAAAAACCCCCAGGAAAATTTCAGACATTCCCAATTGAATTTGATAGAAACAATCCCTTCAAAAATTATTTGAGAGAAGGAGAAATTTTAGAGAAATTCTCACTGGTAAAGCTCAGGATTGGTGTGCTTATCTGATGCATGTGTAAACATGTCTTGGATTTCATTGTATAATCATTTCTATGGGATCAGCAGCATCCCCTACTTCTCACAATTGCCTTAAAGTTCAAGGCAGATGGGAAAAGGTAAACTCCTACAAAGTTCAGCAATTTGAAAGCCAAAGACATTGCTGGATAGTGAAGAGCATTGTAATTTAATTGGGGGGGGGGGGGGGGGGATTTTGGCTTCTTCATTCACCCAGCAGGTAGAGATATAAATTCTGACCTGGTCCATTCTTGCCTAAACAAGAAAGCCCCCTCCCCCCAAAAAAAATACCCATCCAAGGAAACTATTTGCTGCAACACAATTAATTGTGTGTGTGTGTGTGTGTGTGCGTGTGCATGTGCATGCATGCGTGCATGTGTGTGTGTGTGTGTGTGTGATTGGTCTCTCAATATTTGCTCATTTCCACGATTTTCTCACTTTTCTAACAATAAATGTGTGCCGTTTAAATCAATTCTGACTTATGGCGGCCCTTTTCAAGTAAAGAATACACAGAAGTGGTTTAGCATTTCCTTCTTCTGGGAGCATCCTGCGTATAAAATGTAAAATTATGGTAACTACATAGACCTACAAGAAATTGCAAGTAGATAAATAGGAACCACTTTGGTGGGAAGGTAACAGCGTTCCGTGTGCTCCGGTGTCTAGTCATGCCTGCCACATCACCACGGAAACGTCTGCAGAAGCAGACAGTGCTGGCTCTTCGGCTTTGAAACAGACATGAGCACTGAACCCTAGAGTCAGATACGACTGGCTTTCGAGCAAGGGAAACCTTAACTACATAGACCATTAAAAGTAGAAGCCCATGGCTGATCATTTGAGTGGATTGTGGATATTTTTTAGCAACCAGTTGCTAAATGTGGGCGAGATATTTTGCAAATTGTGCAAATCACATGACAAAAAGTACCTGTATCCTCAGTCACCTGTGGCAGATGAAGCCTGAGGATCCTTGAACAAGCTATCTGTCCATTGTAAGATTGTGCATCTCAACTATAAACAAGTCACTTACAAACTTTATTTACATCCCTGCTTACATTGCATGCACACACCCCAAAAAGGACTCAGACACCAGTATAAGTGGATAACGGCATTGGGCCACATTTATTGATTCATGCCCTAGTCCGAATTATAAATTTCGATTGGTACTCAACCAATTATAATTCTTAAGGCAAGCAGGCTGCAGTAACACTGGTAAGGTTCCTCCCAAAATTGCCAACGGCAATTGGCTACAATGTATCCATTTGTATCAATTTGTTTGTTTACAACAAACAAATTGTTGACCGTAGTCAATAAACTAACTACTGACCCCACCCTCTGACGCGTATCCGTAAAATAACGGGGTGATGCATGCTGCCTAGCTCGTGCCATCACCCCATTGCCTGGTTCGTCGTTGACCGGACAACGTTAACCAAACTTGTGCCTAACTAGTGTTGGCCAGTCAATTGCGAACCTGCCGGATACCTGTGGGTCATAATTATTTACCTTACCAGTGCTACCCGCCACACGGGGAGGCTTCAATAAAGACTCACCGCCCCCCCCCCCCCGACCGTCAGCTCGGTCAACAGGCCTGCTTGCAAATCTTCCAACAAGAGGTCCATACCTCTGGGCGACAGATGGACCCCATCCCCTGCATAAAGATCACAGTTTTGGAGACTAATGGTGGGGTGTCGGATGACGCGCCCCCAACCCTTGTCTATAACGAACCAGGCTACTGCCCTGTTCACCGAGCGACGAGCACGGTCAAGGGCCTGGAGGTTAATGCCCCCCCGTAAGCGTGACGCGGTATGATGTCCGACCAAATCAGGGTTGTGGCAGGCCACACATAATGCAAGTAAGTCAGGTCACCACAGATCGCATGTTTCAGCGACAGGCCCGTGACCTGGCCTAAATCATTGCCCCCAAGGTGTATCACAAGGACATCAGGCAGGTCAGCATCCCTGATGGAAAAAAGGAATGGCAACAGTTCCCGCCATAACATCCCACGCTTACCGTACCACCTAAGACATGCGTACGCACGTAGTCCCAGCTGGGGTCCCCACTCTGTCGCCGCAGCATACTGCGCTGCCCAGTGCACGTAGCTGTGGCCCACCAGCCATACTGCCACCGGTGTGATCTGACACCCAGGGTCTGTCAAGGAAAAAGGAAACAGGACAGTCACAATTGAACTGGTACTCACAATTGAAGGGGGCGAACGTACAGCTGGAAACACTGCGATCCCCACCTCCTCATCTGGCGTATCTCAGCCCCAGAGTACCCAAATGCAGCTGCGGTAGAAGCAGCTCCTATTCTAAAAGAATGGGTGCCGTAACGAGCCCCGGGGAGGCCAACACTGGACAGTGCCTTACCGGTCACCTTCCAAAATTGAAATTTAGTAAGGGGAGACCCATCCCGGTGGCAGAAAAACGGGCCAGGGTGCGTACCACGCAGTGCAAGGAACTCTCGTAGGGCACCAACCGGACAGATGTCTGCAATGGAACATCGTAGCAGTCTTACACCACTGCCTACACCGTGCTGATCAACCTTGGAGGAGCGTATCCTCAACTGAGCCCACTCATCGGAAACATAGACATCTTCGAGTTCCAGTGCCCTATGCGTCGCATCCGCCTTAGACAGTAGCACAAGCTCACTGATGCGGAGCGCTCCAAAAAAGGCCACCGTGGTAGCCGCATGAAAGAGATCTGCCTCATACCTGTCAAAGCATAGGTCATGCCAGCCTCGTGCAAAGTGGGTAAGGACCCTCGGAGAAATTGGGTGGCGGCTGTCCGGGCAGCATCCACGTTCCCGTGTCCACCCTTCCAAAACGTGTCGTATACGGAAGTCAGTTGTGCTGTCAGCATAACCCCCCACCTTGGCCCTGAATGCCAGTGCTGACAGCCTGGATGCTATGGTGCGGGGAGCTAGGCCCTGGTTGTGTAGGTAAACCATGAATTGAAGGACATGTGCCACTGGAATGGGCCAAATCTCGGGCAAACGGAATTGCGCACAGAAAGCCTGAAACTTACTGAATGCCTGGTGATACGCCTTACGCGTGCGGGGCGCCAGCGACATGCCGATCGCCTGGTTCACTTCTCCCTGCCAAATGTCCATATCTCGTCCGGGAGCGGCGAGGGAAATTCCTCTGCGTCCGGAGCCAAGGTGCGGAACCGGGGGATCTGCAGGCGGGACAAAGCATCAGCAATTTCGTTATTAATACCTGGTACATGTCTGGCCCTGAATAGAATATTGAGGCGTAGACTGTGCAAGACGAACTGGCGCACCAACCCCATGACCCTGGGCGATTTAGACGTCTGCGAGTTGACAATGTGCACGACCGCAGCATTGTCACACCAGAAATGAACAACTGAATTGGCCCACCCCGCACCCCATAGCATCAAAGCTCCCAGTATAGGAAAGAACTCAAGGAACATAAGATCGCGTAAACGATCCGTGCCCCTCCAAGCTGGAGGCCATTGGCCGTAGGCCCACCTCCCCTCAAAGTAAATCCCATAACCCAGGGACCCTGATGCGTCCGACTGAACCTGGAAGCGAGGGGACACCAGAAGGTCAGATCTCCAAAATGACACCCCATTGAATTCCTTAAGGAACTCAAGCCAAATCAGCATATCCTCCTTCATGCCCTTGTTCAGTCGGACCCTATGATAGGGCCTGGATAGGCCAGCCATGGCATCGCACAAGCGTCGAGCAAAAGCTCTGCCAGGCGCAACCACCCTGCAGGCAAAGTTAAGGTGACCATGCAGTACCTGGAGCTCACGAAGTGACACCTTGCGTTTGGCCAGTAAGGCCAAAATCAATACAGTGATCCTTGAAACCTTGTCAATGGGCAACCTGGATGCCTGTAAAAGGGTGTCAATTTCAATACCCAGGAACGTGAGCTTGGTTGATGGGCCCTCGGTCTTTTCGGGCGCTAAAGGGACACCAAGTTTCTTCATTAGCGTCTGAAATGTGTTGAGGAGATGCGTACACGTGTCCCAGCCCCGTTCACCCCCGAAAAAGAAATCATCGAGGTAGTGGGCTACAGACCGAGACCCCGACCTACGAACAAAGGCCCACTGGAGGAAGGTGCTAAAACGTTCAAATGCCGAGCAAGAGATGGAGCAGCCAAAAGGCATGGCTTTATCAACATAATACTTGCCCCGGAATCTGAAGCCTAGTAACTCGAAGTCGCCCGGGTGCACCGGCAGCAGCCGGAATGCAGACTTAATGTCACACTTGGCCAATAGTGCACCCGGGCCACAAGAGCGCACCATGCGCAGGGCCTGGTCGAATGATGTGTACCTGACCGAGCAAAGGTCATCAGGGATGGCATCATTGACCGAATGGCCAGCCGGGTATGGCAGGTGGTGAATTAGACGAAATTCCCCCGGCGTCTTCTTGGGCACTAACCCCAAAGGGGAAACCTTCAGGTTGGGAAAGGGTGGAGCCTGAAAGGGGCCAGCAACCCTGCCTGCCTTAACTTCCTTAGCAATACTCAGGGCGGCCACCTCCTCCCTGCCCCTAAGAGAAAGTAAGTTGGGGACGTCTTGGGGGCACCTCTCCCCTGTGAACGGAATGCGGAACCCTCGCTGGAAACCCTCGAGGAGGTAACCAGCGTCTTCCCTCCTCGGGTATGTTGCGAGCCAACGCTCCAACATGGCCAAATTAACTGGGGAGGGGGCCTTTTGGGTGACCAGTTCCCTCAGCGGCAGGTCTGCCCACTCCCTGTCCACCTCTACCTCTGCCCCGGGACCCGCCTGCTCGCGGACACGCGGCGGCGGCATGGGGGCCAGAACAAGAGGGACATTCGTGCTTATATCGGCATTGTTTTCTGTTGCACGCACCATTGGCTGAGAAGCTCCAACACAACAGGCGGGTTGGAACCCCCTGCCCCGCCACCTGGCAGGGTGCCTGTGCTGGAGCGGCTCGCTGGACCGCATGTCCACAATGATACCTCTCCCCAGGCGCAGGGCGCGTGGGGGTCATGTACAGAAGCCAAAGCTTCTGGCAGGGCTCGTACCACCTCATCTCCAGGTGTAGGGGCACTCTCATTCAAAATTCCTCGTCGTAAGCCAACCACGACGGGCCAGGGAAATCAACCATTGCCCTGTAAATATTGTCCAAATATTGGACCATCGGGATGGCCAGATCAGGCCGGGCCTTGAGGTAGACCGCCATGTATATGAGATATGCGGGCAACCAGTTGGCCCACGTGCGTGGTGGCTTGCGACGGCGGGACTGCTCTTTGTACTTCTCGTCTTGCCCCTCCCTCTCCTCTTTGGTGGGTTCCCTGTTCAATAGGGAGAAAATGTCTACATATTCTCCCCGCCAAATCTTCTCCCTTGTTGCCTGAGCTAAATGATCCCCAAGGGGCAAAGAATACCCAGCTTTCGGGAATGCCGACACCGGCACATTAGCAGTGCGGGGCATCAAGAAAGGGACCTGAACCGCCCCCGTGACCCCCGTTGCCTGCCCTGTGGCGTAAGGCCCCCCACCCACAGTGGGGCCTGTAAGTGGCAAAGCCGCACCTGGGTAAGTCGGGGGCTGCTGTCCCCCCGTCCCGACTTGACGGGGCCATGGCCACTGGAGACCCTCACCCGTGGTGAATGTTGGTGTGGGAGCATTAAGTTGAACCGGATACTCACAGGGTGCACCCCCACGGGCCGCCCCCACTGGGGGTTCCGGCCCACGGTGAGCGTCGGAGCTCGCGACCGCAACCGAGCTCTGAAGACCCTGATGGGTTTGATATCCCCAGGGATGCCTCCAAGGCCGCTACGCGGGCCAATAGGGCATCCACCGCCACAGAGCCCCCTGCATAAAGGGGGCCAAGCGGGCCGGCCGGCCGGCTGGGGGCAGGACCCGGGCCAGCCGGGGTACTCGTACCCGGGTAGGGCCATGCCCAAAACTCTGGCCCCCGAGGGGCCTGGGGCATGCCCTGCCAGGGAATTGTGCCGGGCCCTCCCCCCTGGTTGAAACCTATGGCCGGCGAATGCGGGCCAGGAGCCGAAGGCCCAGCGGCGCCATGCCCACCCACCTGCCCCAAGCCCATGGCCGGCAATTGCGGGCTGGGGGCCGCAGCCCCCGCAGGGCCGGTCTGGGGCTGTAAAGCCTCGGGCCACGGGCTAATTTGCCCCATCCCACCGGTCCCGGTGGGGGCCTCCGCGATGGGGGCCAGTTGGGTGGGCGCAGCCGTGGTCCTCCGACCCAGCTGGTGCCTCCTGGATGGGCGAACCGAGTTCGCCATAGCCTTCTTCCTTGAAGGCATAGAAGCGTTGGGGAAGCCTAAGAAGAAGGCGAAGAGCGATGCTGTTTGCCGCCGAAGGGGCTTCCCTGCAAAGGCTGAGAGTGACGGAGAAAAACTTCTCCGCTCCGTCGCTTTCGCAAAATGGCAGCTCGGCTGCCTCGTGGCCACCCCTTTTAAAGAGGGCTGGCCACGCCCCCTAACTACCTGGATGTCCAAGTCCGGTGGGGGGGGGTGTGCCCGCAAAGAGCGTGGCGGCCATTTTGGCGCCGCGCTTGCAATATTGCAGCAGACTCAACAAACATAGCAAAAGAAAAAATGAATATATACAATTTTAGGAAATTGAAAGATAACCAATGGCACAGCTCTAGTTTAACTTTTGCCCTGGATGCTATTTGGCTAGATAGCTCATCATGTTGTAGCAGCAGGGTAAGGAGATCAATTCCCCACAGTTTTTCCTGAGAAGAGTCAGCCTCAGGTCAACTACACAGTCCAAGTGTGCTCCCCAAAAAGGAACTGATAAACTACTTCTAAGCTCTTTATTTATTTATTATTTATTTATTTAGATTTATATCCTGCCCTCTTGCTCCAGGGCAACTCAGGGCGGCATACAACATATAAAAACATTACAATATAAAACCCCATAAAAAAACTACAATAAAAAACTCTTTATACAAACCACCCCATGTCTAAAAAGTCCCACCCCTTCCCACAATCATTGAAAGGACATGTAACATCAACTGAGCCAACGTGCAGGAGTCAATACCCTGTCGGGCCCCCAAACCTGCCCTGCCAGCCAGGTTTTTAACCCTTTCTGAAAGGGCAGCAATTCTGACTGAAGCCTTAAGTCTGCCGGCAGGAGGTTCGAAAGAATTGGGGCGGACACAGAGAAGGCCCTTCTCCTTGTGCTAGAGAGCTGAGCCCCTCTAGCCGATGGAACACTGAGGGACCCTCTCCGGTCCGCCCTGGTAGGATGGGCAGACTCCCTTAGGGCGATGCGGTCTCTTAGGTAACCTGGGCCACTACCAGGTTATACCTAGAAGGCTCTATTACAGGGTTGCCATTAGTCAGAATGGACTTTTTTTTAAAAAATCTTTTTATTAAATTTTTGACAAACATACAAAAAAAGAAAAACAATAACAGTACAATATAATAATAAAACAAAAACAACATCAATACAATGTTAGCTCAAGTTCATAAGAGCTAGCACATAATAGTACTTAAACTAATTATTTACCATATAACCCCCAATATTAAATACCACATTGTAAATTATTACTATGATCATAACAATAAAAACTTTCAGTGCTACCACTATTTTTATTTTTTAATAATTACACATCACCCTGTGAGTATATACAATGCCCGGAGAGTTTAGTTTCTGTTTCAACTCCAAAAACCTCTTTGAGATGGTACAGGTCCTAAGCTATCGTTTGCCATAAGAGAATGATCCACAAACGGTTTCCAAATATTCCAAAACCTATTCTCTTTTAATTTATCTCGTTTTACTTTGATCTCCCATGTCAATTTGTCATTCAATGCTAAACTCCACATTTCTTTATACCACTCTCCAATCTGTATATCTTCATCATTTTTCCAATTTCTAGCTATGCATTGTCTACCTGTAGTTAATACAATTTCCAATAATTCTTTTTCCTCCTTATTCAAACCCAAACCTTCCACATTTGTTAAAAGAATGGTACCTGACGCCAACTTAACTCTTTTGCCCATTATTTCACCAAACTCCCCTTCTATTCTTCCCCAAAAATCCCTTATTTTTTTACAACTCCACCACATGTGTTCATATGTTCCATCCGTTTCTTTGCATCTCCAACGTAACTTATCCCTTTTATTATCCATCTGATAGAGTCTTAGTGGTGTCAAGTACCATTGCCACAACATTTTAAAATTGTGTTCCTTAATTCTTACAGACATTGTTCTCATAATCCTCTTTTTCCATTTATTCCTCCATTCAACCTCCCCTATTTTTATATTCAAATTTTGTTCCCACTTCCGTTTCAAATCTTCCTGTGGATCTTTACCCTTATTCAGTATAGTGTAAAGTTTGCTTACCAGACCCTTAATGCTCTTTACCCCTTTTCTGATCTTTATTACCAATTCTTCAAATTCAGTCTTTGTTCTATCTATCCCTACTTCTCTTCTATATTTTTTATTCCAATTATCCACCTTTAATTTCTGAAACCAATCCAATTTTAACTTTTCAAATATTTTTTTTCTCTTGGTATCATCATCGCAAACTTTTAACCAGTCCTTCAGTAAGAACATCTCATTTTTATCCAATATTTCCTTTTTTTCCTTATCTAATTTTATTGGAAAACACACCATATCAGTCAATTCCAAAATTGGAGAGAGATTTGGGACCATATCTTTCTTTACCTTTTTCCACACCTCCATGAGCCCTCTCATCATAGTATTATTTGACTTTTTCAGCTTGTCCTTTATTCCCAAGAAGATCATATTACCAATATTTCTATACTCTTTCATCTCCAATTCCTCCCAAATTGCCTTTTCTCTTGCCAAGATCTTCACAACATTCTTGATTTGGAATGATCGATAGTATGCTAACAAATTTGGCATGCCCAAACCCCCTTCTTTCTGAGATAAGTACCAGAGCTTTTTTGAAAGTCTAGATTTTTTACCTCCATTACAGAAACTATTAAACATCTTTTGAAACTCATTAATTTCCTTCTCCTTCAAGTGGATCGCTAGTGCATCAAATAAAAAATTAATCTTTGGCAGCAATATCATTTTGCAAATTGCAATCCTTCCGAACCATGACAGCTTCAACTTCTGAAACTCTTGTATTTTACTCTTTAATTCAGCTTTCAAACTGTCATAGTTCAATCGTTTAAGTTCTTCCAATTTATTTGAAATAATTATCCCCAGATATTTCAGCTTATCTTTAATTTGTATATTAAGTGTCCCCACTATCCTTCCCATCTCTCCTACCCCCATATTACACAGCATCAGTTCTTATTTATCCCAATTTATCATTAATCCGGTTATAGCTTCAAATACCTGTAGGTGATCTTTAATCCTATCCATTACCAACTCCGGATGTTTCACCATAAGCAGTGTATCATCCACGTACATGCTCACTTTATTACCCATTATCCCTTCTATATTTAAATCATCCCTTATATTTTTGGCTAATATCTCCAATTGCCATGATAAACAGGATAGGAGATAGTGGACATCCCTGCCTGGTACCAGCCTCAAGCTTTACCACATCAGTAACCTCTTCATTTACTCTGATCCTAGCATTCCCTTTTTGATATAATAAATCAATTACCCTTCTAAATCTGTCCCCAAACCCGTAATTTTTAACTATTTCCTTAATTGAAGACCATTGTAATGAATCAAATGCCTTAAAAATATCTAATGATAATAATCCCACCTTTTCCTTTGTTTGATTAACATTATCAATTAAATCTAATACCCTTCTAGTCAAATCCGCCATGTGCTGACCTTTTAAAAACCCAACTTGATCGACATTTATGTATTCCCCCATAAAACCGTTTAGATGATTAGCCAATATTGCTGTGAAGATTTTGGCATCCTGATTTATAAGAGAAATTGGTCTGTACGATTCCACTCTTTCCAAGTTCTTACCAGGCTTTGGCAGTAGAACGATTGTAGTGTTATACCATGAAGTCGGGATTGGTCCATCTAAAATATAGTTATATAGCTTCACTAATTTTGGAACCACCGCCTCTTTAAATTCTTTATAAAACTCTGTCGATAATCCATCATCCCCCGGAGCTTTCCCCATCTTCAACCCGCTAATTACCTCATTTACCTCTTTATCAGTGATCCTTTCCTCCATTTTCTCTCTATGTTCTTGTTTTATTCCGTTCCCTAACTGTCTCTCCAGTATCTTTTTGAGCCTCTCCAAATCTACCTCCTTTTTTTGCATATAATGCTTGATAAAATTCCCTCACAATTTTACATTTATCTCTGTTCTTATTACACCTTAAACCTTGTTTATTAACCAATACCCCAATTTCTCTTTTTTCCCTTTTGGCCTTAGCTGCTCTTGCTAATAGTTTTGAACTTCTATTGCTAAATTCAAAGTATTCTCTGTTTAAATAGATCAAGTCTCGTTGAACTTTGTCAATATCTTTACCCATTAATTCTGCTTTAAGTCTTTGCAATTTCGTAAGGATTTTTTTATCTTTACTTTTTGCGTGATCCTCCTGTAACTGCTTTATTTCTCTTTCTTTTTCTATCTGTTCTACCTTATGTCTTTTATATTTGAAACTCGCCAACTTTATGCTTTCCCCTCTGAAAACCGACTTCATGGTATCCCATACAACATTGAAATTAACCTCGTTATTATCGTTCCACTGCCAACTTTCTTTCCACCTTTCCATTATCTGCTCTTTACATTTTTGGTCTTTAAATAAATTAGGATCATACCTCCAACTTCTTCCTCTTCGGGTATCTTTTTGTAATTTCAATTCCAAAAGTACTTTGGCATGATCTGATTCCTTAATGATCCCAATTTCCATTCCTTCTATATCTTTAATCAAGTTTTCCGTAAGAAAGACATAATCTATTCTCGAGTAGGTCCCATGGACATGTGAAAAAAAGGAATATGCCCTTTCAGAGCCCTTAAACTCTCTCCAAGAATCCTTCAAACCCATCGCATCCATCCATTTATCCAAAACCTTCCCTTTCAAGCCAGTTCCACTTCTTGCTATGTTCGTACAATCTAACCCCGACCTTATCAAGTTAAAATCTCCCGCCACAATAGTTTTTGCAACATTCTCTAATTCCACTATTTTCCAAACTTTTTCTAGAAAGTCCGCTTGATGATTGTTTGGAGCATAAATATTTTCCAACATGATTTCCTCATCCTCTATTTTCCCTCTTACAATCAAATATCTACCCTCTTGATCAGCAACACTTTTTGTAATCTCAAATCCTAATTTTTTAGAAATCATGATTGCCACCCCTCTCGCTTTTGAAGTTCCAAACGCCATCTCATAATGTTGAATCCATCCCAAAAAAAGTTTATTCGTGTCGTTTGATTTCTGGTGCATTTCCTGTAAAAACAATATATCGGGTCTATCTTTCTTCAATGCCAGTTCCAACCTCCGTCTCTTAAGAACAGAACCTGTATCCTTCACATTCCATGATAATATTTTAATATTTCCCATTACCTATCTCCTTTCTAAACTCTGAACTCTCCATCGGGCATGCCACCACCAACCCCTTATCCCCATACCACAAAAAACTACATATAACACACACTATCTCTCTCCCCACCTTCTTTAAAAAAAAAAGCCGCCTTTGACAACCAAAGAGGGGAGAGGGGGGGACATGTAAGATGTGCCTTCCTACCAGTGCTACGCACTACTCACCCTTCTATATCAATTAAATGCTTTAAATTTTAATAATCTAATTCTCATTGCTCCTTACTTGTCTCCTCCTCCACCATGATCAGCGACAGCTCCTCCTCCTCTTCCCTTCGCTGCGGTGTTCCACCTGTTGCCCCACCGGCCTCCGCCCTCTCATACTCCCTCCCCAAGGCTCCCGATTCCATCAATTCCTTCTTGAGATTTATCCACTCTTCCGAGTCTATTTTTACCAGCTCCAACAAGCTCAAATACTCCAATGGATTAGCCCCTTCATCAATTACTTGCATTCTTTTGTCATAATAAAAGCGCAGTTGCTGTGGGAATCTCCAATTATACCTTATATTTTTACTTATCAGCAATTTAGTTACAGGCCTCATCTTATATCTCCACGTTCTTTCTTTCAATGAAATATCATTATAAACTTCTACATCAGAACCATCAAATTTCAAAGCATCAGGACCAGCTCGTTTCAAAAAGGCCATTACTCTTAACTTATCGGCCCAATTTGCAAATTTTACCAAAACATTTCTTTGAACCACCCTCCCTCTTCTTGGGCCCACCCTAAATACACTTACAAAATCTTCCTGAACAAATTCTTTTCCCATATTCAAACCATTTAACCACTGAACCACTCTTTCTCTTAACAAATCTGGTGTCCGTTCCACGACCTGACGAATCACAATATTCTGCTTTCTCATCATATCTTCCACAGCATCGATCCTTCTCTCTTGCTCATCCAATTTCAGCTTATTCTCCCGCACCACCTCCTGAGTCCCTTTTATTTCCTTTTTTATGGCAATTACCTCAGTTTGAACCAATTTCACATTTCCCTCTATTTTTTTCAAACTTAAATCCACCTTTTTTGAAAAATCTGCAACAGATGATACAACCTTATCTTGCTTTTTCATCATTTCATTTCTATCTTTCACCCTTGATTCCTCATTCTTCTCCAATTTCTGAAACAGCTTGCCAATTTCCACCATAATTTGGGTTTGATCATAGGGCTCTGGGGGCCATTGGTGCTTTTTCCTTCCTCTTAGACTTCACGACTGGCTCTTCCTCTTTTGCTTTCCCTCTTGTGCCTTTATCCATAGTAATACACAATAAAAGAGTCCAATGTTGCAGAACGTTGTAGAAATTAGTCAGTCAGACAGAACCTGTAACACTGCAACCACTGGTACCACGAATCCAAGCAAGACGGACAAAACTTGTAGGGAGGAAGAAATCCAACGAAGAGTTAGATACTGTAATCCACGAAGAAAAAGAAAAAAAACAGAAGGAACCGAAGTGTACTCCCAGTAAAAAGCGAAAAAAGAAAAGAGAAGAAGAAAATAATAATCCACATCAGATCCGTTTCCCCAAGGCAAGCAGTCCAACTGATCGTCTTCCGAACCACGAAAGTAAAGGCTCCAAGGAAACAGTCACCCAGAACTTCTCGTTTGAGTCCAAGCCGCCAAAAAGGGAGGGGGGATGAGAAGAAAAAAAAGCCCAAAATCCAAGCAGGAAGGAAAAAAGACGTGAGAAGCAATGTGTTCAAAATGGAAATTGATATTTGTAATCCACATGGTGAAGGAACAAAAAGAAAACCAATTAAGCCTTCTCTTGAGGCGGACAAATCAAAGCGCCATTTTCCAGCGGTTGCAATAGCTTCAGGGTGGAAACCCCCCTTCTTCCTCTGTGGAATGGCAGACTTTCCCCACACGCTTTAAACTGGAAAACACACTGCAGCCTTCGAATGCTAGAGCCCAGACAAGAACTTCTTAAGCCACTTTATTGTCGCCTGAACACGCCACAGTTCTCCTGGGGCGCAAGGAAACCTTAGACCAAAGCACAATCACTTTCGTTTTCCAGGACCGCCGCCATTAAGGGAACAACCGCTTGATTTCAACTACTTCCACCCACTTCCAAGTCCAGGCTCTTCTAAGCAAAGTCCCCAGTTAACTTTAAATTTAACTTTTCCGTATATCCTTTTATGCACTTACATACGATTGTTTTCTTGCCAATTCCACTGCTGCCACAAATCTCCGCCGTCTCGTTGGTCCCGTTCTCGGCTCCTTGGCAGGAAAAGCCGCAACTGTCGTCGCGAGCCTCGCCCGCCCAGAAAAGCCTCCCGAACTTCGACCGTCCGACCTGAAAACTTTCCAAAATTTTCCAGGAAGGCAAGCAGGAGCCTTATCAACAGAGATTACCACTTTAAAATTTTCCCATTTTGCTCAATCACATTGATTACCACTTTAATAAGCGCGAGCGTCCGGATCAAGAAGTTACTCGTCGGCCATCTTAGCCACACCACCAGTCAGAATGGACTTGATGGTGTGCTTTTATTATTATCAAGACACACTGCTCTCCTTCATACCTACTACGGGGGCTATGGGGAAGAAATAGCATTATAAACAACTGTAATACAGATAGGGTTGCCATAATTATCTCCCACCAAACCGGGACAGCCACGTGTCATCATTGCATTTTTCAAACTACGCATGTGTTGGATGAGGTTGTCAGGAAGACCACAGCTCTAAGACCCCGCAGAATCACCATCTGGGGTGGACAGCCTTCGTCAGTTTGAAATAAACTGTAGTCAAGAGGTTTTTTCCCATGTGATTCTTCTTGCAAAAGACTATTCTTGATGGTTCTATTTTTTTTAAAATAAAATTTCTTGAGCCACTCTTGAAACCATCCTTCCTCCCCTTCACACACACACACCACTGAAGTAGACTCACCCTCAAATCCCACACAAGGATCCCTTGAAAGAAAGTTCTAAAGAGGGGCCTGGAATGGCAATGCAGTCCATGGCGCCTTCATTTCCCTCCAGAAGGAGAAAAGCAGGAGACAGAAAGGGACTTATTTTGGAGGAGGACCTTTGCGATGGAAGACTCTTCACTTTCTGTCCACCATGTTCCCTTCCTCTCTAGGAATAATGACCCTATGCAATTAACACTTTGCAGTCACGTGAAGAAGGAATCCTCCGTCCCAGTGTATGGTAGAGGATTGGCTTCTTTTTTTTAAATAAATTTTTATTTATTTTCAAAAGAAAAAACAAACATACAAAAAAGAACAATACATCATAACAATATTACATAAAACTCATGAAAAATAACACATACATGGTGGTTAAACTGATTATTTGTCATGGTACACACACAATTAGATATCCACATTGTAGGTTAGTACTATAACCATAACCTTCATAAAAGCTTTCAATATTACAGTTATTTGTTAACAACCATCAAATTCTTTCTTTTCAAATTACAAGTCACCCAGTGAATATTTACATTGCCCCGGAGAATTTAGTGTCTGTATCATCTCCAAAACCCACTTTGAGATGGTACAGGTCTAAAACTATCCCTACCCATAAGGGAGTGATCTACAAACGGCTTCCAAATATTCCAAAATCTATTTTCCTTCAATTTATCCCTTTTTACTTTTATCTCCCATGTCAATTTGTCATTCAATGCTAGATTCCACATTTCCTTATACCACTCTCCCATCTGTATTGTTACATCATTTTTCAAATTTCTAGCGATAAATTGTCTGCCAGTGGTTAACACTATTTTCAATAGCTCTTTTTCCACCTTATTCAAACACATACCTTCCACGTCTGTTAGCAAAATGGTACCTGACACCAACTTAATTTTCTTACCCATTATTTCCCCTATCTCTCCTTCTATTCTTCTCCAGAATTCATTTATGTTTTTACAACTCCACCACATATGTTCATAGGTTCCAACAGTTTCTTTACATCTCCAACATAAATTATCCCTTTTATTATCAATCTGATGCAACCTCAGTGGTGTCAAGTACCATTGCCACAACATTTTATAGTTATGTTCCTTAATTCTTACTGACATTGTTCTCATTATCCTCTTTTTCCACTTATTTCTCCATTCATCATTTCCTAATTTTATATTCAAATCCTGTTCCCACTTCAATTTCAAATCTTCCTGTGGATCACTACCCTTATTTGTTAAAATATAAAGTTTACTTACTAGACCCTTGATACTTTTCTCACCTTTTCTAATCTTTAAAACCAATTCTTCAAATTCGGTCTTTTCTCTGTCTATACCTAGTTCTCTTCTATATTTTTTATTCCAATTATCAACCTTCAATTTCTGAAACCAGTCTAATTTTAACTGTTCAAATAGTTTTTTCCTCTTAGTTTCATCTTCGCAAACCCTTAACCATTCCTTCACCAGGAAAACTTTGTTTTTATCCAATATTTCCTTTTTTGTGTTATCTATTTTTATCGGAAAACACACCATATCAGCCAATTCCAAAATTGGAGAGAGATCTGGGATCAAGCCTTTCTTTAATCTTTTCCACACCCTCATGAGTCCCCTCATCATAGTATTGCTTGTATTTATCATTTTAACCTTAGTTCCCAAAAAAATCATTTTACCAATATTCTTACAATCTTTCATCTCCATTTCCTCCCAAATTACTTTTTCTCTTGCCAAGATCTTCACAATGTTCTTAATTTGAAATGCTCGATAGTACGCTAACAAATTTGGCATTCCCAAACCTCCTTCTTTCTGAGGCAGATACCAGAGTTTCTTTGAAAGTCTGGATTTCTTGACACCATTACAAAAATTATTAAACATCTTTTGGAACTCATTAATCTCCTTTTCCTTCAATTGGATTGCAAGTGCATCAAATAGAAAATTAATCCTCAGCAACAACATCATTTTGCAAATTGCAATCCTCCCAAACCATGACAACTTCAACTTCTGAAAACTTTGTATTTTGTTCTTGAATTCTGCCTTCAAGTTGTCATAGTTCAGTCTTTTAAGTTCTTCAAATCTGTTTGAAATAGTTATCCCCAAATATTTCAACTTTTCTTTAATTTGTATATTAGATAACCCCGCCATCTTTTCCCTCTCCTCATCCCCCATATTACACAGCATCATTTCTGATTTATCCCAATTTATCCTCAATCCAGTTATAACCTCAAATTCCTCTATTTGCTCTTTAATCCTATCCATTACCACCTCTGGATGTTTCACCATTAACAACGTATCATCTGCATACATGCTCACTTTATTACCCAATATCCCTTCTATAGTTGAGTCTTCCCTTATATTTTTAGCTAAAATTTCCATTGCCATAATAAACAAAATAGGTGATAGTGGACAACCCTGCCTAGTGCCTGCCTCAAGCTTTACCTCATCCGTAACCTCTTCATTTACTCTAATCCTAGCACTCCCTTTTTGATATAATAAGTCAATTACCCTTCTAAATCTATCCCCAAATCCATAATTTCTAACTATTTCCTTAATCGAAGACCATTGTAGCGAATCAAATGCCTTAAAAATATCTAAAGATAATAAACCCACCGTTTCCTTCGTCTGATTAACATTGTCAATTAAGTCTACCACCCTCCTAGTCAAATCAGCCATATGCCTTCCTTTTAAAAAACCAACTTGATCAACATTTATATATTCCCCCATAAATCTATTTAACCGATTAGCCAGTATTGCTGTGAAAATCTTGGCATCCTGATTTATAAGAGAAATTGGTCTGTATGATTCCACCTTTTCCAAATTCTTTCCCAATTTTGGCAGCAGAATGATTATAGTCCTATACCATGAAGTTGGAATTTGTCCACCGTCTAAAATATAGTTATATAGCTTCACTAACTTTTGCACCACAACGTCTTTAAATTCCTTATAAAACTCTGTCGATAATCCATCATCTCCCGGGGCTTTCCCCAACTTCAAACCACTAATTACATCTTTTACCTCTTTATCACTAACCCGTTCCTCCATTTTTCCCGGTGTTCCTGTTTTATTCCATTCCCTAACTGCCTCTCCAATATCCCTTTAAGCTTACCAACGTCTATCTCTTTTTTTGCATATAATGCTTGATAAAATTCCCTCACAATTTTACATTTCTCGCTAATCTTATTACACCTTATCCCTTGTTTATCAACCAATACCCCAATTTCCCTTTTTTTCCTTTTTAGCTTTGGCCGCTCTTGCTAATAATCTTGAATTTTTATTGCTAAATTCAAAATACTCTCTATTTAGATATATCAAATCTCTTTTAACTTTATCTATATCCTTGCCCATTAATTCTGCCTTAAGTCTTTGTAGTTTAGTGAAGATTTTTTTATCCTTGTTTTTTGAGTGATCTTCCTGTAATTGCTTTATTTCTTTTTCTTTTTCCACCTGATCTGCCTTATATCTTCTATACTTTATACTCGCCAACTTTATACTTTCCCCTCTAAAAACCGACTTCATGGCATCCCAAACCACATTAAAACTTACCTCTTCGTTATCATTCCACTGCCAGCTTTCCATCCAACTTTCCATGATTTGTTCTTTACATTTTTGGTCTTTGAATAAATTGGGATCATACCTCCAACTTCTTCCTCTCCGATTATCCTTTTGTAATCTCAGCTCCAAAAGTACTTTAGCATGGTCTGATTCCTTGAAAATCCCTATTTCCATTCCCTCAATATTTTTAATCATATTTTCCGTTAACAAAACATAGTCTATTCTAGAATAGGACCCATGAACGTGTGAAAAATAAGAGTATGCCCGTTCCGAACCCTTGATCTCTGTCCAAGAATCTTTCAGTCCCATTGCACCCATCCATTTATCTAAAACCTTCCCTTTCAATCCGGTTCCACACCTTCCTAAATTCGTACAGTCTAAATTTGACCTTATCAAATTAAAGTCTCCGGCCATAATCATTTTTGCCACTTTTTCTAGCTCCACAACTTTTCGGACTTTTTCTAAAAATTCTGCTTGGTGTTCGTTTGGAGCATAAATGTTCACCAACATTATCTCCTCATCATCTATTTTTCCTCTTACGAGCAAGTATCTACCTTCCTGGTCGGCAACACTTTTTATTGTCTCAAATCCTAATCTTTTAGAAATCATAATTGACACTCCTCTTGCTTTTGAGGTACCAAATGCCATCTCATAATGTTGTATCCATCCCAAGAAAATTTTGTTTGTATCCTTTGAGTTTTGGTGCGTTTCCTGTAAAAACACTATATCAGGTCTATCCTTCTTCAAAGCCAATTCCAACCTCCTCCTCTTAAGAACAGAACCTGTACCCTTTACATTCCAGGTTAATACTTTAATATTTCCCATAGTCTATTACAATTTCTTCCCTTCTAACTTCTAAACTCTCCATTGGGCGTGCCACCACCAACCCCTTACCACTAAAACACAAAATTATACACAAAACACACAATATCTCTCTCCCCACCTTCTCCAGAAAAAAAGACGCCTTCGATGACCAAAGAGGGGAGAGGGGGGACATGGAAGATGTACATGCAGATTAGTGCTTCGTGCCACCCACCTTTATATAGTACTTAAATGATATTTTTTTTAAAAAAATCCTAATCTATTGCTCAATGCTCCTTACTTGCCTCCTCCACCACCATAATCAATGACAACTCCTCTTCTTCTCTTCCCTGCGGGGTTCCACCTGTAGCACCACCAGCATCCGCCCCCTCATACTCCCTTCTTATAGCCCCCGATTCCAACAAATCTTTCCTGAGAGTTAACCACTCTTCCGAACCCGCTTTAACAAGCTACAGCAGACTCAGATATTCCAATGGGTCAATCCCCTCATCAATAACCTGCATTCTTTTCTCATAGAAGAAACGCAATTGCTGTGGGAATCTCCAATTGTACCTTACACCTTTACTCATCAACAGTTTAGTTACCGGTCTCATCTTATATCTCCAAATTCTTTCCTTCATTGAAATATCATCATATACTTCCACATCGGAACCATCGATTTTCAGGGCGCCAGAACCAGCTTGTTTCAAGAAAGCCATTACTCTAAGTTTATCTCCCCAATTTGCAAATTTTACCAAAACATTTCTTTGAGATGCCTTCCCTCTTCTTGGACCCACCCTATATGCACTTACAATGTCCTCCTGTACAAATTCCTTTCCCATACTCAAATTATTTAGCCACTGAACCACTCTTTCTCTTAGCTGGTCTGGCGTCCTTTCAACCACCTGACGGATCACAATATTCTCCTTTCTCATCATATCTTCCACAGCATCAATCCTTTTCTCATGCTCATCCATTTTCAGCTTATTCTCCCTCACCATCTCCTGAGTCCCTTTTATTTCCTTTTTCATAGTATTCACCTCATTTTGAACCAATTTCACATTTCCTTATATTTTTTGCAAACATAATTCCACCTTTTTTGTAAAATCCATAACAGATGTTACCACTTTATCCTGCTTTTTCATCATTTCATTTCTATCTTTCACCCTTTAATCCTCATTTTTCTCCATCTTCTGAAACAATTTGCCAATTTCCACCATAATTTGAGTATGATCATAGGGTTCAGGTGGTGGTGATGATGACGGAGGGACCTCTTCCGCTGGTGCTTTTTCCTTCCTCTTAGATTTCACCACTGGCTCCTCCTCCTTTGCTTTTCCTCTTGTACCTTTATCCATGGTGACAACCCCTAAAAAGCTTTAATGCTGCAACGTATTGTAAGTTCGTTACACTCTCTGTTTAAACCTAATCCGATGCAGCCAAAGCTGACAACAGTCCCATTAATTCTGTTAAAGCTTGGAAAAAAAGAGGTCCAGCAAAAAAATTAATTATTATAATCCACAAAGGAGCAGGAACCAAAAACAGCCCAAACAAAAAATATTGTAATCCACAGGAAGCCCATCCAACTCTCTATTACCTCTCTATTACCTTGCTTCAAAAAATCTGGGAGATCAGAATAGTTATTTGTAATCCACAGGCAGTTATAGTCCAAATGCAAAGACTTGATTGAAGTAAATCCAAATCAGGGAAGAAGAAAAAAAATCAATATAAGTATCCAACTGAAGTTGAAACACTCCGACAGAGCTCCCAGATAATATACAAAGACCGAGCTGCCTCCATAACTTTGTAGCAAGGCAGCCTCCTGTTGCAAGGCAGAGGAGGGGAAACACTCAGTGAGGGAAGAGGGAAAATGAAAAAAGAAACAGAGATACTTTGTAGCGAGCCCGGAGGCTTATCCGGAGGAGCAGCTTAAAGTGAAAATCTGTCCAAACACCGTTCCCAGACTTCTCTCTTAAAACTCAGTCTCCATTTAAAATCCATCCGCAAACGGCAACCTCAGGCATGGAACGGGACTCTTCTCTATTCCTCTGCTCCTCCAACCAGGGGCTTCGCCCAGGGATGTTCTTAAACAAATTTATATCCTTGTCTCAAACTTTCAAATTTACTTTCCATCCACAGACTCCTTTCATCCTCCTCCAAGCCTTCCGCAGCTCCTCTCTTTCCCTTCCCCTCAGTGTTGTGCTTTTAATTACTAAGTTTCGTTTTCATGCCTCCGCCGCCATTACCCAGCCAGCCCCCTCCTCCTTCTTCTTCACTTTCACACGCTCTCACCACTTACTGTGACTTCAAAGTCTGCTCCGTTCCGACTCTTGCCTCGGCAACCTCCTCAGCCACAATCTTCAAATTACAGCAACAAGGAAAAAAGTAAAGTCTCAGCCAAAAACAAATCTTGGAGATCCCGTCCGAACCACAATGTGGATTGAGTGGTACAGCTTGCGCCACACCTCTCCCCCACCTGATCCTCGGACTCCGACCTCCGGTCTCCTGAAGGTGCCAGAAAATAATCTTCAATTTCGGAGCCTCATGCACTTCATTTTTCTGATAATTTTACCTTGCCACTTTGTAAATAACCACTTTAATTCACATTACTGGTGCGAGCCGATCAAAAGTCCGTGCTACTTGCCCAGCATCTTAGCCACACCCCTGGATTGGCTTCTTAAATATGGGTATCTCTTGCTCCCTCCCAGCTTTTGAAGAAAAGGTCTGAGGACGACTCCTTGTCCCCAAAACTTCAAGGTGAGCCAAGGGATTTTTGCAAAGAGTTATTTCACTGCCTCCATGCCTTTCTTTCAATTATCTCGCTTGCAAGTGTCTCCCCTTCCCGGCAGGCTTCTCTGGTTGCTGACAATTGAAAGAAAGACAGGGGGCAGTGAATTAACTCTTGGCAAAAATCCCTTGGTGAGGGGTGATCTTGCTTCCTTTGTTCAAATTTAAAAATCGGGACTTTTACATGTTTTTACTTGAACCAGCTGGGACAGCTTGAACCCGGGAAAATCCTTGAAAACCGGGACATATGGCGACCTTAAATACAGATGATCTTGCACATACAATGACCCTTCAAAAATGCTAAGTTTAGTACAGTTGGGGAAAGTTCGAACCCTGAAGAATAAGAAACACTGAGCCAAATTTTCTTCAGAAGACACATAAACATTTTAAGATGTTTTTTCGTTCTACCAGCACTCTTCTCTATTGCATAGAATGGCACTAGAAGAAAGGCATTGGAGAAGAATGGTCAGTCTAGCAACTCAAAAACTATTTTTAAAAAACCCACAAAAATAAATCCATTGCTGGAAGAGAAAAGAACAAAGCTGTGTTACAAACACTGGTAATAGTAAAGCTCATTGCTGAGCTATTTTGAGATACTGTTTCCTTACCCTGAAATGAAATGCCCAAGCCCATTTCTAATAAACAGGATGGAGAATTTTGAAGGACTATTGGGTGCAACTGTAAAAATAATTTAGGCATTTCTAGTCCAAGTAAACCTGAAGAGATTGGTCAACACTCTATATACATCCAGGCCTGTGAGAGAAGAGGCCAGCAGGGCTTTTTGCATGGTTTTCACCTCACAGAAGGGCTTAACCTAACTCAAGTTTGCATGACTGTCAATGCATTCATCAGACAGACAGGTAGACAGGTAGAAATGCCAGGTGTATAAAATGTTAAAATATTTAAAGAGGTACGGAAAAGCAGCCCCTGAATATGAAAGTATTTTCAAAAAAGCAGACTGGGAAATTGTTTACTATACTCATTGTAAAACAATCAGTCACTCTCTGGACAGACTACAAAGAAAGGCCATTTTAGAAATAAATGATTTCACTGTTTAAAATAGAAATTACGGGGGCATGGCTAAGATGGCCAACGAGTAACATCTTGATCCGGACGCTCGCGCTTAGCAAAGTGGTAATCAGTGTGATTGAGTGAAATGGAAAAATTTTAAAGTGGTAATTTCTGTGGATAAGACTCCTGCTTGCCTTTCTGGAAAATTTCGGGAAGTTTTGAGGTCGGATGGTCGAAGTTTGGAAGGCTTTCCTGGGCGGGTGAGGCCTGCGACGGCAGTCACGGCTTTTCTGCCGAGGAGCTGAGAACGGGACCAGCGAGACTGCGAGACTGCGGAGAAGCACTGGAATTGGCAAGAAACTGTTTGGCAAGAAAACAATCGCATGTAAGTGCATGAAAGGATATACGGAAAGTTAAAGCTTAAAGTTAGCTGGGGACTTTGCTTAGAAGAGCCTGGACTCTGAAATGGAAATGGGTGGAAGTAGATGAAACCAAGTGGTTGTTTCGTTAATGGCGGCGGTCCTGGAAAATGAAAGTGATCGTGTTTGGGTCTATGGTTTTTTCGCACCCCAGGAGAACTGCGGCATGTTTTGGCAATAACAAAGTGGTTTAAAAAGTTCCTGTCTGGCCTATAGTATTGGAAGGCAGCAGTGTGTCTCCCAGCTTAAAGCGTGTGGGAAAAGTTTGCCATTCCACAGAAGAAGAAGGGGGGCTTTCACCCCGAAGTTAAGGCAACCGCTGGAAAATGGCGTTTTGATTTGTCCGCCTCAAGAGAAGGATTAATTGGGCTTCTTTTTGTTCCTTCACTGTGTGGATTACAAATATCATCTTTTTTTTTTTGAGCACATTGCTTCTCACGTCTTTTTCCTTTCCTGCTTGGATTTTGGGCTCTTTTTTTCCCTTTCATTCCCCCCTCCCTTTTTTGGCGGCTTGGACTCAAATGGGAAGTTCTGGGTGACTGTTTCCTTGGAGCCTTTACTTTTGCAGTTTGGAAGACGATCAGTTGGATTGCTTGCCTTGGGGAAATGGATCTGATGTGGATTATTATTTTCTTTTTTTTTCCTTTTCTGCTGCTTGTTGGGAGTACACTTCGGTTCCTTCTGTCTTTTTTGTGGATTACAGTATCTAACTCTTTGTTGGATTTCTTCCTCCATACAAGTCTCCCTCTTGGACTTGTGGTACCAGGGGTTGCAGTGTTATAGGTTTTGTCTGACTGACTAATTTCTACAACGTTCTGCAACATTGGACTCTTATATTTTGTATTACTATGGATAAAGGCACAAGAGGGAAAGCAAAGGAAGAAGAGCCAGTCGTGAAGTCCAAGAAGAAGGAAAAAGCACCAATGGAGGAGCCCCTCAGTCTTCATCTCCGCCCCCAGTGCCCTATGATCGAACCCAAATTATGGTGGAAATTGGCAAGCTGTTTCAGAAATTGGAGAAGAATGAGGAATCAAGGGTGAAAGATAGAAATGAAATGATGAAAAAGCAAGATAAGGTGGTATCATCTGTTGCAGATTTTTCAAAAAAGGTGGATTTAAGTTTGAAAAAAATAGAGGGAAATGTGAAATTGGTTCAAACTGAGGTAATTGCCATAAAAAAGGAAATAAAAGGGACTCAGGAGGTGGTGCGGGAGAATAAGCTGAAATTGGATGAGCAAGAGAGAAGGATCGATGCTGTGGAAGATATGACGAGAAAGCAGAATATTGTGATCCGTCAGGTCGTGGAACGGACACCGGACTTGTTAAGAGAAAGAGTGGTTCAGTGATTAAACGGTTTGAATATGGGAAAAGAATTTGTTCAGGAAGATTTTGTAAGTGTATTTCGGGTGGGCCCAAGAAGAGGGAGGGTGGTTCAAAGAAATGTGTTTGTAAAATTTACCATTTGGGCCGATAAGCTAAGAGTAATGGCCCATTTGAAACGAGTCAGTCCTGATGCTTTGAAATTTGATGGTTCTGATGTAGAAGTTTATAATGATATCTCATTGAAAGAAAGAACGTGGAGATATAAGATGAGGCCTGTAACTAAATTGTTGATGAGTATAAATATAAGGTATAGTTGGAGATTTCCACAGCAATTCGCTTTTATTATGACAAAAGAATGCAAGTAATTGATGAAGGGGCCAATCCATTGGAGTACTTGAGTTTGTTGGAACTGGTAAAAATAGATTCGGAAGAATGGATAAATCTCAAGAAGGAATTGATGGAATCGGGAGCCTTGGGGAGGGAGTATGAGAGGGAGGAAGCTGGTGGGGCAACAGGTGGAACACCGCAGTGAAGGGAAGAGGAGGAGGAGCTGTCGTTGCTCATGGTGGAGGAGGAGACATGTAAGGAGCAATGAGAATTAGATTATTACAGTTTAAAGCATTTAATTGATATAGAAAGGTGAGTAGCGCGTAGCACCGGTAGGAAGGCATATCTTGCATGTCCCCCCTCTCCCCTCTTTGGTTGTCAAAGGCGGCTTTTTTTTGAAGAAGGTGGGGAGAGAGATAGTGTGTGTTATATGTAGTTCTGTGTGGTATAGGGGTAAGGGGTTGTTGGTGGCACGCCCGATGGAGAGTTTAGAGCTTAGAAAGGAGATAGGTTATGGGAAGTATTAAAATATTATCATGGAATGTGAAGGGCACAAGTTCTGTTCTTAAGAGACGGAGACTGGAATTGGTGCTGAAGAAAGATAGACCCGATATATTGGTTTTACAGGAAACGCATCAGAAGTCAAAAGACACGAATAAACTTTTTTGGGGATGGATGCAACACTATGAGATGGCGTTTGGAACTTCAAAAGCGAGAGGGGTGGCAATCATGATTTCTAAAAAATTAGGATTTGAGATTACAAAAAGTATTGTTGATCAAAAGGGTAGATATTTGATTGTAAGAGGAAAAATAGAGGATGAGGAAATCATGTTGGTAAATATTTATGCTCCAAAAGATCATCAAGCGGAGTTTCTAGAAAAAGTTCGGAAAATAGTGGAATTAGAGAATGTGGCAAAAACTATTGTGGTGGGAGATTTTAATTTGATAAGGTCAGGGTTAGATTGTACGAACATAGCAAGAAGTGGAACTGGCTTGAAAGGGAAGGTTTTGGATAAATGGATGGATGCTATGGGTTTGAAGGATTCTTGGAGAGAGTTTAAGGGCTCTGAAAGGGCATACTCTTTTTTTTCACATGTCCATGGGACCTACTCGAGAATAGATTATGTTTTTCCTATGGAAAATTTGATCAAAGATATAGAAGGAATGGAAATTGGGATCATTAAGGAATCGGATCATGCCAAAGTATATCTGGAATTGAAATTACAAAAAGATATCCGAAGAGGAAGAAGTTGGAGGTACGATCGTAACTTATTTAAAGACCAAAAATGTAAAGAGCAGATTATGGAAAGGTGGAAAGAAAGTTGGCAGTGGAACGATAATAACGAGGTTAACTTCAATGTTGTATGGGATACCATGAAGTCGGTTTTCAGGGGGGAAAGTATAAAGTTGGCGAGTTTTAAATATAAGAGATATAAAGTAGAACAGATAGAAAAAGAAAGAGAAATAAAGCAGTTACAGGAGGATCATGCGAAAAGTAAAGATAAAAAAATCCTCACGAAATTACAAAGACTTAAAGCAGAATTAATGGGTAAGGATATTGACAAAGTTAAACGAAACTTGATTTACTTAAATAGAGAATATTTTGAATTTAGCAACAGAAGTTCAAAACTATTAGCAAGAGCAGCCAAGGCTAAAAGGGAAAAAAGAGAAATTGGGGTATTGGTTAATAAACAAGGTTTAAGGTGTAATAAGAACAGAGATAAATGCAAAATTGTGAGGGAATTTTATCAAGCATTATATGCAAAAAAGGAGGTAGATTTGGAGAGGCTCAAAAAGATATTGGAGAGACAGTTAGGGAACGGAATAAAACAAGAACATAGAGAGAAAATGGAGGAAAGGATCAATGATAAAGAGGTTAATGAGGTAATTAGTGGGCTAAAGATGGGGAAAGCTCCGGGGGATGATGGATTATCGACAGAGTTTTACAAAGAATTCAAAGAAGCGGTGGTTCCAAAATTAGTGAAGCTATATAATTATATTTTAGATGGAGGATCAATCCCGACTTCATGGTATAACACTATAATGGTTCTACTGCCAAAGCCTGGTAAGAACCTGGAAAGAGTGGAATCGTACAGACCAATTTCCCTTATAAATCAGGATGCCAAGATCTTCACAGCAATATTGGCCAATCATCTAAACGGTTTTATGGGGGAATACATAAATGTTGATCAAGTTGGGTTTTTAAAAGGTTGGCACATGGCGGATTTGACTAGAAGGGTATTAGATTTAATTGATAATGTTAATCAAAAGAAGGAAAAGGTGGGCTTACTATCATTAGATATTTTTAAGGCATTTGATTCATTACAGTGGTCTTCAATCTAGGAAATAGTTTAAAAATACGGGTTTGGGGATAGATTTAATAGGGTAATAGATTTATTATATCAAAAAGGGAATGCTAGGATCAGAGTAAACGAGGAGGTTACTGATGTGGTAAAGTTAGAGGCTGGTACTAGGCAGGGTTGTCCATTATCTCCTATCCTGTTTATTATGGCAATGGAGATACTAGCTAAAAATATAAGGGATGAGTTAAATATAGAAGGGATTATGGGTAATAAAGTGAGTATATATGCGGATGATACATTGCTTATGGTGAAACATCCGGAGTTGGTAATGGACAGGATTGAAGATCACCTACAGGTATTTGAAGCTATAACCGGATTAATGATAAATTGGGGTAAATCAGAATTGATGCTGTGTAACTTGGGGGTAGGTGAGATGGGTAGGATAGTGGAGACACTTAATATACAAATTAAAGATAAGCTGAAATATCTGGGGATAATTATTTCAAATAAATTAGAAGAACTTAAACGATTGAACTATGACAGCTTGAAAGTCGAGTTTAAGAATAAAATACAAGAGTTTCAGAAGTTGAAGCTGTCATGGTTCGGAAGGATCGCAATTTGTAAAATGATATTGTTACCAAAGATTAATTTTTTATTTGATGCACTAGCGATCCATTTGAAGGAGAAGGAAATTAATGAGTTTCAAAAGATGTTTAATTGTTTCTGCAATGGAGGTAAAAAATCTAGACTTTCAAAGAAGCTTTGGTATTTGTCTCAGAAAGAAGGGGGTCTGGGCATGCCAAATTTGTTAGCATACTATCGAGCATTCCAAATCAAGAATGTTGTGAAGATTTTGGCAAGAGAAAAGGCAATTTGGGAGGAACTGGAGATGAAAGAGTATAGAAATATTGGTAATATGATTTTCTTGGGAATAAAGGATAAGCTGAAAAGGCCAAATAATAACATGATGAGAGGGCTCATGGAGGTGTGGAAAAAGGTAAAGAAAGATATGGTCCCAAATCTCTCTCCAATTTTGGAATTGACTGATATGGTGTGTTTTCCAATAAAATTAGATAAGGAAAAAAGGAAATATTGGATAAAAATGGGATGCTCTTACTGAAGGACTGGTTAAAAGCTTGTGATGATGATACCAAGAGAAAAAAAATATTTGAGAAGTTAAATTTGGATTGGTTTCAGAAATTAAAGGTGGATAACTGGAATAAAAAATATAGAAGAGAAGTAGGGATAGATAGAACAAAGACGGAATTTGAAGAATTGGTAATAAAGATCAGAAAAGGGGAAAGGAGCATTAAGGGTCTTGTAAGCAAACTTTATACTATATTGAATAAGGGTAAAGATCCACAGGAAGATTTGAAACGGAAGTGGGAACAAAATTTGAATATAAAAATTGGGGAGGTTGAATGGAGAAATAAATGGAAAAAGAGGATTATGAGAACAATGTCTGTAAGAATTAAAGAACACAATTTTAAAATGTTGTGGCAATGCTACTTGACACCACTAAGACTCTATCAGATGGATAATAAAAGAGATAAGTTATGTTGGAGATGCAAAGAAACGGATGGAACATATGAACACAAGTGGTGGAGTTGTAAAAAAATAAGGGATTTTTGGGGAAGAATAGAAGGGGAGTTTGGTGAAATAATGGGTAAAAGCGTTAAGTTGGTGTCAGGTACCATTCTTCTAACAAATGTGGAAGGTTTGGGTCTGAATAAGGAGGAAAAAGAATTACTGGAAATTGTATTAACTACAGGTAGACAATGCATAGCTAGAAATTGGAAAAACGATGTAGATATACAGATCGGAGAGTGGTATAAAAAATGTGGAGTTTAGCATTGAACGACAAATTGACATGGGAGATTAAAGTAAAACGAGATAAATTAAAAGAGAATAGGTTTTGGAATATATGGAAACCGTTTGTGGATCATTCTCTTATGGTAAATGATAGCCCAGGACCTGTACCATCTCAAAGAGGTTTTTGGAGTTGAAGTAGAAACTAAACTCTCCGGGCATTGTACATATTCACAGGGTGATTTGTAACTATTAAAAAATAATAATAGTGGTAGCACAGAAAGCTTTTATTGTTTTGATTGTGTAATAATTTACAATGTGGTATCTAATATTGGTGGTTATATGGTAAATAATTAGTTTAAGTACTATTATGTGCTAGCTCCTATGAATTTGAGCCAACATTGTATTGATGTTTTTGATTTATTATTATATTGTATTGTTATTGTTTTTCTTTTCTTGTATGTCTGTCAAAAATTTAATAAATTTTTTTTTAAAAAAAAGAAATTACAAAATCCTAATATGGGGGCTTAGTGGTTAAGATTCTGATCTTGACAACTGGGAGGTTGGCAGGTCACCAGTTCAAGACCAGAGGGCTGCACAGTGGAGTGAGTTCCTGTCTCTGACGCAGCTCCTGCCAACCTAGAAGTTCAAAAACAAGAAATTGGAAGTAGATAAATAGATACCACTTCGGTGAGAAGGTAAATAGTGTTCCGTGCACTCCGGTGTCTAGTCACTCTTGGCTCATGACCACAGAAATGTCTGCAGATGCAGACAGCACTGGCTCTTTGGCTAATGGAGAGGAGCACTGAACCCAAGCTTCAGATACAACTGACCCTTACAAGGTTCTTGTTCTAAAAAGTCTGGTGTTTTGAATGGGGTTATAACTTCAGTGAACTGACCCAATAAACTCTGCAGATCTTAGTTACAACAATAACAATTAACATCATAATGAAACGTTAGAGTTTACATTCCAGACTGTTAGAGCACCAGGAGGTACTAATTCAATAGAGAATTCTATTGAATTTTTTATCTTGGAGTTCCACATCCCTGTATCTCTATTTTCTACAGTGAAGAATGTTGATACAGTAGTAAGTAAAATTTGAATAAGGACTGCTAGATAGGAGAAACTCTGCTGGTTTTTTTTTTAAAAAGATTTTTCTTTTTGTTGATGTGATTTTTTCCCCAGACTAATATTAATTTTTTTTAATCATATAGCCCTGGTAAGATTTTCATATTTACAAATGTATGCCTTAATTGAGAATTATTTTTGTAGCTTAGAGAACATATTTGTAACCCTTTTTTATTCCTGAGTACAGTATTTTGTAAAGACTTTTTATTTTTGCATATTTGTAAAACTTAGGTAAAGGTAAAGGTTTCCCTTGCTCGAAAGCCTGTCGCTTCTGATTCTAGGGTTCAGTGCACATCTCTGTTTCAAAGCCAAAGAGCCAGCGCTGTCTGCTTCTGCAGACATTTCCGTGGTCATGTGGCAGGCATGACTAGACACCGGAGTGTGCGGAACACTGTTTACCTTCCCACCAAAGTGGTCCCTATTTATCTACTTGCAATTTCTTGCTTTCAAACTGCTAGGTTAGCAGGAGCTGGGACAAAGACGGGAGCTCATTCTGTCCTACAGTACTCGGAAATCAAACTGCTGACCTTCTGCCTTCCAGTTGGCGTCTTAGCCACTTGAGCCATAGGGTCCTTTTATTTCCTTCTTAAGCACCATAATAATTCTGTTATACCATTTTTAATTTTTATTAGATCTTTGTTACTTATACTTCAGTTTTCATAGTTACATTTTTATATACTTGTATTTAATTTTTACAACACAGTTTTTGTACTTAGGTTTTTTAAGCTGTTGAACATGCATTAAGAGGGACAACCATATACACATAAATCTCTGCTTGCTTCTTTCTATTCAAAAAGATAAGAATAGACTTTTTTGGCCTTTCAGTCTGTCTGTCTTGCATGGGGCAAATAAACAATGGAGATCAGAAGAAGGGAGAATCGCATAAGGTGCAAAATATTTCTCTTGGTCTTATTGGAATTACTTCTTTGAGATAAATGCCAGCTGTGATTTTTCCTTGGAGATCTATAAATTTCTATTGGGTGGGGTAAATCAGGTATCAAGTTTATTGGTCTGACAAAGAGAGAGAGAGAGGCAGAGAAATAGAAAGAAATTTTTAATATTCCTTACTTTATTCTTTACTTTAACATATTTTGAATCCATCTTCACAAATAGTAAAAGAGGCTTCACAATGTCAAATGGTCTGGGCCCCATCTGTGAAATTGGAGGACCTATATGTGTGCATATGTTACAGTTTAAACCCATTTTTTGTCAAAACTAGTTTCTGCTAGTTTGTTAACTAGTCATAACTAGTTTTCACTCAACGCCTTTGTCACAACTAGAATACACCATTAATTATTATGTTTCAGTGAAAACTCGTTCCCAGTTCAAATGCGTATTAACTAGTTACAACTAGTTTTCACTGACAAAAGCATTCAGTGAAACCTAGGTTTAACTAGTTAAACCGCATTTTAACTGGAAAATGGGTTTTCACTGAAACATAATAATTAATAGGAATTTCTAGTTGTGACGAAGGCGTTCAGTGAAAACTAGTTGTGACCAGTTAAAATGTGTTTTACCTGGAAATGGGTTTTCATTGGCATTTAATTCTAGTTTCAGCAACCGACTATAGAAGAAACTAGTTTTGACTAGGGAAAACTAGTTTTCACTGGGAAACGGGTTTTAACTGTAACACATACACTTAGTAGGCTTTGCATTGCCCAGCAGCACAAAAGACAGCAAAGAAGAAAGCTAGAGGGTCCCGGCACTACCTAATGTTGCTCTTGATTTTGTTATTTTGAGAATAATAGACAATAATACAACATTACCTTCACTTTGATACTTGTCTTTGATCGCTTTCAGTTCATGCCAAATCTTTACAAGTATCTACTCCACACCTAACGGCTCTGTGATTAACAGATTACGCACAACTCATGCATCATTTATAGCCTCAGACTAATAACAATCTCATTGAAGTTTGGTTTTCTGTTTTCTGGCTCTCTTAAAACCATTTGAACAGATATAATAGCGCGCTTTTTTCTAACACATATAAGACGTGCAAGTAAATTGTGATTTTGTTGTTACTCTTGTTTCATATCTTGTGTCAGTCCCTGCCTCTAGAAAAGTCTTATGAATTTACACAGCCTAGTGGTTTCAAAATGAACAGTGTGAGTATTGCATGTGTTTGGAGGAAATATCCATATTGAAAAATACTGCGTTGTCTAGCTGCTACAGTGACCTCGATGCATCCTCTGTTAATGCATCTATTAACATTGCAGACTCAGTAAAGGAAGCCATAAAGGAATCCATGACCTATAGTTTGCAAGATTGCAGCAGGCTGTTAACAGTCTACTGCAGGTCACTAATTCAAAGCATTATCCTACGTCAGAAGCAAAGTGATGGCACCTAACAGCATATTAACTCTTCCACGTCACTATTTAGAAGAAGCTGCTTTGGGATTCAGCTGGCTGTACTGTGTGAGAAGATCTATGGGTAATATGAGTACAGTGGAACCTCAATTAAATTAATGTGAACTCTGGGACATTTCTTACAGCGAAAATTACTTTAACAAAATTTCCCATAGGAATGCATTGAAAACCAAAATAATTTAGCCAAAACAGAGTTTCCCAGAGGAATGCATTGAAAACCAATTACTCTGTTAAAAAAAATCCCGTAAACCGAGCCACTATTTTCCTATAGATTTCCTTTTGTTATGCGATTTTTTAATGTTAACTGAGCAATTTGTTAACCGAGGTTCCATTATAATATGTTGCTGACACCAATCATTTATACCTGCCCCATAGTAGAGGTCATTGCAGTGGACCACCATGATACCACCAGCATGATCTTGTGCAAGCAGAAACAATGGTGTAACCCCTATAGACTATTTCAGGGGTTCCCAATCTTTTCAAGTTGGAGCCCGGGTCATGCTCTCTCAGTCAGCTTTGAGGGCCATATGGCCATTTTTACCTGCCTGCATGATGGGGGCAGCCATTTTGTCCCAATAGCTTCAAAGGGGTGGCCATTTTGTTTCTCAAATGCCCTTGGAGGGGTGGGGGGCCACATAAAATGGCACCATGGGTCAGATCCAGCCCACGGGCCTTAGGTTGGGAACCCGGTGTTAGATTATTCAATTCTATGCTCCCATTCCAGACTAACTCCTGGAGAAAAGTAGTCCAGGAAGTTATGCAGCACCTAATCTGGAAAAGGAGACCAGATGAAATTGCTTACTTGTGAACAGCCACATTGAAACATATACATCTTCTTAGAACAAATGGCCTTATGGGCAGCCATTTTGTCCCAACAGCTTCAATTGGGTGGCCATTTTGTTTCTCGAATGGCCTAGGAGGTTTGGGGGGCCAATTGAAATGGTGCCCCTGGACTATTTAGTTAAGCCTTGTGGGTGGAAATCTTTTAAGAAGGAGCTGTGATTCAAAATTTCAGTTGAGAAGAAGGAGAGAGTAGGAGCTGCTCTTTTCCCTGTAGGGTAATATAGGCTCTTGCCATCTTGATTTAGGTAGGAAAAATTTCATTATTTTTATGCAGGAGGATTACTGAAAGAGTGAATCCATCCAGTGGCATTATGTATTTGTGTCAGAATCTGTATTTTATTTCTAAACCTTAAAGACATGCTATTCTTTGGGCTATGGAGCTTCTGCTTTGAGTGATAAAGATATCTGGTGTCTTATTCCCAAGCCATTTTAGTTTGAAGAGACATTTGCACTACTTCAGTTTTTCATGTAAGGGATGCTTGCTTTGACACAGTGTTGATGAGTAGATCTAAATGTGTAAAATTTTCATTATCCACTTTGGCTTATATTTCTATTTCTATTGTTTTATTAGTAGACAAATTGTATTAGTTGCATGTAAACTGTTTTAAGCCTCTTTTCCCATGTACCTTTAGTCAAGAAGGTTACTTTACAGCAAAATCAGTTTTTTCCACTTACATTTTAGCATCTGTAAAACAGTAAATGTGAGTCACAGAAAGTGATGGATTACGATTTAAGTAATGATTTGGATTTCATTTTTAGAATGTATATTTTTTTGTCTTATTTTCTTCTATTGGCTCTTGTTTAATGCATTCTTAACCAGCTGCTATTTATGAGCTTCCCAATCATATTTGCTTAGGTCAATATTTCAGTTCTGGAGCGCAAAAAGGCCCAGCAAATACTGTGTCACAATACTCACTATATTTTGCAATGAAAAATTTATAGGATTGATTTAATTTCCCCTCTTTCTTCCCAGAATATCTACAACCATAGATTTTTTCAGATTAATTCATTATTTGAATGTTAATGTAAACGGTTTATTATCCAGCCTGATGCTGCACAAGATTTGTTATTTAGTTACCTAAATCATGTAGAAATTTTTTCAATTTTCTAATGGCAGAAAAGTATCAACTCATGCAAGGTGTCTGTTGTAAAAGCATAATCCAACCCCACAGAAATATCATTAACATTTAGCTGACCATAATAATGTGACCACAAAAATGTAATGACAGATTACTTCCATGATTAATAATAATTCAGAGTATATTATCTGAAAGCTTAAATCATGACATTATTAATTATTAGATCTTCTACACTATTATAAGGATCCTGAATTCAAAATTCCAGTCTGATCCCCTACATCAGGGGTTCCCAACCTAAGACCCGTGGGCCAGATCCATCCCATGGCATCATTTCATGTGCTACCCACCCCTCCAAGGGCATTTAAGAAACAAAATGGCCATCCCATTGAAGCTGTTGGGACAAAATGGCCACCCCCATAATGCAGGCAGGAAAATGGCCATCTGGCCCTCAAAGCTGACTGAGAGAGTGTGACACAGCCCCCATCTTGAAAAGGTTGGGAACCCCTACCCTACCTATAAAGGGTTTCATTGATTTGTGTTTGCTGACTCCTGACAGAACACAACAGAACAATAAATCTGAGAGAGGCCCCAAGATGCAAGTGACTGGAGCAAACTAACAGGAGTTTGATGGGGAAACCCCTAGCAAAAGATTTGGTTTCTAGATATAGTTACTAATTAATTGATTTTCCCAGAGTCTTTAAAGACAGACAAGCAGATGGAAAGGAAAAGGTAACAGGGATTAAAGAAGAAACACATCAATGGTGGTGACCTGTAAAATATATACAATGTTTGTTTTTGTGCCAGAGAGCAATACAGCACACACTTGCAGCAAGTACAAACTGAGAGCACTGTTGGAGGAAAAACTGAAAGACCTGGAGCAGCAAGTGTCCATATTTAAGGCTATAAGAGGAGATGCAGAGTATATAAGCAGCAGCAGCTCAGGAAGGTACTGGAGGTGGGAGAACAGGACAAAACAGAAGAGGAGAATTCTGAGGAGAGAACAACCATTGTGGAGGAAGCACCATGGAAAAGCTGCCCAATGGAGGAGAAGATGTAAATACTGTACCACTTTTGAAAAACAAATTGCAAGAATTTCAAAGAGACACAAATGTAGCAATGGGAGAATTGGATGCAGTTCAGAAATGGGCACTCAGTCTATCATGCAATATGCAGGTCTTGAACTGCCAACTTGCCAACCTTCTGGCTAACAAGGTGAGCTTCTTAACCACTGAGCCACTGCAGTTTAGATCCATCTTCGATTTGATTCTAACCAATAGAGATGAAAGAAGTGACAGTAATGGGAATTTTGGGGAAAGTCACCATGTTCCATTTGATTTCAAAGGAAGCAAAAACAGAGTGTAACCATACATGTACACTAGATTTTAGAAAAGTCAACTTTAATGAACTCAGAACAATGATAAGTAAGTTCCCATGGTAGGAGATCCTAACAGGGAAGAGAGTTCTATATAATTGGGAGTTTCTCAGAAAGAAAATTCTAAAGGCACAACTACAAACTATTCAAACCAGAGGAAAAGCTAGAAGATTTGCTAGAAGAGAGCAAAAAGGCCTGAAAATTAAAAAGGTACATAAAGGAAGTAGAAGGAAGGCCACGCCACAAAGAGTACATAAAAGTAGCAAAAAATTGCAGGAATGGTGTTGACAAAAACTGAGAACGAGTTGAAATTAGGGAGACTTGCTAAAAGCAACAAAAAAAGTATTCTTCAGGTATGAGTGTAGCAAAAGTCAGAGAAAAGAAACAATGGTTCACTTACTCAGTGGGGATGGGGAAATGGTAACAGATGAGAGAGAAAAGGCAGAAGTGCTCAATTCTTACTTCAGCTCTGTCTTTTCCCAAAAGGTAGCATACGACCCTCCAGGCAAATGTGAAGTACAAGTGGAAGGGGCAGGATTGCAGATTGAGATTGACAAAGAATACCTTATTACTTTGAATGAGTTCACATTTCCAGGGCAGGATGAACTGCATCTCAAAAACCCAAAAAAACAAAACTAAAGGAATTGGCTGAAGAACCGCCAGAACCACACTCTGTTATTTTCTTGAAATGAACAGTACAAAATGAACAGCCCCTCCTGGCTGAACTAAAAGTCATGAATGCTACTGATGAAACAGGTTTCTGTGGTATGAGCTTTATGATGTACAGCTGCCAGAAAATTGATTGATTTTAACAATTTCAATTTAGATGCAAACAGAGTAGCATTTTGCAATAGAGTCACACTCTTACTTAGGTGGAGCTACAGTTTAAAATGACACGCTTCTGTCTAGCGGTGCAGCAATAGCTTAGCACTCAATATGACCATGGTTAAATAAAATCTTGGGTCTTTAGATAGTGAATTCTTCTGAAATTATATAGGCTAACTGTGCTATGCACCAGTTCTTTTGAGCTGTGTTGACTGTTGTGTTATCTGTGCTAAAGGACATACAGAGATCAACTCACAGCATTCATTAAATTGGAAAGCCATTTTTCATCTTTGTTTTTGTGTAGACATCTTGCTGAGCCTGAGTCAGGTTTAAAATCAACTAATCTTAATTCAGCTCCATTGAAATTATTACTCAACTAATTGGGCTCAAGTACAACTAACTTTAATTCTATTAGGGCCCCTATTTTAATTGATTCCTATTTATTCTTATGTACTCTTTCACTGCCCCATTTTGTTAGAATTTTCATCCCATATTTTAGTATAGACAGCTTAAATCAGTGTAGTAGTAAATCAGTATAGCAATATCAAACCTATTAAAATATAATCAGAATTCACCAATTTTGTTATGTGCAGGCATGTTAAATTAGGAATTGTGTTTTAATAGGTTTGACATTTCTGTACTTACAGAGATTGGAAACAATGAATGACATCAATTTTAATTTTTAAAAAGTAAATCAATAAATTGAGCAATGTTATCAAAACAGTTACATTGGCTGGGATTTCCACTCACTGAGCAATCCATTAGAAAATTAAGCTGCATTCCAATTTAAGATAGTGATGGTCAAAGTCAGTTGTGACTCAGGAGTAATGATTTCAGTGGACCATCAGGACTGGATTGGTACCCATAGTTTGAAATCCGAATAAGCCTCTGTAAGAAAAATGAACAAAGTCTATAATCTTTCTTAATTGTAGCAAGGAAGGACATCGTTTTAATTTTATACATATTGTTTTCTCTGTGCATCTTTTAGTAGAGGTTACACAGAAGTGCAATTTCAATACAGTATTAGCCAATTCTTTTACTAGGATTTTCCAAGTTGCAGGCTGTGCTATTGTCTATAATGGCATCTATAATTCCTATCTCAGTATCTAATTAAACTGACAGCTCATTAGTCTCTGGGTAGTATTTGCTACAGCTGCATGGAAAATCCTTTTCTAGATGACAAACCCCTCAGACTAGAGGAAGGTGATGGAGAGAGAGAAAGAAATTATAGTATAACATGCCCTGTTTTTAAAATTAATTTCAATTTCAAGAGAAAATATAAGCTTGATCAATTTTCCATTAAGAGTGACTTGCAGTAGGGGAGAAAACATATTTGTGACCTTCTTCTTGTACATTTTTATTAATAACAGAGCCATTTTATAGAATCCAGGTCTTGCTTTTTAAAACTTATTTGAAGTTAAAAATCTAAAAATTTCTTTCAAGAAATCCCATCAGATCCAAAACTGAGCACTCAGATAAGCCAGCCCAAAGTCGCTGTCTCCCCGGCTGGACCCCACACCCGCTGCGTGAGCCAGGTCTTCAGGCCCCTGCGAAAGGGTAAAAGCTCTGCCTGGAAATGGAGTTCAGTTGACAGGAGGTTCCACAGGGCCGGAGTAGAAATGGAGAAGGCCCTCTTTCTTGTGCTAGAGAGGGGCGAGCCTCTCTAGCCAATGGAACTATGAGAGAGACCCTCCAGTCTGTTCTGGTGGGATGTGCTGATGCCCTTGGGGTGATGCGGTCTCTTAAGTATCCTGGCCCAAGAAGAAGGTCACAAATATGTTTTCTCCTCTACTGCAAGTCACTCTTAATGGAAAATTGATCAAGCTTATATTTTCTCTTGAAATTGATATTACATTTTAAAAACAGGGCATGTTATACTATAAAGGTAATCACCAGCACCTTGAATTGCACCCGGAGGCACAATGGCAACCAGTGCAGTTCCTGAAGCAGTGGTGAGGCACAGGCATAATGCTCACACCCCATCACCACCCAAGCCGCTGCATTCTGGACCAGTTGCCATTTCCAAATAATATATGTATTTTAACATATGTATGGTCTTTTCATTTATCCTCAGAGCAAACATTTTAATTTATAGGTGGAAAGCAGAAAGATTGACTGATCTGTTCATAATCACTTTATGATACCTGACTAGGTGACTCAGAGATCAATAATAAGGATTACAAATTCTCTGAATTAGCCAGCTGAGTTAAATTTTGGGGGGTAACAGGAGTGTAACTGCAAAATGCAGCAGAATGTGAGAAGCAAAGATCTCCCTCCTAAGAACTTTGCCTCACAGAGGAGTTGAAAGCAATATATATATATATGGGCTGAAGCCAACCTTACATGTGACCTTATGTTCTTAGAATTTTTTCCATTGGTAGTTGCAGTATAACTTTGTTCTGCATGCTGGACTAACCACACAGTGCATTTTTATGTGATAAAATAGCTGTAGTAGATGTGGTCAACCATCTTTCTTACAAGTCTCCCAGAATGATGAGGTGTGTTTGAATTCAAATTAGGTTGTCTTTGTGGCTACATGTTTTTTCATTATTTATTTGTTAGATAATCATATTTATGCCTTGCCTGTCCACTTCAAAATTGTGCTCAACCTTTAAAAAAACAAAAACAAGCAAAACACATTTATTTCAACATTCAAAACCCCAATAAACCATATAAACCAGCCCCATCATAAAAACCTTTAAAATTAAACAAACTCTTCAATAGCCATTAAAATCAGGAGGAAATGAGATTAAAACAACAAAGAAGGCCAGTTAGAGATCATATACTGTTCTAAAAATGTGTTTGAATCCGTCCACCTGTTAATGAATCATGATGGTGGAAGTTAGAGCCACGTAGCACTAAATGGACTAAATGGACACTTCTCCAAGTGGAGGGAAGTAAAGAGTGGGGTCCCCCAAGGTTCAGTACTGGGACCCCTGCTTTTCAACCTCTTCATAAATGATCTAGAGGTAGGAGTAAAAAGCAAGGTAGCCAAATTTGCTGACGACACTAAATTATACAGGGTAGTGAAAACTGTGAGAGATTGTGAGGAGCTCCAGAGGGATCTCTCGACACTGGGGGAGTGGGCAAAACAGTGGCAAATGAGTTTCAACATTAGTAAGTGCAGAGTGATGCATGTTGGGGGAAAGAACCCCAATTACATTTATAAACTGATGGGGTCTGAACTCTCTGCGACAAACCAGGAAAGGGACCTTGGTGTCCTGGTGGACAACTCAATGAAGGTGTCAACCCAGTGTGCCTCAGCAGTGAAAAAAGCAAACTCAATGCTAGGGATCGTTAGGAAGGGTATAGAAAATAAGTCAGCAAGTGTCATTTTGCCTCTTTATAAATCTATGGTGAGGCCCCACCTGGAATACTGTGTACAGTTTTGGTCGCCATACCTCCAGAAGGATATTATGGAGCTGGAAAAAGTGCAGAGGAGGGCAACCAAAATGATTAGGGGACTGGAACACCTTCCTTACCATCTGAGGCTGCAACGGTTGGGCCTCTTCACTCTTGAACGACGACGTCTAAGAGGTGACCTGATTGAAGTTTATAAAATCATGCACGGTGTGGACAAAGTAGATAAGGAAAAACTGTTTTCCCTATCGCATAACACTAGAACTAGGGGACACTCCATGAAACTTTTGGGTACTAGTTCTCAAACAAATAAGAGAAAGTACTTTTTCACCCAGAGGATTACTGGTCTATGGAACTCCCTGCCAGAAGAAGTGGTGACAGCTGTCAGTCTTGACAGCTTTAAGAAAGGATTAGACAAGTTCATGGAGGACAAGAGTATCAATGGCTATAATTATGGATACTTAAGGACAACCTCCGGGTTGGAGAGATAGGCAGGATATCTCTCAATATCATTTCCAGGGAATCCTAAGCAGGCATCTGCTTGGGAATACCCTGAAGGAAATGGTGAGCCACTGTGTGAGACAGAATGCTGGACTGGATGGGCTGTGGCCTGTTCCAGCAAGGCTGTTCTTATGTTCTTATGTAGCGGCTTGGCAGATGTCATGGAGAGTGACACGGCTGGAAGTAGCCATGATTGTCAACAAAAGAGTGAGGAAAGCAGTAATGGGATACAACATCAAAAATGAAAGAATGATGTCAGTCAGAATCCAAGGCAAACCTTTCAATATCACTGTAATCCAAGTCTATGCAACAACCACTAGTGCAGATGAAGCCACAGTTGACCAGTTCTATGAGGACCTACAACACCTCATAGAACAGACGCCAAGAAATGATGTCCACATTATCTTAGGAGATTGGAATGCCAAAGTAGGAAATCAAAAAGTAAATGGAATAACAGGCAAATTTGGTCTTGGAACACAGAATGAAGCAGGGCAAAGATTGATAGAGTTCTGCCAAGAGAATGCACTAGTCATAGCAAACACCCTCTTCCAGCAACACAAGAGGCGACTTTACACATGGACATCGCCAGATGGCCAGCATCGAAATCAGATTGATTACATACTCTGCAGTCAAAGATGGAGAACCTCCATTCAGTCAGCAAAAACAAGACCTGGAGCAGACTGTGGCTCAGATCACAACCTACTGATTGCAAAATTCAGGCTTAGATTAAAGAAAATGGGAAAAACAATTAGACCAGACAGATATGACCTACACAACATCTCTAAAGAATACAAGGTGGAGGTCATGAACAGATTTAATGTCCTGTACCTGATAGACAGAGTACCAGAAGAATTATAGACAGAGACGTGGGACATCATGCAGGAGGCAGCAAGAGAAAACATACCAAAAGAAAAGAAGTGTAAGAAAGCAAAGTGGTTGTCTGATGAGGCCCTTAAAATAGCAGAGGAAAGAAGGAATGCAAAAGTCCAAGGAGAAAGAAAAAAATACAATCACCTGAATACAGAATTTCAAAGAAAAGCAAGGAGAGATAAGGAAAAATACCTGAACGAACAGTGCAAAGAAATGGAGGAAAACAACAAAAGAGGCAGGACTAGAGATCTTTTCAAAAAAATTGGGGGAATCAAGGGAACATTTAAAGCAAAAATGACCATGATAAGAGACAAAGATGGAAAGGAGTTAGCTGAAGCAGAAGAGATTAAAAAAAGATGGCAAGAGTACACAGAGGAACTCTACAAAAAGGACCTCAACACTCCTGATAATAACAATAATGAGAAATTTGAACTTGAACCAGACATTCTGGAGAGTGAAGTCAGAAAGGCCCTAAAAAGCATTGCAAACAATAAAGCTAGTGGAAATGATGGTATCCCAATTGAATTTTTCAAAGCCCTAAAAGATGATGGAATCAAACTACTGCATTCAATATGCCAGCAAATTTGGAAAACAAAACAGTGGCCACATGATTGGAAAAGATCAGTGTACATTCCAATCCCCCAAAAAGGCAATGCCAAAGAATGCTCAAATTACCGAACAATTGTGCTCATCCCACATGCCAGCAAGGTGATGCTCAAGATAATACAGGATAGACTTCAGCAACATGTGGAGAGAGAACTACCAGAGGTGCAGGCCGGTTTCAGAAGAGGCAGGGGGACTAGAGACCACATTGCCAACATACGTTGGATCATGGAGAAAACAAAAGAATACCAGAAACAAGTCTACTTTTGTTTTATTGACTACACCAAGGCTTTTGACTGTGTGGACCACAACAAAATGTGGCAAGTAATTAAAGAGATGGGAATACCAGAACACCTCATATGTCTCATGAGAAATCTGTACACGAACCAAGAAGCAACAGTTAGGACAGAACACGGAAAGACAGAGTGGTTTGGAATAGGAAAAGGAGTAAGACAAGTCTGCATTTTATCACCCTGCTTATTCAATCTATACACAGAGCACATAATGTGCAATGCAGGGATGGAGGAATGGGATCAAAATTGCTGGGAGAAACATCAACAATTTGAGATATGCAGACGATACCACGCTAATGACAGAAAGTGAAGAAGACCTAAAGAACTCTTGATTGGATTGAAGGAGGAGAGTGCTAAAGCTGGCTTGAAACTTAATATCAAGAAAACCAAGTTAATGTCAACAGGTCCAATCAGTCCCTGGAAAATAGATGGGGAAGAAGTAGAAGCAGTGACAGATTTTACTTTCCTGGGATCTAAGATCACTGCAAATGGAAACTGTAGCCATGAAATAAAAAGACGACTGATTATGGGGAGACAAGCTATGAGAAACCTGGGGAATATAGTGAAAAGCAGAGACATCATCTTGAAAACAAAAATTCGCATAGTCAAAACAATGGTATTCCCAGTGGTAATGTATGGATGTGAGAGCTGGACCATTAGGAAGGCTGAGCGCAGAAGAATAGATGCCTTTGAGATGTGGTGTTGGAGGAGAGTCCTGAGAGTCCCTTGGATAGCAAAGAGAACAAATAGGTCAATACTGGAAGAAATCAATCCTGACTGTTCATTGGAGGGACAAATAGTGAAGATGAAGTAAAGTACTTTGGACGTCAAATGAGAAGGGAGGACTCACTTGAGAAGGCCTTGATGCTGGGAAAGGTGGAGGGCAAGAGAAGAAGGGGGCGTCCAAAGATGAGATGGATAGATGGTATTGTGGACACAATGGGCACAGAGCTTGGTGGGCTGAGGAGAATGGTGGAGGATAGAGGTGCCTGGAGGAAAATGGTCCAAAGGGTCGGAATCGACTGTGTGACTGAACAACAAAAAAGTGCAGTGTTCTTTCCAACTCCAATGTGGGGGATGGATAAAAAGTTGGCAAAACTATAGGTTGCTGGAGGTGAAAGGCAGAAACTTTGTTGTTGTCCAGTTGCACAGTCGATCAGTATGGTATCAACTAGCTGGGCTGGCAACAGTGACACTACCCTGTGAAGCAAGCGCCATGGAAGAAAGGCATAAATCATGCCGAGGTCCCAATCCATCAGAAATGCATCTCTAAAAGAGGCACTGTCGTGGCCTGCCCTGGGGCAAAACTGAAGGACTTTTGCATTCAGCTGCGTAGCAAAGAGGTCTATTGCTGGGGTCTCCCAGTGATGGGTAAGAGTCAGGTACACCTGTTGATTCAATCCCTACTCGTGGTACTGAGAATGCATAGTGGAATCCATCAGGCCCAAAAGAGTTTGGACATGCAGGACTGTGAGCCTGGCAGAGGAGATCACCTTCCTCATTGCCCGACTTCATTGAAGTGTTAGACACTTCTATGAGGGGAGAAAGACCCTGGCTACCTGGCAGTCTAGAACTGTCCCTATGAAGTGGACAGATTGATTTGGAATGAGAGAGGACTTCTCCAGATTGACCTTGAGCCCAAGGTCTCCTAATAGGGAAAGAATGATCGAGGTGTTGTTTTGGGCCATCATCCTGGAGCTGGACACAATGAGCCAGTCAACTAGGCATGGGTAAACATGAAGTCCCAGAGTCCTCAGGTGGGCTACTACCAGAGCTATACACTTGGTGAACACTTTGGGAGCTGAGGACAGTTTGAGGGGAAGTCGGTTGTATTCATACATCCAGCCAGACATAATGATTCAGAGGTCTTTCCTGTGGTCCTCTCTGATTGCCACATGTACATTCAGAAAGTGCATAATTCAAGATATAGCCTTCTTTCGGCCTGCCAAATTAGGACACCCTAAATATTTCCAGAAAGTTGCCTTTGGGCTAACTCTCTTCTGTAATTTATTCCTTTGTCAGAAAGGCCCATTAATGGAATGGAAATAAGGAGTAAATAATTAAATATTTCATTTTCTTCACTCTGTTGCAATAAGGTAAACAACATTTTCTGTGACAATCTATAGTTATGTCAACAATCAATTTTAATCAATAATGAATAGCATCATTCTTCTATAGTCTGACTACCACAGTGCTTTATAGGCAGTAAAAATTGCCTTAGAGAAATTTACAAATCCCAAGGCACGAAGTGGTTCTTTGTGTTAATCAGTACATATACATGTGTTCCAATCCTTGTATGTTGAGCATATATGAAAACAATATATGGATATGTTCTTAATTTACCCACTATATTTAGTGGTGTAGTGAAGAGGAATACAAGGAAGGAGAATACAAAGGAGCAGAGAGGTAGTGTTTTTATTTCTGCTGCTTTATTTTATTTTCAGAGTACAATATTGAAGACATCATCTATTAAAGCACCAGGGTCCTTCCTTGCTTTGGTGAAGGAATGAATGAAACTAATTCAGCACAGGATAGAAAGTGCTTTCCTTTTCTTTGATTGGGTTTTTATTAGTATTTTAAATGACAACACATCTTTGCAAAATTGCATGTACAGTAAAACCTCGCATAAAGAGCGCCTCACTTAGAGACTAACTCGCTTAAAGAGCAGAATTTTATCTGAATGATCGCCCTTACTTAGCAACTAAAAACAACCAAAAACTTGCTTAACAACTAAATCAAGGTTCGCAAGCCACCCCACCAGAAGTCACAATCGGTCACTTATAATGGCAGTGGCAGCACTTTTTTCATTTCGCTTAAAGAGCAACTCACTTAAAGAGCAATCTCATGGAACACATTATGCTCTTTAAGCGAGGTGCCATTGTATTTCTAATTAAAAACTGTTTCAGTTGGCTGGAAATGTTGAGGTTAAGTTCAATATGGCTCTCAAGTTAAATCTGTGTGATTAAGTAAATACAGTATCACTGACTAGAGCAGTGGTTCCCAACATGGGGGGGGGGGGGGGGACACTTCAGTCTAAGGCAGTACATTGGCTGATCAGTGCTTTGGAGAATTGACTTAGGCTTCTGGGAATTGAAATCCAAAAACCAAAGGTTAGGAAACATTGTACTAGAGGTAGGTATACACAGAAGCACAACCATGCTCAGTAGAATTAGTAGTAAGATTTTATGCATGAAGGAGACTACATTTTAGCATAGCTGCTTAGGGAATTCTCAGCTTTAGAGTCCAAACACACAGATCTGCATACCTCTACTATAAAGGATGGTAAAACAATAATTGTGAGTCAATTCTAATTTATGAAAACACCTTTCAGGGGTTTGTAAGTATACTCAGAATATTTTATCAAACAGGCTATTCTAACAAAGTGAACATAACTGTTGATTTCTAATAACCATATGAAACAATTCTGGATGCTTCTTTCTGGTGCCAGTTAAATCCAAACACATATAGATAAGAAGAGAACACCAATAATAGCAGGAGCAAAGAGAGAAGAAACCAACCCCCCCCCCCCAAGCCTATTGCAGGCGCACCCCCCAAAGAAAGACTCAGACACCGGTATTGGATTAAAGGCATCGGGCCACTTTTATTGAATAATGCCCTAGTCCGAATTATCACTTTCAATTGGTGTATCATCCAATTGTAATTATTTAAGGCAAGCAGGCCGCAGTAACACTGGTAAGGTTCCTCCCAAAATGCCAATGGAAACTGGCTACATGTATCTATTTGTATCAATTTGTTTGTTGACACAAACAAATTGTTGACCGGAGTCAATATACTATCTACTGACCCCACCCTATGACGTGTATCCGTTCAATATCAGGGTGATGCAGGCTGTGCAGCTCCTGCCATCAGCCCTTGCCTGGTTCGCCCTTGACCGGCCAATCTTATTCCCCTGTACCTATCTACGTGTTGGCCAGTCAATTGCGAACCTGCCGGATACCTATGGGTCATAAATCTGTTACCTTACTAGTGCTACCCGCCACATGGGGAGGCGTCCGTGATGACTCACCGCCCCCCCCCAGACCGTCAGCTCGGTCAGCAGGCCTGCTTGCATGTCCTCCAGAAAGAGGTCCAAACCTCTGGCCGACAGATGGACCCCATCTCTTGCATATAGACCATAATCCTGCAAGCCTATCCTAGGATGTTGAATGGCTGTTCCAAAGCCATTGTCAAAAAGGAACCGGGTGACAGCCCTGTTCAGTGACCGTCGAGCACGATCCAAGCCACGGAGGTCAATGCCTCCCCTGTAATGGTGTCTCGGCACGATTTCAGACCATAGCAGCCGCGTGTACGGCCATAAGTGATGTAAAAAGGCCAGGTCACTGCACACCAACATTTTTAAAGAGAGGCCAGTGATCTGTCCAAGGTCATTGCCGCTGAGGTGTAGAATCAAGACATCAGGCGGTCCAGCATCCCTGATGGACATCAGGAATGGCAATAGTTCCCGCCATCTCATGACGTGCTTACCGTACCAACGCATACGTGCGGCTGCACATAGCCCGAGATGGGGTCCCCAGTCTGTCGCCGCAGCATACTACGCTGCCCAGTGCACAATACTGTGGCCCACCAGCCATACTGCCACCGGTGTGCGTAAATGCACAGGTTCTGTAAAAGAAGGAAAAAGGGGAATTAATGACATAACTGGCACTCATGCAGTAAGGGGGCGTACATATAAAAAACACGCGGACCCCCATCTGCACATGCGACGTATATCAGCATCAGAGTACCCAAACGCAGCCGCAGTTGAAGCGGCGCCTATCCTAAATGAATGGGTGCTGTAACAAGCCCCAGGGAGGCCGACACTGTGAAGTGCCATACCGGTCACCTTCCAAAACTGGAATTTGGTAAGGGGAGACCCATCCTGGTGGCAGAAAAACGGGCCAGGGTGCATGTCACGCACTGCCAAAAACTCATGTAGGGCACCAACCGGACAGATGTACACCGTAGCAGTCTGACACCACTGCCTACTCTGTGCTGATCGGCCTTTGAGGAACAAATCCTCAACTGGGCCCACTTCTGGGTAAGAAAGACATCGCCGAGTTCCAGTGCCCTATGAGATGTGTCCCCCTTTGACAATGGGACCAGCTCACTGATATGGAGCACTCCAAAAAAAGGCCACGGTGGTAGCCGCATGAAAGAGAGCCTCCTCATACCTATCGTAACACAAGCTATGCCAACCTTGTGCAAAGTGCATCAGAACCTCTGGTGAAACAGGGTGATGTGTGTCCTGGCGGCGGCCACGTTCACGTGTCCACCCTTCTAACACATGACGTATGCGGAAGTCATTCACGCAGTCAATGAAACCCCTGGCGTTAGCCATAAATGCCAAATCTGAAAGCCTAGTGGCAATGGTGCGAGGGGCTAACCCTAGATCATGAAGGTAAACCATGAACTGCAGAATCTGTTCGACCGGGATCAGCCACACTTCGGACAACTGCCTTTGCCCGCAAAAGTTCCTAAACTGTAGGAGTGCATGTAGATACGCCTTATGCGTGCAAGGTGCCAAAGACATGCCAATCGCCCGGTTCACCTCTCCTCGCCAAATGTCCAGATCTCGGCCGGGAGTGGAGAGGGCAGATCCTCTGCTTCTGGTGCCAAGGCACGGAACCGGGGGATCTGCAGGCGGGATAAAGCGTCAGCAATATCATTATCAATGCCTGTTACATGTCTGGCCCTGAAAAGCACATTAAGGTGTAAAGACCTCAAAACAAATTGGCGAACTAATGCCATAACTCTGGCGGATTTGGATGTCTGGGCGTTGACAATGTGCACCACTGCAGCATTGTCACACCAAAAGTGAACTACTGAATTAGCCCACCTATCCCCCCAGAGCATCAGGGCACCCAAGATGGGGAAAAACTCCAGGAAAGTAAGATCGCGTAAACGATCCATGCCTTGCCATGTCTGAGGCCATTGGCCATAGGACCACCTTCCTTCAAAGTAAATCCCATAACCCAGGGAGCCACTGTACTTGGAAATGCAGGCTGAGCATAAGCTCCGATCTCCAGAAGGAGATGCCATTAAAATCCTGAAGGAATGTGAGCCAGACCGTAAGATCCGCCCGTAAACCTCTGGTCAGTCGAACCCTGGCGTTTTAAAAGGTCTGCCATGGCGTCACACAGACGCCTGGCAAAGGCCCTGCCAGGTGTTACTACCCTACAGGCAAAGTTGAGGTGGTCGTGAAGCACCTGCAACTCTCGGAGAGACACCTTACGCCTGGCAAGCATTGCCAGAATCGCATCAGAGATCCACGTCACCTTTTCCATGGGCAACCTGGATGTCTGGGCAACAGTGCCAATCTCGTTACCTAAAAAGGTGAGAGTGGTGGCTGGTCCCTCAGTCTTTTCAGGCGCCAGGGGAACACCCAGTTCCCGCATAAGCACCTGAAAAGTGGTGAGGAGACAAGCGCACATGTCCGTGCCTTGTTTCCCTCCGAACAAAAAGTCATCGAGGTAGTGGGCTACAGACTGGGACCCTGATCTACGAACAAAAGCCCAGTGAAGGAAGGTGCTAAACCGTTCGAAAGCAGAACATGAGATAGAACAGCCAAAAGGCATGGCCTTATCTACATAAAAACTGCCCCGAAAACGGAAACCTAACAGCTCAAAGTCGTCCGGGTGCACTGGCAACAATCGGAATGCCGATTTGATATCACACTTTGCCAGTAGCGCCCCCGGGCCACACGATCGTACCATCTGCAAGGCCTGGTCAAAGGAAGTATACCTGACCGAGCAAAGGTCATCAGGTATTGCATCATTGACCGAAGAACCCGCAGGGTAAGAAAGGTGGTGAATTAACTGAAATTGACCCGGGGACTTCGTAGGGACTAAACCCAAAGGTGACACCTTCAAGTTCGGGAATGGTGGGTCAGCAAATGGCCCAGCAACCCTCAGTGCAGTGACCTCCTTAGCTATAGATTGGGCGGCGATATCCTCATTACCCCTGAGGGAAATTAAGTTCGGGGCATCTTGAGGCCCCCGCACCCCCTGAAATGGTATGCGGAAGCCAAATTGAAAACCCTCAAGTAGGTACTTCGCATCATCCCATCTAGGATAAGCGGCAAGCCAATGTTCCAGCACCTGGACATCAATTGGGGAGGGGGCCTTTCTGATTGGTCGCACCGTCAGAGGGAGCTCTGACCGCCCCCTGCCCACCCCTTCCTCTGCCTCGTGACCCACCAGCCCGCGGGCACGCGGAGCTGGCGTGAGGGCCAGAGCAAGAGGGGCACTCGTGCTGGAACCGACACTGATGCTTGTTGCACACTCCACTGGTGGAGAAGCTCCAACACAGCAGGCGGGCTGGAACCCCCTGCCCTGCCGTCTGGCACGGAACCTGTGTAGCAGCCGCCCGCTGCACGGCATGGCCACAATGGTACCGGTCACCAGGCACCAGCCACATGGGGGTCATGTACAAGAGCCACAATTGCTGGCAGGGCTCATCCCACCTCATCTCAGGATGGAGGGCCACTCACATCCTAAACTCCTCGTCATAGGCCAACCATGACGGTCCAGGGAAATCGACCACCGCCCGATAAATATTATCCAGGTATTGCACCATTGGAATGGCCAAGTCAGGGCGGGCCCTCAGGTATACCACCATATAAATGAGGTAGGCCAGTAACCAATTAGCCCAGGGGCACGGTGGCTTACGACGATGGTACAACTCCTTGTCCCTATCGTCCTGCCCTTCCCTCTCCTCCTTGGTGGGCTCATGGTTTAGGAGGGAGAAAATGTCCACATATTCCCCCCTCCAAATCTTCTCCCTCGTGGCCTGGGAAAGGTGGTCACCCAGGGGCAAGGAATAACCGGCCGTCAGTAGGGCCGCAGTTGGCACAGATTGAATCGAGGTTGTACACAGTGGGCCCTGAACAACCCCTGAAACATTAGGCATACCCATAGGGGCGGTCACCCCTGTCATAACCGGGGGGTAATTGGGGAACCAGGAGTTAACGGGACAGTGTGGATACAACTGTCCACCTGTGGTAACCTGTCATGGCCATGGCCACTGCACACCCCCCCCCCCCCAGTGTTGCTAGGTAGTGTCACTGGTGTACTCAATTGACCAGGATACTCACCCGGGGCACCCCCATGGGCAGCCCCCACTGGGGGTTCCGGCCCACGGCGGGCATCAAAGCTCACAATGGGGATCGAGCTCTGCGTGCCACTACACCCTTGCCACGCAGAACCAGACCCCTGCAGCAAGCCCCATTGCGATGATCTGGCAGGGAGCTGCGAGGTGCCAGCTTGGGCTGGCCTGATGGCCTCAAGCAGCTCGACCCTGGCGGCAGCCCGCTGGACAGCGGTGGTCGACGTGTGGACCAGAAATGCAGGATGTGCAAACCCACCTTCGGAAGGTGGCGGGGCAATGACCATTGATGCCTCCAGCACCGAAATGCGTGCAAGGAGGGCATCAACAGCCTCGGACCCACCTGTATAAGGTGGGCTGGGCGGGCCAGATGGCCCACCGGGCAATTGTGGAGGTACAAACCCAAGTGTGGATCCTGGGCCCGAATAGGGCCATGACCAATAATCCAGCCCATGTGGGGCCGGGGGAATGGTGGGGCGGAAACCCGCACCAGGCCCAAGTGGGTCGCCCTGCCCAGAACTGGGCAAAGACCCCATAGGGGTAGTGATCCCAGAGGGGCAAGCCTGTGCCACCCCTGCTTGAACCCCGGCATCGGGCGGGTAGGCAGCAGCCTGTCCACCCACATTGGTGGTAGTGGCTAAACCGGCCCTACTACCCAGTTGCAGGGGCGCCGGCTGAGCCCTCCGGCCCAGGGGCGGCCCCCTAGATGTGGGGGGTGGGCAGAGCCCTCCCCCTCGGCCACGGCTTAGGAGCCGTCGCTTTTCGCTTGGGAGCCATGTCTCCCAAGCCGAAGAATAAAGAAGAAAGGGGAAATTCCCTTTTGAAAAGAGCAAGGTGAAAGCCGGGGAGAAAAGCGACGGAGAAAACTTCTCCGCTCCATCGCTTTCCAAGAAAATGGCAGCCGAGCTGCCTCGCGGCCACCCCTTTTAAAGAGGGTGGCCATGCCCCCTAACTCACCCGGATGTCTGAGTCTGGGTGGGGGCCCCCCGCAAAGAGCGTGGCGGCCATTTTGGTGCCGCACTTGCATTATAATCATTTTTGCTCCAATCAGGTTTATTCCAACCATTTCATGTTCATTCTTTGCACTCTTTTGTGTTTGCCATTAATTACTCATGTCTGTTTCCTGAATTACTCATGTCTGTTTCCCTGAAATAGTTTTTTGTTTGAGGTTAGCAACCTTTATCCAACAATTAGAAAGCTACACATTTTCTTTCTTTTTATGCTGCTTGAAAATAGAAGACCAGACAAGTAAGCGAATTAGCTAATATGTATCCTAGTATTTACTAGTGAATTCAACTGTACATTTTCCATTAGCCATACTTATAATCCAGGATGCAAATAATTTATATTGATTGGGAAATGGCTTTAAGAAGCAAGATTGGAAAAATACTACTCACAACAGACAGAAAATTTCATGCGGCATCAAAGTACATGGTAATGCCCTAATTATTTCAGGCAAAATGTTTGTTTTTATGCATCATAAGCCTTCAAAATGTTAAAACAGAACATCACAAGCCACATTTCTCTAAGATGGAGGGACACTCTCCATTCAAGCATCCCGTCACCTTGCACGAGCTGGTAGCACTCTTCTTTATGACACAATCTAATATTATATAATGAAATGTACATCTTTCTGTGATTCCCAAGTCTGATAAATACCATTTGCAGTCTGCAATCTTTAAACCTATTTATTTAATGAATGTTGTTACTAAAATTGTAACACCATTCTTACTAATAGTCTGCAGAAGATCACTATCACATTAGTCGGATTTTTTCCACGGTAGGTAGAGTTCAGATAATTTGAGACTGGTTTTCGATTTCATGGCTTTGAACAGTTGCTACATTTTCACTGGATGATGAAAAGGCCTTCGATAAAATACCTTGGTAATTCATATTTGCCATACATAATGAGTTTGGTTTCCCTCCAGGTTTTCAGAAATAGATTTTGATACGTTACTCCAAAAAAAATCACATGCCATCTGACAGTAACTAGGCATGTCACCAATCACAAAGAATATGAGAGAAAGCTAGCTTTGCTGGTACGGATATGTCCTCTGAGTGGCACCTTCCACCATTGGCAAAACGTCTTACAACAGTGGGTGATCAAAACAGAGATGGTAAGACAGTATCAATAAGGACAGGCAAATAGACCACATGCACCATTAAGAATCAAATCATCAAAGTGGTGGTCCAGAATCTGAAGAGCAGACCCCACACCTGCATCAGAATCCTAAGAAGATTTGGATGCTTTACTTGAGAACCTAGATTTTCCTACTCCATTTGCTCTTAAGAGGGGAACCAAAAAAGGTTGTCTCATTCCACTTCTTATATTTAATTTATTAGTTTGTGTGATTAGACAAAATTATAATATGCATAGCTTTGTACACAACTCTTTTGAATTTAAAATTATTATTTACACAATCTTTTATTGTATCCAAATGCTTCAATTCCAGTGCTAATGCAAGTAATTAACACCTCTGGTGTATATGACTATGCAATTAATTAGATGAAATCGGAGCTGTTCCATGGGGCACAACATATCAGAGTATTTTTTCCTAACTGGCAATTCCTATGGTGCCCAGTTGTTTTTACTCACCTTGGTATATTGATCCCCAGGGATATTTTACAAATAATTGTGTTAACTTTTAATAATTGATTTCAGAGATATCACTATACTAGGACAGATGAGCATCTTTAAGTCTTTCCCTCTGGGGCAAAGTAAATACATTCAAATTGAGTGTTATACATTGAATTATTAACAAGCACCGACTATTGGAACTGTATTTCTCAGTCAATTTATTTATCTTTGGTCTATTGCATGGTATCCTTAAAATGGCTAGCCCTGGGGTCTACATGTGTTTAAAAAAATCTATTCCTCCAACAATTCCTGTAATAAGACTGATCTGGCATGTATAACCATTACAGTTGTGATCTGACCCATTTTCACATGCTAAAATACACTGCAAATTTTAACATTGGGAAAAAGTCCCTTGTACAGAAGGTCAGGAGAGACAAAGCGATTTTTACTTCATATCAACTGATAGAAGGACTGTGATGGCTCAAGTGGTTAAGACGCTGAACTTGAAGACTGGAAGGTCAGAGTTTGATTCCCGAGTACTGCAAGATTAATTGAACTCCTGTCTCTGTCCCAGATCCTGCAAGAAACTGCAAGTAGATAAATAGGTACCACTTCAGTGGGAAGGTAAACAGTGTTGAGGCATGCCTGCCACATGACAACGGAAACATCTGCAGATGCAGATGCAGACAGCACTGGCTCTTTGGCTGTAAACAGAGATGAGCACTGGTCCCTAGAGTCAGATACGACTGGCTTTCGAGCAAGGGCAACCTTTACCTTTACAACTGATGGAACATGATAATGAACTTTTGTCATTTCCTGTTTTGAAGGGTCAGTGTGGCTTGCAATTCTAGCCTGAACGACACTATTTACAGTTGCTGCAATTGTTGAGTTCTAAATATGGTCCAGCAGCATTGAGTGCATCAGAGCTCTCTATAGTTCTGGAAATGCCTGTGGAAGTAGTCCAGAAAAAAGCCTTAATTATTTGTTTACAAATATTTGTTGGCATCTAATAAATTTAACAGAGATTCTTAGGGATGTATGGAACAGGGAGCTGTACTGTCCTTTATTACCAATCAATGGAAGGAGGTGTTTAATTGCATACCTGAAGTATCTATGGATTTTAATCTATGACTTGTCCAGCAAAAAATTACTTTTAGAATATATTGGACATCACAAAACCTTTTAGGAAGAAGTTGAGCAACTCCTCTAAGTATTGTTGTTTTTGGAAGTCATCCAGGTACTAATGCTATAATTCTCTTGCTGCATTTTTCAGACCAATGCTATGTTCATGTCGTGTTGTAGGCTCATTTTGTAGAGAAGTTATCACCGGTATTAATTTTAATTTTGGGCTATCTGTGATGGCTGTGTGTGCCTTAAGTACTTTTAAATTATTTACTTGTTTCTTGGAGATTAAACACTAGATAATGTAAATGGACTAACCCCTTACTGTTGCTAAGACACTGGAAAGACAAATATCCACCTCTAACAATTCAAGGGTTTATAAAGAACAGCTACATATTGTCACGGACTTGACCCTTGCCAGGGTTCGAGAGGCTGGTTATGATCAGTAAGCTGTTAGATTTTCCATTACTCTGCATCTCCCTCAACAGCCTATCCGTCACCTCTCCTTCCAGAACTCGGGTTGCCATGCTCTCACCTGTACGACACAGGGAGTGCGGTTGTTGATTTGATTGCGTGTTAAGCAGAGAGCAAAGTACCTGTCTATGCCTGGGAAGTAAATTCCAACTCTGTAGATGTTAAAGCTCAAATAGAACTTTATTTCCAAGTTGCAATTTCATAGAAGCAAAGCATAATACCTCTGAAAAGAAAATAGTCCATAGAGGCAGAAGTCTCAGAAATCCATCAGTTTGTTGGGCAGGGAATATATCTCCAAGATAGAATCCAATCCAATCCAGTTTGGCTACATTCTGCCTTAGGATCTTTGTTCCCTCCAGGGAATAGAGTCCAGCTAACAAGAGCCTAGTAGCCCTCAGTTAGAGAACCAGTTTGGGGTCTGAAAAGGTGCCCCTTTTAAAGAGAAATGAGTGGCTTCTGCCACCTTTAGGAATTCAGTGATTTCATCCTAATTACATCATAGGAAATTCCCAGACTCTGCAGTTATTCCCTATCCCCTTTGAAATGCATGAGATCATTGGAACACACCTGGCCTCCTATGGCCTGATGGGATTCACCTCTTCCCTCTGTCCTCTGTCCTCTCACTCCGGATATGAGGGGCCAAAGGCCAGATGAGAAAGGTTGAGAAAGCATATGCTTCCTCTCTTGTCACTTCTGGCTGACAGACACCTGGTGCTGACCTAATCTCTGTGGAATCTGAGATATGTATAAACAAAAGAATGAATGCAGACAGCTGCATCATAGTTTGACCAGCTCTAGCAAAAGAAGTAGCTATGGCGACCCTAGGATCATGACACATACAAGTACAGTATATACACACTTTAGGATATGTGGAAGCTTTTTTATAGAAGTGTTGTTTGAAACTATTTTTCCTTTCCTTTTTTCCCTCTTGGCTTAATTATATATTTAGTTTTAATCTACCACTTTCTCTGTTTTGTTTTTTACGGTTTGTTTTCCATAATTATAAAAATAAAGATAGAACAAATCTAATATATAAGTACAAGGTTGAAGCATATGATCATGCATGGACACCATAAGTCCACATGCATCAATTTGGAGGCACACAATTATTGTTTGTTATAAACAATAACCACTGGATAGCGTAAATGGACTCTTTAAGTCTAAACTATTTAGAAACTTTAGAAACAGCTGTGGCCAGGAGGGCTTTTGCCCAACTTCAGGTGATTCACCAGTTGCGCATGCTCCTGGACCGGGGCTCCTTGCTTATGGTCACCCATGCTCTGGTCACTTCCCGACTAGATTATTGTAATGCGCTCTACATGGGGCTGCCCTTGACGACTATTCGGAGGCTGCAGCTGGTCCAGAATGCGGCAGCCCGGGTGGTGATGGGATGTGGGCGATATGCCCATGCCTCACCACTACTTCGGGAGCTGCACTGGTTACCAGTTTGTCTCCGGGTGCAATTCAAGGTGCTGGTTTTGACCTTTAAAGCCCTATATGGCAATGGGCCAGGATACCTTAGAGACCGCATCGTCCCAAGAGTGTCTGCCCGTCCAACCAGAGCGGACCGGAGGGTCTCTCTAATAGTGCCATCAGCAAGGGGTGCACATCTATCCAGCACCCGAAGGAGGGCCTTCTCCATGTCCGCACCAACCCTCTGGAACCTCCTGCCAACAGATCTAAGACTTCAAAGAGAATTGCTGCCCTTCAGGAAAGGATTGAAGACCTGGCTGGCAGGGCAGGTGTGGGGCCCGAATGGGAACACGGTCCCCGCCTGCTGGCTTATGTAAACAATTAAGAACTCTCTCTTCTTCTTCTTTTTATAGTGGGTGGGATGGGTGGGTGGGATATGGGTCTTTTAAAGTGGGTGGGATGTGGGTCTTTTAAAGTGTTTTTATGTGTTTTTAGAACTTGTAATGCCGCCCTGAGTCGGGTTCTGCCTGAGTGGGCGGCATATATAAATATGACTATTAAATTAAATTAAATTAAATTGTTTATTATAAATAAAAAGCTGTATTGAATAGCACACTAGATGCAGAAGATAAATCTATTTTGTATGCCTTTTATTTACTGCTTATTATGCATGTCCAGAAAAAACTTAAATAGCTGGAACACTGAAACATTTTGTTGGGTAGAAGAAAGACTGGTTCTCAACTGCACCACTTGGGGTGCTTTAGTCATCTTCCAGCACAGGAACAAAGAATCAGATTATCAGAATTCTTATACCAGAAAGGAAATATATTTCCTTAGTATTACTTCCCAGGCCACCACATTCACTTCTACTCTTCATTATAGGGTTTAAGAAAGTTCTGTTATACTACTCATTTGAAATATTATTTATTGCTTGGGTTGGGGGACAAAGGAAATTTGGTGAGGGTCTTGCACCATAGAATACACAAGATCCTCTTTTTTTCACCACATCAGTATTTTGAGTCATCTCCAAAGTGAAACAACCCAGCACTGTCTGTCTTTGGTTGAGGGGTCAAATAACAAATAGATGTTCCTTTTATGGGCAGATATGCTAAACAAATAAACATTTTTGGGATAAGGATGCTATATTACTCTCATTCTAGTGCAGAAAAAAGCATGGGAAACACTGATTTCTACGTTGAACCTCATAAAAGTTGAACTTTCATACTTGGTTAAATGTTTGGTCACCTCAAACATACAGTAAGAAGTATTGCTATGACTTTGCTGTCTGATAGCTGTGAATGGGTCAATGACTATTTTTTTTTAGTCCCAAAGTGTTGCTAGGAACTAAGAAAAGACTGTTAATGCTCCTTCAATGGCTCTGGGTTGTTTCTTGAATGATCAATTCACTTGCACAGTTGACCTCCAAGATGAGTGCAGATTAGCTGAGGTTGTGACAAATAGCAGATGGTCAGTCCAGAGACACACACAGAGACCTATAAACTTGCTGAAAGTGAAACACCTTTTATTTCAGGGCCTCTTGGGTTCTGGTGAGTGAGGTACAAGGTCTGTTGCCTTAAAGGAATACCTGCTTGGTTTGCTTGTATTTATGTAGATTCAACACAAATTAGTAAGAAATTATCAGTGCCTATTGCTCCCTTTATCAGTGATAATAATAATGGTAATGCTAAGTTGAAGTTTATTGCTAGAGATGGAAGTATATTACAGATTTTAAAAATAAAAATAAAAGCAAATTCTATCCATAATATAATAACAAAAAACAACTAAGAGCAATCAAAGAGCAATGTTTTCCAAAATCTGTAAGCACTGGAGAAAGGTGAGGAGAAGAAAATTAATCTGCTTGCATAGGCAGAATGCAGCTATGCAAAAAACAGTGTCCCTGCTTGGTAGATAAAATACTGAGTTCCATTGGTTGCAATGTTTTCTTCATATACAAGTACTAATAACAAGATCTAAAGCCTTTTCCGGAGTGACATAGCTTTTCTGGGTATTAACCCTTTCTTCAGGGATCTATAATTAATTAACATATAATTAGAAAAGCCTATGCAAGAACCAATGTGAAAATTATAGTGCAAATATACAAAAATACAAAACAAATATACAGAAACACGGAACAGTGACTATGGTGATAAGGAGAATATCTATACAATATGTACAAAAAATATATAGCAAGAATTAGGAGATTTAAAGCTATAAAATGGACCAAATAAGGGTCCTATCTAGGTATTAAGTCTGATTAAACCAGAATTCAAATCAGTATATATATATACATACGATGTGATTTTTAGAATCTAGGATATTCAATACTATTAGTAACATAGATAAGAGTTACGGACAGCGGTTTTAACAAGGTCTACAATATTAAAAATAGATTTTTTGAAAGAAGTGTATCATAGGAACAAACTTACCATAGAGCCAATAATCAAGCAGTAATAATATTATTACAAGCATGTACTTTCAGCGTCCTTGCCTCCTTGCCCAGTTTTTTCTTGTCAGCACTGGAGATAGGGACAGCTAAACTATATGTTGGTTACTCTGATAAGAGATCACAAAACTGGATTGAAACAAAAAGGATTTCTCTTGTGTTCTAAATGATGTCGCTTTGCAGAAAATTATACCTTCTGCTGCCAGCAACAGTTATTGATAGTCATTTTGCCAAAAATAATGTCTCTCCCTTCTCAAAACATAAGAAAATAGATAAAGGCTCAGGAAAACAATAAAGTCAACAGTTCTATTCAAGAGTTACCCCTCAAACATGTAAGACTGTAACATGAAGGAAGATGGGGTTGATGTAGTTTTTTGCATATTTAGGCCCTGTCCCACCTGGCAATCTGACAGACCTTCATGGATTCTCTGCAGAGGTGCCTGTACAGCAATATATTGAATGTGTTTACAGAGTTTCAGTGACTGGAAACCTTCTCTAATTTACCTAACATGCATTCATGCCCTTCGGCAGACCTTTGAAGTGAGCATGTAAATGTCCACCTTATTCCAGGTGGGTTGCGGACATGATGTGTGGCCCTTTTCTATAACCCTTTTTCACCATCCTGATTAGAAGTAAAGGTCACTCTTATCTGACTCTAGGACATACCTGTCAAGTATCCTGGATTGACCGGGAAAGCCTGTATTTCTCCATGCATTCTTCCTCTTTCCCACCACCGTCCCATATTTGAACAGTGGGGAAAGGGGTTACTGCACATGCACGCCCATCACAAATGGGCTCTGCGCATGCACAAATGGGTTCTGCAAATGCACAAAGGAGTTGTTGCTGCACATGTGCAAAGGAGTTGTTGCTGCGCATGCATGCCTGGGCTGGAGCAGTTCCCATATTTTCTGGAGCTGCCCTTGATGGGTATGCTCTAGGGTGCAGTGCAAACCTCTCTTTACAGCTAAAGAGCCAATGCTGTCTGCGGAATCATGTGGCAGCAATGACTAGAAATCAAAGTGCATGGAACACTGTTACCTTTCCAACAAAGTGGTACCTATTTATCTACCTGCATTTTTTTTTTGCTTTCGAACTGCTAGGTTGGCAAGAGCTGGGACAGAGATGGGAGCTCACTCCATCATGCAGCACTTGGGTGTTGAACTGCTGACCTGCTGACCTTCCAGTCATCAAGGTTAGCATCTTAAGTACTAAGCCACTGCAGTCTACCCTGATTACCGGTACAGTAAATCCCCGGTTTATGTTGCATTCGGTCAACATCGTTTTTGGTTTATGACGTGACTTTTTGTGAAAAGTCATCTCTCGGTTAACGATGTGGCATCATTAACCGAGGGCACCATGTTTCATCTCCTACCTTATGAAGCTGGAAAATCACCATCGGTGGGGTCCCTTTTTCAGCCTCTCTACCTCTCCAGCAGTGTGTAGAAGGCTTCGACAGGGCCTAAATTCAGGTGGGCATAAAAACAGCACTATCCCCACCTTCCTAGGTGCTCCCTGTGCTGCCTAACAGCTAATTATAGTTGCAACAAGCCTCCCACACACTGCTGGAGAGGCAGAGAGCCTGAAACAGGGACTCCACCAACGACAATTTTCCAGCTTCATAGGGTAGGAGATCTCATCGTAGGGGTGGACAGAGGCACAGATCACCTCCCCCAACCCCCCCAGAGGTGGCAGCAGTGGTGGGGACCCCCCCAAAAGGGGGGGAATCCCATCATGATGGAGGTTTTCCTGCACATTTTGGGGTTTCCACCACCCCTGCCCACCCCCACAAAAAGGCTGCCTACCCCCCCTACCCCCGCAAGAAGGAAGACTGATCTCCTACCTTTCCAGCTGATTGTGGGCAAAAAGAAACAAACACCATTTTTGGTCTCTGTTTCAGGCTCTCCGGGTCCACAGCAACATTGGGGGGGCTGGGAGGACATCTCCCATGCAAACCCCATCTTCCTACAACCTTCTGGAGCATGCTAGAAGCAAAAACAGTTGTGTCCGCCATCTTGGGGGAAAAAACACAATCAAAATGGTGGACACAGCTGTTTTTGCTTCTACCACGGCTCAGGAAGGTTGTAGGAAGACGGGGTTTGCACAGGATGGGGCAGTGGTTTGGCTGGTTTGACCCCTCAACAGTCTGAGGGGCTGTGAACTGGCCTCTGGCTTTAAAAGGTGAGGACCCCTGGCCTAAAGGAACAGGAAAGGAGTCTTTAGTGTCTCGCACGGAAGACAAAGAACGAGTCGCAATAAGGACTAACACAGGTTTATTCTTTGATGGTCGGGGTGAACATGTGGTAATGGCGGAGGTACATCACATTATATACAGTAACGAAACACATTTGAATCTGGTTGCACGGTGGCTCATTGGCTGCCACCGTTGGGGGCGTCGACATGAGGCACGCCCCCCTCTTCTGTAGTAGTTCTTCATGCGGAGAAGTTCCCGCGGCTGTCCGTGATTTGGGGGATTGAACCATGTGAGTCTGAACGCTCGCAGCCGCCCTTTATTGGCGGCTCGCTCACGTTCCTTTAGCAGCTGTGATACATTGTGATATGGGGCTGGTTACATTCATTTACTTAAAGCAACAGTGTCCATGCATACACAACATCCCTCCCCCCTAGGATGGGACGAAGTCCCTTAACCATTGTGGCTTCCCGCACGTGCGCCTGGGGTGTGTGGCCGCTTGCCCTAACACAGGGGAGCCCGTGGCTCCTGGTTCCGCGTGGTCTTGTCCTGTAATGCAAGGTGGGGACCCGTTAGTGGTTCTGTTATGAGACTGCGATGACCTTGCATGCGGGGACGGGAAAGGAATGAACAGTTGGGAAGTGAACCCTTGCCTACCGCCTGCGGAGCCCGGGGACCCACCTAGCACGAACTTCGGAACTGACGATGAGACCCTTGTGGGCCCGCTGTCTCCCACTGCCTGTTCGGGGGTTTGGGGATTTGAGGCTGGCGAGGTTCTGCTGGCTGCCTGTCTTTGTGGCGCTTGTCTCCTGGGGGCCGGGACTATGGTGTACTCTAGCATGCCCGCGTTGTGGGGACTGGAGGTACCAGGGGCTGAACTGAAACCCCTCTTCTCGCTAGGACGGGTGGGGGACCACTCCGCTAACTCCCCCTGGTACGGAAAATCATAGTCAAACTCATGGTCCTGGTCGTAGTCGGGGACAAACTGATTCCTCTCTTTAATTTCGCCCTCGTGCGCCTCCGTGTCTCCCCCTTGGGTAATGCGGGTGGGGGAGGACCCTAACGCTGATTCCCCCTCACTGGTGACCCTTTTTCGGAGCTGGTCGGCGTGCCGTCTCCACAGTAGCCCTGAGCTAGTCTCTACCCTGTAGGACACTGGTCCTGTCTGCTCGATGACCGACCCCGGTACCCACGCTGGCCCCGAGGCCGCGTAGTTCCTACAGTAAACCGGGTCCCCTGTGGAAAAGTTCTTGGAGTCCCCCCCCCCCTAAATTAATATTTCTCCCCTCATCCTCCACCCTGGATGGATCCATCCGGTCAAACATCGTTGCCGGGCGTCTCTTCATAAGCAGCTCGGCTGGGGAGAATCCTGAAGCTAAGGGGGTGGTCCTGTAGCTGATTAGGAACTGGCACAGGTGTAGGTTCAGATCGCCGGGGCCCATGCGCCGCAGTGCGTCTTTCGTAGTGCGCACTTGGCGCTCTACCTGACCGTTTGTGGCGGGGTGGAATGGGGCAGCCGTGATGTGCCTGATTGCATTCCTCTCCATGAAGGTTTGGAACTCGGTCGACGTGAAGCAACTTGCGTTGTCGCTCACGAGGACGTCTGGCAGGCCGAAGCAAGCAAAGAGTTTACGCAACTGCTTTATGGTTGTCGCGGAGGAGGTGCTGCTCACGGGGATTACCTCCAACCACTTGGAGTAGGAGTCGACAACCAGTAGGAACGTTGCCCCACGGAAGGGCCCCGCGAAGTCGACATGAATACGGGACCACGGTCCGCGGGCCGTGTCCCACTCTCTATGGGGTAACCGGGGCTCCTCGGGCCGGGAGCTCTGGCAGCTCTCGCACGTGCCCACTAGGCGCTCTATGTCCGCGTCTATCTGTGGCCACCAAAAGAAACTTCTCGCTAGGGCTTTGGACCGCACGATTCCTGGGTGACTGGTGTGCAGTAGCTTCAGTACCCTTGCCCTTAACTTTTCTGGAATAACCACCCGCTGGCCCCAGAGTAGACAGCCCCTTTCCAGGGAAAGTTCCACCCTGCGCCTACAGAACGGTTTGAACGGCTCCTCTGGGGAAGTAGTGGGCCACCCTTTCCTCACCCATGAGCTAACTTGGGCTAGGATCTTGTCGGCCGCCGTGGCTTTGGCGAGGTCGGCCGGAACAATGGGGGGTGAGTCGAGGGACTCGATTAACATGACCTGATGGTCTTGCTCTACCTCGCATGCGGGATCCCCCGTGCTGGGGAGGGGGGATCGGGACAGTGCGTCCGCGTGGGAGATCTCCTTCCCTGGGCGGTAGACTATCTCGTACTGGTAGGCGTTGAGGAATATGGCCCAACGCAACATCCTGGGGGACAGTATTTGGGGAGTGGGTTTGCCGGTAGTGAAGATTCCCAGAAGCGGCTTGTGATCCGTCACTACCGTAAACTCGCGGCCGTATAGAAAATCATGAAACTTTTTGGTCCCTGCAATTATGGCCAGGGCCTCCCTATCCGTTTGCGCGTAGTTGCGCTCCGCCTTTGAAAGAGACCTGGAGTAATATGCCACCGGGGCCTCCCGCCCGCTCTCTAACACGTGGCACAGGACCGCCCCCACCCCCACCGGGGACGCATCACATACTAGAACCACTGGCTTCCTCGGGTCAAAGTGTGTTAGGACCGCATCTGAGGAGAGGAGTGATTTCAGGTCTCGGAAAGCTTTCTCTTGTTTGTCCCCCCACCGCCAAACCGCGTCCTTTTTCAGTAAGGCGTGCAGTGGCTCCGCAACCGATGCTTTCCTCGGCAGGAATGAATGATAAAAGTTAAGGAGCCCCAGAAACGACTGCAGCTCCGGCTTTGCGGTGGGGCGAGGGGCGTTCTGTACGGCAGCAACCTTGGACTCCGAGGGTCTGATCCCTTCTGGGGTTACTTTGAAACCTAGGAAATCAACCTCCCTCGCAAAAAACACACACTTGTCCTTCCTTAGGCGAAGCCCCGCTTTCTCGAAAACCGAGAGAACCCCATCTAGTCTTTTAGCTAGTTCTACCTCGCTCCCCGCTGTTATCAGCACATCGTCGAAGTATGGTAGAATTCCTGGAAGCCCCTTTAAAAGGCGTTCCACGAGGGACTGAAAGATCCCGGGGGCCGAGTTCACGCCGAACTGAAGGCGCGTTACCTTAAATGCCCCCTTATGCGTCACGATGGTCTGCGCAGCGGCAGCGGCTGGGGTCACTGAGAGTTGCTGGTAGGCTTGGGCCAGGTCTAACTTGGCAAAACACCTCCCCCCATGAAGTGTGGCCAGCAGATGGCTGACCACGGGTACCGGGTATGCATTTGGCCGAATGGCCTTATTAATCGTACATTTATAGTCTGCACAAATCCTGACCTCCCCGTTTGATTTAAGGGCCGTTACAATCGGCGTCTCCCACTCGGCCGAATCAACTGGAACCAAAATCCCTTGCCCCACCAATTTGTCCAGTTCCGCCTCGATTTTGTCCTTGAGTGCGAAGGGCACCCTCCTTGGCTTAAGGCGGATGGGCCGGATTTCTGGGTCCAACTCGAATGAAACTGGGGGCCCCCTGTAAGTACCGAGCCCCTTTTTGAAGACGTCCGGGTGCGCATTGCAAACGTCCTGCATTGGGTCAGTCTCAATGGCGTGGATGCCGGACAGTTCTATTCCCAGGGGAGCAAACCACTGCGTTCCTAGGAGGCAACACTTCCCCCCCTTGAGGACCACTAGGGGCAGTCTTTCAGAGAAATTCTTGAACTTCACCTTGAATTTCCCCACCCCCAACACCGGGATCCCGTTTCCCTGTACGTCCCGCAAGTGGGACCGCATGGCCCGCAGCTTGGGCCGAGCCTCTGGGGGAATGCGCATGTACTCCCTCTGGGACAGTATAGAGTAGGATGACCCTGAGTCTATCTCCATTTTTACGGGGCGCCCCTGCAACTGTACCTCCACGTAGAATCGCCGGTGCTCCAGGGCCACGCGGCGTACGCCGTCCTCGCCGTGGACGGTGGAAACCTTCCTGGAACCGACCGCCTTCCGCTGGTGGTGCTGGGGATGACTGGAGCCGCCTTTGTCCTCGGTTCGCCCGCGCCTGCATACTCGGGCGATGTGTCCCTTTCGACCGCAGTTGTGGCACTCGGCCTTGCGGAAAGGACACCTCGTGCGGTCGTGGGCTGCGCCACAGCCGTCGCAGCGGCGGTCTTGCCGCTCTCGGTGTTGCCGCCGCTCCCCACGCTTCCGCACTCTCTGGACGCCGTCGTCATCGCTGGTGTAGGAGTCCGCTGTTACGGAGGAGTCGTCGGAGGTCTCTGGAGTGCCGGCGGGCGACTTCGGTGCCCGCCAGGCTGCCCTCGCCGGAGTCCGCCGGGCCGCTTGGACAGGGGACTTGGCCCGCTCGGACGTTGTGCCGCGGGCCTTGAACACCTTGACCCCGCTCCTGGCCGCCTCAGCCGCTTGCGCCTCTTGCAACACCTCATTGAACGAGAGGTGCTCGTCGCGGGTCATGAGCTTCCGTTGCAGCTCTTCGTCCCGCAGGCCGCACAGCAGGCGGTCTCGCAGGGCCTGGTTCAGGTCGTCCCACTTGCAGTGCACGGCCGCCAGTCTGAGGGCCGCTGCGTAGTCGGACACGGACTCGGCTGGGCGCTGGTCTCGCCGATGGAACGTGACCCGGGCCGGAAAAATCGACACGGGGGGCTGGAAATGTGCCCTCAGCAGTTCCAGGAGTTGGTCGATAGGCACTGCTTCAACCTTCTTTGGCGCCACCAAGTTCATTAGGATGCGCAGCGTGGCCGGTCCCACCTGGGCCAGGAAATGGGAGCGTATCAACGCGTCGTCGTCGACGCCGGCTGCTTCCATTGCGTGCCGAAACTGGCACTCGTAGAGCTCCCACTGTTCAGGCTCGCTGACGTCGAACTGGTACGTCTTGACTTTGGGATTCGCCATTATCCCACCTTCGTCGCCAATTTAGTGTCTCGCACGGAAGACAAAGAACGAGTCGCAATAAGGACTAACACAGGTTTATTCTTTGATGGTCGGGGTGAACATGTGGTAATGGCGGAGGTACATCACATTATATACAGTAACGAAACACATTTGAATCTGGTTGCACGGTGGCTCATTGGCTGCCACCGTTGGGGGCGTCGACTTGAGGCACGCCCCCCTCTTCTGTAGTAGTTCTTCATGCGGAGAAGTTCCCGCGGCTGTCCGTGATTTGGGGGATTGAACCATGTGAGTCTGAACGCTCGCAGCCGCCCTTTATTGGCGGCTCGCTCGCGTTCCTTTAGCAGCTGTGATACATTGTGATATGGGGCTGGTTACATTCATTTACTTAAAGCAACAGTGTCCATGCATACACAACAGAGTCTCTCCTTCAGCTCATCCAATATGGCTAGTGGTTACTGTAGCATCATCTGGGAGTCCACACATTCCCCACCTCTGGTCAAAAGGAAGGAAGAGCCATCCCAAGAAATAATGAAGACATCCTGTGGAAGGCTGGGCGGTCATGCCCCGCCCGACAAAAAGATTGCTGGAAAGACTGAACATTCTGTCTTGGTTTTAAATGTGACCAAAAGTTAGTTAGTTAGTTAGTTAGTTAGTTAGTTAGTTAGTTAGTTAGTTTGTTTGTTTGTTTGTTTGTTTGTTAGATTTGTATGCTGCCCTACTCAACAAATGTGGCTCAAAGGTATGAGTTATTCTCTAATTCTTATCTCTTTGCTCTAGAAGTCAGGAAGCAAAACTATGTTTGTGTTTTGGGGAGATAAGTCTATCTTTGGAATTAAAATTGTTGTTGTTGTTGTTCCCACTCCCATTACCTGCCAGACAATTAAATGTTTTTTAAAATCTGCTTTTCTTAGGCATGACAGAGTTTTTCTTTTCCCTGAAGAGCACCAGAGACGTCCGGATCATACCTGTCAACCATCCCGATTCGGCCGGGAAAACCCCGTAATTTGATGTCCATTTTACACCTTCCACGCATATGTGGAAGTGCTACGCCGCTTGCATAGGGGCTGCGCAAGCGGCGTAGCACTTCCGCGCATGCGTGGAAGGGGTAAAACCCTTCCACGCATGCATGGAAAGCGACCTGCGCACAAGCGATGTGCGCAGGTCCCGTTTTTCCGGAGTCGTGGGTTGACAGATATGGCGTGGATTATCATGACTGTGTGGGCTTCAACTCTGTGGATCTCTGGATGATTTGTAAGAATAACAAATGTTGCACCAACAATAAGCTAAAACCTGATGTCTGTCACTTTCTCTTGTTTTATATTATTATTGTTTAAATAAAAAACACAAAAAGCAGAATACACATAGATAAAGTAATGTATGCTTACATGACAATGAAATTACTTCCACCAGCAGAATGGGAACAGTTGATCTGCCTGGTCCCTACTTCCTAGACTCCTCAAAATCTGGTTCAGGAATCTAGGAGAGCTGTCAGAGCAAACTTGGGATGGGCAATAGATGCCAGGAGGGAGAGAAACAAGGAGTGGGCAGTTCTATAGTTTTAGTGTATTTATTGTTTTCTTTCCCACAAGCAAAGAGTAAGCTTATGAAGTGCAATCCTAAATGTTGCTGCTGTAAAGTAAATCTCACAGAGCAGTGTGCATAAATTGGCATCCTTGTTTTGTTGATTTTGGCTGAATTGGGCATTGCAGGCGCACCCCCCAATAAAGGACTCAGACACTGATGAAAGTGGATAATGGCATTGGGCCACATTTATTGATTCATGCCCTAGTCTGAATTATAAATTTCTATTGGTAATTGACCAATCATAATTCTTAAGGCAAGCAGGCCGAAGTAACACTGGTAAGGTACCACCCAAAATTGCCAACGGCAATTGTTACAATGTATCTATTTGTATCAATTTGTTTGTTGACAACAAACAAATTGTTGACCGTAGCCAATATCTAACTAATGACCCCACCCTCTGACGCGTATCCGTAAAATCACGGGGTGATGCATGCTGTCTAGCTGTAGCCATCACCCCATCGCCTAGTTCGTCGTTGACCGGACAACGTTTAACCAACTTATGCCTGTCTAGTGTTGTCCAGTCAATTGCGAACCTGCCGGATACCTGTGGGTCATAAATGTTTACCTTACCAGTGCTACCCGCCACACGGAGGGGCTTCAAAGAAGGCTCGACGCCCCCCCCAGACCGTCAGCTCGGTCAACCAGGCCTGCTCGCCAGTCCACTAACCAGAGGTCCATACCTCCCTGCGACAGATGGGCCCCATCCCCTGAGTAAAGCTCGTAATTTTGCAGACTGATGGCGGGGAGGCTAATGACGCGTCCCCCACCCTTGTCGAAAAGGAACCGGGCAATAGCCCCATTCACGGAGCGTCGGCTCAGTCAAGAGCCCCGAGGCCGAACGCTCCCCTGTAAGCGTACCGCGGTATCGTGTCCGACCAATTGAGGGTTTCCGCAGGCCACACATAATGTGAGTAGGGCAGGTCACTGCGAATCGCAAGGTTCCGCGATAGGCCAGTGACATGTCCCAAGCCATCGCCCCCAAGGTACATAACCAGGACATAGGCGAGTCAGCATCCCTGATGTAGAAAAGGAATGGCAACAGTTCCCGCCATAACATGCCGCGCTTACCATGCCACCTGAGACGTGCGGATGCACCCAGTCCCAGTCGGGGTCCCCACTCTGTCGCCGCAGCGTAACGCACTGCCCTGTGCAGCGTAACGCGCTGCCCTATGCAGCGTAACGCGCTGCCCTGTGCACGTGGCCATGGCCCACCAGCCATACTGTCACCGATGTAATACGACACCCAGGGTCTGTCAAGGAAAAAAGGGGGGGAGTACCCAAAAACAGCTGCAGTAGAAGCCCCCCTATCCTGAACAAATGGGTGCCGCAACGAGCCCCAGAGAGGTCAACACTGTCTAGTGCCTTCCCGGTCACCCTCCAAAATTGAAATTTAGTAAGGGGAGACCCATCCTGGTGACAGAAAAACGGGCCATGGTGGATGCCACGCAGTGCAAGAGACTCCTGTAGGGCACCAACCGGACAGATGTCTGCCAAAGAACACCGTAGCAGTCTTACACCACTGCCTACGCCATGCTGATCTGCCTTAGAGGAGCGTATCCTCAACTGAGCCCAGTCTTTGGCAACATAGACATCCTCGAGTTCCAGTGCCCTACGACTTGCTTCCGTCTTAGACAGCATCACAAGCTCGCTGATGCAGAGCGCTCAAAAAAAGGCCACCGTCGTAGCCGCATGAATTGGGCTGCCTCGTACTTATCAAAAACAGAGGCCATGCCAGCCCCGGGCCAGTTGGGTAAGAACCCCTGGGGAAATCGGGTGGCGGTCGTCCGGGCAACGCCCACGCTCCCGCACCCTCCCCTCCAAAACATGTCTCACACGGAAGTCAGCGGTACTATCCACATGACCGCCCACCTTGGGCCATAAAAGCCAACACTGACAGCCCAGATGCTATGGTGTGAGGTGCAAGGCCCTGGGCATGCAGGTAAACCATGAACCGAAATACATGGGTCACTGGTATCGGCCAGGTCTCTGGCAGCCGGAATTGGGTACAGAAATCTCCGAAAGAATTGAGTGCGTGGTGATACACCTTACGCGTGCGTGGCGCTAGTGACAAGCCAATCGCCCGGTTCACCTCTCCTTGCCAATGGTCCATATCTCGTCCGGAAATGGCGAGGGAAATTCCTCCGCATCCGGGGCCAAGGCACGGAACCGGGAGATCTGCAGGTGGGACAAAGCGTCAGCGATATCATTATTGACCCCCGGGACATGCCTGGCCCCGAAGAGGACATTGAGGCGCAGGCTGCGCAACACAAACTGGCGCACTAGGTCCATGACCCTGGTCGATTTGGAAGTCTGTGAGTTGACAATGTGCACAACTGCCGCACTGTCACACCAGAAATGGACAACCGAGTCGGCCCACTCCTCGCCCCATAGCATCAAAGCCCCCAGGATAGGGAAAAATTCCAGATACGTGAGACCACGCAGGCGACCCGTGCCTGCCCAGGCTGGTGGCCACCCACCATAGGCCCACTTCCCATTGAAGTACATCCCATAACCCAGGGATCCCGAAGCATCGGACTGTATCTGAAAGCGAGGGGAAGCCAGGAGGTCAGACCTCCAAAATGATACTCCATTGAACTCCCTCAGGAACTGGAGCCAGATAAGCATATCTGCCCTGATACCCCGAGAGAGTCTAACCCTATGGTGGGGCCTAGATAAGCCTGTCATGGCGTCGCACAAGCGCCGAACAAATGCCCTGCCCGGTGCGACGACCCTGCAAGCGAACTTGAGGTGACCATGTAGCACCTGCAGTTCCCTCAGTGATGCCTTGCGTTTAGCAAGCAAGTCCGAGATAAGGGCCACTATCCTTGACACCTTATCCCCCAGTAACCTAGAAGCCTGCGCTACCGTGTCAATCTCCACCCCCAGGAATACTAGCTTAGTAGATGGGCCCTCGGTCTTTTCGGGCGCTAAAGGGACACCGGGTTCCTCCATTAGCGTCTGAAATGTGTTGAGGAGACGTGTGCACGTGTCCCAGCCCCGTTCACCCCCGAATAAAAAATCATCCAGGTAATGGGCTACAGACCGGGACCCTGACCTGCGGACGAAAGCCCACTGTAGGAACGTACTGAAACGCTCGAAGGCCGAGCATGATATGGAACAGCCAAAAGGCATGGCCTTATCAAAGTAACATTCACCCCGGAACTTAAAACCCAGCAACTCAAAGTCGCCCGGGTGCACAGGCAGGAGGCGAAACGCCGACTTGATGTCGCACTTAGCCAATAGCGCACCCGGGCCACATGAGCGCACCATGCGCAGGGCTTGGTCAAAAGACGTATACCTGACTGAGCAAAGGTCATCAGGGATAGCGTCATTGACCGATCGGCCGGCTGGGTAGGACAAGTGATGAATCAGGCGAAACTTGCCCGGTGACTTTTTGGGCACTAAGCCCAAGGGTGATACCTTAAGGTTAGGGAACGGGGGTGTTGGGAAAGCGCCAGTGACCCTGCCCAAATCGACCTCCTTAGTAATGCTGGCAGCAGCTACTTCCTCCCTCCCCCTAAGGGACAAAAGGTTGGGGGCATCCTGGGGGGACCTATCACCCACGAAAGGAATACGGAACCCCTGACTAAAACCCTGAAGAAGATAAACCGCATCCTCCTCCCTCGGGTATAATGCGAGCCAACGCTCCAACATGTCCACATTAATTGGGGCCTTTTGATGAACCAGCTCCCTCCGCGGCAGTTTTGCCAAACCCCCTGTCCGCCCCCTCCTCTGCCCCGCATCCCTCCAGGCCTGGGACAAGCAGAGGCCGCATGGGGGCCAGCGCAGGAGGGACACTCATGCCTGTACCTGCAATTCTTCCTGTTGCAGGAACCATTGGACGAGAAAGTCCAGAACAGCAGGCGGGCTGGAACCCCCTGCCCCGCCATCTGGCGGGGAGCCTGTGCTGGGGCCGCTCGCTGGACCGCATGTCCACAATGGCTTCTTTCCCCGGGGGCAGGGCGCGTGGGAGTCATGTACAGGAACCACAGCCTCTGGCAGGGCTCATCCCACCTCATCTCGGGGTGCAGGGGAATACGCATACGGAATTCCTCATCATAAGCCAACCACGACGGGCCCAGGAAGTCAACCATCGCCCGGTAAATATTGTCCAAATACTGGACCATCGGAATTGCCAAATTCGGCCGGGCCCTGAGGTAGACCGCCATGTATATGAGGTAGGCCGGCAACCAGTTGGCCCACGTACGTGGTGGTTCGCGACGACGCGCCTGCTCCTTATCCTTCTCGTCTTGCCCCTCCCTCTCCTCCTTGGTGGGCTCTCTGTTAAGGAGGGAGAAGATGTCCACATACTCCCCCCGCCAGATCTTCTCTTTGGTGGCCTGGGCCAAATGGTCCCCCAGTGGCAAGGAATACCCTGCTGTCGGCAAAGCCGACACAGGCACGGCGGAGACTGCGGGCATCTGTATAGGAGCCTGGACTAACCCGGTCACCCCCGGGAGATTCCCGACTGTGTAAGGAGCACCTCCTACCACGGGGCCCTGGGTGATAGTTGAAGTCACCGGGTGGGGCTTCGGCGACTGGACCGCCGCACCATCCGTGCGAGGCCAAGGCCATTGAAAAGCCCCCCCCAATGTGGCCATGTGTGTAGGTGCACTAGTTTGGACCGCATACTCACATGCTGCACCCCCATGGGCCGCCCCCACTGGGGGTTCCGACCCACTGGGGGCGTCGGAGCTCACGACCGCCATAGAGCTTGTCGACGGGACTTGACCAGTACCGGCCTGTTGATTGGGGAGCTGCGAGGCAGTGGCCGAAGCCGGGCCACGCGCCTCAGGCAGCTCGACCCGATTCGCCACCTGCCGCTGCCCAGCAGACGATGGATCGACCAGCACCCCAAAAGGGGCCCCAGGGTGACTAACCCGGGCCAGGGATGCCCGGGGCCTGTACAGGGCCACAATCCGAAGCCCGGGCCCGGTAGGGCCGGGGAAGTATCCTGCCATGGAAGGGGGCCACACCACCCCCCAAGGCTGGAAGCCCCCGCAGTAAGCTGCACCCCAATGGAGGAAGGCCCAGCGGAATGGGCCATGCCAGGAGCAGCGGCCGCCGCTTGCGGGCCGAGGGCCGCGGACCCCCAGCCTCCGGCCAAGGGGGAATTAACCCCATCCCACCAGTCCCGGTGGGCTCGGGGATAGGAGGTTGCTGGGGAGGCGCGGCCGCGGTCCTTCGACCCGGATTGCGCCTCCGCGCAGAACGAGCCGCATTCGCGGTCGCCTCCTTCTTTGAGGGCATTGCAGCTAGCCGATGGGGAGCCGAAAATGAGAAAATCAGCAGCCAAGAGGCTTCCCGGTGAGGGTAAAAGCGACGGAGGTAAGAGGGAAAAACTTCTCCGCTCCGTCGCTTCGCAAAATGGCAGCTCGGCTGCCTCATGGCCGCCCCTTATATAAGGGTGCTGGCCACGCCCCTTAACTACCCGGATGCCTTCGTCCGATGGGGGGGCCCGCAAAGGGCGCGGCGGCCATTTTGGCACCGCGCTCGCAATATGTCCCCATTAAGGACCTGTTCTTTATTGGCATAGTAACTTTTGAGGTTGGGCAGCGCACATACTTTATTCTGAACATAACAATACAACTTAATTAAAATTAGGAATTGTTCAAGAGGAAGATTGGGCCTGAAGCAGTAATCTCCTTGTATAATGAAATACATAATAAACCAATTCTGCATTATGTTTCCCATGATTTAGGTCAGCACCATGCAGAGACTATTTCTCATTCATGTAGCACTCTTAAATCAACTTTGAATATGTATTGAGCAAATATCTCTCTAGGTTGAAATTAGCATTTTTCAGTCTGACTCTTTGCACGGAAGATAGACTGTTGAAACTTGTAATATTTAAAAGAAATTATTCATCATTCTTGCTGTGCATCAACTGAAGCAAATGACTAGGATTGACAAAAAATGTTGATGCCCCTGAAAATAATTTCTTCGCTGTTGAGAGAAGTATTTTGCTAGTGGTTTCAGATCAGAATAAATGGAGTGCTTTACATACAAAGTACTGTAATGCCACAAATGTGACACATTTTGTTACAATACATATTTAAATATACCTCAACAAATCGTTACTATTGTTCTTTCCTTATGTCTTCATAAGTGAAGACATTGTTTAATCAAAATTGAAAATGAGTGATGAAAACTCACAGACTGTGGCTCTTTGAGTTTATGTAAATAAATGGAGAAAACAGCTTTTTTACTATCTTCAATTATTCTTTGTCATAGCTATACTAGCTAATGGTAAAAGCTTGACTTCCCTGAAATAAAAGACAGGATAAGCATTGACTTCATAGAGAATAAAACAAAAATGTTTATTTTTTAAAAAAATGCAGTTATGATTTCTATGATTTTTAATGTGAAAAAAATCAAACAATATCTTTTCAAGCCCTCAGATTCTAATGCATATTAGACAATTATTTTAGAGCCTCAAATAAAAGAGTCGATAGTTAATGATCATATTTAGCATGTTAAAATTTTAGTGCTTCATCTATGGAATTGGGTGGCAATACAAATCCTAAAGATAAATAAATAAATAAATTGGTTTGCCAGATGGAAGTATAATATAAGCTGCTCACATTCTCACATGCTTTTATAGCAAAGTTTGCTGGCAGAGGCACTTCCTCAAGACTATGTATATCATGTATCATTTTAATATAAAGTATAAATACGTGTTCATTATTTTAATGCCTAATCCAGGGTGACTTCTGCCCACCGCTAGCGGAGATGGTGGAGAGAGTTCTTTTCACCACGATTTCCATTAAGTCTTAACTCTCATTACTGCACAAACTGGACAATATGAAAGTGGGGAAAAGGGGTACAAGATTTGGTTAGGTACCAGAAACACTCCATTCTACTACTCCACAGTGGGGCTGAATTAACTCCACTGAACACGGGCAGACATACACACTGCTTCCAGTTCATGACTGGACCCAAGCTCTTGTCACTGGGCAGATACAGTCCATTCCTGGGTTCTAGTTTACCACACTGACTTCAGCCAACTGACATTTTAAAAAGAGGACTGGTAATACTGGGTGCTTTCAACCTCCCATTGTCAGGATCTGAGGCAACTCTGGTATTCACCAAATGAGTTATCCAGAGGTAATTTGATGCTCACAAGATTGGACTTCCAGTCTGGAGGGCAGCTCTAGGGCTTGTAGGTTTGAACCCTCACCCTGCTGCAGCTTCTAAGCCCCACCTAAGAGCCCTGGGGAAGGTTCTGGACCATCATAAGTTCCACCTGGAGGCCTTGGGTGGCTTAGCTATATAAGAACTTGCTCTTCCTCCCATGAACTACCTCAGCAATGAAGGTTATTGGATTTCCTGTTCCTTAGCTTTTGAATCTTTTTGCTTTGTTCCTGACTTTGAAGATCTCTTGGCTAAAGAAAAAAGAGGGAAAAAAGAGTTAGGATTTTTGCTATCCAAAGGTGGAATTAGGTGTAATAAAACAAAAGATAAAATCAAAATAGTTAAGGAGTTTTATCAGGAGTTAGTTTTATCAGGAGATAGAAAGATTAAGAGAATATTTGGGGGGGAAACATAGGGCAAAAGATAAATCAGGAGCATAAGGATATAATGGAAGATAAAATTACTGAAAGAGAAATCAAAGATGTAATTACAAAATTGAAAATAGGGAAATCTCCTGATCAGGATGGATTATCCCCAGAATTTTATAAGGAATTTAAAGAGTTAGTTACTCTGAGATTAGAAAAATTGTTTAATTATATACTTAATAGAGGAACAATTCCCACATCAAGGTTTAAGGCAGAGATAGCATTAATCCCCAAACCTGGAAAAGATCCAGAAAAAATTGAGTTCTATAGACCTATATCGTTAATAAATCAGGATGCTAAGTTATTTACATCTGTTCTAGCTAACAGGTTAAATAGTTTTATGGAAAAATATATTAATATGGATCAAGTTGGTTTTTTTAAAAGGGAGACATTTGGCAGATTTAACGAGAAGTGTAATTGATTTACTAGACATTGCTGCCCAAAATAAGGAGAAGGTGGGATTATCGTCATTAGATATTTTTAAAGCATTCGACTCGATTCAATGGGTAACAATCAACAAAATAATATCTTTTTATGGATTTGGACCAAAATTTAAAAAGATTATTGGGCAATTATATCAGCAGGGTACAGCAAAGGTTAAAGTTAACAATGCCTACATAGAAGATATAAGACTTGAAGCTGGAACTAGACAGGGGTGTCCGCTATCTCCAATATTGTTTATTATGCCTATGGAACTATTGGCAATGGCTATTAGAAATGATGTCAATATTGAAGGATTGGTGCGAAATAAAATAAGTTTATATGCGGATGATACTTTGGTGATCATGAAACATCCCATGAAGTCAATGGAAAAAAATCAGGAGTATTTAAGGGATTTTGAAGATTCAATGGGGTTAAGAATAAATTGGGAGAAATCAGAAATGATAACATGTAATATAGATGGGGAGGAACAGATGAGGATATTGGAAAAATTTAAAATTCAGATTAAAGACAGCTTAAAATATTTGGGTGTCAATATAACAAGTAACTTGGAGAACCTTAAGAAATTAAATTATGATAAACAGAAGAAATTGATTAAAGATCAAATTAGCCAATATAAAAAGCTGAAATTGTCGTGGTTTGGTAGGGTGGTGTTGTGTAAGATGATGTTGTTACTGAAAATGTATTTTTTATTCAATGCCCTCCCAATACAACTAAAGGATAAAGAGATTAAGAAATACCAAAATTTGTTAAATAATTTCTGTAATGGAGGAAATAAACCCAGAATTTCTAAAAGCCTGTGGTATCAGTCACAAAAAGAAGGTGGATTAGGAATGCCTAATCTCAAAAATTATTATAGTGCTTTCCAGATCAAAAACATTGTTAAGATTTTGATGAAGGATAAGGTCTGTGCTGATAAGTAATAATGTGTTTGTTGAAGAACTGGATTCAAACATGTAAAGATGAAGTAGGGCTATATACAGAAATGGGGTTGGATTGGCTACAAAAAAATAAGATTAAATAAATGGAATAATATATACCTATTGGAAATTAGTTTAGAAAGGGCTAAAACAGATTTAGAAGCTGCTGTGGAAGATAAAACAAGGAGATTTGGGGTTAATGGGTCTTGTAAGCAAGATTTATAAGATTTTAAATACAGAGAGCAATTCACAACAGGCCTTAAAGGAAATTTGGGGAAGAGATTTAAATATAAAAATCTCAGAAATAAAATGGAGGAATATTTGGAAAAGGAGGATCATGAAGACACTATCTGTAAGAGTAAAGGAACATAATTATAAACTGTTGTGGAGGTGGTACCTGACTCCAGTGAGACTGAATTTAATTGATAAAACTAAGAGTTATAATTGCTGGAGATGTAAAAAAGCAGTTGGAACGTATATACACATGTGCTGGAAATGTAATGATGTTAAGGAATTTTGGGATGAAATTAAGAAAGAGATTATGGGAATACTGGGGTGAGAATTAAGATTGGATCAGGCACCGCCCTATTTACAGATTTTGAGGATATGAATTTAGACAGAGATAAAAAAGATTTAATTTCAGTTTTTTATGACTACGGGAAGACAGTGTATTGATAGGAAATGGAAATTAACTGGGAAAACTACCATAGATGAGTGGTTTAAGGAAACTTGGCAATTGGCATTGAATGATAAATTAACTTGGGAACTGAATGAAAAGAAAGGGTTAATCAAAGAAAATAGATTTTGGTTGATATGGAAACCTTTTGTGTGTTAAGGAAAGGTGAAGGAAGTAGACCAGTACCAGACCAAATGGGTTATTGGAAGCATTGAAAAAACATGATACAGTCGCCTCTCCCTCTTGGCATTGTATATATCACTTGGTGTATTACGTTTTATATTTTTATTTTTATTCTTTTACTTTTTAGAACAGTCGCTGATAAAGAAACTTACCATGAGTTTGTTGCACTAAATCAAATTTTGATTTGACTGTATATTTTGGAATTAATTGATAAGGTTGAGATATGTAGTTTAGAACGAGATAGTTACGTAATTATGACTCATTTTGACAAGACATTTTTCTTTTTAGCGACAATTCTTTATTTTTGTATATCCAATTATTATTTTCAAATTTAATATGGGTTTTCTTTAATTTTCCTTGTTGTTATATTTGTATTGTTTTTTCATTTTTTATCTCTTTTTGTATTGTATTTCTAGTTTTGTATCTTATATTGAAAAGTTAATAAAAAAATAAAAAAGATATTTTGCCTTACTCCTGGTTCCTGCTTTAGAAGATATCCTGTTGACTGTTATTCTGTCCTGCTTGGATCTTCTCTTCTTGAACTTTGTACTTTGCCCTGCTCCAGCTTCTGAAGATATTCTCCCTCATCTGTTTTCTTGGTCACCTTACTCCTGGCTTGCTTGGACTACTCCCTGTCATTCCTACTAACCCTGTATCTCTGTCTACCTAATCATACCTGTCAAGTTTCAGGAAATTTCTGTCAAACCCCCGTATTTTACACTCTTTCCCACCGTCATCCCATATCAGTTAGACTGCAATTAGATTGGAGTTAGACTGGAGGCCAGCACAGGATAAGCATAGCTGTCCAGTTTCCTGTTTTGGCCGGGAAATTTCTCTTACTTGACAGAAATTTCCCGAAACTTGACAGGTATGGCCTACCTTGGGCTTGGACTCTGGACTGTAATATAGTTACTGTTTGCATCTACTCTTCGGAATTATTAGGTAAAAAAGCACAATTACCAGCATTGGTGTGAATAAAATAAATAGAAGATCTCACATTTCCCTGGCTTTCCTGCTCAGAACCTGCAAGGCAAATGTTCTCTATCTCCCTTTCTGAATAGAAACTATTAATATCCAGATATGCTGTCCAACTGGTTTCCCTCCACTGTTGGCTACTTCTCTTTAAACCATAATGTCATCAGTACTGACTTTTCATTGTTAGAGTCTTCAAGCACTGCATTAATTTGTCAATTTGGAAAGCATACGTTAGGCCATATCAATATGTAATTAAAGATAATACAAGAGAATCCTGAAAGACACTGGCTAAGCATCAAGGTACTAGCTTGCTTTTATTATAACAATGCTCCCCAAATATCAATCTGCTTTTCAAAGCTAAAACTATCCCTTATTCACAATAACAAACTTCCCCCATCTTTCAATAGCAAAAGCTGGCAATGTAGTTATTATCTGAACTTGCTATTGTGGATACTCAGCCTTGGTGTTCAGTCTGAACCTGAGGGTTACTGAAGCAAGAGGCTATTTTTACAATTTATCTGTTTTATTCCTATAAATTTATATGTCTAAATAACAACCAAGAAGAAAAAAATACACAGGCTCACTAAAATCTCTAACATTTTCACACTGGTTTACTAATTATCCCTGTCTTTTGGCAGTTCTAGAGCACACTGATAATCTGTGTTTAGTTTCTCATTTTTAGACAAGTCACTTTAAAATGAACTTAACAGTACTGATGTTTACAATTTTCTTTTAATGATGATGGACACTGTGACAGAAATTAAAAGAGGAAGGTTAAATGTGCTTTCTAAAGACATAGGCATTGATAATACACATAAAATAGCACATTAACGTAAAAAAATATCAAAATGATCTGGAATATGGCTAGGCTTTGTTTTCGGTTGCTTCTCATTAAAGAGAAACCAGAAGGAAAAATTCAGCTTATATAACAATAGAGCAGGGGTCACCAAACTTTTCGTGCAGTGGGCAGATCACATGGTTGAGTGGGCCAGTCACACGGTTCCTCCCACCGTAAATGCGGCTGTAAAATGTGTCCATGGCTGTTGTAAATGCATTTACAACAGCCACGGGTGCATTTACTGCTGCATTATTCGCATGTGCAGACATGTTTTACTTCCATTTCTGGTAGTAGCATGGGCAGTGCAGGCTGGATGATTTAGCGTTGTGGGCTGTAGTTTGGCCCCCCTGCAATAGAGAATGCCACACACAGCCTTATTTCACCTTCATTATAAACAGTGCACTAACATTGCATGTTCGATTCGTTTATTTCAGTTTTTCACACAAAATGGCAACACTTTAAAATGTTACTTTAAACAATTCCTGATATTTAAATCTACCTGCTATTTATCATCACAGTATACACCCTGCCTCATTAACATATATAAGACAACCAAATAGTCTGCAGCAAACCAGTCTGTATATACCAAAACACAGAGAGAGAGATACCTGCCTACATATCTGGAGTCAGGCATAAGCAAAGTTCTTTAGGCGGCCACATTATTGAGAAGAAATAACTCTGTTGGTCCAGTCATGGGGAAAACATAAATCAAGGTTAAGTACCTGGTACCTTGAAGTAACCGTACCTTCTAACCATGTACAATATTTGAATAGTACAGTGGAACCTCGTATAATGAAAATAATTGGTTCCACAAGGCACTTTGTTATACAATTTTTTTCATTGTACGATGCATGCATTGTACAAGGAAAATCCCTATGGGATGCCTTGCTCTCACTAATCCCTGGATTCTGCATAATGAAGTTCTAGTCTCTTAATCACTTACTGCAAGCCTTCAAAAAATCATGGCTGTGTAAGGAATTTTCATCTCTGCACTGACTGCCTTGCTCCCACTAATCCCTGGATTCTGCATAATGAAGTTCTATTCTTAATCACTTAGCAACTTTTATGATCCAAAAGTCACACACTAGTTCCTTGGCTCCCACTCTTCCATGGTTCTAATGCAAGGAATGGTGCTGCCAAAGTCACTTGCTCCCTCTTCCTTGGTCTCCCACTTTGTGAGACAGTTTCCCACTGTTTTATGGATTATTTGGCCCCATAAGTGCCTGGCTGGCACTCTTCATTGGAATCTTTCAAAGGATTGCTGCTGCCAACACCTGTTCCTTTCCCCCCACACTAGAAGCTGTCATCTGATTCTCATCTGTTCCTGGATTCCAAATAAAAAAAGCTCCCACTTGCCCCTAGGGAATGTGACACCTTCTTTCTAGCTGCACAGATCAAAAGGAAAATGGGAGTATTGGAATGGGCTTAACTGCCAGCCCAAAGCTAGCCCAAAAGTTGGTGAAGGTGACTTCCACTGATTCCAGCAGATGATCGCTGTGACAGTGTCATCCTGTCCTGTGTGCCAGCTCTGATCTTGACTGCCCACTATTTCTTCCAAAGCACATGATCTGACCAACCCACCCTCAACCTGCCCCAAAGAGTGAACTATATGCCCATAGAGCCTCACTGTCACTCTCCTTGTTGTTCTCATCAGAGTCCACACTTGTGGGTTTCTAATTAATTTTCTTTGAAAATACTGTTTCTAAAGAATCAATTTCATCTCAGAGGTTATTTTAGAAGGCTCTGTACTCATTTTATTGTTCTTACAGGTATAAATGGGAACAAGCCTAACATGCCAAAACAGAAACTAATTGAAAAACAACTGAGGAGAGTTTATTTCTTAGCCTCTGATGATTCTTGACCTTGTTTCTCACTGGGGAATGAGTGCTTAGGTAAGCTATTTTATTATGTTGCATGCTGATAAGTTTTCTAATGGTGGATCATCATATGTCTGAATGTGCCCTTGTTTGTTTGTTTTTAAAGTTCATTCAGCCAGAACAGAGCTATTTTTCCAACTACTCTCTTAATGTTTGTCCTCTCCATAAAGAAAAAAGTATTTGGAGTATCTGAATACTTTGTTTTTCTTCATAGTTCAGTTATAACAGGGAGTTTGTGGGTTTTTAAAATATTTTTTGTTGTTCAATTGCATAGTCAAGTCCGACCCTTTGCGACCCCATAGACCATTGCACGCCAGGTACCCCTATCCTCCACCTCCAATAAAATTTATAGCATTTATAGGTGTTCTATAGAGCTATAGAAAACAATTTCTGTGTAGAAAGATAGAGCATCTTTCTCAGAAGACTTAAAAGTCTTAAGGACATACAAGAGCTTTTGCAATTTCATAGTCTTTCTACAGATAATGAACATAAACCAACTAGCAAGTATGACCTGGGGCACTTTTCATTAAGGATATCTAACCTACCCCTCACTGCATGATGGTAGAAGATAAAGATGGTGTCATCATGATTCATAGTCCTCTAACCTCACAAATGACTGCAATCAACTTTGCGTAAAAGAAGCCTTTGAAGACACAGTAAGAAAATGCAGCTTGTGCACAAGCACCACCATAGAACATCTGTTTGATACAGAGCACAAGAAAATTACTGTATTCTGCAGGCTAGTTTGGTTTCAAACAGAATTTAAGCTTCTAGTTTTCAGATATAATGCCTTAAATATCTAGATGGTGCATAAATTGAGGAGCTTCCCTTGCATCTATTTGCTCCATTCTACAGAAGGTTAGATCAGTGACTGCTTGGAGCAGGAGATTTTCAGTGCTGACATCACAGTTCTACTCCACACTTTACCAAACATATATTTGGCTGATTCGGGAAGAGCAGGTGAAATTGTTTAGAGTAGCAAGCGTGGGTGATGCAACAGAGAGATAGTTGTAGTTTTAGATCCGAAACAGTTGAGGTTTGATGTTCTTCTTTCATGTCCCAATCAAACCCTGGACTGCCCAAATGAAGCCACTTTCTTGGCTTTGTCATTGGCCAAGCTTAAGCCCTCATTGGTGCATGTTTCTGGCAGTAATTGGCAGAACTGTAAATGAGCCAGATTCTGCATCTCTCCACATTTACACAGCATGTTGTTGTCTGCCAGCAGCCCCTACTTGAGCATGTTGGTCTTACATTTAGGCATTCCAACCCTCAGCCTATTCAGGGTCCTCCTAGTGATGTAGAAGAGGTTGAGTTCCTCAGCTATAACCTCCTTTAATGATGTTCCTTGCCTAGTGAGCTCCCTCCTCTATCTTTTAATTTGGTTTTGCTCTTATGTACCCTAAAGAATGTTTGTTCTTAGCATAAAACTCTTCCTGGATCTTAGCCGCCGAACTTGAGACTCATATCCATTCAGAGGATGTCAAAGGTCATTCTCTTGCTTAGTTCTCTCAGTATCTGCTGCTACTTCTCTCCTGATCTTATGTGGAGTGATACCAACAAGAGGGTATATTTTCTCGAATTGTGTAGGTTTCAGGAATCCTGTCACCATATGCATGGCTTCATTAACAGTGGTGTCAACTTGTTCCGCATGTGTGGATGCATTCCATACTGGAGCAGCGTACCCTCATGTGGTGATGCTCAAGGTCAAAGCTGATAAATGGTTGAGTTCTCCATTTGTAGTTTGTGAGTTTCCTGATGATGTTGTTCCTTGTAATAACTTTGGCTTTGGTATTCAGGCAGTGCTGCATAAAAGAGAGTGTCCTGTCAAGTGTCACGCCCTTGCCTCTTGTTTCAAAGGTGGAAAGCATACACTTGAGTCTTGCTTGAATTAGGTTCCTTGAACAGCCAATGCTGTGTTGTCCTCATAGATGAAAAATTTTGTATTGTCAGGAACTGGTTGATCATTTGTATATATATTATACAGTGTTGGGGAAAATACAGTTCCTTAGGGCAGTCCATTCTTCGGCAACCTCCATCTGCTGTTCTTTGCCAGACTCACCCCCCAAATAAAGAGCCTGACACCAGTGTTTGGTTTTAAAATTGGGCCACTTTATTAGCTTGCAACTTTAATTAACTGTGTTAAGGCAAACGGGCCGGAATAGCACTGGTAAGGACAAGTTGTTATTTCCTGATCTTAATTTGCTACATTGTATCAATTTGTTTACTTCATTAAACAAATTGTTGACCCCAGTCAGAAGTGATACTTGTTAACTCCAGCTTCTGATAGACATCCGTGAACTCTCAAAGGTTTTGCAAGTCTCCAAACTTCGCACTACCTTGTTCATTGTCTGCATTTGATTGGCCAGCCCAACTTTCCCTCTACCTTGTGGTTCTGGTGGCCAACCAACTGCGTACCTGCCGGGTTCCTAAGGGTCATCCGCTTTGTCCCTACCAGTGCTAACCGTCACATGGGGAGGAGTCTTTTATGACTCACCGCCCCCCCCGACCGCCAGCTCGGTCACCTGGCCCACTTGCAAGGAAGCCAAAAAGAGGTCAATGCCCCGAGCAGAGAGATGCACCCCATCTCTGCGAAATAAGCTGGTATCCTCAATCCAGATTGTGGGATGCTCCACCACTGTTCCCAAACCATGCTCAGAAAAATATCGAGCAACAGCACGATTCACAGACCGCCGGGCACGGTCAATGTGGCGAGGGTTGCCGCCTCCCCAGAAAAATGCTCTTGGAATGATGTGTGACCATATGAATCGGACCTGTGGCCAACGTTGGCGAATTAGGCCCAGATCCCTGTGGATGGATATCACTAAGTCCAGGCCGGTGACCTGGCCCAAGTCATTACCACCCAGGTGTAGTACCAAAACATCAGGTGGAATGCAACTCCAAGTGGACAGGACAAAGGGAATCAAATCTCACCAACTCATCCCATGGAAGCCACACCACATCAGGTACGCCACGTCACGGAGCCCCAGATGCATCCCCCACATTGATGAAGCAGTATGGTGGGCCGCCCAAAAAATATAACTGTGGCCAATGAGCCACACCTGTGCCAGAATGTCCTGAGGATCAGGAGCTAAAATAAACAGAACAGAAAACAAGTGCCAGCAAGAAGCTCATTGCAACATAGGGTGAACATATGAATGAAAGTGATCTGATCCCCACCGGCCCATCCATCGGATGTCATCATCTGAATACCCAAAAGCTGCAGCCGTCGATGCAGCACCTATGTGAATTGAATGGGTCCCATACCGTGCCCCTGGAATGCCCAAATTGGAAAGGGCGGCACCCGTGAACCTCCAGAACTGGTATTTCGTCAAAGGCAACCCATCCCGGTGGCAAAAGAGAGGTCCCTGAAGTGATCCCCGCACAGCCAAAAACGTTGCCAAAGCCGAAACCAGGCAAATCACCTGTGTACTGCAGCTAAGCAGGATGACCGTACTGCCCCTGCTCAGCTGATCCACCTTAGAGTAACAGATGGTCAATTGGACAGAATCATTGAATAGTGCAACATCGGTCAGCTCAAGGGCCCTGCTCGACTGGTCGGTCCGTGAAAGGGCTATCAGTTCACTCACCCTCAAAGCCCCAAAGAAGGCCACTGTGGTGGCAGCATGGAAAAGGGCCACTTCAAACTGGTCAGTGCAAAGAGCTGCCCAAGCCTCAGACAAGCTCAAAAGAAGGGCTGTGGATACCGGTTGCCGCATATCCGGGCGAGGGCCGTGTTCCCAAGCCCAACCCTCCAAAACTCTGCAGATCCGGAAATCTCCCGTGTTGTCCTGGTAACCCTGGACCTTGGCAGCCAGTCCACAACTGTGCAGGTGTACCATGTATTGAAGTACATGGTCCACTGGCATAGGCCACAAGTCAGGCAAATGAAAGGCCTGTCGGAATTTGAAGAAAACCTGATAAGAGTGATGCAGTCAAAGTCCTTTCCAGGTGTCTGGAGACAGTTGGGGTCTGGATGGGGGCAAATGGGTTACAGCTGAATCCTAGCTTAGCTATCAAGTATCCCTTATTGACCAGGAAAACCCCTTATTTTACCCTCTTTCCCGCCTTCATCCCTTATTAATTAGACTGCAATGCCCTATTGCCACCATTGGAGGGCAGCACAGGATAAGCATAGCTGTCAAGTATCCCGTATTTGCTGGGAAATTTCCCTTATTTCCAAATCCAAAACTTGACAGGTATGAATCCCAGTAAGATTGAGTGGCTGTGGATGGGGGGGTCCTGTGCTATCCCAGGAGCTACCATCTTTGGTTTTGGATGTGGCTATTTTGCCCCAGACCAACCCGGTGCGCAACTTGGGGGTCCTCCTGGATTCACGGCTGCTGCTAGAAGAACAGGTGGTGGCTGTGGCCAGGAGGGCCTTCGCCCAACTTCGGGTGATTTGCCAGTTGCGCACGCTCCTGGACCAGGACTCTTTGCTCATGGTCACTCATGCTCTGGTGACCTCCAGACTAGATTATTGTAATGCGCTCTACATGGGGCTGCTCTTGATGACCATTCGGAGGCTGCAGCTGGTCCAGAATGCAGTGGCCCGGGTGGTGATGGGGTGTGGACGTTATGCTCATGCCTCACCACTGCTTCGGGAGCTGCACTGGTTACCCGTTTGCCTCCAGGTGTAATTAAAGGTGCTGGTTTTGACCTTTAACGCCCTATATGGTAGTGGGCCAGGTTACCTTAGATACCGCATTGCCCTAAGGATGTCTGTCCGCCCAACCAGAGCGGACCGGAGGGGCTCTCTTATAGTGCCATCGGCCAGGGGGGCTCGCCTCTCTGGCACAAGGAGGAGAACCTTCTCTGTGTCTGCACCAGCCCTTTGGAACCTCCTTCCAGTAGAACTGCGTCTCCAGACGGAGTTGTTGCCCTTTAGAAAAGAACTAAAAACCGGGCTGGTGGGCCAAGTTTGGGGTGCAGGTGGAGGGGTGGTTTCCATTGGGTGGTTAATATAGGGGAGGATGCCTGCCCCATGGTTTCTTTGGTTCCTGCACCCCTCTCTTTTTTAGGGGTGGGTTCCTATTGCTGGTTTTTATCTGTTTTTATTTGTTTTTATCTGTTTTTACCCACTGTGTGAACCGCCCGGAGTTAGCTTTGGCTGAGTGGGCGGTATAGAAATTTAACAATCAATCAATCAATCAATCAATCAATAAATAAATAAATAAACAAACAAACAAACAAACAAACAAACAAACAAACAAAATAAGCCCGTTGGTATGCCTTGCGGGTTCGGATCACAAGGGACAGGCCAATGGCCCTGCTCACTTCACCTCACCAAATGTCCACATCTCGGTCGGAAGTGGAAAGGGATGCTCCTCGGCCTCTGGCGATAGTGCCCGAAACCGGGTAATCTACAGGCAGGATAAAGCATCGGCAAAACTGTTATCAATGCCTGGAACATGCCTAGCCTTGAAAAGAATATTATGGCGCAAAGTGCGCAATACAAAGGGACATGACTCTGGGTGAATGAGATGTTTGGGCATTTACAATGTGCACCACGGCTGCATTGTCGCACCAGAAATGCACCACTGAATTCTCCCACATTTCCCCCCATAACAACAGGGCACCCAGAATGGGAAAAAATCTAGAAATGTCAAATCCCTAAGCAATTCTGAACCATGCCATGATTCCGGCCACTGACCACAGCACCATCAGCCCTCAAAGTAAATGCCGTATCCCCATGATCCTGAAGCATCAGACTGAACCTGGAATTTAGGTGTGGTAGAAAGTTCAGAACACCACAAGGACACCCAATTGAAATCAGCCAGGAATGCGAGCCAAACCTGAAGTTCAGCCCGCATACCATGTGTGAGCCGGACTCTGTGGTACTTCCGGGATAAAGCCACCATAGCATCGCACAGGCGCCTGGCAAAGGCCCGGCCAGGTATGATCACCCTGCAAACAAAGTTGAAATATCCATGAAGGACCTGCAGGTCATGGAGTGAAACCCTGCGCTTGGCCAACATGGACAAGATTTCATCTGAAATGCGGACAACCTTGTTCATGGGCAGCAGTGAAGTCTGTGCTATAGTGTCAATTTCTATCTCCAAAAATACAAGCGTGGTAGCAGGGCCCTCCATCTTCTCAGGAGCCAATGGCATTCCCAGCTCGCCCATCAGCTCCTGGAAGGAAACCAACAGTTGTTCACATGTCCCAGAGTCGTGCCGCCACCAAACAAAAAATCGTTCAAATAATGGGCAACATTGTGTACCCCAGACCTGCGAACAAGTGCCCAGTGAAGGAAGGAACTAAATCGTTCAAAAGCTGAACAGGATACAGAACAGCCAAAAGGCATGGCCTTATCAACGAAGTACTGGCCTTCAAAACAAAAGCTCAGTAATTCAAAATCATCTGGGTGCACAGGGAGCAGCCGGAAGGCGGACTTAATATCGCACTTGGCCAACAGTGCCCCATGACCGCAAGAATGGACCATCTGTAATGCTTGATTGAAAGATGCCTACCAGACAGAACAAAGTTCCTCCGGTATGGCATCGTTGACAGATGAGCCTGCTGGGTAAGATAGGTGATGAATAAGACGGAAGTCACTTGAAAACTTCTTAGGTACCAGGCCAAGTGGGGACACTTTCAGGTTAGCATATGGGGGCTTGCTAAAGGGGCCAGCAACCCACCCCTCCCGCACCTCATTAAAAATCTTTGACCGGGCCACGTCCTCCCTGCCCCGCAATGACTGTAAATTTGGAGCAGCCTGTGGTGTGCGTGCACCCATGAAAGGGATGTGAAAACCAAAAGAGAAACCCACCAACAAATAGGCCGCATCGGCCCGCTTGGGATAAATGCTGAGCCAACACTCCAGCACCTCAATTTGAATTGGGGAGGGGTGCTTTTGCAGTTGTTGCTGCATCTGGGGGTGCACACCTCAGACCCTGCTGGTCACGGCCCCGACCACATGGCCCGCCTGACCAGAAGCAAGTGGTGGCAGAATGAGGTCCAGCACAGATGGAGCACTTGTGCTTGAACTTGCACTGCTTCTGGCCACAGCGACCCGTGGATGAGAAATCCCAGCACAGCAGGCGGGCTGGAACCCCCTGTCCCATCGGCTGGCGGGGAAACTGCACTGGGCTGGGTCATTGCACCACATGGCCACAATGGTAGCGGTCACCAGAGGCAGGGCGGGATGGTGTAATATACAGCAACCAAAGTAACTGGTTGGTCTCGTCCCAAGGCATCTCTGGGTGGAGGGCTGCCCACATACGAAATTCTTCATCGTAAGCAAGCCATGATTGACCTGGGAAATCAACATATGCCCTGTATATGATGTCCAAATACTGGATCATAGGGATCGCTAGATCCGGGCAGGCTCTGATGGATACTGCGGCATAAATCAAATAGGCCGGCAGCCAGTTGGCCCAAGTGTGTGGGGGCTTATGACGACGGGCCAATTTTTTATCCCGGTCATCCTCCTTCTCCTTGTCCTCCCTTGTCATCTCCCAATTTAAAAGGCTAAATAAATCAACATATTCACGGTGCCAGATCTTATCTCTGGTGGCCAGTAGGAGGTTATCCCCCAGTGGCAATGAAATACCAGCAGTCAGGATGGCCGAACGTGGAACAGAATGGTAGGCCGTATTCACCGGAGGGCCATAAGGCCAAATTGGATATGGGACATTAAGCCCGGCAGGTGTAACCCCGGGCGGTACGGGAGGATAAGGTGCCCGCCAGGGATCGACATATGGGGCCGGCAGCAGGGACCCATGAGATGGAAACACCGGAACTAACTGCTGCGGCCAAGGCCTGTGGGCTGCAGGGGCCGAAGGCCAGGAACCCGTGTAGTGTGCGCTTACTTGACCTGCATACTCACCAGGTGCGCTCGCAGCAACCACCCCCACCAGGGGTTCCAGCTGCTGCGGAGTATTGGAGCTCACAACCGAATCAGAGCCCACCGGGCCAGAAAAAGGTGGCAATGACCTATTGAGGTCAGAGCAGTCCACCGGGGGGTAGGCAGACTGGCAGGCTGACATGGCCCCAGCCGCTTCAGATACCGGAGGGGGCCGGGCGGCCTCAAGTTGTTCTACCCTCTCAGTGAGAAGTGTGGTCAGCTGAGGCCAATCCATCTCGCACGGGTCAGCCACTTGTAAGGCTGACTGCCTGGCTGACCTGCGCATGGCTGGAGCGGCATCAAGGCCCGCAGCATGCTCTAGAGCAGTGATGCAAGCCACCAGGGCCCTGGGGTATAAAGGCAAGGCCTCTAGGGAAAGTTGATGCCCGAGAGGCCCAACCCCTGTAGGGGGGCCAGGAGGTATTGCAGGCCCAGGAGTGACTGGGCCCAGCAAAGGCCCAGTGGTATGAGCCGTGGCTCAGGCAGGCCTGGGCCCAACCGGGGCACAGCTGTTGGGGGAGGCCCTGCTGCTGGGTGAAACCGGCCTAGACCCGACAGTGGCCCTGCTGCTGGGGGGGCCCTACTGCTGGGTGCCGCCGGTCTGGAAGACTGAGGGCGGTGAACCCCCGATGCAATGTGGCAGGCCCTCTTCTTAGGTGCCATTTTGGCACAAATTCAAAGCCAACTGACAAAGGGTTTAAGGCAACCCCAAGGGGCAGGCCCGACGTTGCCCCAGCCAGCCGCTAGCCCAGGCCATGGGGGAGGGTCGGACCAATGGCCAGGCCCCTATTATTCCCATCAAAGCTGCGGCCAAGCACCACAGATCGATCCCCGTTCGAGCAGCAATGCGCAGCAAGTGCCACCCAAAAGGCCGCTCGAGCACCACTCCCACAATCGGCTGGGCGAGAGAGGCAAACGCGTCCTGGCCCAGCCGATCTTGTAAAGGCCAGGAGAAGAGTGCAGAGCCGCCTTATAAAGGCTGCTCGGCTCCGCCCCTCCAACTGGCCAGGTGCCCCGATCTAAAGGGTGGGGCCGGCAAAGCGCATGGCAGCGGGAGTCCCCACCACCGCACGTCCATTCCGTTAATTGTCACATAGAATCTCCAGTTTTGGAGGAAGCTGCCAAAGCCCCTAGTAAGCTTGTTATCTTTGGTAAGCTTATTTATTTTATGTAGCAAAATCCTGTGATTGACAGTATTGTATGCTGCAATTAGGTCAATGAAAGCCACTCCCATAATTACCTTTCTTTTGAAGCCATCCTTAATGTGTTGCATAAGGTTAAGAATTTGACCACAACATGACCTGCCCAGCCTGAAGCCTACTTGCTCCTTCATGATCCTTCCATCAATAAATTCAGAAATACAATTGCCAATCATCTGTTCACAAAGGGTTTGATGTTTATTCTGCTTGAAACAACATCTGCTCAGGATGCATCTTTTCACATCTAAATAATTACAACCAATTAGTCCCCTATGTTGCCACTCAGCTATGTGTGGGCAGGATATAAACATGATTAAATAAAGATAACTGAATAAGTTTTGACACGTTGCATATGTCATTTTATTCTCAGATACTGGATCCTGCTGTTTAGTGTATTCAGTTGCTCTGAGGAGGCCCAATCAGTGGAAATTTGATGAGTCAATATCCTGTAAGGTCCACTGAGCCTCATTCAAGTGGCAGTTTATGTTATAGCAAATTGCAAATAAAGTAGGCTTATTTGAATCGGTGGAAATTATGGAAGAGTTGATTCACCACATACCCACTGATTCAGTGGATCTTCTCTAGTGCCACTTACTACACTAAGCAACAGGATTTCATCCATTGCATTGTTTTAATTTATTTCTGGCAGTGGTTTACTATTATCAGCCACATTTAGTATCACTTAGATTGAGGTAGAAAAATTATACAGGAAAAAAATCTAGTTGATTTATGTGCCATAATAATAGATGTGAATTATATATGACCCCAATTATCAATGTGAAAACTTTCAGTCACACTGCATTTCTACCCTCTTACAGCATCCATTGTTTGCATCAAATTGTGAGAGACTTTTTTTTCCCCTGTGCATGGAAATTTATATAGCTTTTAAAATGCAATTTCCTTAATATAATATATGCATTCTTAAAAATGTATTAAGTTTATCTGTTTGTATTATTTGAAATGTATGCATGTTTTATACAAGCTTCACTAATGTCCAGACTTTGAGATAAAGTGTCATTTATTTTGTAGCTAATCTTAGCAAGTACAATATGGTTCATTTTCAAAAGCTTCTTTAAACCACCAGTTTATACCCATCCCTGCTCCTGATGATTTTTTTCATATCAGATAAACCTTATTTGTACTTGAGGTTGATAAACTGACTAACCCCTAAAATTTCTGTGACATATCCAACAGTAAATAGCAGGTTTTCCTCTTATGCAGGTGGACAGATGAAAATTTCTTACACAGCCATGATTTTGTGAAAGCTTACAGTCCAGTGAGTGGTTAGCTAAATAGCAGATAATCACTGAAAAGAAAAGCATGAGAGGTGATTATAGATATTTCAGTGATTGACCAACTGACACCAAACTAGTCAAGAAGAAACAGAAAGGAAATAAATTCAAATATGTTGGTATAGGCAGTATCTTTCAAATACATGCTAATATATCATTAGCCTTCTTGTTTGTGATGTACATCCCTCAAAAAAGATTTAGACCATTGTTTGGCCTGTTTTCTCAAACTTATTTATTTCATGGGTAAGACACTGGAAATGTCCATAAATATGAAGATTAGCTTTGTTCCATCAATTACCTACCATACCCTGAGTTTCAAGGACACTCATGGCAGATGTTATACAGTATTTTGAAATCGCCCCCAGTGCTTATTATTGTACAGTTGCACAGCCCATAAAAGATTGTATGACTGCACTATCATAAGCAACCAGAAGGCATTTTGAAAGGTAGCATCAGTCATGGGTGCTCCCAAAGTCAGGATAAGTTGGCAACCTGTAGAAGCACTTTCTCTCTTTTTCTGTATAGTGTAAAGTGGAGGGAATCTTCACAAGGAAGAGATTAGACAGAACCATTTATAGAAGCAGCAACAAATAGGCTGAGCTTTAGGATTGAAGGATAGTGAAGGAATGAAAACAGTGCCCTGAGGAAGACAGATTAGAGTGGTATATTTATGTGTTTTGGGTAGCAGAAAGAAAGAATGAAAGAAAGGCTCTATTTTTATACACCATCTTCTTAATTTTATAGATTATAACATTGCTCAAAAATTTTATCATTTGAAGTATCATGTCTGCGTGAATTTCTGATAGAGGTAAGCAGATTCCAGCTCTTTGTGAAGTTGTCAGCCCTTGAAATCTAGCTTGTGAAACCTATAGTCATCTAGTAGCACTGTCAATCACATCAGGAAAAAAAGCTACAGGGAAAGTTAACTGAGTACAGAAGTTTCTTCTCAGTTGGCCATTCCTGATCATGATATTACCCAACTGCAATAAAAAGAGGTTGATCAGGTTTCAGTTGGGGAAAAGGGTCGTAGGATTGCAGCCTGATCTTCTGTTACTCACAAATAGGTCCTATGAAATGGCTGAAAATCCAGCTGTCTCTAAGCAAAGTCAATGAATAAGTAGTTTATTTGGTATGGTAATCACACTGGATCTCACAGAAAAAAACCTGTAAAAATTAAGTATGGGAATCTTAGCTTTTTCCTGAGAAAGAAATGAAATATTTTAGTATCAGTTGGCTTTTACACTAGAAAAGATTCAAATATGAGTTCCTTTAACTAAAATGACTAACAGGAAAATTAAATGTGAGCTCCTTGAATAAAATGAATTTTGTTTGCTTATAAGAACATTAAGAATGTTTAAAATGCATTATCATCTTTGGCACTCATATGCTAATTTTGATCATGCTTAAGAAACCTCCAACTATGAACCACTCATGCTTCAGTTTGACGAAGCACTTAAAGCGATATACACAGCAAAATATTTCACCATATATATATTGGACTGCTTCTCCACTTTGCAATAAACATCTTCTAAAAATTAAGATTTGAAGCTTGGATACTAAAGAAATGGAATTTCATTTGTTCTTGGTTGTCATGAATTTGAAAAACTTTACCCCAATCAATTTGACTGTAGCGGCTTGCTGAGCGGAGAAACAAAACTTTTTTCTCTTTCAGCAAGGCTGGGGGGACTCCTCTATGACAGCATTGTGTCACCAGGAAGAATGCTGCTAGAGTCTTTCTTAGACATCAAAGAAAGCCTACCCATACACCTCAGGGCAAGTTCACAGCCTTTGAATTTCAGAAGTTAGTCACCCAGAGAGAAGGGAGGCAAAAGCTTTGGCACCTTGCCAGGATACAGGCTTGGATCCTGGTAATGTAATCTTGAAAGATCTTAGAGATAACATTTATCTTATCTCTTGATGTAAGTCAAGGACACTACAACATTCCTTAGGTGGGGAGTGAGCCAAACTTATAAAAAAAAGGAGCAAATTTTGCCCAGTTAGAAAGCTCATCAAGGGATTCAGCGAGAGTCTTTGATCTTCGAAGAGCCAAATGGACATCTAAGAAGAATGAGGCTGAGAACAGCCTGACACTTTGAAATTTTATCAGAAGGAAGGGAGTCTACCGGACTTAGCCTGAAATGAGAGCAGAATACTTTGAAAAATATTCTGGCTTCCAGACTTAGATAAAATTTGCAACATCTTCAGACTTTGAAGATTTTCTGGAGCTTGCTTAGCTTTACTTGGAAGACAACATGGTTTGTTGTTTTATTAGACCAAGTGTGATAGGCTTTGCATTATTTATTTATTTATTTATTTATTTATTTATTTATTTATTCAATTTATACCCCGGCCTACTCAGCGCAAGGCCAATTCAGGGCAGCATAACAACATATCAATTACAGCAAAACATAATGCATAAATACAATGGGGGAAGAAAAAACAAAGTCAGGAATCATATACAGTACAAGTTAAATCAGAATAAGCAAAAAGATCCAAGGGGGGGGGGGGAGGTCGGAGCCCAAGCTCAACGACCTTAACAAGCCTTAAGAGTAACAAGCCTATAGGACTAGTTGGCTTTAGATTAGATTTTACCCAACCATGGGAATCTTTATTTTACTTTTAAATCGAGTTTTCCTTTTTACTATTGCGATGCTTTGCATGAAGAAACAATTGGCTTTCTGGACTGTATTTTATTATTTATTCCAATAGAATGAAAGAGTCCGCACAAGGTCTCTTCTAAGAAAGACAATTGGAAGCGTAGAGATTGACGTGTGGGATTAACAACACCTGTCTGTGCTGGCACCGATTTACCACACTACTTGAAAATCTCCCATTGTTCGTCTTTGACCACAGATGCCCAGGAAGAGAGGCCAGGTGGGTGATAGAGAGAGTTATTCAGGCTGGAATGCACAAGGTCCCAGGGCAAATTTCTAAGGAGTCATGGGAGTCTACAAGTCCTGAAGCCTGAGAGAGGTATTTAGAGGTTGGAAGCTCCTTTCTCAGCTCTCCCTCCTCAAAGCGAGGCTGGTTCAAGGCCACTGTTGAGTTTTGGCCAAAGTCTCCCCTTGGTGTGGGTGTTTGTGATATTGGATACATTAGATTTTAGTTTAATCACAATCACTTCAATATAATCCTGCTTCCCACTGTTGGATAAAATAGTATGCTGCATTCTAGAAGCAAATACGAAAATATATATTTTTGGATAATTAGCAGCAAAATTACAGCAAATTTTAAGCTGGATTCTTTTATTAATGGGAGAGATGTTCCAGGCTGGGTTGTGGGGAAGGCATCAATATACTACAAATATAAAATAACAGGATGTCATGCTAAAAGAAAAGTATTTATTGAAGCCATCTACCCCCAAGAATCACATACTAATATACTTCTCTATAAAAAATACAATCGCAGAAGAGATGTTTGGAAATAAAAAAAAATCCTTCTTACAAAAAGGATTTAATAGCTTCCAAATTAAAATGCCGTCTATTATATTCTAACTTTACAACAGCACAATCTCATTTAAATGAATGGACATATTTGTACATGACCTTCAGAATTGCAGCCTCTCCCTCAATTGGGATCTAATCAGAACAGGATTTGGCACAGACTGCATAGACTACTCATAGCATTTGCTGTCATATGTCTCTGTGTTTCAGGGCTTGAATTAGCAACCACATAGTTTGAGCAGATGGAGCCCAGGACAGGTAAAGAAAGGGCTTTAGTACAGAGCACATACTTTCAGAGCAAATTCTTGAGTCCCACCCCAGCATCAGCATCTGATGTTCGGACCGGGGCTGGGAAGACCTGTGATTGAAAATATGAAGAGCCACTTGTAGGAATCGGGGCTGCTAGGACGGCCGTTGGGTCCCGGAGGAGACTGATCAAGTGACGACACGAGGCAATATGGAGCGAGATCAGATCAGTGGTTTATTGAAGGAAAAGCATCATCATATATAGATCAGAAGGCAATGCAGGAAAGAATCGTCATCTGACAGAAAATCACATCACCCATTTACTCGGGTTAATGGGAAATCTCTCTTGGGGAAGTTAATTAACTCGGGCAAACACTGACAAGGGAAAACCATTGTCTGAGGCTTACACTAGGGTAAATATGGCTTCTATTTGCACCAAAGATTAGGCTGATCTGTGAGTCAGTAATTGCTTAATGGGTAACGGAGGTTAGAGATTTGCTCTCTCAGCAGAACCATCGGTCAGGTCAGGTGTGGGTGAACAAAACCTTATTCAGACAATGCTGTGCCTGACCCTGTGACTTGGGGAGGGCTGGTGGCTCCCCCCTTTCTGTTTGTTTGTCAATATAGGACTTGAGTGTCCGATTGACTCGTTCCACAATCGCTTGTCCCTGCGGATTGTAAGGAACGCCAAAAGTATGCTTAATGTCCCAGGTGGCCATGAAGGCGGCCAGCTGCCTGGAGCTGTAGGACGGGGCGTTATCGGTTTTCACGTGCCGCGGTTTGCCCATTGCCACGAAGCAGGAAAGGAGGTGCTGCTCCACGTGGGAAACAGTCTCCCCTTTCTGCGCCGTTGCCCAAACGAATTGTGAAAAAGTATCTATGCAAACATGCATGTACTGCCATCTGCCAAACTGCGGAACATGCGTGACATCCATTTGCCACACCTGGTTAGCCTCTGTCCCTCGTGGGTTGACCCCCCCCACGAGGGCCCTCCCGGTGCCCCTGCACAATGCTGGCAAGAGCGAACTATGCCTTGGGCTTGAGAAAATGGCAGATTGAACTGTCTGGCGAGCGCTTTGGCATTTTGATGAAAGAATGCATGACTCTGAATTGGAGTAGTGAAAACACCTAGCACTGAACGTTGCTGAATTTCCTTTGCCGCCGCATCCGCTCTGCTACTGCCCGCGGAAATCGGACCCGGTAGGTCTTGGTGACTTCGGATGTGGGCAATATAGAGCACTTCCGTGCAGTTTCGCAAATGAAATTGAGCTGTGAGGAACAAACTCAGCAAGTTTTTGTCTATCGCGGGAGTGATGTATGCTCCCGGTAGACTGTGAAGCAAATTCCTAACATACTGACTGTCAGTAATGATGTTTAGGCGCTCTTTGGCAAAGGTGCGCAAAGCGAGGTTCACCGCTGCCAACTCTGCCCGCTGCACGGACTTCTGTGGAAGAGTTAACAGCGTGCGCCAAGCCTGGCCCTCCTGCCAAGTTAAGACACCATATGTGCGACCCCCATCCGTAAAAACTGTCCTGGCCCCCTGAAGCGGAACCAGCGAGAGCAATTCGTACAAGCTGACTGTCTGCGTTTGAAGTGAGACAAGTCTGGGGTCTTTGGGCAAGTGGTATGCCAAGCATCCGGTGAATCCCTCCAAAGCGATTGGAAGCGAGTCACCGAGCTGCATCAATTGCTGAACCTGCTCTTTGGTGAATGGGACCACGATCTTTGCTAAGTCGTGCCCTGAAATGTCCCTAGCTCTCAGCCTTTCGCGGTAAACCACCGCGGAGACCAACTCTTGGGGAGGAACGATGTTTCGGGAAGAGGTGTTCGGCAAGTACACCCATTCCACGATACTCGCTCCTTTCTCGGAGTCCACTCCTAGGGCTCCGGTGAACATGGATCCTGCCCGAACGATGCACAAGTTCAGGATCGGAGCATATGGCCCCTGAGCAATCCTGTCCACCCACCTTTGGCCGAGAATTTGGTTGACTTTCTCAAGAGCCAAGCGTGCCTCTCGAGAAATTTGTATCCGGTCTGCCAGCTGCTTGCCTAGCGTGAGCAGCGAGAAGAGCGACTTCAAAAGGTCCGTATCCAATCGGAAATACGGTCTGGCCCAATTAATATTTCCTAAAACCTGCTGCAATTCTACCAGGGTGACTGAGTCCTTCAAGTTGATTTGGGGCAAAACTAGTGCTGCGAAAGAGCGGAGAAGCCGATGACCCAAGTATGAGAAGGGCTCGGTTCTCTGCACTTTCTCTGGGGCAATGAGTAACCCTTTCTCCCCCAGACCTCCCTGGAGGTCTTTAAACATTTCGCTGCCGAGTTGCGGCACTGCGACCAAGATATCATCCATGAAATGGCAAACTAAAGCTGTGGGGTGAAGGTTTCGAAACTTTGCCAGTGCATTGTGAACATAAATTTGGCACAGGGTGGGCGAATTGAGCATGCCCTGTGGCAAAAATTTCCACGCGTAACGCTGCGTGGGCTCGCTGTGGTTCACAACCGGCACCGTAAAGGCGAACCTTTCCCTGTCCCTGGGGTCTAAGGGAATGGTGTAAAAGCAATCCTTGAGATCTACAACTAGGATCTCCCACCCCTCGGGAATCATATTTGGATTTGGGATGCTGCATTGAAGCGGACCCATTGGCTGTATACGTTTATTGATCTCTCTGAGATCGTGGAGGAGTCGCCACTTCCCCGACTTCTTTTTGATGACAAAAATAGGCAAATTCCAAGGACTAGTGGACTGCTCTATGTGTCCTGCGTCTAGCTGTTCTTTAACCAGTTGCTTTAGGGCGACTAATTTCTCTCCCACTACCGGCCATTGTTCCACCCAGACCGGCGTATTGGTGAGCCATTTAAGTGGCAACGCCATTACCTGAAGGTAAGTGTAGCACCGTACTGCTGTAAAATGTCTCGCCCCCAAAGGTTGATATGCACATCCAGAATGTGCGGCCGAATGACCGCTGTGCCGTCAGCCTTTGGAATCATGACTTCCACCCACTCCCGGCTCCTAAACGCTTCTTGGATGCCGCCTACCCCCCACACATCGGAGACCGGCTCAATGGCCCACTCCCGTGGCCACTGGCTCCGGCTGATCACACTCACATCAGCTCCGGTATCTAATAACCCTGAAAATGATCTTTTATTCAGAAATACCTCAATAACTGGGAGCTGTTTCCACTCAATGTTGGTTTCCACTGTCGCTAAGACTTGGTATCCTTGCACTGCCTCACTGGCGCTCGAGCGGTCTGCTGACCCGGACTCTGAGCTGTCCCTGAGCCTTTCCTGGCTATCTGCTGGCGAGTGACAAGGAACCATAATCAGTTGCGCTAACGTGTCTCCTTTGTGAATTGTCTAGGGTAAGTGCGTCCAAAGCTGAACTTGGAGAACGCCTGAAAAATTGGAGTCAACGAAGAATTCCGCGCGCTCCTGCTACACTGCGAGGTAAAACTAAACCTATAAAGCCCTTGGGCAGGGGTCCCATGTACTTGGAGTCCACCAGATAGACTGTGCCTGGCAGGTCGCATGTAACGCCTGCCTGGCAAGTCAATTCTAGCCCTGTACTACCCTTGGGGCTGGCCTGGCCTTCGCAATGCTAGGAATGTGATCGGAATCTAGTCTAGCTCTGACGAGCTCAGAGCGAGGGAAGCCTCTGTTTGGACCGGGGCCAGAGACGTGCCCGCGTTCCGGTTTCCCGAATTCGGACAGTATCTGGACCAATGGTAGCCTTTCTTACACTTTGGACACAGGGTGTTTGGAGCCTTGGAACGGCCGGAATTTTGTCCGCCTCCCTTGGATCGGCACTCCCTAGCGAAGTGACCGACCTTGCCACAATTGTGACATGCCCCTTGATTTTTATTCTTAGGTCTTCTACCCCCTTGCACCGCTGCTGCTAGCAAACCCATTTTATAGGATTCTGTGCCAACGTCGGCGCAAGCTCTAATCATGTCCATGAGAGTCAAGTCGGGACGATTACCCAGTGACTGCAAGATTTTACGGCAGTCTAAATTGGCATTATCCTTGGCCAATTTCATCATGAGCTCTTGTTGGGCTTGCTCATTATCGATCTGCCTACTGATCGCTTCCTCTAAGCGATTGATAAAATCCATGTAGGGCTCCTGGGCTCCCTGTTTGACTGCGGTGTAATTTTTGGCTGCTTTGCCAGTTGCTGGAACCTTGAGAAAAGCCTTGAAGGCAGCCTCGGCTGACATCTGAAGAGTGGCTAGTGGCAAGTTGGTCTGCGCATTGATGGATTCGAAGGCACCTGAACCATATAACTGGTCAGGAAGTACTGCGCCTCCCATCCTGGCAGCCCTTGTCTGAGCCTCGAGGTGATACTCGCTGTCCCATAGCAAATACTGGCTGGGGTTGAGCATCATCCGCATGACGGCTTTCCAGTCGTGCGGGATGAACATGATATTCTCGCACACTTGCTGAAGCGTGCCCCTAGTGAAGCGACTCTGGAGTCCTGTCTCTATGATGGCCTTCCGTATAGCCATGAGAAGCTTATATGGGACTGGTGAATGAACTACCTGCTGGGCCCCTGTGAGGGCATCCATTTCCAAGCGAATTGGACAAATCTGACTAAGCTCAGCTAGTTCTTCTGCTGGCAATTCCCCCTTCTTGATTTCTTCCTCAATTGTGCGCTGAAGGGCACTCTTGGTCTGGGAGCCTGTAGCTGTCAGAGAAGCGCCTGCGCTCCTCATTCCATGCATTCCGCCGATGACGTCTGCAGCTGTCACCGAGGGAAAGCTCCCTACACTACTCTGCTTAAACTGCAATGACGGATAGAGCGCCGTGGGCGCCGATGGCTCGACTGGCGCTGGGGGTTCTTTGGCCTCTACCCAGACTGGGTCTATCTCCACTAAGAGCTTCCTACATTTACTCCATGTGCGAATTACGCCCTCTGGAGCTTTCGGGGGTTGCTGAATGCAGTCTCCTATCTGATCCCAAAGCTGAAGGGTTAACGTACCTACCTCTGGGTAAAGCAGGCGGTGTTCCCTTAGGTACACCAAAAGTCTCGGTAGCTCTCTGCTGTGAAAACGTAACTGAAATACCCTGGCCAGGATTTTGAACTCTTCCTCATGAGTTCTTTGGCTAGCGGACGGACGTTGTCGCTGAGGACAAGTCCCCATATTACCTGCGGGGGTTCTCTGAAGATTCCTCCTTGGGATGAGTCAACGCGTCTTTTGGGCCAGGTAATAGGTTTTGGCGACGATTCTCTGGGTAGAGCTCGGAGCGTGGTCTGTTGCCACGGGCCCTCGGTGGCCTCTGCGCTGTCAGGGGTTCACAGCTGACCCTGAGCGGAACGCGTTTTTCCGTAACTGCAAGCCGCCGCGAAAGCCGGGAGCAAGCTGTAGGATGCCTCTTCTGTAATGCCTCGCCACAGGGCCGTCTTCCCGACTGGCTGGCTTACCGGCCGGGCTGCCGCGCTGTCCTCCGGGACGATCGGACGCGGTTCTCAAGTAGAACCGGACCGTGTGATCGCTTACTCTCGAGTAGATCATGTCGGGGTCACCAGGTGTAGAAATCGGGGCCGCTCGGACGGCCTTTGGGTCCCGGAGGAGACTGATCAAGTGACGACACGAGGCAATATGGAGCGAGATCAGATCAGTGGTTTATTGAAGGAAAAGCATCATCATATATAGATCAGAAGGCAATGCAGGAAAGAATCATCATCTGACAGAAAATCACATCACCCATTTACTTGGGTTAATGGGAAATCTCTCTTGGGGAAGTTAATTAACTCGGGCAAACACTGACAGGGGAAAACCATTGTCTGAGGCTTACACTAGGGTAAATATGGCTTCTATTTGCACCAAAGATTAGGCTGATCTGATCTCGCTCCATATTGCCTCGTGTCGTCACTTGATCAGTCTCCTCCGGGACCCAACGGCCATCCTAGCGGCCCCGATTCCTACAGCCACTGTTGGTGAGTAAGAACAAACATGAATTATATAGGCCAATGGTCAGAATATGGTAACTTCCTGGCAAAAAATTTTTGGAGTTTTTTCTGTCCATGATAGTGAAATTACAAAAAAATGTGGTGGTTAGTAAAGGTAAAGGTCATCTTTGTTCGAAAGCCAGTCGTATCCAACTCTAGGGTTCAGTGCTCATCTCTATTTCAAAGCCAAAAAGCCAGGACTGTCTGCATTTGCAGATATTTCCATGGTCATGTGGCAGACATCACTAGACACCGGAGTACACAGAACGCTGTTTACCTTCCCACTGAAGTTGTCCCTATTTATCTACTTGCATTTTTTTGCTTTCAAACTGCTAGGTTGGTAGGAGCTGGGACAAAGACGGGAGCTCATTCTGTCCTGCAGTATTCGGGTATCGAACTGCTGACTTGCCACCTTCTAGTCAGCGTCTTAGCCACTTGAGCCACTGCAGTCCCTATTGTGGTGGTTAATTCAGACTAATTAACAGGATGCCATTTGTACACCTGGTCATGTGATGGTCACACAACTGGCACTGCTGCCATGGTTTCTGTAATTTCACTACAACACATTGGGAAAAATAAGAGGATTGCGCACCTAAGCTTCTAATTTTTCAAACAATGGAATGCTTAATAGGAGTTTGATATTGTGACTAGAATTAGTATCATATAGTGAAAGTGTAGTGCTTGGTTTCTATAGTTAAAAAAAGTTATTAAAGGCATAGGAATAGCCTTCTGACTGCAGGTAACTCTATTGCTGCCCCCTGCCGCCCACAGTGCTCCCTGCATGTCCCGGGGGCCCAAACCATCAGCTCCTGGGATTCGACGTAGGTGGGAGCCGCTGCCGCTGCCTCTGCCCTCTGGGCCTGGCCCACCTGGAGGGCAGAAAAGGAGCCGCCACTGCCCGCCGCCACCCACAGTGCTCCTTGTGCATCCCGGGGGCCCACACCATCGGCTCTTAGGATTCGATGCAGGTGGAAGCCGCCATGGACTTTTCTCATCAGCTCCTGGGATCTCCCATCCATCACTGCCACGCTGCTGGCTAGGACTTTGGGCTTAGTGTACTTTATTCTGTTACTTCTTCCCTGTATGTGCAAGGAATCCTTTCCCCATTTAACTGATATTTTTTAAAAAAATTCTTTAGTTGATATACTGTGTTTTTATTCTGTTAAAGGTATACATTTTGGTGGGATTTGGGTAACTGCATTTGACTAGGGCTATCAATTCTCCATGTCTGCCCCTGGCAGGCTACCTCATTCAAGAACTTTCTGACAAGGGCATACTCTAGTCTAGATATATCTCCTTGCTGCTTGAAAACATTAATCATGCTCCAGTCCTAGTCACATTTACTTATAAAATATCCCAATGAATTCTATATAAGTTACAGATAAATGTGTACAAGATTTCACTCTTGCAGCACTGTCTTATCTATGTTTATTTGGAATTGAGTCCCACTGTATTCAGTAGGATTTAAGACTGAAGCTTAAGTGTCTTATCTTAGGTTAACAGAGTAAACAGTTATTCCAAACCCCTTTCCTGAGATCTTAGAACAGTGAACATCTGTCACAGTATTTCTCTTGCTTCTCAGTTTCCCGACTGCATATAATCAGGGTTTTTTCATCCTACCTCACACAGAATTTACTCTTGAGCTTCTGACTGTCTGTCATAGTTCTCCTTTGAACCTTTTCCAGCCTCATTACAGTGAAGCTTGTGATTACTTCGGAATTCATCTTAATATCCTCCAGCACATGAAACACCATTGCAAATTAAGACTCCAATATGAAGTCTGATCAGCACAAATATGAGGCCTTGCTGAAATATTCAATTTTCATTCCATTACACAGAATGTAAAAATGTCAGCACTGTGGGAATCCTATTCATTGGGTTAATGACAGCAGGAATCGGCAGCTTGAAATTAGTACAAGTACAGAAGAAAGAATCAAAGGGCAAGAGGGAAATCTTACCATAATGGTTGGCTTCAATTTGAGGATGCAGTGGAAAGAATTTAGTATTGCTTTGGATCTGACATGCAGGATGCTAATGATCCTTCTCAGTGATATCCATTTTTCTGCCAAGATTACCTTGGCACCAATGCACCTCCTCTTACACTGAAAACCAATCTAAGCCTGGCTCTGTACTTCTTGGATTTTTCATTTAACAATAAATCAGCACAAACTAGAGCAAGTTGGTGATAGATTAGTTGCTAAATCAGGTGGTCTAGAGACACCTCCTGTCCCATTCTAAAATAAGGTCCAGCAGCAGGCAGTATAGTGAAAGAGCTGCAGTCAGCCAAAGTAAATCTTATACCATGTTGGATGCTATTTGTTTTGATGCAGGCTAGAATGGTGACACAGAATCAGCTTTGCCAGCACTATTAATTCTCTGGTTCCAGAGGGTCAGATGTTTAACCACAGATTACACAGGTTTTTGTTTTTTTGTTTTTTTGATGGCACATATTGTTACTTCAGCAGTGTGGGATTTTGTAATGATCATCACTTCTTATTTCACCAGGAAAGCTTGAAAAGAACCTTTCAATGCATTTTCCCCTTCTACTATGAAACTGAAGTGAGAATTTCAGTGTCAAGTGTGTGTGTGTGGAAAGAAACAGAATGGCTAGTGACTGTTCCAGTTTACCAAGCCTTCCCCTGACGATTTTAAAACAGGGCTATATTTCCTGGAAAATGTCAGAAGGGCTTCTACATCCCCAGAAGGTAAATTTAAATTTATATCATGAATTTGTTGGACTGAACCCAGAATGTAAATTTAAATTTATATCATGAATTTGTTGGACTGAACAACAACAAATAGAGGCAGGATGCATGTTTAAAATGCACAGACATGGGCACAAGAAAATCCATGATGCATCAAACTAAAGGCCCAAAATGAGTTCAATGGGACTTTCCAATTGGTAGACCCCAGCAAAAAATACCCAGAGGCTTGCTGGTTTTTGGTACTGGATGGACTATCACGTCAATGGCCTCAGGATGGGTGGAAGCTGTGCCCGGCGCCCCTCTCCTTGGCCCACCCGGGTGGGGAGTCTAAACAATGCCGGAGACGCTGCCCCGCCACCGCAGCAGCAGAATGGGAGTTAGGTGCTGTCGGTTTGATGGTAGACCTGTGGCTGGACTATAGAGGGAGGGTTTGATGTTGTTCTCTTATCTCTCCTGTGTTTTTGATATGGATCATTTTGTATTGATGTATTTTTACTGTATTTATTGTATATTTAAGGAAGCTGATATGTATTATTGATTTTTTATGATTTATCTACCTTGTATTATTGTATTGCTCTATATTGCTTTGCCACTGTTATTTTTGCCGCTTCGAGTCACCCTTGGGTTGAGGGAAGCGGGATACAAATAAAACTATGATGATAAATAAAACTCTCTGTGTGTGTGTGTGTGTGTGTGTGTGTGATGTCTAGTGTCGAATAAACCTGAAGGTAATATGTACCTATCATCAGCAATAGCACTTTCACTGTGGTTTGATCCAGCCCTTACTTCCAAGCTGTCCAAGCTGACAGAGATCTCTCCTAATAATAGTGAAACCCACAATCTACCGTATTTGCTAGCATATAAGATGTACTTTTCCCCCCTTAAAATATGCCCAAATAAGGTGTGTGTCTTATACACCGGTAACAGGTCTGCACCCTCCCCCCCCCCAGTGTGGTTCAGCAGCAAGAGAGGATCGGTGGCCGGAGACAGGAAAGGGCTATTTTTAAAACCACCACCACCACCACTCACTACCACCACAGCCACCACTGGTGTGGTTCAGTGGCTGTCACTGACTGCTAGGAGCTGGGTGAAGGGAAGCTTCCAAAGTAGTTCTCGTGCCCAGCAGATCTTGCCTTCCCCGCCGTCTGATGGTCAGCGGGGGTGGGGTGGAAATAGACTTAAAGGATCCTTCTTTTTTTCCCATTCCACTCTCCCCGGCTGGTGGTGGGATGGTCGGAAATGGGCTTCATGGGAAATGGGATGTTGTATGAGATATCACTGTAATTCTAAGTGCTCACCCATCCAAGTCAATTTGAACTTATGAAGGAAAATCCACATTACCCTCTGCTGTGGCTGTTGCTGCTGTCAGCACACATCTCCAGTGTGTGTGGCATAGTGTTGTCTCCCACCACATCCTAGCTATTTTTTCTTACTATTGCTTTTACCTTATCTTTCCTTAATCAACTTTTAATCAACAATCTTTTCTGAAGAGTTTGGAAGTCCAAGGTCATGGTACACAAAGGAAAAATTTTCAATAGGAAATCCTATTATTCCTGCAGTCCTTGTGTTTGGAAGATTCCGGACCTTGGAATCCGGCAGACTGCTGTTATGATGATAATGCCTTTTTCACATTTTAATTTTATACATGTACAGTGATACCTCATACAATGTCCAAACTTGGTTCCACAAGTTTGGACTTTATATGGATTTGGACTTTGTATGAGGCATGCAAAATCCTAGCAGCTATGCCTCATACAACGTCCAAATCCTTGCTGTGATGCATCATACAACGTCGTTTCCATAGAGATACATTGTACTGTAACAGCACAGACTTCAGGGCAAAGACAAGGAAACAGACAGGAAACTGACAGAACTTTAAGAAATCATTGCCTAAAGGCTAAATACATTACAAAAACATGTTAAACAACCCTTATTGTCCAAGAACCTGAAGAATGCTGCAAAAATCTCAGGAATGCTTCTAAAAATTCTGACAAAAAAATCCAAAATCGCGCTCAAAACCTCTCCTAAACACTCTTCGCCTCTGCAAAACCTACCCACAAGAGCAATGCATGCATGTGTCCTGCCTTTTATACTGCCCAGGCACAATGCAACCTGGGAAAAACCCCAATGCCTCATACAAACCCGCATCGACTTTGTATGAGGCAACTTTTTCCAAGGAATTAGGCGATGTTGTATGAATTCCATGTTGTACAAAGTGGACTTTGTATGAGGTATTACTGTAAAGCATAACATATAACTTTTTAAAAAGTACTAATATAAACATCAAAATAATAGTATAAAGAAAAGGACCCCCTCACTAGATCAGCAGTAATACATGATCATAAACTATAATATGCTGCCCCCAATTGTAACAATTCTTGTGGCATCCTCCCCCCCTTGATAATACAAAATCTATAAATTCTCCCAAGTATCTTCAAATTATTCTCCTTTAATATTCCTTTTTTTAACTTTTATATTAGAAGTTAATTTGTAATAGTAGTGTCCCAAACCTCTTTATGCCATTCATTTGTTTGAAAATCATGCATTCCATTTTCTAGCTTTTATTAAACTTGCTGCTGTTAATAAATTTAAAATTAATAGTTTAATAGACCAATTACATTGCACCTTATCATATTGGTAAAAGTGCTATTTTAGGATATTCCTTTAAATTTAGCCTACTTTGTCAGAATTTCAATATACGCATGCCATATATGACAAAAAGTATGTTTCCTGACATCTTCTCCAATAGAATACTGAATATTTCATCCTAAATACTTCTGCTGAGCTTTCAGAAGCACTGGTCAAGAGTGTGTTTGTTGTTTCTACCTCTCTTTATCATTTGGAGAGGAGGGAGTAGTGAAGATTGGTCCCTGGCTAAAGCACAACACCAGAAACCTCTGTCCACCATTTTTCCAGGATTCCAATGATGAAATAGACCCTTGATATCATCTAGTTTACAGCTCCTTGAAATTGGCCTGCCTACCTCATGCTAGTTATCTAACCCCACTCCATCAAGTCTACATAATGGGGATCATTCTTGAAATCTATCTGAGATTGACCTTTATCACATTTCTAAAAAGGAAAACATCAAAGCTTGGAGGACCTACAGAAAGATAAGCTTAATGAGCAATTCTTTCAGGCTTTTTAAAGAGAAGACTGGCCGGGTGCATTGCTCTAACATGGCCAACTTTGACATGAGCCCAGCCAGCTGTGTTGTCATATTTAAATTGGCTAAAGGAGCATCAAAAACACAGGACTCAATCCCACACGTGCCATTGAACCCTGTTACGGTAGCAGTAGGACCTCCCAATGGTGAGAGGCTGCTAAAATCTTGGGGATTGGAAACAGTGGGAGATGATGCTTTGATCCGCCACATCAAACTAGACGTATGAAGTATGGATTAACCAAGTATGAAGTGGGGGCTGCTGAGAATAAAACAAACAAAACCCTGATCTTTTTTGTCCCATGTAGGAACAAAAGACCTTCTCAGCAGTTGACTATTATTTCTGATGACGTGTTGCAATGGGTTGAAACAATGTTCTGAGACCTTTTTCATCACATATAAATTGTTGTGTATTCCTTACATCTTTAGACAGGAGACACACAATATGGATTCAGAGGAGTTTTTTTTATCCAGGGAGAACTATTCTGTCTACATGTACTTAAGGACCATGTCATGCCATGAACATGAAGGTGTACACCTGCTTTATTGACTGTGGAGGAAGCGGCGCAGAAATACGGGAAATCTCGGCCAATCCAGGATACTTGAAAGGTATGCCCCTGACCTGAACAGATGCTCCTCCTTCCATTCTGACTGGATGTTGAGGTCGTATGCAGAGGTACTCTTCTAACTGCTTGTGTCAATTAAAGTTAGACACTTGTAATAACATTTTAATGGAACTTCTTCACTTGGCATCCACTCTGTTTACCTTTTGGCATCAAGTGTAAACATTTCTTTCTGGCATGTTAGGTTTCCAGTTTTTATTATTGTAATCTGAGTTCTCTGAGTCCTTGTACATCTTTTTATACTTGTATTGTTGATCTTTTTAATCTTTTATTTAAATAATCTGTGTGAGTGTAGAAATGCCATATTATGAATATTTGATAAGCTGGGCTTGGAGCCAACAACATTGATCAACAGCTTTTTGAAACACAATAGCAAGCCCAGCTGGTATTTTGATATTACAGTTCTCTGCTTTATAGAATATAGACTCAGTAAGACATCCTTTAAAAGTTTAGGAAATGCTAAATAGGCCAAGAAATAGTACTTTGTTTAATAGATAGATAGATAGATAGATAGATAGATAGATAGATAGATAGATAGATAGATAGATAGATAGATAGAAATGTTTAGTTCGATGAATATTTTTTACAGAACATCAAACTTGTGAAAATATGGTTTTATTGGGGAAATGCTGACACAATTTTAAGTGCAATGGAATGAGCCATACTACCATAATTTTGATAGAATCTTATTGATACAGTGAATAGATTAATACAGCACCAATTATTTTGTAAGTGCATGTATACATTTATTGTATTCTATGGGAGATAAAATGCATTTTTCTGAATTTATTTTACGAAAAGCTAAGTAATTTTGTCTGAGAAACACACACCATTGTATGGAATCATCCTGACTAATACATTTTGTGTGAAAAGCAAGGAGAATTTTTTTAAAGATAATATTTCTTTCAAGATGCCCTATGCCAGTGATGGCGAACCTTTTAGAAACCAAGCACCCAAACTGCAACCCAAAACCCACTTATTTATCGCAAAGTGCCAACAAAGCAACAGGGGAGGGAAGAAACACTCCCATTGGGTTGCTGGGCAGAGGGGCAGGGCAAACTCTATGCTGGGGTGACTGCCCAGGTGCCCACAGAGAGGGCTCTGAATGTCACCTCTGGCACGAATGCCCCAGGTTCGCCAACACTGCCCTATGCACATTCTTGGTTTAAATTAGAAGTGATTTTCCTATAATTTAAAAGATGGTGTCAAGGCTGTGGATTTAGATTCAGTTTTATGTTCATGAAAACATAAAAAGAGTTAGTGGTAGGAAATACTGAAATTACCTAGAAGGTTTCTGCAGCACCAAATGAAATATATAAATGTCGGCAGGATGTGAGGTGGTTTGGACAATCTTAGTAGGCAGCTCCTGAAGTAGCCTCAACGTTTCTTCAGGAAAAGTTGGGAAATTGTCCCATATCTTCAAATTGCACATAATTTGTATCCATGAAATCTGTGTCCTTATCATACCTTCATCATCATTATCATCATTATAGAGCTGCAAAGCTGGAAATGACCCTATGAATCACTGAGTCCAGCCCCTACCAAGGAGGCACAGTAGGGACTCTAACTCCCAGTGTCTACCTAAACCACTGAGCTATCTAGCATTTAAGTTTTAAATTGAAAACAAAATCCTACTGTGTTCTGGAAATTTACTGCCCAGTCTCACACACACTATTCTTGGGCAATATTCTAAAGTATGTTGTAGATTCTCAGCTTCATGTCTAGCTATAGGACAGAGACAACTTTGATCAACTTGGTGGGTTAAGGATATTAAGAACTACAGTATCCAGAATAGGGGGATGTCCCTACTGTTTCTGTTGGACCTCTGTGGTTTTCAATATCAACAATGATATTCTTTGTGGGTTGGCCCTATGGATAGTACTATGGGTAGTACTTGAAAATGCTGAAGGAGCAATCTCAGAAGAGGGTGGTGATAAGCCTCTATTCAATGCTGAGAGGGGTTGTCTACTGTTTGGGACTTTGGTGTCCTCAGTATGTGGGTGACACCCAGCTCTATCCTCTCCCTCCCCCCCCCCCCCATCCACTGCCAGTAAAACTGTTTCAATTCTAAGTTAGTGCCTGGTGTCAGTAATGGACTGGATGACTGTGAACAAACTGAAGCTTAATCGAGACAAGTAAGAGATGCTCCTGGCCAGTTGGGAAGGCAGACATAAGAATTTGTCTGGCAGAGCACACAATCCTTTACAGAAAGCACAGCTAACAATTGTGAAGACATGGATGAATTCAACATAATAGCAATTCAAAAATTATTTAAGAAAATATAATTGAGGTACATAGCTCGCTTACTGTGAGTTTGGGTTTTGAAACATTTGTCCTTGGAGATACCTAATAAGAGTGGGAGGAGGATAAATGAGAAATCCATGAAACAAAATAAACATGGTTCTGAATATAACAATAAATAATAAAGTGTCCCCTATGAAATAGTAAATTTAGAAAAATTTGGAGATGCTTCATAGACTATGTATTCCATGAATCTAAGGGAGTTAAGCCAGGTCAAGAACCTATTGCTTTTTGGAAATGGGGACAAATGTGGTGAGGATAATGATGGATAAAGAAATGTGGAGGGAGGGTGTACCTTGTTATGTGTTATGTACTAACAAGATATGTTGTAAGATGTTAAACACATGTTTTGTAATGAGATTTGAGTTATGTTGTTATGTAATCATGTTTAATAAATAAAAATTACAAGTAAATTTTAAAAAAGAAATAGTAAAATATTGTATGGAGAAAAGGGCAAACCCAAAAGACTGCATTCTCAAAATGTAAAGATGATTTCTTTCGTTGTGCCCTTTCCAGTTATTACATACATGCACTAACACATTTACAGATGCACTTCTGTGGCCATCATGCCATTTGATCCAAATACTTTCCTCAAGGACTAATGTTAACCCCAATTCCTATGGATGGAGACTATTTTAAGTCTACACTCCAGAAGCTAAGTAACTACATACCTTCAGGGAGATGGCAAAAGCTTCCTTCCAATCATGGTTCTTCACAAAATGCCAGGCTAGTCAGGGAAGTATAGCATACAAGGTTGATTATGGCTACCCTGGGCTTTAAATTTCAGATAATCTCTTTGCTTCCACATTCTCAACAACCCAGATTTCCCAGCATTTTGATGACATAACTTTTCATCTTATTTGCATGACACATCTTGTGGGAGAATCACAATGATGAATGAGGCATTTTCTGCTGCTTATAAGGTCTCATTTTTATCTTATAGCACTTTAAAAATAAGTAAATAACCTCAGTCTACATGCTGTATTCAGAAATTTGAACAACATATTTGATAAGAGATGAATGTAAGGTAAATAACAGGGAGATGTTTCTAGAATTTTCATAAAAATATAGCGCATTTCATTGTCAGCATTTTAACACCATGGATGACCACTTATTACATTTTGACAGATGCCTTGAATGGCTATATTAATTTTTATTTCATTGTTATTATTATTATTACTATTGTTTGGATTTGTGTTGGAAACAAACAGGTTAATGTATAACCTATTTGTTTCCAATTCTGGTTCTATCTCCTGGCAGCAGCTACTATCTTGTTCCTTAAATCCAACAATTTCATAATGAAGATTGTGTTTTCTTAAAAACAGGTTAAATCTGTAAGAGACCATCAGTAACTGAACACATTTATACACTGCTTCTGTTAAATCACCTCTGTCATGGGAAGCATTAAATATGGTGCTTATGAGCAACAACCTCAGATTCACAGAGACCATTGCCCCATTCACCCAGGAGAAGTTGGTTGGGTGGAAATAACTGTCCAAAGAGACCCATGATAATGGCTGCTGTTTCCTCTTTCTAGAATTCTCCTGGACATATTTATAAATCATGAAGAAATGTTGGCTGGCTGCTCCTGCTGCTGTCTGGAGCTTACACAAAGAAAATATTAAAGCTTTTAAAAAAGGAACTGCCACACCTGTCTCCAACTAAGGCAAAGCCGACCTGGAAGTTTTCACAGTATTCATTATGAGGAGATCTGTTGTCAGTGATGCCACAGTCTCTGAAGTGGCAAAGAAAGGAAAACTGCTCCTGACGGAAGTTTACAATTTTGCTTGCCACCTTAAAAAGCCCACTGTTTGGGTCAGCTCACTCTGTCTCTCTGGGAACCTACCCAAACCATTTTGAACTGATTTCTTTCCTCAAAAAGCATTCAGCTCTGCCCAGCCTTTACAACAAGGTTTGGTTGGTAGCAAAAATTAGAGGGGAAACAGCAAAGGAATTAAAGACATCTTATCTAGCACTGCTGAGCCTCATAATCTCAACCTTTCCTCCCTAGTGTGCATGACTGCAGTTAAATTTTGGGAAATTCCACTAATCCTGTATATAACTCTCCCAGCTTGCCTCTAATTTGACCTTTACTCAGTTGCCATTCCTCTCACTTGCTCAGCAGCAAGCCAATTTGAAAGAAAAAAGCTTCAGACATTGGCAAGAAGCTCTTCCCTTATGGTGCATTGCTTGGATGATCAAAGACTGTCCCCAAAAACAGCAGTGAAAAGTCTGCTGCAAGGGCCTGCCAGAACTGATGGACAAAAGGGTTTTAAGTGGGAACATGTGCTGATATTACTGTTGTAATATCAACATCCTGTGTGTGAACTTAGTTCTAACTCAACAGGAGAGTTAGGACAGAAAACTAAACACATATAAAATGCTGTGTGAAGTCTGAAAGGGAAGTGGTCTTCCTGCTGGGAAGATAGCTGAAAGCACGATAATCCTGCGGCAATTTTCCTGTGTTTGCTTCTGTCAGAAATAATTCGAAGGATGAAAACAGCATAGATTTTAAGGAGTGTGTTCCTTTTCCCTGCTCACTGTCACCCATGCCCTGGTCACCTCTCATTTGGACTATTGTAATACGCTCTACATGGGGCTGTCCTTGATGACCATCCGGAGACTGCAGTTGCTCCAGAATGTGGTGACCCGCGCAGTGGTGGGGTGTAGTCGTTTTGCTCACACCTCGCCACTGCTGCGGGAGCTGCACTGGCTGCCTATATGTCTCCAGGTGCAATTCAAGGTGCTGGTTGTCACCTTTAAAGCCCTTCATGGTAGTGGACCAGGATACCTCAGGGACCACATCATCCCTAGGACATCAACCTGTCCCACGAGAGCAAACTGAGAGGGCACCCTTCAGGTACCATCTGTTGGGGATGCTCGCCTCTCCAGCACAAGGAAAGGGGCCTTCTCTGTCATAGCCCCCACACTATGGAACCTCCTCCCAGTAGAACTATGCCTCCAGGCCCAGTTGCTACCATTTAGGAAAGAATTGAAGATGCAGTTGGCAAAAATGAGTCTGTGGGCCATGATTGTCAACAACCTTCCCTTTTTGGCTCGTCTGAGGCTACCCCCTCCAGTAATTCATTTTTTTAATTTTAAGACTTTGTAGATTTTATATTTGTTTTTAGATAGTAAACGGCACAGTGGGAGGTAATATTGCTATGTTTTATGGGTTTTTAATTGTTTTATATTGGTTTTAACTTGTGTATACCGCCCAGAGTCCATTGGATAGGGTGATATATTAATCTATTAAATTAAATTAAATTAAATTAAATTACATTTTTGTCAGGATTAGCAGATATCAGGGTCATGGTGGCTTAGTGGTTAAGACGCTGAGCTTGACTACAGTCAGAATAAGCTCCCATCTCTGTCCTGGCTCCTTCCAACCTAGCAGTTTAAAAGAAAAAAATTGCCAGTAGATAAATAGGTATTACTTTGGTGAGAAAGGTAACAGTGTTCTATGCATGCCAGCATCTAGTCATGCCTGTCACATGACCATGAAGATGTCTGCAGATGCAAACAGCACTGACTCTTTGGGTGTAGATGTAGATGAGCACTGACCCCTAGAGTCGACATGACTGGCTTCCAAGAAAGAGAGACCTTTACCTTTATTAGTAGATAGCAAGACAGACTAGACCAGTGTTCCCCAACCTTTAGTTTTTGGACTACAATTCCCAGAAGCCTAAGTCAGTGCTTTGGGGAATTGACTTAGGCTTCTGGGAATTGATGTCCGAAAACCAAAGGGTGGGAAACACTGCACTAGACTCAGAAGACCTGGGTTTGAATCCCTGCTCAACTATGGAAACTCATGGAGGGGAGGGTCAAACTGGTAAAGCAGACTCTTTAAATATCTCACTTACCTTGAAATCCTTATTTGGGCCACTATATGTCAGTTCCAATATGACAGTATATACAGTAACACAACACACACCCATTTCATTTCATTTCTTGAACCTGTGAAAACACTTGCACATCAAAATGCAATAGGCATTGTTAAATGATTCCTAGTAAAGACTGGTAAAATGGTCCTACCTTTCACAGGCTGATCCATCCACTGTGTACGTGAGGAGGCATATAAGGTATTTTTCAGGGGGGCTGAAGGTTGTAGGAGCATGCTACATGAGCACACCCAGATCCAGGAAATGTCACTTCTTTAGGCTACATTCCCTAGAATCACTCCATGTCACAGAGTCAGTGGGAGCTGTGATCTAAAAATTAGTGCCCATAAGGATTAGGCAGAAGACTCCCTAATGATATAATACCGCTCCCACTGACCTTCATCCAACATGTCCTTTACAGAATGCCCCTAGAAACATATTATGATGTGATTGGTGAGCCAATAATAGTCAACATTCTGACTCCTTTTTATCAGATTCAAGTAGAATGGTAGTTCTGTGCAGGTTACTAGCCTTCTCATGGGGGTTAAAATTATGCAGGGATGAGAAGCATTTATACAAATCATGGTCTAATGCCCCAGACACCTGGAACCCACATTTAGCAATGAAGTCTGAAAGAGTTCTCAGTCAGAGGGAAGGCTTACATGTGTCTTTAGCCAAATGCATGTGCAATTCCTTCCAGACCTTAAATTTAAATTTAAATTAAATTAAATTATTTTTTTTAATTTTAAAAAATTCTATGCCAGCCAATCAGGTGAACCCGACTCAGGGCGGCTCACAACAGGATTAAACATACATATTAAAAACAATTAAAAACCCAACATACCCATCCAGCTATTAAAAACTAACCACATTAAAACTGCCCGCATTAAAAAGATGGGGAGGCTTCATTTTATAAGCCAACAGGTGGGGGCCACCCTTCCATCCGGGCCCCACACCTGCCCCGCAAACCAGGTTTTTAATTCTTTTCTGAAAGGCAGCAGCTCCATCTGCTCCCGCAACTCTACTGGCAGGAGGTTCCACAAGGCCGGTGCAGACACAGAAAAGGCCCTTCTTCATGTGCCAGAGAGGCGAGCCCCTCTGGCAGATGGAACAGTTAGAGAGCCCCTCTGGTCTGCTCTGGTTGGATGGACAGACACTCTTGGGATGATGCGATCTCTTAGGTATCCTGGCCCACTACCATGTAGGGCTTTAAAGGTCAAAACCAGCACCTTGAATTGCACCTGGAGACAAACTGGTAACCAGTGCAGTCCCGAAGCAATGGTGAGGCGCGAGCATAACGCCCGCACCCCATCACCACCTGGGCTGCCACATTCTGCACCAGCTGTAGCCTCTGAATGGTCATCAAGGGCAGCCCCATGTAGAGCGCATTGCAATAATCTAGCCTGGAGGTCAGCAGAGCATGTGTGACCATGAGCAGGGAGTCCCGGTCCAGGAGCATGTGCAATTGTCTAACAAACAGCTTTGAAGTGTGGAAGGTTGGATCGACCATGCTCACACAGCCCCACTCCATCCCAATTGAATCTATGATGTAGGCAATTTGAAGACTGATGTAGGGTTAGTGGATGTCCCAACAAAGGTTTGTGTCAGTCTAGTTATGGGTAAATGAATATATGCACCATGCTTGCTTCTTGTTGCTGATGTTGAGAAATTTCATTGTTCCTGCAAGGGGACAATGACAATAATGCGAGCGCAGCGCCAAAATGGCCACCATGCCCTTTGCGGGGGGCCCCCATCGGATGAAGGCATCCGGGTAGTTAAGGGGCATGGCCAGCACCCTTATATAAGGGGCGGCCATGAGGCAGCCGAGCTGCCATTTTGCGAAGCGACAGAGCGGAGAAGTTTTTCCCTCTTACCTCCGTCGCTTTTACCCTCACCGGGGAGCCTCTTGGCTGCTGATTTTCTCCCTTTTCGGCTTCCCATCGGCTAGCTGCAATGCCCTCAAAGAAGAAGGCGACTCCGAACGCGGCTCGTTCTGCGCGGAGGCGCACTCCGGGTCAGAGGACCGCGGCTGCGCCTCCCCAGCAGCCTCCTATGCCTACCGGGACCGGTGGGATGGGGTTAATTCCCCCTTGGCCCAGTAGGGGCCGTGGCCCTTGGCCCGCAAGCAGTGGCCACCGCTCCCCTTTGCCCCCCCCTTGGTTTAGGTGGCTATGTCAGCGTGGAGGCCCTCTGGCCCGCGTTGCGGCCCTTGGGGCATCCCTGGCCCGGGTTAGTCACCCTGGGGCCCCTTTTGGGGTGCAGGTCGATGCATCGTCTGCTGGGCTGCGGCAGGCGACGGGACGGGTCGAGCTGCCTGAGGCGCGTGGCCCGGCTTCGGCCACTGCCTTGCAGCTCCCCAAGCCACAGGCCGGTGCTGATCAAGCCCCATCGACGAGCTCTATGGCGGTCGTGAGCTCCGATGCCCCCAGTGGGTTGGAACCCCCGGTGGGGGCGGCCCATAGGGGTGCAGCATGTGAGTATGCGGTCCAAACTAGTGCACCTACACACATGGCCACGTTTGGGGGGGCTTTTCAATGGCCTTGGCCTCGCACAGGTGGTGCGGCGGTTCAGTCGCCGACGCTCCACTCGGTGACTTCAACTATCACCCAGGGCCCCGTGGTGGGGGGGGTGCTTCTTACCCAGTCGGGAATCTTCTAGGGGTGACCGGGTTAGTCCAGGCTCCTTTACAGATGCTCGCAGTTTCCACCGTACCTGTGTCGGCTTTGCCGACAGCAGGGTATTCCTTGCCACTGGGGGACCATTTGGCCCAGACCCCCAAAGAGAAGATCTGGCGGGGGGAGTATGTGGACATCTTCTCCCTCCTTAACAGAGAGCCCACCAAGGAGGAGAGGGAGGGGCAAGATGAGAAGGATAAGGAGCAGGCGCATCGTCGCATGCCACCACGTACGTGGGCCAACTGGTTGCCGGCCTACCTCATATACATGGCGGTCTGCCTCAGGGCTCGGCCGGATTTGGCGATTCCGCTGGTCCAGTATTTGGACAACATTACCGGGCGATGGTTGACTTCCCGGGCCCGTCGTGGTTGGCTAATGATGAGGAATTCCGTATGCGGATTCCCCTGCACCCCGAGATGAGGTGGGATGAGCCCTGCCAGAGGCTGTGGCTTCTGTACATGACTCCCACGCGCCCTGCGCCCGGGGAATGATACCATTGTGGACGTGCGGTCCAGCGAGCGGCCCCAGCACAGGCACCCCGCCAGGTGGCGGGGCAGGGCGTTCCAGCCCGCCTGCTGTGCTGGACTTTCTCGTCCAATGGTTCCTGCAACAGGAAGAATTGCAAGTACAGGCATGAGTGTCCCTCCTGTGCTGGCCCCCATGTGGCCTCCGCCTGTCCCAGGCCTGGAGGGATGCGGGGCAGAGGAAGGGGTGGACACGGGACTGGCAAAATTGCCGCAGAGGGAGCTGGTTCACCGAAAAGCCCCCTCCCCAATTAATGTGGACATGTTGGAGCGTTGGCTCGCATTGTACCCGAGGGAGGAGGATGCGGTTTACCTCCTTCAGGGTTTTAGATGGGGGTTCAGTATTCCTTTCGTGGGTGATAGGTCCCCCAGGATGCCCTCAACCTTTTGTCCCTTAGGGGGAGGGAGGAGGTAGCTGCTGCCAGCATTACTAAGGAGGTCGATGCAGGCAGGGTCGCTGGCCCTTTCCCGACACCCCCGTTCCCTAATCTTAAGATATTACCCTTGGGCTTAGTGCCCAAAAAGTCACTGGGCGGGTTTCGCCTGATTCATCACTTGTCCCACCCAGCCGGCCGATCGGTCGGTGATGCTATCCCTGATGACCTTTTCTCAGTCGGGTATGCATCTTTTGACCGAGTGCTGCGCATGGTGCGCTCATGTGGCCCGGGGGCGCTGTTGGCTCAGTGCGACATCAAGTCAGCATTTCGCCTCCTGCCGGTGCACCCGGGCGACTTTGAGTTGCTGGGTTTTTAAGTTCCGGGGTGAATATTACTTTGATAAGGCCATGCCTTTTGGCTGTTCCATATCACGCTCGGCCTTCGAGCATTTCAGTACATTCCTACAGTGGGCTTTCGTCCGCTGGTCAGGGTCCCGGTCTGTAGCCCATTACCTGGATGAATTTTATTCGGGGGTGAACGGGGCTGGGACACGTGCACACGTCTCCTCAACACATTTCAGACGCTAATGGAGGAACTCGGTGTCCCTTTAGCGCCCGAAAAGACCGAGGGCCCATCTACTAAGCTAGTATTCCTGGGGGTGGAGATTGCCACGGCAGCGCAGGCTTCTAGGTTACTGGGGGATAAGGTGTCGAGGATAGTGGCCCTTATCTCGGACTTGCTTGCTAAACGCAAGGCATCACTGAGGGGACTGCAGGTGCTACATGGTCACCTCAATTTCGCTTGCAGGGTCGTCGCACCGGGCAGGGCGTCTGCTTGGTGCTTGTGCGATGCCGTGACAGGCTTATTTAGGCCCCACCATAGGGTTAGACTCACCCGGGGTATCAGGGCAGATGTGCTTATCTGGCTCCAGTTCCTGAGGGAGTGCAATGGAGTATCATTTTGGAGGTCTGACCTCGCTTTCAGATACAGTCCGATGCTTCGGGATCCCTGGGTTATGGGATGTACTTCAATGGAAGTGGGCCTATGGTGGGTGGCCACCAGCCTGGGCAGGCACGGGTCGCCTGCGTGATCTCACGTACCTGGAATTTTTCCCTATCCTGGGGGCTTTGATGCTATGGGGCGAGGAGTGGGCCAACTCGGTTGTCCATTTCTGGTGTTACAATGCGGCCGTTGTACACATTGTCAACTCACAGACTTCCAAATCGCCCAGGGTCATGGCCCTAGTGCGCCAGTTTGTGTTGCGCAGCCTGCGCCTCAATGTCCTCTTCAGGGCCAGGCATGTCCCGGGGGTCAATAATGATATCGCTGACGCTTTGTCCCGCCTGCAGATCTCCCGGTTCCGTGCCTTGGCCCCGGATGCGGAGGAATTTCCCTCGCCACTCCAGGACGAGATATGGACCATTGGCAAGGAGAGGTGAACCGGGCGATTGGCTTGTCACTAGCGCCACGCACGCGTAAGATGTATCACCACGCATTCAATTCTTTCGGAGATTTCTGTACCCAATTCCGGCTGCCAGGGACCTGGCCGATCCCAGTGACCCATGTACTTCGGTTCATGGTTTACCTGCTTGCCCAGGGCCTTGCACCACGCACCATAGCATCTAGGCTGTCAGTGTTGGCTTTTATGGCCAAGGTGGGCGGTCATGTGGATAGTACCGCTGACTTCCGTGTGAGACATGTTTTGGAGGGGTGGGTGCGGGAGCGTGGGCGTTGCCCGGATGACCGCCACCCGATTTCCCCAGGGGTTCTTACCCAACTGGCCCGGGGCTGGCATGGCCTCTGTTTTTGATAAGTATGAGGCAGCCCAATTCATGTGGCTACGACGGTGGCCTTTTTGGAGCGCTCCGCATCAGCGAGCTTGTGATGCTGTCTAAGGCGGAAGCAAGTCGTAGGGCACTGGAACTCGAGGATGTCTATGTTGCCAAAGACTGGGCTCAGTTGAGGATACGCTCCTCTAAGGCAGATCAGCATGGCGTAAGCAGTGGTGTAAGACTGCTACGGTGTTCTTTGGCAGACATCTGTCCGGTTGGTGCCCTACAGGAGTTTCTTGCACTGCGTGGCATCCACCATGGCCCGTTTTTCTGTCACCAAGATGGGTCTCCCCTTACTAAATTTCAATTTTGAAGGGTGCCGGGAAGGCACTAGACAGTGTTGGCCTCTCTGGGGCTCGTTGCGGCACCCATTCGTTTAGGATAGGGGTGGCTTCTACTGCAGCTGTTTTTGGGAGGGTGGGGATCACAATGTTTTCAGTTTTGTGTTCGCCCTCTTCAACCGTGAGTACCAGTTTAGTCACTGCACTGTTTCTCCCCCCCTTTTTTTCCTTGACAGACCCTGGGTGATGTATTACACCGGTGACAGTATGGCTGGTGGGCCATGGCCACGTGCACAGGGCAGCGCGTTACGCTGCATGGGGCAGCGCGTTACACTGCACAGGGCAGCGCGTTACGCTGCACAGGGCAGCGCGTTATGCTGCGGCGACAGAGTGGGGACCCCGACTGGGACTGGGTGCATCCGCACGTCTCAGGTGGCATGGTAAGCGCGGCATGTTATGGCGGGAACTGTTGCCATTCCTTTTCTACATCAGGGATGCTGACTCGCCTATGTCCTGGTTATGTACCTTGGGGGTGATGGCTTGGGACATGTCACTGGCCTATCGCGGAACCTTGCGATTCGCAGTGACCTGCCCTACTCACATTATGTGTGGCCGGCGACAACCCTCAATTGGTCGGACACGATACCACGGTACGCTTACAGGGGAGCGTTCGGCCTCGGGGCTCTTGACTGAGCCGACGCTCCGTGAACGGTTCCTTTTCGACAAGGGTGGGGGACGCGTCATTAGCCTCCCCGCCATCAGTCTGCAAAATTACGAGCTTTACTCAGGGGATGGGGCCCATCTGTCGCAGGGAGGTATGGACCTCTGGTTAGTGGACTGGCGAGCAGGCCTGGTTGACCGAGCTGACAGTCTGGGGGGGGGGGGGCGTCGAGCCTTCTTTGAAGCCCCTCCATGTGGCGGGTAGCACTGGTAAGGTAAACATTTATGACCCACAGGTATCCGGCAGGTTCGCAATTGACTGGACAACACTAGACAGGCATAAGTTGGTTAAACGTTGTCCGGTCAACGACGAACTAGGCGATGGGGTGATGGCTACAGCTAGACAGCATGCATCACCCCGTGATTTTACGGATACGCGTCAGAGGGTGGGGTCATTAGTTAGATATTGACTACGGTCAACAATTTGTTTGTTGTCAACAAACAAATTGATACAAATAGATACATTGTAACAATTGCCGTTGGCAATTTTGGGTGGTACCTTACCAGTGTTACTTCGGCCTGCTTGCCTTAAGAATTATGATTGGTCAATTACCAATAGAAATTTATAATTCGGACTAGGGCATGAATCAATAAATGTGGCCCAATGCCGTTATCCACTTTCATCAGTGTCTGAGTCCTTTATTGGGGGGTGCGCCTGCAAAGATTTATCTTATCTTATCTATCTTGATGAACTTGCTAGCACAAGGAGGGGTTGCTCATTCTTGAGAAGCCAGGTTCACAATCGGATTCATATGTGTGAGCTCAATACAGCTTTTGCTTCAGCAGATATTGGCTGCAACCCAGTGCACCTTTATTTAACTCAGGTTCCCCTGGTGGAAGATAGAGATGAAGGCACTGCCAGTCATCCACTTGGTTGGGTGACTGGTCTTTAGTTATTCATAACATTTATTTCCAGCAGTGAGCTAAAAGCGATTTGCTGTATGTAGCTCTCGGCCTCCTCAGTATATCCTTACAAAAATTCTATCAGGCAGATCAGGTTGGAAGGCAAACAGTTGGTCTAATCGGCAAGTAGTCTATTCTATTGTGTCCTTCTTTGTTACAGCCAGTACAGAATATTGATCAACAGTGTGAAACTGCCAACAACACCTATTTTAAATTACCTACATGGCTACATCTACATTGTTGGCAATTCAAAGTGCAAATTCTGACCATTGGAAAAGGAAACGTTTAGCTAATTAAAATGCTTCAAGGCTGCCTTTTAAGGTTAAAAACCTTCCTGGTCTGGGTCTTCATTATTTCGGAGGGAGGGGGGTTGCTTCCAATATATGTTCAGGAAATTATACCTTAGAGCAAACTACAAGAGCAGGTATTTAGTACACATGCAATTGCCTATTTCGCTATAAAGGAAAAGGTGCATTGATCTACTTTTTGCGTGCAAACCCCAAGTGAAGAGACATATACATATCATGGGTTCAAACACGGGCCTCTTTATTAAGCCAAAATAAGTTGTTGCAAACTTGTATTGGGGACTAAGTACTGTGGGTGCATGATAATAACTCAGGTCAATACCAGAGAATTTGGATCCCAAATAATAGGGACAGCAGAAAAGCTCTGCAGGCAGGTCAGCACTGTGCCCAACAGTGGGACCAAGCTATGCGACCAGGAAGCTGGCAAAGCTTCCTGATCAGCTGTCCCAGGTCTGTGGCTATTCGACAGCCATGAGACACCCAAGTGATAGTGCTGTCCAAGGTCCCCAATTACCAGAGACCCCAACCGAATAACTAAACAGGCCATTCTGATTAAAATCACCCGCACTACCCGCCAAAGTGACCGGAATAACCTTCAGTGAAAGCTCAACCTGCAGCAACAGTATTGGATGGGTGAAAAAACCATGGGGTCATGCAAAAATTCCCATCCAGCCCTGAATTGACTGAATATCACACTGCTACTGAAGGAGGGAGGGTGGGATTTGATTCTCCAATGCCATACAGTTAAAGAGGGTGAAGCAGGAAGTAGTCACTACCTAAAAATGCTTCTTGGCTCCTCCCTATCACACCAGGCAGGAAGGCCTGCAAGAGGATCACAAGGCCCATGTCTTCCCGGGGAAAGCAGGGAAAGCCAGCACAAGGGGGTATTTTACCCCCAGTGCTGGTCCATAATCAAAATGAGTAATGAAGTAACAACATCTATGCTTTCCCTGCTTTATTTCATTACAATCAGGGAATACTTCCCAGTTTTTCTAAAGCAAGAGTGCCCAAACATTTCGGGCTGAGGGCTGGTAACAACAACAACAACAACAACAACAACAACAACAACAACAATAACAATAACAATAACAATAACAATAACAATAACAATAACAATAACAATAACAATAACAATAACAATAACAATAACAATAACAATAACAACAACAATAATAATAATAATAATAATAATAATAATAATAATAATAATAATAATAATAATAATAATAATAATAATAATAATAATAATGAGGCCGACTCAGGGCAGCATCACAACATATCATAAGATTACAAAATACAATTCAGAAAAAGCAATATACAATTATACAAAATACAGAATTCAAACAGTATCAAAATCAAAACTCAAAGCCACAACGAAACCAGGGCTCAACGTCCAAAAAAAGTACTCAATATTGTCCTTCTTTGGGGGAGCCCTCTGCATGACCACCTGCCCCGCATCTCCGGGGCCAGTGGTGTGGGTCCCGGGGAGGGCAACATAGCGGTGGCTGCGGCATCAGCTCCAGCGACGGCTCCTTTTAACCTCCTAGCAACAGGCAAGGGAGAGGTGAGAGCGATGCAGCTGCCTAACATCTCTGGGGCCGGTGGTGTGGGTCCCGGGGAAGGCAGCATAGCAGCGGCTGTGGCGGCAGCTCCAGCGGTGGCTCCTTTTAACCTCCGAGCAACAGGCACAGGAGGGGCGAGAGCGACGCAGCTGCCGAACATCTCCGGGGCCGGTGGCGTGGGTCCTGGGGAGGACAGCGTAGTGGCGGCTTTGGCGGTGGCTCCAGTGTCGGATCCTTTTAACCTCCTGGCAATGGGGTCTGTGGGACGGTTACATGGTTCAGCAAGCCAGTCATGGGGTTACTCCCACTGGAAGTGGAAGTAAAATGCACCTTGCCATTTGTTCTGCAACAGGATGAGATAGATTTTAAGCTGCCATTTTTTCTGCTTAAACCATAGGTGTCCAAACTATGGTCTGTGGGCCGGATCCAGCCCCCAACACCAATTCATCTGGCCCACGCTGCCCTTGTTGCTCCTGGAAGTGGAAGTAAAACACACTGACAAGGGTGGCGTGGGCTGGGTGAATTGGCATTGGGGGCTGGATCCGGCCCACAGGCCGTAGTTTGGGCACCCCTGTTCTAAAGGCTGGGTCATGTACCTTCCTCTATGGAGTTGACAGTTATCAGATGTCAACTGGGCTCTGTAGGAATCCAAAACCCCTGGATGGGGGCTTGAAAACAGCAATGGCTTGAACTTGTGCAATGGATCTTACGGTTACTAAAATTGTCCCCATTACAAAGGCATTACAGAGGAAAGTGTAGGAGTTGAACTGTCTTTTGCTGATGAATGCCTCACCAAACCTCAGCTCCAAAGCTATGTGTCATGCCTGGAATCTGGAAATACCTTGTGCAGAATCACTACCTTTGACCAATGACATTTTCCCATGCTTTTCTTATTTGGTCCTGCCCATCACTTGCTACCTGAATCCTTTTCATCTATATGAGCAGATGTAGAATTCCACAACACCTCCAGTTTCCAGGTATGGTCCTTAGTTTCTGATCTATGTTCTCTGCCATTCTCAGGCCTCCAGAGGAACATGGACTACAATGTTCATCAACTTTAAGCACCTGCATGGAGTGTTAAAGGAGGGAAAGAACATTTTTTTTTGTTCAGTCGCATAGTCGTGTCCGACTACTACAACAACAAAATGATAACAAGCATAAAGCAAGGCCTAAGCAATAGCATTAACCAATTTGCCATCCAGAGAGGCCTAGGGGGAGGTGAGTAAAGGATCTTGCCCCTCCCTCCCCATCCAAAGACCTGGGCCTGGAGAGGAAGAAAAGGTTTCAGGAAGGCCCAGCTCTACTGCCCATTTACCATCCAGAGAGGCCTGAAGGGGGGGGGTGAGTAAAGGATCTTGCCCCTCCCTTCCCATCCAAAGACCTGCGGCCGGAGAGAAGGACACCTCAGGAGACCCCCGACCACCCCCAGGAGATACCATCCAGAACCACCATCACAGCGAGGCCCGAGCCGGTGCCTTTGACCAACTCCATGCGGCCGAAGGGAGGCAAGAGCTGCTGTGTGCATGCAAAGGATAAGTAATCGAACTGAAATAATATAGTTGACTAAACATAGATGGCTTATGGCAACTGACATAGTGACTGTACAAGAAACTGACTTACATAGAGACTTGATATAGTGCACTTTTTCTTTCTTTCTTTCTTCCTTTCTTGCCCTTTCTTTAATTAGTTCAACTTTTACTTTGATACTATGTGATAAACTGTGATATTGTGCATGATAATACTTTGTTTTAAAACTGTTTAAACTGTGATAACATGTGTGATGGGAAAAGACTGGCGTAGAGACCGGCAAGGCATGCCACAAAGTTTGCCAAGAGAACCCTATGGACCAAAACAAAAGGCAAAACAAGGGGATGCTCAGCAAAGCAGATCTGAAAAGGGGGAGGGATATGAAAGGGGAGGAGAAATAGAGTGTTGCAGGGAACAATACTGCATAGGGATATGGAATGTGAGGTCTATGAATCAAGGAAAACTGGAAGTAGTTAAAAATGAGATGGAAAGAATAAGCATTGACATCCTGGGCATCAGTGAATTAAAATGGACAGGGATGGGTGAATTCAGCTCTGGAAATCATCATATCTACTACTGTGGGCAAGGAAACCTCAGAAAAAACGGAGTAGCCATAATTGTCAACAAAAGAGTGAGGAAAACAGTAATGGGATACAACATCAAAAATGATAGAATGATGTCAGTCAGAATCCAAGGCAAACCTTTCAATATCACTGTAATCCAAGTCTATGCACCAACCACTAGTGCAGATGAAGCCACAGTTGACCAGTTCTATGAGGACCTACAACACCTCATAGAACAGACACCAAGAAATGATGTCCACATTATCTTAGGAGATTGGAATGCCAAAGTAGGAAATCAAAAAGTAAATGGAATAACAGGCAAGTTTGCTCTTGGAACACAGAATGAAGCAGGGCAAAGATTGATAGAGTTCTGCCAAGAAAATGCACTAGTCATAGCAAACACCCTCTTCCAGCAACACAAGAGGCGACTTTATACATGGACATCGCTAGATGGCCAGCATCGAAATCAGATTGATTACATACTCTGCAGTCAAAGATGGAGAACCTCCATTCAGTCAGCAAAAACAAGACCTGGAGCAGAATGTGGCTCAGATCACAACATACTGATCGCAAAATTCAGGCTTAGACTAAAGAAAATGGGGAAAACAATTAGACCAGACAGATATGACCTACACAACATCCCTAAAGAATACACGGTGGAAGTCATGAACAGATTTAATGTCCTGTACCTGATAGACAGAGTACCAGAAGAATTATGGACAGAGACGCGGGACATCATGCAGGAGGCAGCAAGAGAAACCATACCAAAAGAAAAGAAGTGTAAGAAAGTAAAGTGGTTGACTGATGAGGCTCTTAAAATAGCAGAGGAAAGAAGGAATGCAAAAGTCCAAGGAGAAAGGAAAAAAATACAACCACCTGAATACAGAATTTCAAAGAAAAGCAAGGAGAGATAAGGAAAAATACCTGAACGAACAGTGCAAAGAAATGGAGGAAAACAACAAAAGAGGCAGGACTAGAGATCTTTTCAAAAAAATTGGGGAAATCAAGGGAACATTTAAAGCAAAAATGACCATGATAAGGGACAAAGATGGAAAGGAGTTAGCTGAAGCAGAAGAGATCAAAAAAAAGATGGCAAGAGTACACAGAGGAACTCTACAAAAAGGACCTTTGGTGTATGAAGACCAAGACACAGGACACAGCCTCGGGCTGGGTTAACTCAGGTTTATTGCATCGTGGACAGAGGGAACATGAGGTGATGGCGGATCGATAGCTCTTTTTATACAGCAGTAATACATTTGAACGTGGTGCCATGGTAGCCCATTGGCTACTGCCTGCGTGACGTCATTGCGAGTCACGCCCTTCTTGTCCAGGTGTAGGTAGTGGCGGGAAAGCTTCCCGCGCTGTTGCCTTTGATGAGTTCGGACCAAGAGAGCTTGGACGCTCGCTGCTGCCAGCTGGTGGTCATTAGCTCGCGTCCTATTACAGGGTTTATATGATACAGCTGACGGTTACATTGTTGCTATAGGCAAGGTTACATTGGCTCCGATACATTGTAATCCATGTGGAGGGAAAACCATTAGAACACAACACCCCTCCCCCCTAGGATGAGACAAAGTCTCGAGCCCCCACTCAAACACACTCCCCCCCTAGGAGACAAAGTCTCTCAGCCAAGATGGCTTATTTCGAACACGCTGGGGTCTCGATGCGGGCTGCCTTTGCCCGGGTTTGCTACCTTCTCTTTGTCCCCTGGTTTCCTGCCCTGTAATTGGAGAGGGGGACTCGTTAGTGACTTGCCGCGGCTCCGCGGCGTTGTCGGGAGGTGTGCTCTCTCTTAGGGAAGAACCGGGGGCACTGGGGACTAACGAAAAACCCCTCTTCTCGCTTGGATGGGTGGGGGAACACTCCTGAAAACCCCCCCGGCTCGCAAAACCAAAACCAAAATTACATTCGGGGGCAGCGGTCGCGAATTCCTCTCCCCCTTCCCCGGCCTCTGATGGAACTGGTTTATCAAAAGGATATGAGTCGGGGCCGCTGCTTCTTCCTTCCCCCCTTGCTTGGGACTGTTGTCCGCTGATGTCTCCCCCTTGGGCTAAGCGGGTGGGGGAGAACCCTAACGCTGAATCCTGTTGATGAGCCCCACTGTCTGGTACGCTCACTCGGTGCCTCAGCTGGTCCGCGTGCCTCCTCCAGAGGAGACCTGTGCTGGTCTCGACCCGGTACGACACTGGCCCCGTCTGTTCTACTACCGTCCCCGGCACCCAGGCTGGCCCTGCGCTGGCATAGTTTCTACAGTGAACAGGGTCGCCGGCGGCGAATCCTTTCGAGACTGCCAGCCCTATGTTTTTTCCCTTCTCCTCGACTCTCGTCGGGTCTAGCCTGGACAGAATCGTGGTCAGTTTTCGCCGCATCAAGAGCTCTGCCGGCGAGTAACCTGACGCTAAGGGGGTCACCCTATACGCTAATAAGAACTGACATACTTGGTGATTTAGGTCCCCCGGGCCCATGCGCCGAAGCGCATCCTTTGTTGTACGCACCAACCGTTCCACTTGGCCATTCGTGGCCAGGTGAAACGGTGCGGATGTGACATGCCGAATTGCGTTTGCCGCCATGAATGCTCCGAACTCCGAGGAGGTGAAGCAACTCGCGTTATCGCTGACTAACGTGTCGGGTAAACCGAACGTGGAAAAGACTCTCCGTAGCTGGCTAATTGTCGTGGCGGAGGACGTGCTCTTTACTGGGATAACCTCCAGCCACTTGGAGAACGCATCCACCACCAGGAGAAACATGGTTCCTCGGAATGGGCCAGCGAAATCTATGTGTACTCTGGACCACGGCCCCCTTGCTGCGTCCCATTCCCTATGCGGGAGGCGAGCCTCCTCTGGACGGGATCCCTGACATGCCTCACAAGTGCCGACCATGTGCTCAATGTCCGCGTCCAGTTGTGGCCACCAAAAATAACTGCGGGCCAGCGCTTTCGAACGAACGATCCCCGGGTGGCTGACGTGCAGCAGTTTGAGCACCCTCGGCCGCATGGATGTAGGGACCACCACCCGTTGGCCCCACAACAGGCACCCCCTTTCTAGGGACAGCTCTAGCTTTTTCCGAAAGAATGTGTCGAATTCCGTGCTCGGGGACGATGCCGGCCACCCCTTCTGTACCCATGAGCTAACTTTTTCCAGCGTTTTGTCCTTGCCTGTCGCCCTAGCAATATCGGCTGGTACTAGTGGGGGTGCGTCCAAGACCTCGATTAGCAACACCTGGCGGTCTCTGTCTATTCTAGCCTTTTGGTCATCCGACAGGGGCAAAGGGGATCTCGACAGTGCATCAGCATGGCTGATCTCCTTTCCGGGCCGGTACTCCAACTCGTGTTGGTATGCGTTGAGAAAGATAGCCCAACGCAGCATTCTCGGGGATAGGATCTGCGGCGTGGGCTTGCTTGCCGTGAAGATCCCTAACAGGGGCTTGTGATCCGTTACAATTTTAAACGGGCGGCCATACAGAAAATCGTGGAACTTTTTGGTCCCCGCTACTATGGCTAATGCCTCCCGGTCGGTTTGTGCGTAATTTCGCTCTGCTTGGGACAGGGACCTTGAATAAAACGCAACCGGGGCCTCCCTTCCGTCATCCAACACGTGGCAAAGCACCGCCCCCACCCCCACCGGTGATGCATCGCAGACTAATACCACCGGCCGTTTGGGGTCGAAATGCGTTAGAATTGCGTCAGAAGTCAAGAGTTGCTTTAGCTCTTTGAATGCCCTCTCGTGCTCGTCACCCCACATCCATGTCTCCTCCTTTTTAAGCAACCGATGAAGCGGTTCGGCTACGGACGCTTTCCGCGGAAGGAATGTATGGTAAAAATTGAGGAGCCCCAGGAATGACTGTAGCTCGGTTTTGGATGTGGGGCGAGGGGCCTTCTTGATGGCTGCCACTTTGGATTTGGATGGCCTAATACCCTCGGGTGTGATTCGGAACCCTAAAAACTCGACCTCGGTTTCGAAAAAGACACATTTGTCCTTCCTCGTGGTCTGGGCGCCATCTTTGGGCCTCGCGGGACGGTCCGGTCTGGTCGAACGGTCTGGTGACTGCCTCCGGCCCTCCTTTCTTTTTCTGCATGCCTTGGCAATGTGCCCCCGACGGCCGCAGGTGTAACATTCAGCCTTTCTAAATGGGCATCTCGCGCGTTCGTGGGCCGCCCCGCAACCATCGCAGCGGCGCCCCCCTTTTCGGACCTTCTGGACCTCCTCGCCGTCGCTGCCTTCCGAGGACGATTTTGAGGCCCGCCGAGTTGCGTGCACCGATTGTCCGGACTTCCCGTGCACCGAATTTTCTGCTTTGCCGGCCCTGGGACGCCACTCACGCCACTGGTGCATCTCGTCTACTCCAGCATTCGTGGACTCCGCGGCTTCGGCGGCCTCGACGACCTCTGCCAGCGTGGGTGGCGGCTCCTTGTTCATCAAGCTGCGCTGCACCTCCTTGTCTTTCAGGCCACACAGCACGCCGTCCCTGAGGGCCATGTCTAGGATGTCGCCCCATTTGCAGGGGACGGCGGCTACCCTCATGGCGGCCACGAATGCCTCAACCGACTCGTCCGGCGCTTGGACTCGCCTCCAAAACGCGCTCCGAGCGGGAAACATCGCCCTCGAGGGTTGGAAGCGCTCCCGTAGCAGCTTCATGATGTCGTCCGCCTTAAAATGGCTCACCTTCTTCGGAGCGATGATGCCCACCAGCGTCCGCTTGGTTTCCACCCCGAGCATTCTGGTGAGGATGGCCCTCTTCCGCTCCTCATCGTCTTCCTTGACTTTGAGTTCCACCAGCGCCGCCTGGAAGTCCATCTCCAACAGCTCCCAGTCTTGCGGTTTGGTGATGTTGAACCCGCTCTGTGCCCTGGCTGCTCCTTGGGGATCCATTATCCCACCTTCGTCGCCAATTTGGTGTATGAAGACCAAGACACAGGACACAGCCTCGGGCTGGGTTAACTCAGGTTTATTGCATCGTGGACAGAGGGAACATGAGGTGATGGCGGATCGATAGCTCTTTTTATACAGCAGTAATACATTTGAACGTGGTGCCATGGTAGCCCATTGGCTACTGCCTGCGTGACGTCATTGCGAGTCACGCCCTTCTTGTCCAGGTGTAGGTAGTGGCGGGAAAGCTTCCCGCGCTGTTGCCTTTGATGAGTTCGGACCAAGAGAGCTTGGACGCTCGCTGCTGCCAGCTGGTGGTCATTAGCTCGCGTCCTATTACAGGGTTTATATGATACAGCTGACGGTTACATTGTTGCTATAGGCAAGGTTACATTGGCTCCGATACATTGTAATCCATGTGGAGGGAAAACCATTAGAACACAACAGGACCTCAACACTCCTGATAATAACAATAATGAGAAATTTGAACTTGAACCAGACATTCTGGAGAGTGAAGTCAGAAAGGCCCTAAAAAGCATTGCAAACAATAAAGCTAGTGGAAATGATGGTATCCCAATTGAATTTTTCAAAGCCCTAAAAGATGATGGAATCAAACTACTGCATTCAATATGCCAGCAAATTTGGAAAACAAAACAGTGGCCACAGGATTGGAAAAGATCAGTGTACGTTCCAATCCCAAAAAAAAGGCAATGCCATAGAATGCTCAAATTACCGAACAATTGTACTCATACCACATGCCAGCAAGGTGATGCTCAAGATAATACAGGATAGACTTCAGCAACATGTGGAGAGAGAACTACCAGAGGTGCAGGCCGGTTTCAGAAGAGGCAGGGGGACTAGAGACCACATTGCCAACATATATTGGATCATGGAGAAAACAAAAGAATACCAGAAACAAGTCTACTTTTGTTTTATTGACTACACCAAGGCTTTTGACTGTGTGGACCACAACAAAATGTGGCAAGTAATTAAAGAGATGGGAATACCAGAAAACCTCATATGCCTCATGAGAAATCTGTACACGAACCAAGAAGCAACAGTTAGGACAGAACACGGAATGACAGAGTGGTTTGGAAAAGGAAAAGGAGTAAGACAAGGCTGCATTTTATCACCCTGCTTATTCAATCTATACACAGAGCACATAATGCACAATGCAGGGATGGAGGAATCACAATATGGGATCAAAATTGCTGGGAGAAACATCAACAATTTGAGATATGCAGACGATACCACCCTAATGGCAGAAAGTGAGGAAGACCTAAAGAACCTCTTGATTGGATTGAAGGAGGAGAGTGCAATAGCTGGCTTGAGACTCAATATCAAGAAAACCAAGATAATGGCAACAGGCCCATCAGTCCCTGGAAAATAGATGGGGAAGAAGTAGAAGCAGTGGCAGATTTTACTTTCCTGGGATCTAAGATCACTGCAGATGGCGACTGTAGCCATGAAATAAAAAGACGACTGATTATGGGGAGACAAGCGATGAGAAACCTGGGGAATATAGTGAAAAGCAGAGACATCACCTTGAAAACAAAAATTCGCATAGTCAAAGCAATGGTATTCCCAGTGGTAATTTGCATGCACACACCCCAAAAAAGGACTCAGACACCAGTATAAATGGATAACGGCATTGGGCCACATTTATTGATTCATGCCCTAGTCCGAATTATAAATTTCGATTGGTACTCAACCAATTATAATTCTTAAGGCAAGCAGGCCGCAGTAACACTGGTAAGGTTCCACCCAAAATTGCCAACGGCAATTGGCTACAATGCATCCATTTGTATAATTTGTTTGTTTACAACAAACAAATTGTTGACAGTAGTCAATAAACTAACTACTGACCCCACCCTCTGACGTGTATCCGTAAAATAACGGGGTGATGCATGCTGCCTAGTTCGTGCCATCACCCCATTGCCTGGTTCGTCGTTGACCGGACAACGTTAACCAACTTGTGCCTATCTATTGTTGGCCAGTCAATTGCGAACCTGCCGGATACCTGTGGGTCATAATTATTTACCTTACCAGTGCTACCCGCCCATGTGACCAAAGTCAACAGCAAATAAACCCCTGTATCAAACCTGAGCAACAGTGTGGGATGGGCAAAAAAGCCAGAACCCGAGAGCCAATTGTAGGTTCCAGCCAAAAATTCCCACCCGGCCCCGAAGCGACCAAAATATCACACTGTTTACTAGGGAGGGGGTGGAGGGAAAAAACTTCTCCGCTCCGTTGCTTTTGCAAAATGGCAGCTCGGCTGCCTCGTGGCCACCCCTTTTAAAGAGGGCTGCCACGCCCCCCTAACTACCCGGATGTCCAAGTCTGGTGGGGGGGGGTGCCCGCAAAGAGCGCGGTGACCATTTTGGCGCCGCGCTTGCATTGCATGCACACACCCCAAAAAAGGACTCAGACACCAGTATAAGTGGATAACAGCATTGGGCCACATTTATTGATTCATGCCCTAGTCCGAATTATAAATTTCGATTGGTACTCAACCAATTATAATTCTTAAGGCAAGCAGGCCGCAGTAACACTGGTAAGGTTCCTCCCAAAATTGCCAACGGCAATTGGCTGCAATGTATCCATTTGTATCAATTTGTTTGTTTACAACAAACAAATTGTTGACCGTAGTCAATAAACTAACTACTGACCCCACCCTCTGACGCGTATCCGTAAAATAACGGGGTGATGCATGCTGCCTAGCTCGTGCCATCACCCCATTGTCTGGTTCGTCGTTGACCGGACAATGTTAACCAACTTGTGCCTATCTAGTGTTGGCCAGTCAATTGCGAACCTGCCGGATACCTGTGGGTCATAATTATTTACCTTACCAGTGCTACCCGCCACACGGGGAGGCTTCAATAAAGACTCACGCCCCCCCCCCCCCCAGACCGTCAGCTCGGTCAACAGGCCTGCTTGCAATACCTCTGTGCGACAGATGGACCCCATCCCCTGCATAAAGATCACAGTTTTGGAGACTAATGGTGGGGTGTCGGATGACGCGCCCCCAACCCTTGTCTATAACAAACCGGGCTACTGCCCTGTTCACCGAGCGACGAGCACGGTCAAGGGCCTGGAGGTTAATGCCCCCCCTGTAAGCGTGACGCGGTATGATGAATTAATGACAGACATTGTGTTATTCAACATCATTTCATACTTCCATTATGTCTTGTTCATGTCTTTTATGTATACCTTATATAATAATCATTGTGCCATCAGGTCACCTCTGACTTATGACAATCCTCCCTAGGGTTTTCTAGGTAGATAATACCCAGAAGCAGTTTACCACTCTCATCTTCTGAAGTGCCCTGGGAATACCCAGCTGTCGGGAATGCCGACACCGGCACGTTAGCAGTGCGGGACATCAAGAAAGGGACCTGAACCGCCCCCGTGACCCCCATTGCCTGCCCTGCGGCGTAAGGCCCCCCACCCACAGTGGGGCCTGTAAGTGGCAAAGCCGCACCTGGGTAAGTCGGGGGCTGTTGTCCACCCGCCCCGATTTGATGGGGCCATGGCCACTGGAGACCCTCACCCGTGGTGGATGTTGGTGTGGGAGCATTAACTTGAACCGGATACTCACAGGGTGCACCCCAGCGGGCCGCCCCCACTGGGGGTTCCGGCCGACGGTGAGCATCGGAGCTCGCGACCGCAATCGAGCCCTGAGGACCCATCTGACCACCACCCGCCGGTGGTGCCTGCTGCGTGGGGAGCTGCGAGGCCGCGGCGGGTGCCAACCTGCGTGCCTCGAGCAGCTCGACCCGGCCGGCCGCCTGCTGAAGACTGTCCGCCCCCATAGTGACCTGTCGGCCAAAAGGTGCCCCGGATGGGTTGGATATCCCCAGGGATGCCTCCAAGGCCGCTACACGGGCCAATAGGGCATCCACCGCCACAGAGCCCCCTGCATAAAGGGGGCTAAGCGGGCCGGACGGCCCGCTGGACGCAGGACCCGGGCCAGGTGCCGGAGTACTCGTACCTGGGTAGGGCCATGCCCAAAACTTTGTCCCCCGGGGGGCCTGGGGCATGCCCTGCCATGGAATTGTGCCCAGCCCTCCCCCCTGGTTGAAACCTATGGCCGGGGAATGTGGGCCAGGGGCCAAAGGCCCAGCGGCGCCATGCCCACCCACCTGCCCCAAGCCCATGGCCGGCAATTGCTGGCCGGGGGCCGCAGCCCCCGCAGGGCCGGTCTGGGGCTGTAAAGCCTCGGGCCATGGGCTAATTTGCCCCATCCCACCAGTCCCGGTGGGAGCCTCCACAATGGGGGCCTGTTGGGTGGGCACAGCCGTGGTCCTCCAACCCGGCTGGCGCCTCCTGGACGGGCAAACCGAGTTCGCCATAGCCTTCTTCCTTGAAGGCATTGTAGTCACTGGGGAAGCCTAAGAAGAAGGCGAAGAGCGAAGCTGTTTGCCGCCGAAGGGGCTTCCCTGCAAAGGCTGAGAGCGACGGAGAAAAAACTTCTCTGCTCCATCGCTTTCGCAAAATGGCAGCTCGGCTGCCTCGTGGCCACCCCTTTTAAAGAGGGCTGGCCACGCCCCCCTAACTACCCGGATGTCCAAGTCCGGTGGGGGGGTGCCCGCAAAGAGCGCGGCGGCCATTTTGGCGCCGCGCTTGCAGTATGGGTGTGAGAGCTGGACCATTAGGAAGGCTGAGTGCAGAAGAATAGATGCCTTTGAGATGTGGTGTTGGAGGAGAATCCTGAGAGTCCCTTGGACAGCAAAGAGAACAAATAGGTCAATACTGGAAGAAATCAATCCTGACTGTTCATTGGAGGGACAAATAGTGAAGATGAAGCTAAAGTACTTTGGACATCAAATGAGAAGGGAGGACTCACTTGAGAAGGCCTTGATGCTGGGAAAGGTGGAGGGAAAGAGAAGAAGGGGGCATCCAAAGATGAGATGGATAGATGGTATTGTGGACACAATGGGCACAGAGCTTGGTGGGCTGAGGAGAATGGTGGAGAATAGAGGTGCCTGGAGGAAAAGGGTCCATGGGGTCACAAAGGGTCGGAATGAACTGTGCAACTGAACAACAAGAAGCAATAGCTAGAGCAAAGCTACGCTTCTGCAACTTTATGTTACAATGGCAAGCAACATTGTATACTTAGGTCCTGAAGTGGTGCAGGAGAATGAGATACCTTACCTCAACACATAACAATGACTCCATGTGTTGTTTCAGTGATAAACATGAAAACAATGAATTGAAGAGAGAGGCTCTTGGGACTGGCCACCAGCTTGTCTACATTACTGATTGTAGAAAGTAAGGAGAAGGTACACACAAAAATTCCAAATGTTCAAAGGGAATTAATGACAGACATTGTGTTATTCAACATCATTTCATACTTCCATTATGTCTTGTTCATGTCTTTTATGTATACCTTATATAATAATCATTGTGCCATCAGGTCACCTCTGACTTATGACAATCCTCCCTAGGGTTTTCTAGGTAGATAATACCCAGAAGCAGTTTACCACTCTCATCTTCTGAAGTGCCCTGGGAATATGCAACTTGCCCATGATTACACAGTTTGGCTTTTTTCCCTGGAGGCACAGTGGTGATTCGAACTCCCAACCTCTTGTTTTGTAGCCATATACCTAACCCATGGATACTGCAGTGGCTCAAGTCGCTAAGATGCTGACTGGGAAGCGGAAGGTCAGCAGTTCGATTCCCGAGTACTGCAGGATGGAAATGAGCTCCCGTCTTCATCCCAGCTCCTGCCAACCTAGCAGTTCGAAAGCAAGAAATTGCAAGTAGATAAATAGGGACCACTTCAGTGGGAAGGTAACAGCATTCCGTGCGCTCCAGTGTCTAGTCATGCCTGCCACATGACCAGGGAAATGTCTGCAGAAGCAGACAGCGCTGGCTCTTCGGCTTAGAAACAGAGATGAGCACTGCACCCTAGAGTCGGATACGACTGGCTTTCGAGCAAGGGAAACCTTTACCTTACCTACCTAACCCTTATATACTGACACATAAACATTTCAGCAATATTATTTCGGGTATTTAAGCAATTGTGTCTAGGCACAGTGTGTCATGGCATGAACTAAGCAGCCCCAAAACGGCAAAGGAAGCAATAAATTGAACATTAACCATTGATTCTATGTGATTTATTCTTTTTTAAAAAAAGAAAAAGAAAATATGCAACAGACAGATAAGAGTTGACAATTAAATCAAGCTATAGAGATAAGGGAAAGGCTGAGTGAGGTCATAAGATATGTGTGTGACAAACGAAGGTAAAAGAGGGGAACCTAATGCAAGTAGAACAGAACTATGAGATACAACACAGAGAGTTCCTAATTAGGTTGGAGAAAATGTAAATGCCATTTCTTGGCGAAAGGAAGCATTACAAAATGTCTGAAATGCCAAGAGATGAGAGAGAAGGCAAATTTAGAAGAGCATTCACATATCATGATCCCGATGAAAAGAACATAGAATTGGTCTCTGGCACAATCCAGGAGTTATCCACCAAGACTAGCAGGAAGATACAGGTTATTGCTCACAAATTTATTTCTCATTATATCCCCACAAGAACCTGCCCAGTTCTTAAGATGGCCACGAAAGCCCTTCTTTCTGTTCCACCATCTTCGCAGACATATTCAAGCAGAAAATGAGAGAGGACCCTCTCAGCAACTGCTCCCACCTGATGTCTTTCTGCTGGTGCCCAAATACATTTTTTTCCATACTGAAAGTTGACCACTGGTTGGCTGATCAGGAAGGACCTTTTAATAGAGGGTGCCATCTTTTACAGTCTATATGCATGTTTATTGCTTTATAAGCCCACTTAATGCTGTGATACTTTGCAGGCGCACCCCCCAATAACGGACACAGACAACATTGAAAGTGGATAACAGCATCGGGCCACATTTATTGATTCAATGCCCTAGTCCGAATTATAAATTTGTATTGGTAAAACGACCAATCATAATTCTTAAGGCAAGCAGGCCGAAGTAACACTGGTAAGGTACCACCCCAAAATTGCCAACGGCAATTGGTTACAATGTATCAATTTGTATCAATTTGTTTGTTGACAACAAACAAATTGTTGACCGTAGTCAATATCTAACTCATGACCCCACCCTCTGACGCGTATCCGTGAAATCACGGGGTGATGCATGCTGGTTAGCTATCGCCATCACCCCGTCGCCTGGTTCGTCGTTGACCGGACAACGTTTAACTAATTTATTCCTGTCTAGTGTTGTCCAGTCAATTGCGAACCTGCCGGATACCTGTGGGTCATACTGTTTACCTTACCAGTGCTACCCGCCAATGTGACCGAAGTCAACAGTAGGAACATAAGGAAAAAACCCCTATATCAAACCATAGCAACAGTGTGGGATGGGCAAAAAAACCAGGACCCGAAAGCCAATGTGGGTCCCAGCCAAAAATTCCCACCCGGCCCCGAAGCGACCAAAATATCACACTGTTAACTAGGGAGGGGGTGGAGGGGAAAAGACTTCTCCGCTCCGTCGCTGAGCTAAAATGGCAGCTCGGCTGCCTCGTGGCCACCCCTTTTATAAGGGAGCTGGCCACGCCCCTAACTACCCGGATTCTCTGTCCTGTGGGGGGGGCCCGCAAAGAGCGCGGCGGCCATTTTGGCGCCGCGCTTGCATTGCAGGCGCACCCCCCAATAACGGACACAGACAACATTGAAAGTGGATAACAGCATCGGGCCACATTTATTGATTCAATGCCCTAGTCCGAATTATAAATTTGTATTGGTAAAACGACCAATCATAATTCTTAAGGCAAGCAGGCCGAAGTAACACTGGTAAGGTACCACCCCAAAATTGCCAACGGCAATTGGTTACAATGTATCAATTTGTATCAATTTGTTTGTTGACAACAAACAAATTGTTGACCGTAGTCAATATCTAACTCATGACCCCACCCTCTGACGCGTATCCGTGAAATCACGGGGTGATGCATGCTGGTTAGCTATCGCCATCACCCCGTCGCCTGGTTCGTCGTTGACCGGACAACGTTTAACTAATTTATTCCTGTCTAGTGTTGTCCAGTCAATTGCGAACCTGCCGGATACCTGTGGGTCATACTGTTTACCTTACCAGTGCTACCCGCCACACGGAGGGGCTTCAAAGAAGGCCTGACGCCCCCCCCAGACCGTCAGCTCGGTCAACAGGCCTGCTCGCCAATCACCCAACAGGAGGTCCATACCTCCTCGCGACAGATGGACCCCATCCCCTGCGTACAAGTCGTAATTTTGTAGGCTAATAGCGGGGTGATGACTGACCCGTCCCCAAGCCCTGTCAGCAAGAAACCGCGCCACCGCCCTGTTGACCGTGCGCCTAGCGCGGTCAAGGGCCAGGAGGTGAACGCCCCCTCTATAAGAATGGCGCGGGATAATGTCCGACCAAACCAGGGTTGTGGCAGGCCAGACATAATGCAAGTAGGCGAGGTCCTCGCAAATCGCATGCTTGAGCGATAAGCCGGTGACCTGGCCCAAATCATTGCCCCCCAGGTGGATGATGAGAATGTCAGGCGGGTCAGCACCCAGGCCAGAAAAAAGGAAAGGCCGCAGCTCCCGCCATAACATCCCAGGCTTACCATGCCATGTGAGACTGGCGTGTTCACCCAGTCCCAGTCGGGGTCCCCACTCTGTCGCCGCAGCGTAACGCGCTGCCCTGTGCACATAGCTGTGGCCCACCAGCCATACTGTCACCGGTGTAATACGACACCCAGGGTCTGTAAGAAAATTGAGAAAAAGACGGTAAGGTGACTGGATTGGTACTCATGGCGGAAGTGGGCGCACATAAAACTGAAAACATTGCGAGCCCCACCTCCCCATGCTGCGTATGTCAGCCCCAGAGTACCCAAAAGCAGCTGCTGTAGAGGCTGCACCAATACGGAATGAATGTGTGCCATAACGGGCACCTGGTAGGCCCACCCTGGTGAGGGCTCTGCCTGTCACCTTCCAAAACTGAAATTTAGTAAGGGGAGACCCATCTTGGTGACAGAAAAATGGGCCGTGGTGCATGCCACGCAGTGCCAGGAACTCCTGTAGGGCACCAACCGGACAGATGTCTGCCAAAGAACACCGTAGCAGTCTTACACCACTGCCTACGCCATGCTGATCTGTCTTAGAGGAGCGTATCCTCAACTGGGCCCAGTCTTTGGCAACATAGACATCCTCGAGTTCCAGTGCCCTACAACTTGCATCCGCCTTAGACAGCATCACAAGTTCGCTGATGCGGAGCGCTCCAAAAAATGCCACCGTTGTGGCTGCGTGAAAAAGGGCTGCCTCATAATGATCAAAACAGAGGCCTGGCCAGCCCCGGGCCAACTGGGTAAGAACCCCTGGGGAAATAGGGTGCCGGTCGTCCGGGCAACGCCCACGCTCGCGCACCCACCCCTCCAAAACATGTCTCACACGGAAGTCAGAGGTGCTGTCCACATGACCTCCCACTTTGGCCACAAAAGCCAACGCCGAGAGCTTGGATGCTATGGTGCGAGGTGCGAGGCCCTGTGCATGCAGGTGAACCATGTACTGCAGAACATGGTCCACCGGGATAGGCCAGGTCTCTGGCAGGTGAAATTGAGCAGAAAATGCCCTGTAAGAATTGAATGCTTGTTGATACGCCTTACGCGTGCGTGGCGCTAGTGACAGGCCAATCGCCCGGTTCACCTCTCCTTGCCAATGGTCCACATCTCGTCCGGGAGTGGCGAGGGAAATTCCTCCGCATCCGGGGCCAAGGCGCGGAACCGGGAGATCTGCAGGCGGGACAAAGCGTCAGCAATATCATTATTAATCCCTGGGACATGCCTGGCCCTGAACGAGACGTTGAGGCGCAGGCAGCGCAGCACAAAATGGCGCACTAGTTCCATAACCCTGGGCGATTTGGAAGTCTGTGCATTGACAATGTGGACAACAGCAGCATTGTCACACCAGAAATGCACAACCGAGTTGGCCCACTCCTCGCCCCATAGCATCAAAGTCCCCAGAATAGGGAAAAATTCCAGGAATGTGAGATCCCGCAGGCGACCCGTGCCTGCCCAGGCCGGTGGCCACCCACCATAGGCCCACTTCCCATTGAAGTACATCCCATAACCCAGGGATCCTGAGGCATCAGACTGGATCTGAAAATTGGGGGAAGCCAGGAGGTCAGACCTCCAAAATGAGACCCCATTGAACTCTCTCAGGAATTGCAACCAGACAAACATGTCTGCCCTGATACCCCGGGTAAGCCTAACTCTATGGTGGGGCCTGGATAACCCTGCCATGGCGTCGCATAAGCGCCGGGCAAAAGCCCTGCCCGGTGCGACCACCCTGCAAGCAAAATTGAGGTGACCATGTAGCACCTGCAGGTCCCTCAGCGATGCCTTACGCTTGGCCAGCAAATCCGAGATAAGGGCCACTATCCTGGACACCTTATCGCCCGGCAACCTAGAAGCCTGCGCTACTGTGTCAATCTCCACCCCCAGGAATACTAGCTTGGTAGATGGGCCCTCGGTCTTTTCGGGCGCTAAAGGGACACCGAGTTCCTCCATTAGCGTCTGAAATGTGTTGAGGAGATGTGTGCACGTGTCCCAGCCCCGTTCACCCCCGAATAAAAAGTCATCCAGGTAATGGGCTACAGACCGGGACCCTGACCTGCGGACGAAAGCTCACTCTAGGAAGGTACTAAAACGCTCGAAGGCCGAGCATGATATGGAGCAGCCAAAAGGCATGGCCTTATCAAAATAATATTCACCCCTAAATTTGAAACCCAGCAACTCAAAGTCGCCCGGATGCACTGGCAAGAGGCGAAAAGCCGACTTGATGTCGCACTTGGCCAGCAGGGCACCCGGGCCACACGAGCGCACCATGCGCAGCGCATGGTCAAACGATGTATACCTGACTGAACAAAGGTCATCAGGGATAGCATCATTGACCGATCGGCCGGCTGGGTAGGACAAATGATGAATAAGGCGAAACTCGCCTAGAGACTTTTTGGGGACCAAGCCCAGTGGCGACACCTTAAGATTGGGAAACGGGGGTGCAGGGAAAGGTCCAGCGACCCTGCCCGCATCTAACTCCTTTTTAATGCTGGCCGCAGCCACCTCCTCCCTCCCCCTGAGGGATAAAAGGTTGGGGGCATCCTGAGGGGACCTATCACCCATGAAAGGGATACGGAATCCCTGCTGAAAACCCTGAAGGAGATACTCCACATCCTCCCCCTTCGGGTACGATGCGAGCCAACGCTCCAGCATGTCCACATTAATTGGGGAGGGGGCCTTTTGGTGAACCAGCTCCATCCGTGGCAGTCTTGCCAGCCCACTGTCCGCCCCTCCCTCTGCCCCGTGTCCCTCCAGGCCTGGGACAGGCGGAGGCTGCGTGGGGGCCCGAACAGGTGGGACACTCATGCCTGTACTTGCAATTCTTCCTATTGCAGGAACCATTGGATGAGAAAGTCCAGCACAGCAGGCGGGCTGGAACCCCCTGCCCCGCCGCCTGGCGGGTAACCTGCGCTGGAGCCGCTCGCTGGACCGCATGTCCGCAATGGTATCTGTCTCCCGGGGCGGGGCGCGTGGGCGTCATGTACAAAAGCCAAAGCCTCTGGCACGGCTCATCCCATCTCATCTCGGGGTGGAGGGGAATCCTCATACGGAATTCCTCGTCATAGGCTAACCACGAGGGGCCCGGGAAATCAACCATCGCCCTATAGATGTTGTCCAAATATTGGACCATAGGAATAGCCAAATCCGGCCGCACCCTCAAGTACACCGCCATGTATATTAAATAAGCCGGCAGCCAGTTGGCCCAGGTACGTGGCGGCTTACGGCGACGTGCCTGCTCCTTGTCCTTCTCATCCTGTCCCTCCCTTTCTTCCTTGGTGGGCTCTCTGTTCAGGAGTGAGAAGATATCTACATACTCCCCCCGCCATATCTTTTCTCTGGTGGTCTGTGCCAAGTGATCACCCAGTGGCAAGGAATACCCCGCCGTCGGCAAAGCCGAAAAAGGCACCGCAGCCATAGGAAAAGGGGCCTGAGCTAGCCCAGCTACCCCCAGAACGTTCCCTGCAGTGTAAGAACAAGTACCCACCCCAGGGCCCAGGGTGGCAGTAGTCGTCGCCGGGTGGGGTGCCGACGGCGGGGCCACCGCACCACCCGCGCGAGGCCAAGGCCATTGAAAAGCCCCCCCATATTGGGAATGTGTGTGGATGTACTCGCTTGCACCGTATACTCACATGCTGCACCCCCGCGGGCCGCCCCCACCGAGGGTTCCGGCCCACTGGGGGCGTCGGAGCTCACGACCGACGTAGAGCTCATCACCGGGGCCTGACCCGCACCTGGCTGCTGGCTGGGGAGCTGCGAGGCAGTGGCCGAAACCGCGCCACGCGCCTGCAGCAGCTCAACCCTCCCTGTCGGCTGTTGTCCTCCTGCCGACAGCGCCTCCAAAGGGACCCCAAAGGGAGCCCCCGCCTGACTGGCCCGAGCCAACGACGCTTCAAGGGCCGCAATGCGGGCCAGTAAGGCTTCCACGTTGACCTGGGGCCAAGGGCCGGCCGGCCCGCCCGGTCCAGGCGTGGGTACAGGTCCCTGTACCCCAGGACCCGAATATGGCCATTGGCCAGCACCGAAGCCCGGCAGGGTCGGTGGAGAAACCTGCCAAGGCAGGGGGCCGCACCACCCCCCAAGGCTAGAGGGCCCAGGGGGAGGCTGCGACCCAAGAGCAGCAGGCCCAACAGGGTGGGCAGATGCAGGAGCGGTGTCCACCGCTCGCGGGCCGCCGGCCGGAGCCCCTACCGCGCCCGCACTCTGTTCGCCCGCTCCAGGCCAAGGGGCAATAGACCCCATTCCGCCGGTCCCGGCAGGGGCCTGCAAAGGCGGCTGCTGGGGAGGCGGCACCGCGGTCCTCCGACCTGGGTTGCGCCTCCTAACAGCGCGAGCCGCACTCGAAGCTGCCTTCTTCTTCGAAGGCATCTCCACTGGAGCAAAGGGAAGCGAAAAGGAAAAATCGCTGCCAAAAAGGCTTCCCGGTAAGTGAAAGAGCGACGGAGACACAGGGGAAAAGACTTCTCCGCTCCGTCGCTGAGCTAAAATGGCAGCTCGGCTGCCTCGTGGCCACCCCTTTTATAAGGGAGCTGGCCACGCCCCTAACTACCCGGATTCTCTGTCCTGTGGGGGGGGGCCCGCAAAGAGCGCGGCGGCCATTTTGGCGCCGCGCTTGCATTAATACAATACTTATCTCAATGATAAGTTATTTAAAACAGTAATTTAGGATGGGTGCATTTTTAAAGCGTTGTCTACTTTTTTTAAAAAAGAAAGCTGAGCAGGCTGGGGTAGATAAAGAAGAAAGGGGAAATATAATACACAAACATACTCATATGGAAAGTCAGATCATGTTAACTTACGATACACGTCGTTACCTATAATCATAGTCACAGTGGAAGCAGTATAAGCTTCCTATACATCACAGCACGTATTCCAAACCTGGCTTCATCTAGAATCCTCCAGTATCTCATAAATGCTGACCACTGTGACAAATATAGGGAGGGCAGAAACTTCATTGCTTACTATACTACAAAACAACTCTCCTTCAGAGCATCAGAGCAGGACCTCTATAATAAAAGTGTACAAATGTCATCTCTAAACCTTTTTTTCCCCCAGAGAATTATTTCTGCACTAGAAAAGGAAACAAGGGCCTGCAAATGATACTTGATGGGGCTGGATTTCTTCATTGGGGGGGGGGGGGTTTGAGTGTTTAAAAAGGAGAAGGGTACAAAGTCTTTTATATGTGTGTTTGGGGGTGTGGTCCTAATTTAATTGGTCTTACTGTCTTTCAGGTATTGTACAGGCACTAAGATTCACAGTACTTTCTATCAGAATTTGGACGTGTTAATTTTTTTCTGGACTGCATTTCCCAGAAGCCCATGTCTGCCACTTCCTTCATGATGTTTTCCCTTTTCAGAGCTCTGAACAGATGGACTATGTGGCTCCTTTGCATTAGGAGTCAATCAGGGAGTGAAATCTCCTGAGTAGAGGTGCACTGTTTTCTCGTCGGTACTTTCCACAAAACATATGCATATAGGTAACTAGCTTTTTTGCCCGACTTGGCTCGTGTGTGGGTGCTGGCTTGCCTCTCTTGGTGTGCCCCCCATCCTTCCAGCCTCCCCCTTCCTCCCCCCACATACACCTGCCCCCCCACCCCTGGCTTCCCCGACCCTTGTCTCCTGTGCTTGTCGCCTCACGGGTGGTTGCACGCACATGCACACATCTTGCTCTCCCGCCGGCCCTTTCCAATTCCCTCCCTCCCGGGACTCAGGCACACATGTATACATGGGCACACATATATACACGGGCACACATAGACACACACCTTGCCACTGCTGCAGCCGCCTCCCTCAGAATGAGGGCTGGGAGACTTTTGTTGGTTGGTTTTTGAGTGGCTCGCAATGCATGGTGGGAATTGTAGTCCCCGTGGAAGTCATAATTGCAAATGGGGATTCAATGGGGACTACACTTCCCACCATGCATTGCATGTCTCAGAAGGCCTCCTCCCTCTTCTGGGTGGCAGATTCTCCCCACAGCTGGGCCACCCTCCTCCTCTTGCGATGTGTGTTCAGGGAGCATCTCTCTCTTTCTCAGTCATACACTCACTCACTCTGTCTGTCTCTCTCTTTCTCTCTCTCTCTCTCTCACACACACACACAGATAGAGAGAGAGAGCGCTTGAAGTGGGCCTATCTTCTGCGTCCTCCCTTCCCGGTCTTCTCTCCCTCATCCTCCATGTCCTCCTTTCCAGGCCTTGGAAAAGAATCTAGGTGCCTGTGGGGGTTCCTGGAGTTTCCTCTGGTGTGCAAGGCACTGCCCATCATGAGCATCAGCCCCTCCCCACACCGCTTCCCCCCTTCAAACGCTCAGGGATCCTCACGTGCCAGAGCTGCAGCGCAGTGGTTCTGCACATGGCCATTTCTCCCTGTAATCGTCGCACATACACAGTTAATTTTTTCAGGTCTGTGGGGCCCACAACCCACCTCTGTGAGCAGGACACTGATGGGGCCCATCTGCCAACTGAAAGGGTCATGTGCACAGGCTGTGACGTGGATGGTTTTAGGGGTGTGGGAGGCTGTTCGGGTCACAAGATCCAGTTCTTTCCTATATAGGCATAGATTTGCCTTGTGCAGTCAAATGCTAGCTCATCTGTCTCTAATAAAATATAGGTCTGGAGCCATGATATTAGGGAACACTCTAGTCTAGATAAAGCAGTGGGGCTTGCTCCCTTAGAGGCACTCTCTAAATACACCCTAAACAAAGCCAAAATTTAAAGCCATAACACAGAAGAAAAATGATATTGCTATAACTATCTGAAAAGGAACTAGTGCAATTATCTATAAAGGGTATGTGAGGCAGTAAAAGCCTTCCTTGCCCATAAACCTTCCAGCTGTAGCCTTCAATATTTATGAGCTTGGGGGCAATGGTTGATGCCATGAGCCATTCTCATCCATCATGGATAAACTCAAGTATATGTTATTCAAAAATAGTTATAATGTATAAGCAGCTTTCTAAGCTGCAGCTTGCTATTTAACTAGAGGTTCAAGAATCCTTGACTTGATTCTGAGTAATACTCAGGATCTGGTGCAAGATGTTAATGTGACTGATCCAATAGGGAACAGTGACCACAACTCAATTATGTTTAACTTGATCATAGACCGCAAGTCACTGATAAAATCTAACACAGAGACCTTAAATTTTCAAAAAGGAAATTTCCCAAAGATGAGGAAACTAGTAAAAAAGAAACTGAAAGGGAAAATTGAGAGAGTCCAAACACTCCAAGAGGCATGGAGGCTGTTTACAAAAACAATAACAGAGGCTCAATTGGAATGCATACCCAAAAGGAAAAAGGGCACTGCCAGGTCCAAGAGGACTCCGATGTGGCTTACAGGAGCTGTTCGGGAAGTGATCAAGAGCAAGAAAAGCTCATTTAGAAGATGGAAGGCTTGTCCAAATGAGGACAGCAGGCAGAAACATAAATTCTGGCAGAACAAATGCAAGGCAACAATCAGGAAAGCAAAGCAAGACTTTGAGGAGCGTATAGCTAAAAATACTCAGAGAAATAACAAAGACTTCTTTAAGTACATTAGAAGTAAGAACCCAACTAGGAAGGCCATTGGACCATTAGATGACAATGGAAGGCAAGGGGTTATTAAAGAGGAAACAGAGATTGCAGAGACACTCAATGAATTCTTTGCTTCAGTATTCACTGAAGAAGACAGAGACCACATGCCCAAAACAGAGCCTATCTTCGTAGGGAGGGAAACCGAAGAATTAAGCAAGATAGAAATAACCAGGGAGGAGGTCCTTGCATGTCTTGTTAAGCTAAACACTAACAAATCCCCAGGACCAGATGGCATCCATCCACGAGTTCTCAGGGAACTTAAAGATGAAATTGCTGATATCCTAGCCAAAATATATAATCTTTCCCTCAAATCAGGCTTTGTGCCTGATGACTGGAAGGTAGCGAATGTAACACCAATTTTCAAAAAAGGATCCAGGGGTGATCCAGGAAATTACCGGCCTGTCAGTTTGACATGTGTCCCAGGTAAAGTGATGGAAACCATCCTAAAAGATAGAATTAATAGTTACATAGAAGAGAAGGCGCTGCTAAAGGAGAGCCAACATGGCTTTTGCAAGGGCAGATCATGCCTCACTAATCTGTTGGAATTTTTTGAGAGTGTCAACAAGCATGTGGATAAGGGGGATCCAGTTGACATTGTTTATCTGGACTTTCAGAAGGCTTTTGACAAGGTCCCACACCAAAGGCTCTTGAATAAACTTACCAGTCATGGAATAAAGGGACAGGTCTTGTCCTGGATCAGCAACTGGCTAAGGGACAGGAAACAGAGGGTAGCACTAAATGGACACTTCTCCAAGTGGAGGGAAGTAAAGAGTGGGGTCCCCCAAGGTTCAGTACTGGGACCCCTGCTTTTCAACCTCTTCATAAATGATCTAGAGGTAGGAATAAAAAGCAAGGTAGCCAAATTTGCTGACGACACTAAATTATACAGGGTAGTGAAAACTGTGAGAGATTGTGCGGAGCTCCAGAGGGATCTCTTGACACTGGGGGAGTGGGCAAAACAGTGGCAAATGAGCTTCAACATCAGTAAGTGCAGAGTGATGCATGTTGGGGCAAAAAACCCCAATTACATTTATAAACTGATGGGGTCTGAACTCTCTGCAACAAACCAGGAAAGGGACCTTGGTGTCCTGGTGGACAGCTCAATGAAGGTGTCAACCCAGTGTGCCTCAGCAGTGAAAAAAGCAAACTCAATGTTAGGGATCATTAGGAAGGGTACAGAAAATAAGTCAGCAAGTGTCATTTTGCCTCTTTATAAATCTATGGTGAGGCCCCATCTGGAATATTGTGTACAGTTCTGGTCGCCATACCTCCAGAAGGATATTATGGAGTTGGAGAAAGTACAGAGGAGGGCAACCAGAATGATTAGGGGACTGGAACACCTTCCTTACCATCTGAGGCTGCAACGGTTGGGCCTTTTCACTCTTGAACGACGGCGTCTAAGAGGTGACCTGATTGAAGTTTATAAAATCATGCACGGTGTGGACAAGGTAGATAAGGAAAAACTGTTTTCCCTATCGCACAACACTAGAACTAGGGGACACTCCATGAAACTTTTGGGTACTAGTTCTCAAACAAATAAGAGAAAGTACTTTTTCACCCAGAGGATTACTGGTCTATGGAACTCCCTGCCAGAAGAAGTGGTGACAGCTGTCAGTCTTCACAGCTTTAAGAAAGGATTAGACAAGTTCATGGAGGACAAGGCTATCAATGGCTATAATTATGGCTACCTAAGGACAACCTCCGGGTTGGAGAGATAGGCAGGATATCTCTCAATGCCATTTCCAGGGAATCCTAAGCAGGTGAAGGCATCTCCTTGGGAATACCCTGAAGGAAATGGTGAGCCACTGTGTGAGACAGAATGCTGGACTGGATGGGCTGTGGCCTGTTCCAGCAAGGCTGTTCTTATGTTCTTATGTTCTTAATTACCTCAGTGGTCCTGTTGGGTTTCCATCATTTTAACCATTGAATTAGATCTGGAATACAGCAAGACAGAAAAGCTGCTATGGACCACATTGTGCAAAGAATTGCTTCTTGGTTTAGCTTTTCTTGCTTCCAAACAATATATTTTCAGCTAAATTTGGCATGCTTGTTATGATAATTGACAGTGTAACTCCAAGTGTTTGTATTCTAAAGTCAGCTCTGCTGGGACCCAGGTAGGGTTAAATATCAAAGATAAGAAAACTTTTTTGAAACAAGAGGTATATTGGGCTGGAATTTCAGGAGGCAAACACCAGTGAGTTAGGACCCTTGATGGCATCTAGCCTTCACACATGGATATATGCCATTTGCCTCATTGTTAACTCACAAACCATGTACATACACATTCATGCGCAAAATCACTCCCAGCTCTTCTATCAGCTGATTGGGGAAAATACATTTTCCTCCTAAGCTCAGAAACTGTATGTTGGATGACAAAGTCCTATTGACTAGATATGGCCCACATGTTTGGAAATTGTTCATATCTGGTGCTCAGGGTTGCACTAAACATAATAAAGTAAGACATATAATTTTCTAAAGAATATCAATCTCATGTTACCTGTGTTTTTTAAAACTTTACCCAAAAATCGCAGAGGTGGTAGCTGGAGGGATCAAGGAAGATTAGACACTATTGGGCAGCTAGCACTATAAAACTTGTTTGAAGGAGATAAGATGGTTCAGGCCTCTGCTGAAGACCTGGCGTCACCAATGGACATGACAGAAACTTGAGGGTGAGTAGAGAGTGAAGCCAACTCAGTGCTGCTTATGGGTTGGTAGGACGGGATGCAAGCAGAGCCCTTTCTCCTCTTGTACCCCATTCCCCAACTTTAATTATTTTAAGTGTGAGAAAGAAAAATGCAACTATATATTTTATTAAGAATTGTGAAATGTGGTAAAAACCAGAAGCTATAATGTGAATTTCAGGAGTGAGATATGGTGTCAAAGATATAAAAGAAGGAGTCTGATGCCTTTCTTCCTAGGGCAGCGGGGAGAGTAACAAGGGGGTGTCAGACCAGAGTGGATATTTTTTTGTTCTATGTTCAAACCATATTAAGAATATACCATGTGGAAAACTTGATTTTATTCAGATGAAGAAAAAAATTAATATAGGCAGAAAAAGCATCAATAATTTAAGATACGCATGTCAAAGTCAGATGTATAACACTCAAACTATTATCTTAAAGCACTAAAAAATGTGGTAGTCTGAGTCTGTGAAACTTATCACAGTTGGCATTTTTCACAGTGAAATCAGATGACCTTATCAATCCCATCAAAATCCAACTGGGTGCCAAGGTGTACATTATTTCATTGTTTCACTAATGATGAAATAAGTATTTATATCTATATCTAGATAGATAGATAGATAGATAGATAGATAGATTTTCCAGGTAAAAAATTGATTCCAGGCAACATCAGCTTGCCTATTTCTTCATGTTTTATTTGCTTAATTGCTTCTATGTTCCATATGATAACATTCATGTGTTTGTTTGTCTTATACACTGCCCCTCTAGTGAAAGCCACTCTGGGAGGCTGAATAAAACACATGGGGGGGAAATAGAATTGTAGAGTAATAAATTGTAAAATAGTCTGTTCTAAACAAAAACCAGCCATTTCAAATGGGCCATATAAGACACATAATAATAAAAAGAACAAATGAACAATTGTGTCAAATTAAGGGAGAGGTAGAATCTTGTTGAGGGATTGCAGAGGCTTAGCAGTTAAGATGTTGAACTTGGTGACCATAAGGTCGGCAGGTTTAGTGTTTGGGAATCAAGACAATGGACACGGCTGTAAGCTAGCCAAACACATCTTTATTGCATGGAGTACAGCACGAACATGAGGTAATGGCGGACAAACAGCTCTTTTTATACGGTGGCTATCTAGTTGAATCTGGCTCTTCGACAAGCATTGGCTGCTGTCCAAGTGACGTCATCCTTGGTCACGCCTTTCTTGTCCAGGTGAGGTGAGCACGGGAATCTTTCCCGCGCAGCTGAAGGTATTTGAGTAATGTGAACCCTGTGAGCTGGGCGCTCGCTATTGCCCCCGGTGGCCACTAGCTCGCGTCCTCATACAGAAGGTTACAGTGTTACCTGTACCCATTCGTGTGGTTACAAATACATTCAACACACTACATTCAGTACACAACATCCCTCCCCCCTAAGATGGGACAAAGTCCCTTAACCAAACTGGTTTCCTGCATGTGCGTTTTGGCCGTGCGGCCGTTATGCTTGACTCGGCCATCCCCCCTCGTCTGTGTCCTCCTGGTTCTTGTCCTGCAATTGGAGAGGATGACTCGTTAGTGACTCGCCGCGGGCTTGCCGCTTTGGGATGGGCAGGAGAAGGGGGAGGAAGGGTTTCTGATGTGGATGTGGACAAACCGGGGGCACTAGGGGCTAAAGAAAAACCCCGCTCTTCGCTTGGACGGGTGGGGGAACACTCCGAAACCCCCCCCCCCCGGTTTGGTAACTCAAAATCTAATTCAGGGGCAACAGTGGCAAACTCATTCCCCTCCTTCGAGGGACTGGGTAGAACTACAGGGGCAAACTCGTTCCTCTCTTTCAAGGGACTGGATAGAGCTGGCGTATGAAAAGGATATGAGTTTGACCCTAAGCTTCCCCCCCCCCCCTGTTTGGGACTGTTGCCCTACGTTTTCTCCCCCTTGGGCTAAACGGGTGGAGGAGAACCCTAATGCTGAACTTTGCTGATGAGCCCCTCTGTCCGGCCCCCCAATCACTCGGTGCCTAAGTTGGTCAGCGTGCCTTCTCCAGAGGAGACCCGTGTTGGTCTCGACACTGAATGAGACTGGTCCTGTTTGATTAATGACTACCCCCGGCACCCATGCTGGCCCTGTGGTGGCGTAGTTTCTGCAATGAACAGGCTCTCCTATCTGGAAGTTTTTGGTGGGGCTGTGCTCAATGTTTCTTCCTCTATCCTCGACCCGGGTGGGATCCAACCTAGTTAATAATGAGTGTAACTTCCTCTTCATGAGGAGTTCTGCGGGAGAGAACCCCGACGCCAATGGCGTCACTCGATATGCCAACAGAAACTGGCAGAGCTGCCGGTCCAGATCCCCGGGACCCATGCGCCGCAGCCCTTCCTTCATTGTGCGCACCAGACGTTCCGCCTGGCCATTTGTTGCAGGATGAAAAGGGGCTGAGGTAATGTGCCGAATGGCGTTGGACTCTAAGAACGCCTGGAACTCGGCTGACGTGAAACAACTCGCATTGTCACTAATTATGACGTCAGGTATCCCGAACGTGCATATCAGTTTGCGCAGCTGTTTTATGGTCCCAGCTGATGAGGTGTTGCGCATTGGAATTACCTCTAACCACTTGGAGTATGCGTCCACCACAAGCAGAAAAAATGAACCCCTGAATGGCCCTGCGAAGTCTATGTGGAGGCGGGACCACGGCCCCCTAGCTGTGTCCCATTCTTGGTGTGGGAGGCGGGACTCCTCAGGCCGAGAGCTCTGGCAACTTTCGCAGGTGTTCACCATGTGTTCAATGTCTGCGTCTAGCTGAGGCCACCAGAAGTAGCTTCTGGCCAGCGCCTTAGAGCGCACAATTCCTGGGTGGCTGACATGTAAAAGCCGTAGCACCCTCGCTCTTAGTGCCTGTGGGACCACCACCCTCTCCCCCCACAACAGACACCCCCTTTCTGAGGACAACTCAACCCTCTTCCTGAAAAATGCCGCAAACTCGTCTGCGGGGGGAGCTGTGGGCCACCCCTTCTGTACCCAGGATCTCACAAGGGCTAACGTTTTATCCTTGGCCATCTCGGCAGCAATTTCCTTGGGCAAAATGGGGGGTGCATCGAGGGCTTCAATGAGGAGGACTTGGCTATCCTGTTCTACCTCACACTTTGGGTCCCCCAGGTGGGGCAGAGGAGACCTTGAGAGGGCGTCCGCGTGGCTTATCTCTTTCCCGGGGCGGTACTCTAACGCCCCCCTGTATGCATTCAGAAAAATCGCCCACCTAAGCATCCTGGGGGAGAGGATCTGTGGAGTGGGCTTGTCTGAGGTGAAAATACCCAACAGCGGCTTGTGATCGGTTACAATGGTGAATGGGCGACCATACAAAAAATCATGGAACTTCTTTGTCCCCGCAACAATGGCAAGTGCCTCCCTATCTGTTTGGGCGTAATTTCGTTCTGCCTTGGACAATGATCTCGAGTAGAATGCAACTGGGGCTTCTCGCCCCCCCTCTAGCACATGGCACAGGACCGCCCCCACCCCCACTGGTGAGGCGTCGCAGACCAAGACTACCGGCTTCTTTGGGTCGAAGTGGGTTAGAATAGCCTCCGAGGAGAGGAGCTGCTTGAGTTCCTTGAAAGCCCGCTCCTGCTCCTCCCCCCACTGCCAAACCGCATCCTTCTTCAGCAACCCATGCAGGGGCTCTGCAATCGTCGCTTTTCTGGGCAGGAAGGAATGGTAAAAATTCAGCAGCCCCAGGAAGGACTGCAGCTCCGGTTTCGCGGTGGGGCGAGGGGCGTTTTGAATAGCTGCGACTTTAGACTCAGCGGGTTTCACCCCCGCAGAGGTTATGCGTAACCCCAGAAACTCCACCTCCCTGGCCAGAAACACACATTTGTCCCTCCGCAGCCTCAACCCCGCGGATTCGAAGGCTGTAAGGACCCTATCTAGTCTCTGGGCCAGTTCTGATTCGCTCTCCCCAGATATCAAGATGTCATCGAAAAATGGCAAGACCCCTGGTAATTTCTTTAGCAACCGTTCCACAAGAGACTGAAATATCCCCGGCGCCGAGTTCACGCCAAACTGTAGGCGCGTTACCTTGAATGCCCCCTTGTGAGTTACAATGGTCTGCGCAGCAGCTGTGGCTGGGGTTACTGGAAGCTGCTGATACGCCTGCGCCAGATCTAGTTTAGCAAAGACTTTTCCCCCATGTAAAGTGGCCAGCAGATGGCTAACTACCGGCACCGGATAGGCATTAGGGCGGATCGCCTTGTTAATTGTACACTTGTAGTCAGCGCAAATTCGCACCTCCCCATTTGCTTTCAATACTGTAACAATAGGAGTCTCCCACTCTGCAGAGTCCACCGGCACTAAAATCCCTTGCCCCACTAGTTTGTCCAGTTCCGCCTCAATTTTGTCCTCTAGGGCGAATGGAACCCGACGTGGCTTTAGTCTCATTGGGCGGACCTCCGGGTCCAGGTCGAAGGAAACTGGGGGCCCCTTGTACTTCCCGAGTCCCTTCTTGAATACCTCTGCGTGTGCGTCGCACACTGCCTGAATCTCATTCCCCCCGATGGCATGGACGCCGCCTATGAAGATGTCCAGGGGTTTGAACCATTGTGTCCCCAGGAGATTACACCCCCCCCTCTCTTAGAACTACCAGGGGGAGTTTCCTTCGGAGTCCCTTGTACCGTGTTTCGAAGTCCCCAATCCCCAATACTGGAATCACATTTCCCTGCACATCTCTTAAGTTCGCCCCCATCTCCTTGAATTTGGGTCGCTCCTTGGGGGGAATCCGCAAAAATTACTTATGGGAAATGAGGGAGTATACAGACCCCGAGTCTATCTCCATCTTAACAGGGACCCCTTGCAACAGTACCTCAGCATAAAAACGTGGTTGCCCTAGAGGCACGCTGTGGACGGCCACGTCGTCTTCCGCGTGCACTCGCAGGCACATGTGGTTCCCCTCTGGGTCGTCGCTGCCATTGCCGACCCTTCCGACGCCATCCCGGCTGCTCGTGGAGCGCTTACTCTCTTCCCGGTGTTGCTTGCAGACCCTGGCGATGTGGCCCTTCCGCCCACAGTTGTGGCACTCAGCTTTCCGGAATGGACACTTGCTCCTCTCGTGGGACGCTCCGCACCCATCGCAGTGCCGCCCCCCTTTCCTTTCTTCTCGCTCAGCCCTTTCCTGACCTTCCGGACCCCCTCATCTTCGCTGGAGCCTGGGGTGGCAGAAGCCTCTGAGGATGTGGGCGAGCGTGGGGTAGGGGTCGCCCTCCAGGCCGCCTGGACGGCGGATGCAGCTGCCTCGACTGGTGGGGGCTTTGCCTTGAGAAGCTTGTACCCGGCCCACGTGGATTCAGCTGCTAGAGCCTCTTGTAGTACCTCTTTAAAAGTGAGGTCGTGGCCTCGGTTCATGAGCTTCCTCTGGGTCTCCCCGTCTCTCATCCCGCAGAGCATCCTGTCCCTTAGGGCCACGTCTAGAATTTCCCGCCATTCGCATGGGGTTGCCAAGATGCGGAGGGCCGCTGCATACTCGGATATTGACTCACCCGGCTTTTGGTCCCTCCTCGCGAAGGTGGCCCTGGCAGAGAAGAAGGATACCTTGGGCTTGAAATGGCTCCGCAGAACCCCCAGTATTTCCGTCACCGAAACCTGGTCCACCTCTCGTGGTGCCACCAGATCCATCAGTGCTTGCACGGCGTGGAACCCGAGCATCGTGATGAGAAGACCCTTCTTCTTCCCAGCGTCAGTGATGCCCGCATACGCCACCGTACTCTTGAAATGCATCTCAAACCAGTCCCATCGCTCGGGATGGGTCACGTCGAAAACTGGCTTCTGTGATATTGTCTTGTCCCCGTGGGAATCCATATCCCACCTTCGTCGCCAATTTAGTGTTTGGGAATCAAGACAATGGACACGGCTGTAAGCTAGCCAAACACATCTTTATTGCATGGAGTACAGCACGAACATGAGGTAATGACGGACAAACAGCTCTTTTTATACGGTGGCTATCTAGTTGAATCTGGCTCTTCAACAGGCATTGGCTGCTGTCCAAGTGACGTCATCCTTGGTCATGCCTTTCTTGTCCAGGTGAGGTGAGCGCGGGAATCTTTCCCGTGCAGCTGAAGGTATTTGAGTAATGTGAACCCTGTGAGCTGGGCGCTCGCTATTGCCCCCGGTGGCTACTAGCTCGCGTCCTCATACAGAAGGTTACAGTGTTACCTGTACCCATTCGTGTGGTTACAAATACATTCAACACACTACATTCAGTACACAACAGCAGGTCAGCAGTTCTTGAGACCCAAGTGAGTGCCTGTCATCTTTTCAAGTTCCTGCCAACCTAGCAGTTTGAAAGCAAGAAATTGCAAGTAGATAAATAGGCACCACTTTGGTGAGAAGATAACAGCATTCCATGCACTCCAGCATCTAGTCATGGCTGCTACATGACGACAGAAACATTTGCAGATGCAAACAGTGCTGGCTCTTTGACTTAAATGGAGATGACCACCAGAGATGAGTCGGATACAACTGGCTTTTGAGCAAGGGCGACCTTTACTTTTACAATCTTGAAAACTTCCCAGTACAATTCAGCCTCTACCATTTTGTTAAATGCCTTTAAGGAGGGGGCCTGGGTTATATAAGGTTATATAAGGTGGTAAGGAGGGGTACTGCAGTGGCTCAAGTCGCTAAGACGCTGACTGGGAAGCGGAAGGTCAGCAGTTCGATTCCCAGGTACTGCAGGACAGAAATGAGCTCCCGTCTTCATCCCAGCTCCTGCCAACCTAGCAGTTCGAAAGCAAGAAATTGCAAGTAGATAAATAGGAACCACTTTGGTGGGAAGGTAACAGTGTTCCGTGTGCTCCGGTGTCTAGTCATGCCTGCCACATGACCACGGAAACGTCTGCAGAAGCAGACAGCGCTGGCTCTTCAGCTTAGAAACAGAGATGAGCACTGCACCCTGGCCTTCGAGCAAGGGAAACCTTTACCTTAAGGTGGTAAGACATCTCACAATGATAGGACCACTGTAAAAAAAAAAGCAGCTCCTTTTTACAAACATTTGGGGCTCACTCAGGGCTGAGATTTAAACCTCTAAAACCAGAGAAGGCCATGTGGCCCAGGCCATATTTGAACAAAATGGACACTCTGTCAGATACCAAGACCCCATTCTGTGAATGACCTTATATGTCATTTCGAGTTGAGCGACTATATAAATTGGAATTTAAATTTAATTTAATTTTTGCGCTATATGCCGCCCAATCAGAGAACCCAACTCAGAGTTGCTCACATGGTAAATAAACAATATACACAATATACAATACAGAATAAACACAGTAAATACACAGTAACACAATATACAAAATTCAATCTACCAAAACAGCATATAATAATATACCACAACATAATATACCACAACAATATACAAAATTCAGTCTACCAAAACAGCATATAATAGTATACCACAACATAATATACCACAACACAATCCTATAACAGCCTCTCCACCCTTGCCACAGGCAAATTCCAAGGGTGCTGGTGGCAAGGTCCAGCCACCCACTGCCATAACGATCCTTCCAAGCCTGGAGGGGGGCAGGGCCCAGGAGCGCCGGCAGGTGGTGTGGTCCTGTGCCCATGGCCAGAGGTCCTCTTTGCCCCAGCTGAAGCCAAAGTCCATGGGGGGCGGCAGTGGAGAGTAACCCTAAAACTGATAGCAACCCTAAACCTAGGTTGAGATCTAAACCTAATTGTAGTTCTAAGCTGACAGTAAGCCATAACACATAAAATTGAATTAGACAGAATTCACACAATATGGTCTGCACTAGTTTCCAGATTAGTTTACAAAAAACCAAAAAAACAATAAACATTTGTAACTCTAAAACTGATAGAAACCCAAAACCTAGTCCTAAACTGAAACTGGGCCGTACCACAAAAAAATTGAATTAGAAAGAAATCACACAATATGATCTGCACTAGTTTTCAGAGTGGTTCCAGAATAACCCAGAAGAACATCTATAACCTGTAAGATGTTGCAAAAGGTGACCAAAATTTACTAATGCTAAGTCTTGGGGTGTGAGAGTTATTAATTCCAAGGGTCACTGTAAGTGGGAAATAACTTGTTAGCACATAGCAACAAGGTAAATGTCATATCTTGTTGTTTTAAGGTAAGGTCATCTTTCTTATTTTCTTTCATTCACCACATTTTAACATATCAAAACTGTAATTCATTCATTACCTTCATCAGCCTTATGTTTTTGCCTGACAATCAAAACTTTCTGAGAGACGAACAGTTGCATTAAAATGTAAAATAGAAGTTGATAAAACCAATAGAAACAACATGTGTTTTATAAACAAGATTTTAAAGCAGCACAGTATTAAAGGAAGATAAAACCACTATCAGGGATAATTAACAAAGGCAATCATAGCAGAAGATCTTAAATAACACAATGCTAGAAGAACTAAAGTAATTTCTAAAATACCTGAAAAAAGAGATCTTTATGAGGCACCAACAAAGAACATAAATGTAGATAGCTGTCAATGAAAGGCAATATAAAATTGGTGTGTTACTACTCAGTAGGTACTCTCTTGTGGCCATCTACCACATATAAGTCAGAAGGGGCACTAGGAGAAGGACCTCAGATGACCTTAGTGTCTAGATAGACAAATATGGTAACCAAGCTACTAATTGTCTTTGAATTAAAGCAAACACTTTGAATTCAGGTCAGAAACAGACTGACAATAACAGTAAAAGCTAAAGGTCTGACATAACATCATCCAGTTAGTCCCCCACAACAATCTAGCTACCCTTCCTTAAAATGGCTGAAGTTTTTTTGACCTTTTTCAAAGTCCATTACACATATAATGCATTTTAATAATTTGAACAGGATGTTACTAGAGGATGAATTAATCAAATATGCCTTTATCACTGAGCACCACTGATTAAAACATGAAATCCTTGATTAAGATGGGCCCTTTACCAATTATAATTCAAAGATTCAGTTGATAAATCTACCAATTAAGTCAATTAAATGTTGAAGTCCTAATCATAGCTTGCTGTAAATGGCACACTCCTGTTGTATGAAAGCTTGATTATCAAGATGTTCTGATTATTGGGACAGACTCCAGAGGTAAAAGTAGCAAGTAACTACCTAGGAGTTATCTTAACTAAATCACATGATTTTTCGCTAGGGAGGCACATCAGATTTGGCTGAAGCAAAAGCACAGTGAGACCCCTTCAGACTAGACTGAGAAATACCTAAGACAGAACAGGTTTCTTGTTAACAACCCTGCTCAAAGTTTTGTTGAGGCTTCAGACTGGCAGATAATCTGTAACCAAAAATAATATCTGCTCTATAGATAAAACTCTCCTTTCACCTGAACTGCCACATTTATCATTCTGAAACTTTGCAAGCTCGATACTGGTGGCCAATTATTAGAGGTCTCTGTCAGAATTGGTACCACTAGATGCTATCACTTTAAAATCATTACTCAATGTAGGGTGCTGTCTGTCATATCCCCAACTATTCTATCCAACAACCAAAGGAATTATGTCACTTTCTGGACACTCTCGTGGTTTTTTAGTATTACACAGTCTTTCTTCACTTATGCTGGGATTTGCATTCTTCTTGTGCCGTATGTGATTCTGAATAATATTATTATTATTATTATTATTATTATTATTATTATTATTATTATTATTATTATTATTATTATTATTATTATTATTATTATTATTATTATTATTATTATTATTATTATTATCCCGCCCTCCTGGTGGGGACACCACTCAGGGCAGCTAACAGCAAAAGGGGAAAGGGAGAAAATAAAAATAAAAATACAATATAGCACAATTAAAACAACAACAGATAAAAACATTATCCAAAAAACCCAGCTAAAATCAGCATTAAAACACAAACAACAAATAATCATTTAAAAAACAACCCACCCCACCCCCCACCCACAATAAAACAGAATTAGCAAACTGGGGAACATTGGTATTCATCATGGCAATCAGCCATGAAGACTGTCCTGAGAATATAATGCAGTGGACTTTCATCTGTCTTTCGCATCGCAGCATGACACCCATACCACTGATCCAGCTCCACAAGTCATTTTCTGGTCCTGAGCCCTTTTGGCATGCAAATTCCTCATTGTTGTTGTTGTTGTTGTTGTTGTTGTTGTTGTTGTTGTATTGACAAACCAAATCTGTTCAGGAGGGATGGGTTGCATTTGAACCATGATGGGACCAGATTGCTGGCACTCAACATCAAAAAGGCTGCAGAGCAGCTTTTAAACTGATAACTGGGGGAAAGCCGACAGGAGCTGGGCAGCATCCGGTTTGGGAAAGTGTGTACTTGAGTAGTGAGGAGGATGCAAAAATTACTGAGCAGAGCAAGGAGCTAGTCACCAGACTTCTAGCAGAAGGATGCAAGAGGCAGTCTAACAATGCAACTGGACTCAAAAGACTGTATCAGGAAAGCATATATAAATGCTTGTATACAAATGCCAGAAGCCTCCGGAACAAAATAGGGGAGCTGGAATACTTAGCAATAGATAAGAATATTGATATTATTGGTATCACTGAAACCTGGTGGACGGATGATAACCAATGGGATACAGTTATCCCAGACTACAAACTGTACAGGAAGGATAGGAAGGGGCAAACAGGAGGTGGTGTAGCCTTGTATGTCAAAGAAGTGATAAAATCGTATGAATTGGAATATCTAGGTGATTTGGAGTCACCATTAGAAGCTCTGTGGGTAAGAGTACCAGGCCACAAGGATGGTCTAACAGTAGGCATATACTATCGCCCTCCGACCCAAACTCTTGAGGGAGACTGGCAGTTGGAGAATGTTGTAAAGGAGGCATCCAAGAAGGGAAGCCTGGTTATAATGGGGGATTTCAATTACCCTCACATAGACTGGGTGAACTGTTGTTCAGCACATGATAAAGAGATAAAGTTCCTAGATATGCTAAATGATTGTTCCCTGGGACAGATGGTTGAAGACTCAACTAGAGGTACAAGAATCCTTGACTTGATCCTGAGTAATACTCAGGATCTGGTGCAAGATGTTAATGTGACTGATTCAATAGGGAACAGTGACCACAACTCAATTATGTTTAACTTGATCATAGACCGCAAGTCACTGATAAAATCTAACACAGAGACCTTAAATTTTCAAAAAGGAAATTTCCCAAAGATGAGGAAACTAGTAAAAAAGAAGCTGAAATGGAAATTTGAGAGAGTCCAAACACTCCAAGAGGCATGGATGCTGTTTACAAAAACAATAACAGAGGCCCAATTGGAATGCATACCCAAAAGGAAAAAGGGCACTGCCAGGTCCAAGAGGACTCCGATGTGGCTTACAGGAGCTGTTCGGGAAGTGATCAAGAGCAAGAAAAGCTCATTTAGAAGATGGAAGGCTTGTCCGAATGAGGACAGCAGGCAGAAACATAAATTCTGGCAAAACAAATGCAAGGCAACAATCAGGAAAGCAAAGCAAGACTTTGATGAGCTAAAAGTATTTTTAGGTAAATGTTTCCCTTGCTCGAAAGCCAGTCGTATCCGACTCTAGGGTGCAGTGCTCATCTCTGTTTCTAAGCCGAAGAGCCAGCACTGTCTGCTTCTGCAGACGTTTCCGTGGTCATGTGACAGGCATGACTAGACACCGGAGAGCACGGAACACTGTTACCTTCCCACCAAAGTGGTCCCTATTTATCTACTTGCAATTTCTTGCTTTCAAACTGCTAGGTTGGCAGGAGCTAGGATGAAGACGGGAGCTCATTTCTGTCCTGCAGTACTCGGGAATCGAACTGCTGACCTTCCGCTTCCCAGTCAGCGTCTTAGCGACTTAGTATAGCTAAAAATACTCAGAGAAATAACAAAGACTTCTTTAAGTACATTAGAAGTAAGAACCCAACTAGGAAGGCCATTGGACCATTAGATGACAATGGAAGGCAAGGGGTTATTAAAGAGGAAACAGAGATTGCAGAGAGACTCAATGAATTCTTTGCTTCAGTATTCACTGAAGAAGACAGAGACCACATACCCAAAACAGAGCCTATCTTCATAGGGAGGGAAACCGAAGAATTAAGCCAGATAGAAATAACCAGGGAGGAGGTCCTTGCATGTCTTGTTAAACTAAACACTAACAAATCACCAGGACCAGATGGCATCCATCCACGAGTTCTCAGGAAACTTAAAGATGAAATTGCTGATCTCCTAGCCAAAATATATAATCTTTCCCTCAAATCAGGCTTTGTGCCTGATGACTGGAAGGTAGCGAATGTAACACCAATTTTCAAAAATGGATCCAGGGGTGAGCCAGGAAATTACCGACCTGTCAGTTTGACATGTGTCCCAGGTAAAGTGATAGAAACCGTCCTAAAAGATAGAATTAATAGGCACATAGAAGAGAAGGCGCTGCTAAAGGAGAGCCAACATGGCTTTTACAAGGGCAAATCATGCCTCACTAATCTGTTGGAATTTTTTGAGAGTGTCAACAAGCATGTGGATAAGGGGGATCCAGTTGACATTATTTATCTGGACTTTCAGAAGGCTTTTGACAAGGTCCCATACCAAAGGCTCTTGAATAAACTTGCCAGTCATGGAATAAAGGGACAGGTCTTGTCCTGGATCAGCAACTGGCTAAGGGACAGGAAACAGAGGGTAGCACTAAATGGACACTTCTCCAAGTGGAGGGAAGTAAAGAGTGGGGTCCCCCAAGGTTCAGTACTGGGACCCCTGCTTTTCAACCTCTTCATAAATGATCTAGAGGTAGGAGTAAAAAGCAAGGTAGCCAAATTTGCTGACGACACTAAATTATACAGGGTAGTGAAAACTGTGAGAGATTGTGAGGAGCTCCAGAGGGATCTCTTAACACTGGGGGAGTGGGCAAAACAGTGGCAAATGAGTTTCAACGTTAGTAAGTGCAGAGTGATGCATGTTGGGGCAAAGAACCCCAATTACATTTATAAACTGATGGGGTCTGAACTCTCTGCGACAAACCAGGAAAGGGACCTTGGTGTCTTGGTGGACAACTCAATGAAGGTGTCAACCCAGTGTGCCACAGCAGTGAAAAAAGCAAACTCAATGCTAGGGATCATTAGGAAAGGTATAGATAATAAGTCAGCAAGTGTCATTTTGCCTCTTTATAAATCTATGGTGAGGCCCCATCTGGAATACTGTGTACAGTTCAGGTCGCCATACCTCCAGAAGGATATTATGAAGCTGGAAAAAGTACAGAGGAGGGCAACCAAAATGATTAGGGGACTGGAACACCTTCCTTACCATCTGAGGCTGCAACGGTTGGGCTTCTTCACTCTTGAACGACGGCGTCTAAGAGGTGACCTGATTGAAGTTTATAAAATCATGCACGGTGTGGACAAAGTAGATAAGGAAAAACTGTTTTCCCTATCGCATAACACTAGAACTAGGGGACACTCCATGAAACTTTTGGGTACTAGTTCTCAAACAAATAAGAGAAAGTACTTTTTCACCCAGAGGATTACTGGTCTATGGAACTCCCTGCCAGAAGAAGTGGTGACAGCTGTCAGTCTTGACAGCTTTAAGAAAGGATTAGACAAGTTCATGGAGGACAAGAGTATCAATGGCTATAATTATGGATACTTAAGGACAACCTCCGGGTTGGAGAGATAGGCAGGATATCTCTCAATGCCATTTCCAGGGAATCCTAAGCAGGTGAAGGCATCTGCTTGGGAATACCCTGAAGGAAATGGTGAGCCACTGTGTGAGACAGAATGCTGGACTGGATGGGCTGTGGCCTGTTCCAGCAAGGCTGTTCTTATGTTGTTGTTGTTGTTGTTGTTGTTGTTGTTGTTGTTGTTGTTGTTGTTGTTGTTGTTGTTGTTGTTGTTGTTGTTGTTGTTGTTGTTGTTGTTGTTGTTGTTGTTGTTGTTGTTGTTGTTGTTGTTGTTGTTGTTGTTGTTGTTGTTGTTGTTGTTGTTGTTGTTGTTGTTGTTGTTGTTGTTGTTGTTGTTGTTGTTGTTGTTGTTGTTGTTATTATTATTATTATTATTTCAACTTATATGCCACCCCACTTGCGAAATGCGACTCTGGGCAGCTTACAACATATCCATACATCATTACAGTAGAATACCATACCATAAAATACATAAAATACAATTTACACAATAAGATGCCATTTAAACACTAAAATAGCAAATAACTAATCAATAAAACAATGTCCTCTGCCACTCAATGTCCCCATCAGAGCCCAGAGCTCAACGTCTACAACAGAGCCGGGGCTCAATGTCCATGATGGAGCCCGGAGCTCAATGTCATCAGCCCCAGGCCAGTATTGATGAAGCTGCTGCCTTCCATCAAGCTGGATTCATCTAGGATTTTATCCACTTGAGGACAATCACCCTTCCCTGTAGACTTTGCCAACCAAAGCCGTTAGCCCTTAGGATTGTCAGGTTAGTTAATAGTTTATTACCATAACAGACTAACCTGGCCAGACTGACGGGACATGCATATCATTTCCAAATTGCTGTGACACAAAAACCTCTTCCTGTACTCATTTGAATCTTGGTAAACTTGATACCCTCTGGAAAAGGCAACTATGCATGCAAATGTTTTCCAACATTTCTAATAAACATGTATTATTGATTTATTTTATTATTTATTTATTTATTCAATTTGTATAAAATAGACATGCAACTCTGGGCGGCATACATAAAATCCCCAATGTTTAAACTATAGAAACCCTTAAAATTCCTAAAAACTCTGAAAAACTACCTCCCACCCACACCAATTAAAAATCCAGTAAAAAACTTTTACAAACATGAGTTTCTGCTCACATTTTTAGCTTGATATTTTCTCTCCTTTTTTAACTTTCCTAAAAGAACATGAAAAAAATATACCACTATAATAGAAGTACTGATCTTTCACTAGGAATGTATCTATACCTATAAAATGATGCATTAACCATTGGAATGTGAGAAAGGATGTTGCACCAGGCCCCACTAGCCCGTAATGGGCCTCCGTTCACTCGCCCGAACCCGGTTCGCAGGTAACTGTCGGGTTGAAATTTTCGACCCGGGGGCAGGAGCCCCCCAGTCGCAAACACAAAAGGGAACTTCAATTCCCAACGTTCCTTGTGCTGCGCCGTGCCAGAGCCAATCAGGCTGAGCGGCGCGGCAAAAGGAACGTTTGAAAACACGCCGCGGCCAATCAAAAAAAGCCGCAGGAAACAAACTGCTAAAGTATGCAAACACGCGCAGTCAAAACTTTAAGCCCCAGTGTCCTGTGCGCCATTAGCATGGCCCATGAAGAAGAAAGCAAAAAAAAGCCCCCACCCCCGAGCCCTTCTTCCCCACGGGCCAGCCAGCATGGCCCGTGGGGGGGGAGGAACCCCCCACCACCGGCGCCCTTCTTCCCCACGGGCCAGCCAGCATGGCCCATGGAGAAGAAAGCAAAAAAGCCCCCCCCAAGCCCTTCTTCCCCATGGGCCAGCCAGCATGGCCCGCGGGGGGAAAAAAGGAACCCCCCACCACCGGTGCCCTTCTTCCCAGCGGGCCAGTCAGCATGGCCCATGAAGAAGAAAGCAAAAAAAGCCCCCCCCCCAGCCCTTCTTCCCCACGGGCCAGCCAGCATGGCCCGTGGGAAAGAAAGCCACTGAAAAAGTTAACCCCAAAAAACAAACCAAAAACAATCAAAAACACTCAAAAATCCAAAAAGAAAACACAAACACAGCCAAAAACAATCAAAAAAAAACACACAGACCCCCCCCCCAAAAAAATAAAATCCAAACCACCACACACACCCCCCCCCACACACACACCCAAAAAACAGAGAGCTTACCAACAGACGTCTTGACTTCATGACCACCGGAAATCAAATGAGCAAAGAAAGGAAACACTAACCGGAAGCACCCAGAGGACAGAAGATAAGAATTGTAGAGAGGAAGCAAAGCTCACCACCCCTACCCAGAGGCCACAAGAGAAAAAACATTCAAAAATATTTCAAAATAAAAGATTAATTCCCAAACAAATCAAATAAATTAGCCAAAAATTCAAAAACATTCACACTAATCTCAAAAAATTCCCAAAAAAACAGAAATCAAATAAATTAAAATAAAATTTGCATAAACCAAAATTAAATTTTAAATAAAAAAATTGAAATTAAAAAATTAAAATAAAATTTGCATAAACAAAAAACAAAAACCTTCAAAAACCAATTTAAAGAGCCCGGCACTAAGGAAGCCAGCGCACAAAAAAAACCACACACACACACACTGGGAGCACAAGTCCGCCGCAGGCAGACGCAGTGCCTCAAAGCCACAAAGCCACAAAACCTTTCAACACCATTTAAAACAGCCCAGCATTATTTGTAAAAGAAAAAAAAGAAACCCTTTACTATCCAACACAATTTTTAAAAGCCCGGCACCGCCGGGCAAAATATGCTAGTAACCATATATAATAACTTTATCAAGCCTTGGGAAACTATTACAAAATGAAGCCTCACAAATTGCCTTGTGTGTTCCTTATTGCCAGTATATTCCCATATTTAGAATGATGGGGAAAGGGATTGCTGCACACATGCACAGAACCCATCTGTGCATGTGCAAACGTGTTCTGCGCATGCACAAAGGGGTTCTCTGCTGCACATGCTTATCCGGGCCGGAGAAGTTCCCATATTTTCCAGAGCAGCGCTTGACGGGAATGCACAGTTGCCCACTTGGCAGTTACACATTCCTTCCACTCCTTTGTAAAAATAATAACATCTAGGAAAGAAGAATATCCAAGATACAGTATAGTTTTTTGGGTCTAAAGTACTTTCACTTTATAGTTGTCCATACAGCTTTTTAAGTTAGCTGAGATGTCAAAGAGACTTGTTATCTTGGTTGTGCAGCCAGCATAGGATGCCTCAGGCTACCTCAAGAAAAACATCTACTTAATTTCTGCCATTTTCCCCTTAAAACCAAATCTGATCAGAATGCAACTATGTAACATCTATTCTACAATATATATCAGTGGAAACAGTTACAATCAGTCTGTCTTTTGAAACTGAATTTTGCATGTGGATGAGATCTGAGCTGATGGACATTTTCTGCTTCTTTTGCACATCCTCAGTGCTTTGGGCATCAGGGACAATTTCTCTAGATCCACATGTTGCCTGGAAAAGGGGGGGGGTGAAATCTAAGAAAATGATATGCTTTTGTTTTTCAATTAGTGAAATTCACAAAAAGAAAAGAAGATTCTGCTCACTTTTTTTAGCTTGATATTTTCTCTCCTTTTTAACTTTCCTGAAAGAACATGAAAACAAAACTACTATAATAAAAGTACTGATCTTTCACTAGGAATGTATAACCTTATATAGTACCTTCACACATTTGTAATCTGTATCAACAAGTTGTTTACCTATAACTGTAGTTCTTCAAGTGGTCATCTGTGAATTCAATCAATCAATCTTTATTATGGTCCAAGACCAGCATAGTACAGAAACATGAACAGAAGTAAAAATGGTGTGATATATAATCTGTTCTTCGTGGTCTCTGTGAATTCACACTAATGGGTTGATTCCCGCTGTGCACTTTCACCATTCTGAGTTTCCAGAACAAACAGCTGTTAGGCCCCTTCCCTTTTCAAACCATCGTACATTTCCACCTAACGGCTCCCCCTCAGTTCCTCTTGTCCGCCCAGAGAGAATAACTGTGGCAGACTGTGGGGTGGTTATGCAGGACATTCACAGATGACCAGTCAAAGAACTACAGTTACCAGTAAGCAACTTGTCCTTCTTCTTCATGGTCTCTGTGAATGCACGTAATTGGGTGTCTAGCTAGCTAAATTTGAGGCTGTTGGGATGCCACAATAAATATATTAGATTATTAAATATATATCAATAAATATTGAAAATGTTACTAGTGAAAAATAAGGTTAACTTTATTTAAAACAAAATTGGAAATTTCAACAAGAACCATTAACTTCAACCTTTAAAGTTTGAAATTTTTAAACATACAGTGATACCTCATACAACGTCCAAACTTGGTTCCACAAGTTTGGACTTTATACGGATTTGGACTTTGTACGAGGCATGCAAAATCCTAGCCGCGTTGCCTCATACAATGTCCAAATCCTTGCTGCGATGCCTCATACAACGTCGTTTCCATAGATTGTACTGTAACAGCACAGACTTCAGGGCAAAGTCAAGGAAACTGACAGAACTTTAAGAAATCATTGTCTAAAGGCTAAAAACATTACAAAAACATGTCAAACAACCATGATTGTCCAAGAACCTGAAGAATGCTGCAAAAATCCCAGGAATGCTTCTAAAAATTCTGACGAAAAAAAGTCAAAAAATCCAAAATCGTGCTCAAAACCACTCCTAAACACTCTTCGCCTCATGCAAAACCCACAAGAGCAATGCACGCATGTGTCCTGCCTTTTATACTGCCCAGGCACAATGCAACCTGGGAAAACCCCAATGCCTCATACAAAGTCGCACGACTTTGTATGAGGCAACTTTTTTCAAGGAATTAAGCGATGCTGTATGAATCCGATGTTGCATGAAGCGGACTTTGTATAAGGTATTACTGTATAATTATTAAATAACTGTGCAATTAGCCTAAATTGTTGCATCTTATTTCCAATGTGACATATATTGTCAATACAAAAATTGTGAATTGTCATGAGCTTCATTCATAGGAATGCAACAATTCAAACAAGTTAAATAACCAAACATAATTTTTTTCAATATGAGACATGTAAAATGTCAACAATAAATTATACTAATAAACTTTTCTAATGATTATTCACTGTGTTCACTAGCCTTTATTACAACTGTAAACATCAAAGAATAATTATAGGTATATAACCAACCATTCTTATAAATTGAGCATATAAGAATACCAAGTGGGACATGTAAACCAATTCTACCAATCATAACAAAATTTTGTTTTTTCTCTCATTTGCCCTTGCAGACAAGCAAGGTCATTTTTAAGAAGCTGATTGGTTACTAGAGATATTTGTCCTAGCATACTCTTGTTTAGGAACATATTGTCTATATGACTGGTAATATGATGGCTCATTCTATGTTTATCTATTTGGAAAATTATAAGTCTGGGAAGATTCAACTCTTATATTTTAACAGTATTCCACTTCTTAAATAAGTTTTCCATTATCTCATCTGTTTTACTGGTTAATAAGCCTTTCCTGTCAAAGGAAAGCTTCTCAATCCTTGTGCAGGAATCTTCAGGAAGCCCTGATGATTTCAACCAAGCACATCATCTAATTAATATTGATGTCATGAGATTCCTTGTATGACTTTATATAGAATGTCTTGCAGAAAGCATCTGATGTTTAGCTAGCGCCATAGCTTCCTGTTGACACGTAAGAGCCATTACTCTCTTATCTTCTGGCAATAAATTTAATAATAGTAAAATTCTTTCTCAAAGATGTCTTAGTGCCCATTGCCCCATTGCAGTTTGAAATCTTAATTCTAAAGAAGATGAAGAATATAACCTATGTTCAAAAGAGTAAAACTTCTTTGCCTCCTTTTGTAGTAGGTTGTGCTATGGTCTGACCTCTACTTGTAGTGATGGAAGCCTGAACAAACACAGAGGGGTTATTTTTTGTGTATATCCAAAAAACCTGCTTTTTCATCTTTAATTTTATATAGATTCTCTAACTTTTTGGGTATTGGTATCAAACATTTAGGTTTCTCCCACAATTGCTTAACTTCCTCTAAAAGTGAAGGAAGCATTTCAATAGACAATGCAGTACATGATATTTGCTTATATAATCTGTTTCTTTGGCAGTCAAATTCAAGGCTTTTGCCATGCTTGAAATCATGTCAGTATAGGATCGCACATCTTCTTGTGGTGATGGTGGATCTATGTTTCCTACACCTGATTCCAGTGTAAAATTTGCATCTGATGAGGAATCCTGAGAAAGAATGTCCTCCTCGTCCTAATCTGAGCCTACATTTCATAAAGATTCTTTCTGGTTTTCTCTCTTAGAAGCAGTTTGCTTTAAGTCTTTCTTTGAAATTGATTCCATTTTCTTCTTGTTGTCCAGTTTGCATTTATTTATTTATTTATTGGTTCCAATGCTTCAGTTCCACATCAAAAATTATTCTGAAGAGGATGATTCAAAGGAATCTAGTGTCCTAGCATGATCCTTTGAACATTTCATCTTTGAACTTTTCTGATGTTGAACTGTCTCTGAATCCAAAACAAAAGATTCAGACATATTAGATTCCATATGCTTTCTCTTAGCACATTTAGATTTCAGAGACCAACTGAAACTTGGCACTGATATAATGGGAATTATGTCCTGATGTCCATAATAAGTAGGCATTTTTTCCCACCAATGTAACAGGTATCGGGAAAATTGGTATTGAACCCTGAAGATTAGCTCCAGGCTAATCATTTGAATAGGGTTGACACAAATTCCCATCTGGTCCATATTGTTCATAAGAATGAGCAGAGTTAGGATCCATATCATCGAATTGACAGCAATGCTTTTCTGACATCGAAGGCATGACATCGGAGTCAAATTCAGAGTCATTGTCCTGTTTATGATAAGACCTGTGAGTCACTTTAGACTTAGCATGATGAAATGATGAATCCTGATGGAATAATTCATGGTCTCTCGACTGATATGAGGATCGTGAAGGTGATGGTGAAAATTGAAAACTTACCTCCTCAGAGATTGTCCCAAGACTCACCAAATCATCCTGTTGTGAAGTAGGTTGTCTAGCCAAAGGTGAATGTAAAAATTTCTTTTCTTTATTTCAACTTCTTTTCCACAAGTACTATCTTAGATTTAAGCTTTCCATAATTTTTTACAGTCTCTTATTTTTAGTTGTTTTTTTTCTGGATGTTCTGCCTCATGAGGAGAGGCTTGTTTCACCTTTGGAGACTGAGATTGACTCTCAGACTCCACCATACTTTTAACTTTATTCTTTAAACTTACAGAAGAATTTTTCCTTTTGTTTCAGTTTCTGGTTGTAATGATTTTTCCCAAAGATATGATCTGAAATGTTTTAATCTGGTGGTTGTTGTTTTTTAGAGCAACCTTAGTAAAGTTTTGACAAATGTCACATATGACTGTCTGGTGTCCTTCACCAAGGCAATAAAGACAAACTTTATGACCATCAGTAAACAGAATTTTACCTCAACAAGATTGGTAATTTTTAAAAAGTTCTACTGAGACCATAAACTTTTCACAAATACTGTTTTTGAGCAAAAAAAAAGCACTCACTCATGAAATGACATTTTTCTCTTATGGTGGCAAGAGAAGAACTGAAGGAGAGCTGTTAGGTAGGAATGTATGACAAATGGTGCATGTGCACAGCAGGAATTAACCCATTTAGTGTGCATTCACAGAGACCACAAAGAACAGAATAGATATCACACCAAAGGTTGAAGGCTGGTCACTCTTAACATAATAAATAAAAAGGAAACCACATGTTGAAAAAGTCATCTTAGGTCAAGAGAGGACTCTGACCACTGCCCTGTGAGACCTCCGGCCCCTTTTCTACTTGGCCAGAGGTTGAAAAGCCCTGTAGCCATGAAGGGCGGGCAGCAAGAGAGGACTCTGGCCACCGCCCTGTGAGACCTCTAGCCCCTTTCCACTTAGCCTCACGAGACCTCCGGCAGCTGTGGCAGCAGTGGTGCCTTCATCTCTGTCCCAGCTGCGGCCAAGTCGGCATTGGGTGTGGCGGGCCTGTCATTGTTTGAGCTGTGGTGGAGTGGGAGCTGAGGAGCTGCAGAATGAGGGCTTGGCCATACAGTGGCCGGTGGCAGGGGGCCTTGGGGTGGCAAAGTCTTGTGCCCCATTTGCTCCCTGGCTCTGTGGATTTGGCCACAGACTTGGCCACTGGGGTGTGGGGCCGGACATTGCCCCCTGCCCAGCCTAGACTTTGGACTCTGAGGCCTGGACTCTTGTGGCAGAATTCTTGTTTTGGGATGTTTTGAAGTAGGTGACAATTAGTATGCTAATTGTATTCTGTTAATTGTATCTTGTTCTCTAGTGTATGCCAATTGTATCTTGTTTTATATTGTATTGAATGTGATATTGTTGTTAGCCACTCTGAGTCACATCTGCTAGTGGGGGGCATATAAGTCCAAATTAATAATAATAACAACAACAACAACAACAACAACAACAACAACAACAACAACAACAACAATAACAATAACAATAACAATAACAATAACAATAACAATAACAATAACAATAACAATAACAATAACAATAATCTAGATAACTAAAATTGAGGTGTCACGCTGTATGTTTCCAAACCAGGAAACAAAATGGCCACTTTCATACATGCACAGAAGCATCCACCCCACGCATGTGCAAACACACATGTTCCGGGGGCATGCTCTAGCCTGCTCAGCTGTTCTAGGGGTGTGGTCAGACGCCCAGCCAGAAAAGTTTGGTGCCCCTGATTTAAAGAAATATTTAAAAGTCAAGTATTAAAATAACAAGCTTTATTTATTTGTTAGAGTTTTGGGAGGTGTGGGGGGCAAGAAATTAACACATTATTCTGGAAACATGGTATCGTTTCACAGCTTTATATGTCCTCTGAAAGGGAAGGGAAAATTCTTTAAAAGGCAGTGATATCACACAACTTGTACAGCTAATCTTTCTCACACTAGGTCATACAAAAGGAACTACAGAATAATTTTCCAAAAGTGGCTTCATTTTTGCCGTTTTGCCTCTGGCCAAGAAGAAGAAGAAGAAACAGAAGGTGGTCTGGGTCTTCCGAATATTAAATATTATTATAGAGCATTTCAATTTAAAAAAATATTGCAAATATTATAACAAAGTCTGAGGTTATCTGGGATGAGATAGAGATGAAAGAATTACAACAAAATGGTAATGCAATTTTTTTATGATAAGGAAATAAAGATAAAGACAAATAACCAGTTGACAAAAGCAATGCTAGATGTTTGGAAAAATACTAAGGGGAAACTCGCACTAGAAGTATCTCCGATGATGGAATGGAAGATATAAAGACATTTCCTGTAGAAGTAGACAAAAGGATAAAGGACATACTTTTGAGAAAGGATATGTTTCTGTTGAAAGATTGGATAAAGATGTGTGATAAACCTGAACTAAGAGCTGAAGTGTACAAACAGATGAAATTGAATTGGTTACAAGTAATTTTGGTAAATAAATGGGGGAAGAGATATAAAGATGAGCTTAGTTTATAGAGGGATAAAAAAGAATTTGAAGATATGATTTGCAAAATAAGAAAATGAGAAATGGGGATAAAAGGGTTAGTAAGTAAAATATACAAAATTTTAAACAAGGATGAAAATTCACAAAATGTCTTGAGAATGTTATGGGAGGAGGACTTAAATATAAGAATTTCTGAATCAAATTGGAAAAATAAATGGAAGAGAAGAATTAGGAGAAATCTTTCGATTAGATTAAAAGAGCATAATTATAAAATATTATGGAAGTGGTACTTGACTCTGGTTAAGTTACATCGAATGGATAATAGCAGAACGAGAAATTGTTGGAGATGTAAAAGCAATCTTGGAACATATGAGCATATGTGGTGGAGCTGTAAAGTGACAGATCCTTTTTGGAAATTAATTGAGAAAGAGATATCAGAGGTCTTTAAAATTGATTTTAAGCTGAAGTTGAGTATCACCTTATTGACAGAATTGGATAATATAAATATGAATATAAATAAAAAAGAATTGTTATCCATAATGTTAACAGCTGCAAGACTATGTATAGCAAGAAAATGGAAAAGTGATCTAGTTTTGAAAATGGATGAATGGTATAAGGAAATGTGGGAAATTGCCTTGAATGATAAATTTACATGTGAATTGAATGTGAAGAAAGGTATTTCGAAAGAGAACAAGTTTTGGGAAATATGGAGGCCATTTGTGGAGCATGTATTAATATGAGATAAAGGAGACAAACCAGTACCTCAGCATATGAGTTTCTAGAAAGATTAAATTAGAAATCTGATCATCATGGCTTGTATATATCACTGAGTGTTATAATTATTATTTTGTAGTATATTAGATTGAACCTTATAAATTTTTGAAGTGTTAAATATACAATTAAAAGTAATGAAATAATGAGAACATAATTGTTGACAAGTGATATATAGTATATATATTCATGAAAAGACATAAGTTGTGGGGTATATGTTGTAAGAAGGTATGACATAAATGAGGTTCAAGAATTGGTATTGTTTACAATGCCATTATAATAGAGTATATGTAATTTAATGTATTAATTTGTTTTTTGTTTATGTACCTTTTTTCTTTCTATATTGTACTAGCATAGTTTGCCCGGCGTTGCCGGGCTTTTTAAAATTGTGTTGGATACTAAAGGGTTTCGTTTTTTTCTTGAACTAATGGTGATGGGCTGTTTTAAATGGTGGTGTAAGGTTTTTTGATTTTGTGGTTTCGAGTAATTTTGTTTTTGAACTTGTTTGTTATGTGTATGCAAAAAAAGTTTAAATTTAATTAAATTTAATGTAATATTATTTATTTTAAAATTTAATTTAGTTTTTTAAAATGTTCTTTATTTGGTTTTTCAAAGTGAAAAGGGGTTTTATTTTGGTAATTTTTGAGATAAGTGTGTCTTTTTTTTTGAATGTTTGTATAATTTATTTGATTAAATTTAGAATTATTCTTATTTGTTAAATTTTTTTGAATGTTGTTTCTGTTTTGGTCACTGGATGGGGGTGGTGAGCTTTTGAGCCTCTCATTACATGTGTTACCTTCTGTCCTCTTGGTGTTGCTTCCGGTAAGTTTCCTCTTTCTCATTTGTGTTCCGGTTCTCATGGAAGGAAGACGTCTTTTTGTAAGTTCTGTGGGGGGTTTTTTGGGGGGAGGGGTTTGGGGTGGAATTTTTTTGGGGGGTGTATGTGTGTGTTTGAATGTTTTTCGTTTGTGGTTTTGTGTGTTTTTTCAAGTGTGTTGGGGGGTGGCTTTCTTTCTCGTAGGCCATGCTGGATGGCCCATGGGAAGGAAGGCCAATTGCGGGGAGGGTTTTTTCCCCATGGGCCATGCTTGATGGCCCGTGGGAAGAATGGGCATTTGCGGGGAGGCTTTCTTTCCCACGGGCCATGCTTCATGGCCCGTTGGAAGGAAGGGCATTTGCGGGGTGGTGGTGTTTTCTTTCCCACGGGCCATACTTCCTGGCCCATGGGAAGGAAGGGCAGAGGCAGTGGGGTTTTTTTCTCCCCACGGGCCATACTGGCTGGCCCGGTGGGAAAGAAGGGCAGTTGCGGGGGGTGGGTGGGTGGGTTGGTTGCTTTATTTTTTGGTTCTCTGGCTGGCCCTTCGAAGAGAAGGGCAGCGGCAGCCGGGGGTGTTTTTTTTTGTTTCTCGTCTTTTTGGCGTGCCGGCTGGCCCTTCGAACGGAAGGGCCATGGTGGCGGTGGGGGGGGGTTCTCCCATGGGCCATGCGGGCTCGTTCATGGGGAAGGATGGCTGCGGCGGTGGTTTTTTTTAACTTTTAGTTTTGGTGCGCCAGGCGTCTCACTTGTTTTTCGGGCGCCGCTGACCCTTCGAACGGAAGAGTGGCGGCGGCGGGTTTTTTTGTTTTTTTTCCCCCTCGGGCCATGCTGGATCGCCCATTGGTTTGAATGGTTGCGGCGTCGGCTTTTTCTTAGTTTTGTTTTCTCGCGCCGGCTGCCTCCTCGTTCTGCTCGCACATTGCGCGCAGGACGCTGGGGCTTGTAGTAATGTGTTGGTGATTTGTGTTTGTGCTGCGTCTTTTTAAAATGCTTTTCTTTTGATTGGTTGTGGCGCGTGTTCGAACGCTGCTCCGTGCGAGAGCCTCTCAGCCTGATTGGCTCTGGTGCGGCGCGGCGCAAGGACTTTCGGGAAGTGATGTTCTTTGCGTTTCTTGCTGTTAGTGGGGCTGAGGCCCCCGTGCCGGATTTTTAAATCCTTCGTTGACCTGCGTAGGCAATTCGGCCGTGCTCTCGAAGGGAGGGTGCGGGTCAGTAGGGCGACGCATAGCAACGTATAGCCAATTCCAACGGTGAACACTTGGTTTTATAGGTTAAGATTGTTTATTATATTTATTATATTTTTGTTATTTTATGAAAATTAATAAAAATTATTTTTTTAAAAGCACATGCTATTGTGCAAAAAATGTACAGCCAGTATTTGAGGTAAAACCTACATAGTAAAAATCCATTGTTGAAACTTTGCTGTCTAGAAAATATAGATTCATTCCAATGCATGTGTGTTGTTCTCCCCCTCCCAGGAAAACAGTTGACAAATTGCTTGAATCAAAATAGCAATTCTTCACATTATTTGCAGGGTAGAGCTAAGCCAGACATCTATTTTTCCTTTATCTCCTACACAGTATCTGTTACTTTTCATTCTGCCTCCTTAGCATCTCTACTGAAAGCACATCCCCTTAAATCTTCTCTAGGAATTTCACTACAATGTAAAGAAGAACTGTCTGTCCTTAAAAAATATCTTTGCAGGCGCACCCCCCAAAGAAAGACTCAGACACCGGTATATGGATAAATGCAAACAGGAAGAAGATGTCTTTTGGTCCATCAGCTTAAAAGACTCAAAGTGCAAGGCAGAGGCAAATGTCAACCAGATTGGAACTAATTGAAACCACCTCAGTCAGCTAAACAAACAAAAAAGATAATGCCTCACTCAAAAGAGGTGGTTCTACAGTGGGCTTCCCTGCAATGAACTTTATGTCACATAGTCACCAGTCTTTTATTTGAATTCACCTGTGCCCAATCAGGTGTGCAGTGGTGGGATTCAAAAATTTTTACTACCTACTTTGTGAGCATGGTATGGTGGGCGTGGCCAGGGGGAAAGCCCTGCATTTTTTCAAAACTTGGATGGGTGGGGCCAGCCAGAATTTCTGCTACTGGTTCTGGCAAACTGGGGTGAACCTGCTGAATCCCACCACTGGGTAAGTGGCCAATGCAGTGGCTTCTTCATGTAGCTCCTGCAACTGTTTTTTTTCTCTTGCTCTTGCAACTGTTTTCATGAGCAAGTCAGAGGGAATTTATTTTCAGGATGACATGGAAGACCCACATCCTGAGGATTTTGGTGATGCCATCTTCCAAGTCATCCTAGTAAATGCAACTCTTTGTGTTCAAGGATGTTTTAAAAAATGGTGCTTTATTTTGGTATAAGCATTTCCTTGTTTTTATTTGTTTGCTTACTTATTTACTCTCCCACACCCCAAATGGTGCATGCACCATTCTGGGTGGCTCACAACAGTGTGCAAACAACACAAAATCAATACAGTGATACCTCATACAACGTCCAAACTTGGTTCCACAAGTTTGGACTTTATACGGATTTGGACTTTGTATGAGGCATGCAAAATCCTAGCCGCGATGCCTCATACAACGTCCAAATCCTTGCCATAATGCCTCATACAACGTCGTTTCCATAGAGATACATTGTACTGTAACAGCACAGACTTCAGGGAAAACTCAAGGAAACAGACAGGAAATTGACAGAACTTTAAGAAATCATTGTCTAAAGGCTAAAAACATTACAAAAACATGTCAAACAATCCTGATTGTCCAAGAACCTGAAGAATGCTGCAAAAATCCCAGGAATGCTTCTAAAAATTCTGACAAAAAAAATTCAAAAAAATCCAATGTCATGCTCAAAACCATTCCTAAACACTCTTCACCTTATGCAAAACCCACAAGAGCAATGCACACATGTGTCCTGCCTTTTATCCTGCCCAGGCACAATGAAACCTGGGAAAACCCAATGCCTCATACAAAGTCGCACGACTTTGCAGGCGCACCCCCCAAAGAAAGACTCAGACACCGGTATATGGATAAAGGCATTGGGCCACTTTTATTGAATAATGCCCTAGTCCGAATTATAACTTTCAATTGGTGTATTCATCCAATTGTAATTCTTAAGGCAAGCAGGCCGCAGTAACACTGGTAAGGTTCCTCCCAAAATTGCCAATGGCAATTGGCTACAATGTATCCATTTGTATCAATTTGTTTGTTGACACAAACAAATTGTTGACCGGAGTCAATAAACTATCTACTGACCCCACCCTATGACGTGTATCCGTCAAATCACGGGGTGATGCATGCTGAAAAGCTCCTGCCATCACCCCTTGCCTGGTTCGTCGTTGACCGGTCAAAGCTATTACACCTGTACCTGTCTAAGTGTTGGCCAGTCAATTGCGAACCTGCCGGATATCTATGGGTCATAAATCTTTACCTTACCAGTGCTACCCGCCACACGGGGAGGCTTCTATGAAGACTCACCGCCCCCCGCCCCCCCACCAGACCGTCAGCTCGGTCAACAGGCCTGCTTGCAAATCTTCCAAAAAGAGGTTCATACCTCTAGCCGACAGGTGGACCCCATCCCCTGCATAAAGATCATAATTTTGTAAACTAATCATGGGGTGTCGGATGACCATCCCCAAACCCTTGTCTGCCAAGAACCGGGCAACAGCCCTGTTCACCAAGCGGCGAGCGCGGTCAAGGGCACGGAGGTCAATACCTCCCCTGTATGAATGACGCAGTACGATGTCCGACCATAGCAGCCTTGTGGACGGCCACACATAATGCAAATAAGCTAGGTCACTGCAAATCGTAAATTTTAAGGAGAGGCCAGTAACCTGGGCGAGGTCATTGCCCCCGAGGTGCAGTACAAGGACATCAGGCGGTTCAGCATCCCAGATGGAAAACAGGAATGGCAACAGTTCCCGCCATCTCATTCCGCGCTTACCGTACCAACGTATGGGTGTGGTTGCACACAGTCCAAGCTGGGGTCCCCACTCTGTCGCCACAGCATACTGCGCTGCCCAGTGCACGTAACTGTGGCCCACCAGCCATACTGCCACCGGTGTGCGGGGACACACAGGGTCTGTAAAAGAAGAAAAGAGAACAATGACTTAACTGGTACTCATGCCTGAAGAGGGCGAACATATAATGCAAAACGCATGGATCCCCATCTTCCCATCCGGTGTATATCAGCCTCAGAGTACCCAAATGCAGCCGCAGTGGATGCAGCACCTATCCTAAATGAATGGGCGCCGTAATGAGCCCCGGGGAGGCCAACACTGGATAGTGCCATACCGGTCACCTTCCAAAATTGAAATTTAGTAAGGGGAGACCCATCCTGGTGGCAGAAAAATGGGCCAGGGTGCACGCCACGCACTGCCAAGAACTCCTGTAGGGCACCAACCGGACAGATGTCTGCAATGGAACATCGTAGCAGTCTAACTCCACTGCCTACGCCATGCTGATCAACCTTTAAGGACCATATCCTCAACTGAGCCCACTCATTAGTGACATAGACATCGTCGAGTTCCAGTGCCCTACGAGTCGCATCCACCTTAGACAGTAGTACCAACTCACTGATGCGGAGCGCTCCAAAGAAGGCCACTGTGGTAGCCGCGTGAAAAAGAGCCACCTCATACTTATCATAACACAGATTATGCCAGCCTCGTGCAAGGTGGGTCAGTACCTCTGGTGAAATTGGGTGGCGAGTATCCGGGTGGCGGCCACGTTCCCGTGTCCACCCCTCCAAAACATGTCGTATGCGGAAATCATTCACGGAGTCAGCAAAACCCCTCACTTTGGCCATAAATGCCAGTGCCGACAGCCTGGATGCTATAGTGCGAGGAGCCAAACCCTGACTGTGTAAATAAACCATAAATTGTAAAACTTGTTCCACTGGAATGGGCCACACTTCGGGCAGCTGCAGTTGCAAACAAAAGGATCTAAATTGAACGAAAGCATGTTGATATGCCTTACGCGTGCGAGGTGCCAAAGACATGCCGATCGCCCGGTTCACCTCTCCTCGCCAAATGTCCAAATCTCGGCCGGGAGTGGTGAGGGGAATTCTTCTGCTTCCGGAGCCAAGGCATGGAACCGGGGGATCTGCAGGTGGGATGAAGCATCAGCAATATCATTATTAATGCCTGGGACATGTCTGGCCTTAAAAAGCACATTCAGGCGTAGGCTAAGTAACACAAACTGACGAACCAACACCATTACCCTGGGTGACTTGGACGTCTGAGCATTGACAATGTGCACTACCGCCGCATTATCCCACCAAAAATGGACCACTGAGTTGGCCCACTCCTCACCCATTAGCATCAAAGCTCCCAGGATTGGAAGGAACTCAAGGAATGTAAGATCGCGGAGGCGATCCGTGCCCCGCCATGCTGGAGGCCATTGGCCATAAGCCCACCTCCCCTCGAAATAAATCCCATATCCCAGGGAGCCGGAGGCATCCGACTGTACTTGGAACCTAGGGAAAACCAAAATGTCGGATCTCCTGAAAGAGACCCCATTAAATTCCCGCAGGAATGTAAGCCAAACCAAAAGGTCAGCCCGCATGCCCCTGGTCAGTCGGACCCTGTAGTGGCGCTTTAACAGGCCAGACATGGCGTCATATAGGCGCCACGCAAATGCTCTGCCGGGTGTCACCACCCTGCAGGCAAAGTTAAGATGGCCATGAAGTACCTGAAGCTCACGAAGTGACACCTTACGTTTGGCCAGCAAGGCCAAAATCATCGCGGAGATCCGGGTTACCTTCTCAATGGGTAACCGGGATGCCTGTGCGACAGTGTCAATTTCAATACCCAGAAATGTGAGCGTAGTGGATGGGCCCTCGGTCTTTTCGGGCGCTAAAGGGACACCCAGTTCCCTCATTAGCGTCTGAAATGTAGTAAGGAGACGCGTGCACGTGTCCAAGCCCCGTTCACCCCCGAACAAAAAGTCATCAAGGTGATGGGCTACAGACCGAGACCTGGACCTGCGAACAAAGGCCCACTGAAGGAAAGTGCTAAAACGTTCGAATGCTGAACACGAAATAGAGCAGCCAAAAGGCATGGCCTTGTCTACATAGAACTTCCCTTGGAATCTAAAACCCAATAGCTCAAAGTCTCCTGGGTGCAGTGGCAGTAATCGGAATGCCGATTTAATGTCACATTTTGCCAGGAGGGCACCAGGACCACAAGAGCGCACCATCCGTAGGGCTTGGTCAAACGACGTATACCTGACCGAACAAAGGTCATCAGGAATAGCATCATTGACAGAGTAACCCGCCGGGTACGATAGATGGTGGATTAAACGAAATTCACCCTGGGTCTTTTTAGGTACTAGCCCCAGAAGGGAGACCTTCAGGTTAGGAAAAGGTGGTTCGGAAAAGGGGCCCGCTACCTTCTTAGCCTCTACTTCTTTGGCAATACTCAGGGCAGCTACCTCCTCCTTACCCTTCAGGGAAAGTAAATTGGGGGCATCTTGGGGTCCCCGCACCCCTTTGAATGGGATACGAAAGCCCCACTGGAAACCCTCCAGGAGGTACCTAGCGTCCTCCCTCCTTGGATAAGTTGAGAGCCATCGCTCCAACATATACACATTAACTGGTGAGGGGGCCTTTTGACTGGCTAGCTCCATCAGCAGCTCTGCCCGCTCCCTGTCCACCTCTACCTCTGCCCCGTGACCCACCAGCCCGCGGGCACGCGGAGGCGGCGTGGGGGCCAGCACAAGAGGGACACTCATGTTTATATCGGCACTGTCGCTTACTGCACACGCCATTAGCTGAGAAGCTCCAACACAGCAAGCGGGCTGGAACCCCCTGTCCCGCCGGCTGGCGGGGAGCCTGTGTTGGAGCAGCTCGCTGCACCGCATGGCCACAATGGTACCTATCCCCAGGCGCCGGACGCGTGGGGGTCATGTACAAGAGCCACAATTTTTGACAGGGCTCATCCCATCTCATCTCCGGGTGTAAGGGCACCCTCATTCTAAATTCCTCATCATAAGCCAACCACGATGGGCCAGGGAAATCCACCATCGCCCTGTAAATATTGTCCAAGTATTGGACCATATGAATGGCCAGATCAGGCCGGGCCCTAAGGTATACCGCCATATAAATAAGATATGCCGGCAACCAGTTGGCCCAGGTGCGCGGTGGCTTACAACGACGAGACAGTTCCTTGTCTCTGTCATCCTGTCCCTCTCTCTCTTCCTTGGTGGGCTCACGGTTCAATAGGGAGAATATATCCACGTACTCCCCCCGCCAAATCTTCTCCCTCGTGACCTGGGAGAAATGATCACCGAGGGGCAAGGAATAACCAGCCATCGGCAAAGCCGTCACCGGCACATTATGTATAGAGGGCATACGCAGTGGGACCTGGATAGCCCCTGCGATGCTCGGCACTGCCCCGGGGGCGGAAAACCCCGCCCTCAATGAGGTGCCATTTTGAAACCATGGGGCACTGGGATAGACTGGTAACTGATGCCCACTCGCCTCAACTTGACGAGGCCAGGGCCACTGAACCCCACCACTGGAAGTGGGCTGTGATGTAGGTGCACTAATTTGAACCTGATACTCACTAGGTGCACCCCCGTGAGCCGCCCCCACTGGGGGTTCCGGCCCATGGCGGGCATTGGAGCTCGTGACCGGAATCGAGCTCTGGGGCCACACCTGATTACTCCCAGTCTGCAGATCTGGACGAACGGGGAGCTGCTAGACACCGGCAGGCGCAGGCCGGAGCATCTCAAGCAGCTCAACCCGGCTGGCCGCCCGTTGCAGCGTGGCGGCCGTCGAGGTAGCCGGTGCAAACAAAGGGGCCCCGGCAGAAAGAGAAGCGCCGCCCTCCATAGGAGGCTGTGCAACACCCAAGGATGCTTCCAGCACTGCTAAACGTGCTAGTAGAGCATCCACTGCCACAGAGCCCCCAGCATAAGGCGGGCCGGGTTGGCCGGAAGACCCATTAGGCAGTTGGAACGGTACACCAAAAGGAGAGCCAGGGCCAGAATAGGGCCATGCCCAAAACTCCGGCCCATGAGGGGCCGGAGGAGGAACGGGTTGTGTGCCTGCACCAGGCCCTCCCCGCTGCCCTGACCCATGGCCGGTAATGGCGGGCTGAGGGCCGAAGCCCCTGAGGGGCCGGCCTGTGGCTGGCCAGCCAAGCCCGGTTGCCAAGTGCCAGCCTGAATCGCCCCACCGGTATCGGTGGGCAAGTCTGGCATAGTGCCCTGCCGCGGGGGCGCAGCCCTGGTCCTCCAACCCGATGGCTGTCCCCCGTCCTGCGCAGGGCCAGGAAAAGTCCTCCCTCCTGGCCGTGGATTCATCGCCAGGGCCTTCCGTTTGGGAGGCATGTCTTCAAAAGAAAAAGTAGGATCCCTTTCCAGGGATCGAAAACCTAGCGCCAAAGCACGCAGTAGTCAAGCGAACCAAGGCTCTGCGTGCACTAATCCTCCTTTCCCAGCTGGGAAAGGATCGAGGGCTAAACAGCCGAAGACTACAGAACAAACAGCAACGGAGAAAACTTCTCCTCTCTGTCGCTATTTCTAAAATGGCAGCTCGTCTGCCTCGTGGCCACCCCTTTTATAGAGGGGTGGCCACGCCCCCTAACTCACCCGGATGTCATAGTCCGGGTGGGGTGCCCGCAAAGAGCGCGGCGGCCATTTTGGCGCTGCGCTTTCATTAGAGCTTTGCTAAGAAAAGTTACTGAAAAAATTACATGATCACACATCTCTGTAATTCAGAAATGCAGCCAAACTCTTAATGATGATTTGAAAGTCTGTTCCATTACATATAGTCCATAATCTGAAAGAGACAAAGCCAATGCCAAAAAGAAATACATCACAGGTATTTAGAAAGGAACCAAAAAGGTAAGAACAATAGGACTGAGCACTGTTAAGCTGCATTATGAAAACAATTTATATCAGACACTTTTGTTAATAAATGTGTTTCTTTATAACCATGGTCCTTTGAGTGTCATTGATCAAATAAGATGAATAAGTTAACTAGAAAATGTACAGTGCAAGTTTGGACACCAGCAGAGCTGAGTGGTGGTTTCCGGAAGGAGCCCTCGCCCCTCCACTGTGTACATCCTTAGTGCACTTCCAGCTATTCCATTAGTTAGGAGCCAATTTTCAAAGACAAGAAGGTTGTGTGAGATCACAGAACTAATTAGAAGTAAGCAACCTTTCAACTGCACCTTTGCTTCTATACCTCAGGAGAGCCAGGTGGACACAATCTTGAATGCCACTTCCCTCATCACATCATTGGCATATTAATTCAGTAACAGCTGCTAAAAGGTAAATGTGGCTTCCATGCCCCCCCTTTTGTTTTACAACTCCCTGCCTAGAAAAAATACTGAATTTGAAAATACCCAATGCCAAAATTTAGTGGCAGTACCCACCTGTGAAAAGCAGAGGTGCAGTTTGCTGCTGAAATTATTGTGGTAAACTGCTAGCAACTCTGCATTTTGCTCTTCAAAAGGAAGATTTTCTGCTCCTTTTATTTAATAGCTTCCTTGGGGCACAACAGAAAGAGCCTCCTCGAAGATTCTTGATATAATCGGGCATACCCTGGGTGGCAACATTGCCAGTACTGGACCTGGGCATGAAAGAAGAGGATAGCTTCCTTCATAGTGAATCAGGGGCTGGTATGTTTAATTAGCCATAACATGTTTTTGATATTTTATGTTCTGATCTGGTTTCCCTTCACTTTCTATTATGCTTCCTTTTGTGTTTCCTGCATATGCCTTTGCTATGGTTCTTACTTTTCTAACCTAGTACAGGGTAGCTTGGAGTTCTCTGCCTCTTCTGCTGTTGCCAGTGACTGACAGATTCTGTTGGCCAAATCAGTTAATTTTAATTGATGAGAATGAATGTAAGATGAAGTGAAATGATATCTAATGTGTTTTTAACAAATGCATTTAATGGCCTTTAAATAAATAGGTTTCATGGGTTTTAAAGATATCACTAATTAACTGTAATGGAAATGCTGTGACCTTGTCCATGCCCCTTTCTGCTGTGGTGACCTGAAAAATGGCTCTTGACCAAATGGAGGTTGACCACCCTGCTTTAAGTGCAATAGTTAGATGACATGGTAATCACAGAGAGGGAAGAAATGCAAAGAAAAACATCAAAACCATTTTTTCCTTCACTTAGCTAATTGAATCCCAGTTGGTCCATCACCTACATACATTTGTACTGTCCAATGTTGACAGTCATCTAAATGTGATAGTCAATATTTATACAGTATGTGTGAATCTCTCAAGATAGTCACATGGAATTGCCTACACTCAGCAAATGCTAAGACATTTGAGATGTATGCATATTAAGGATGTAACATCAAACAACAAATGTCAACCCTAACAAGGACAACAGTAACAGTTTAGCTATTTCCAAATAATGCATGTGCGCCGGCAGTGCATGCCCCCGACGTGCGCTTTGCCTGCGCCTTCCCCCAAGAGACGGGAGCGTGCGTCCAACTCCACCTGATCGAGCAGGGAGGAGTCTACACCCCTATTTAAGGGGCAGCTCCTCCCTGCCTCACCCTCCTTGTCTAACCTGCAGGAGAAGCTTCTGCTTCTCTCGGGTGGGTTCCCTACTCCCAACGGAGTGGTTTTTTCCCTTTTAATTTCCCTAAGGCCTCACTTGTCCCCAGCGGGGAAGCTCCTGCGGCCGTTTCTCACCCTTTCAATGAGCCCAGCCTTGTAAGCCCTGCTCTATCCCTCCGGGCCGCTGCCTGCCTCCCGGCATTCTGCCGGGTTCTCCTCCCCCCGGAGTTGCCCTGCCTCCTAGCCCTTTTTGCCCCGAGCCCTCCCGGGCTGCCTCGGGGCGGATTGGTGTGGTGTCCCCAACACCATTTTGAGCAGGCTTCTTCCCTCGTGCATCCTCCCTTCCCTGGGCTTGCTCCGGCTGAGCCCTGGCAGCACTGTGGTTAACTTGCTGTACCCACAGCCAGTAGGGCGGTAGTCCAATCCCGACCTGGACTCCAGGTTGCTTCTTTCACTGAAGCCCCCGATTTTCACCCCTCCACGGGTGGGGGGAACGTGAGGCACACCCCCTGCTGCTCTTTGTGGGTGCCCGGCCATCTTGCACCTGGGCCCCCTCCTCTGCTCAGGACCTCCGCCCGCTTGCCTGGGCCCTCCTTTTCTGGGGCAGCTGGTCCGGGCATTCGTATGACTGTTAAGCCAGCACACTTCCCGGCTGGCCTTCGATGTCCTCCCGGGCCATGTTCAGCTGCTTCCTCCCCAGCTGTCCCACCCTACCCAGGCTACTCCCCTGGCTGTCCCCTCTGTGGCCCCCTTCTGGCCCCAACCATAGTGTGTCCTTTTCCCCCTCCTGTTACTGCGGTGGCCCATGCTGTCAGGCCGCTGACCTCAATGACTGGGAGGTCTGGGTCCAGTTCCCGGGCACTGCATGACTGAGTGGATCGCGTGGTGCTTCCTTACCATTTTTTGCAACCCTCTTGGGTTGCAATTGTCTCTGGGGAGCCTGCCGCCCACTTGTGCCTGCCCAACTGCGAAGCCACTGTGTCCGGCATCCATCAATCAGACGATGCAGACCCGGGACTCACCAGATGTGAAATACCTCCCCCCGTGCCTCCCCCTGCACCCTCTGTTCCTTGCCTTTTCATTTTCTTCTCACACTCCCCAAGAGTTGTATGGCTGTCTTTCTGCCCTTATATTTTTTTTCTTCTCTCACCCCCTAGGGTGGTGATGGTTGTGTTTCTCCTCTCAATTTCCCTCTTCTCGCACCCCTCTAGGTGGTGCTGGCTGTTTTTCTGCTCCAAATTACTTCTCCTCACAAACCGCAAGGGGGGTGTTTGTTTCTCTGCTCTTATTTTCCTCTGCTCTCGCCCCCTAGGGGGGGGGGTAGTTGCATTTCTCCTTTCAATTTCCCTCTCGCACCCCTCTAGTGTGGTGTGACTGCTTTTTTTCTCCCTGCTCTTCTCCACTTGGGTGCCCCCTAGTCCGATCGGTCTGGCTAGGATGTGTCGTGGGATCGGTCCCCTCCCCCATGTGTGGTGGTTAGTGCAGGTGTATTATGACAAGGGCCCATCAGGCCATTGGGTTCGGGTTCGGGTGTTTCAGAAGCTGGGATGGCATTATCTAGGGGTGTGCCCAATGGCTCCTGGATCTACCTGATAATCAGTCTGGCTTACACTCAAGCCTTTAATTTACTTGCACTGCATGTCACCATGCTAGTGCCCTGTTTCCTCTCACCCGTGGATTATCCCTCCCATGGCCTCATTGGCATATCCTTCTGGTCCTCCACCCGCACTATTTCCCCCAGTGCAGTATTTACTGTTTTTCCCCCCACTAAAGTGGTCCATGTTTAAACCCATCACCTGCGTACGTCTCTTCACTGGGGGCATATTTGTTCCATATTTATAACAGAAGTCTGAATAATGATGCATGGGGTGGGGGGTGTAGACAGTGAAATGTTGAGTTTGCCTCAGTTGCATTGAGGTTTGTTTATGCCTTATTTAGGTGCTCAGAAGAGGTCTTATTTAAATGCAAGAGCAGAGGAGAATTCCACCCCTCACTTTTCACTGTCTCTGTGGAGAGATGAGCCATCTGAAGAAGAAATTCTGTACTGCCAAAAGGACCACTCAATGTGATGGAAGCCTGCAGCTGTGGTTTTGATTAATACTTCACATAAAGGCTAAAAAATTAATCAAAATGATGCAGTACATCAGCAAAGATCTAGTACAAACAAAAATTCACTTCCCCAACCCTTCAAGGAGGAGGAGGGGAAGTGTTCAATTTGCCAATATCTTTAAATGACTCAATTATTAAACCACTTCAGGATACCAGAAATTGAAAATGGAAGGACAATTGCAAGACTCAGTTTTGTTTTCTTGTCACCGATTGCATGCAAAGAGAATAGACAAAACTAGAGCACACTTACTTAAGCTTAGACTTAGATACTTCTATGATAAAGGTAAAGATAAAGGTCACCCTTAATTTAATTTAATTTAATTTAATTTAGTGTGTTTTTATACCGCTTTCCTCATCTATTGGTGACCCAAAGTGGTTTACAGACAAAGATGGTAAATTACATAAAACTTGAAATACAATTAAACATTGTGGTTGAACATCCGAGGGAACCTAAGAGATGGCATCCAGGCTCAACATCAGTGATGGAGCCTGGTACTCAACATCCTCTGCAACATCTTAAGGCCCATGTCATGGGTAACAGCCGCTCCCACTCCCCTCCAACCGGCTGAGGGGAGGCACTCGGGGGGCTCTGTGGCAGGGACGAAGGTGGAAAATGTCCTCTTGCCACAGAGCAATGGTCACTCACACTCTCATCCAACTGGCTGAGGAGAGGAGCTCAGGGGGCTCTGTGGGAGAGACGAAGCTCGAAAGCCAGTTGTATATGACTCTAGGGTTCAGTGGTCATCTCTGTTTCATAACCAAAGGTCCAGTGCTGTCTGCTTCTGCAGATGTTTTCGTGGTCATGTGGCAGGCATGACTAGACATTGGAGCACATGGAATGCTATTTACCTTCCCACTGAAGTGGTCCCTATTTATCTACTTGCAATTTCTTGCTTTTGAACTGCTAGGTTGGCAGGAGCTGGGACAAAGACGGGAGCTCATTCCGTCCTACAGGATTCTGGTCTCGAACTGCTGACCTGCTGCCTTCCAGTCAGTCTTAGCCACTTGAGCCACTGCAGTCCCTTCCAGATCCTCCCATACTATGTAGCATATCGGGTAGCAAGGGAATGCCAATGGTTTTGGTCTTGGGAGCATACTTCGGCATCCTCCTATGTCATTTTCAGAACCATTAAATCTATCATGCATCCCACTACAGTAATGGAGTAGACCGTACAGCCAGTGACTCAATGCCGAATGTCAGGCAGTGGTTAACTAACCTGACTCCCTAAAGGGGCCAATGGCTATGGGCAGATGAGTGCCTTTAGGTGGGGTGATGGTCGCCTCAGTGGAGGAAATGCTGTGGGAAACCATCACATTGGACCAAATGGCAAAATGAGCAGGGGAGGAACTCTGTTTCCCAATGGTCATGGAGGCGGAAGAGGCCATGCCAGATGGACTGGCTGTGAAGGCGCACCTTGTTCATATCCTCAAGGCTGCGGCAGTCCATTGCAGTCCCTGTATTAAATCCTGCAAGTCTCATTTCATGTGTGCCACAGGAGATGGCTCCGTGATCATAGTGTGTGGGTCACTTCATGGCAAGCTATGATCCACCTTAAACAAATTCACGCCAATGACATTTTTCCTGCTTCAGGAAAAAATGCATTCGGATATGAGTTGCAGTCGACAAATCTTTCATGGAAGTTCTTTTCCATGTATTTTGAGGGTGTCCTCATTGTCATCTGCCATTAGGATCTAAATTATTGCCACCTTAGGGATCCTGTTTTTCTCCATATGAAAAATATGGCCTGTGATTTGGAATCGTCTTTGTGCAACAATGTTATGTGATTTGCACAAGCCACTCCTTTGAATCACCTCCTCATTGGTAATGCAGGACCTTCCACTGTGAAATCCAACTCAGTCTTTGGTTTAGGGCACTTTGCAGATGCCTAAGAAATGCAACACAAAAAACCTTCCCAGGCACTGCCCCACCAGTTGGTATATTTAGAGATGTTACCTTTCTTAGGGACTTTGAGGATTGACCCTTTTCACCAGTCTTCTGGTGCTATGCCATTTTGCCAACATTCATTGAATAGAGAGCACACTTATCTAAAAGAAAAATTAGAAGATTTATTTATTTATTTATTTATTTCAATTTTTATGCTGCCCACTCAGGTAAAAACCTGACTCAGGGAAGTGTACAACCATAAAAAAATACATAAAAACAAGTTAAAACCCCAATCACCCATTATCTACCCACCTTCCTTCCACTTCCCCTTTAAAAAGCTAAAAAGGGGGCAAGGGGGAATACATAAATACAAAAAGAGGGGCGTTGACTGAATTCAGTTTAGCTAGGGATGAGCCAGCAGGCTGGGGCCACGTTCCCATTAGGACCCCACAAATGCCCTGCCAGCCAGGTCTTCAAACCTTTTCTAAAAGGCAGCAGCTCCATCTGAAGCCTAAGCTCTATTGGCAGGAGGTTCCAGAGGGCTGGTGCAGACACAGAGAAGGCCCTTTTCCATGTGCCAGAGAGGTGGGCCCCTCTGGCTGAAGGCACAACTAGGGAGCCCCTCCGGTCCACTCTGGTTGGATGGGCAGACACTCTTGGGATGATGCAATCTCTCAGGTATCCTGGCCCACTGCCATATAGGACTTTAAAGGTCAAAACCAGCACCTTGCATCCACCCTAAGAAAATTTTATTTGTATCTTGAGATTTTTGATGGGTTTCCTGTAGAAAGACTATGTCTGGTCTACTTTTCCTCAAGACTGATTCTATCCTCCTCCTCTTAATCACAGATCCTGTACCTTTTTACATTCCATGACAACACTTTAATAACTCTCATAATTAAATCTGGTAACCACTTCTACCACTACAGAGTTCTCCATCAGGTGTGCTGCCAACCCACAAAAAATAAAACAAAACCTTAAAAAAAACACTCATTACCAACCTCCCCACTTTTTCTTCAAAAAAAGTCGCCTTCGCCTTCCAAAGAGGGGAGGGGGGAACATGGAAGATGTGCGTAGTGATCGGTGCCCTAGCGCACCCTCCACATTATAAAAACAATCTTATTAAACCATCCTCTCCTGTAAAATTGCTTAATTTCATTCCTTTAACCTTCTAACCTTTACTCAACTCTTCCTCCACCACAATCAGTGATAAGTCATCCTCTGCTCCAGCTGGTTGCCCTCCTCCTGCAGCCCCACCCTCATCTGCTCCATCATAGTCTCTTCTTATACCTACTGAATCAAACAAATCTTTCCTCAAAGCTAGCCACTCATTTGAACCCACCTTAACCAAATCAAGTAAACTCACATACTCCAATGCATCCGTCCCTGCATCAATCACCTGCATTTTTCTATCATAGAAAAATCTTAATTGTTGTGGAAATCGCCAATTATATTTTACCCCTTTTTTCATCAAAAATTTTGCTACAGGTTTCATCTTGTACCTCCAACCATGTTCTTTGATGGAAATGTCATTATATACCTCCACATCAGACCCATCAATTTTCAGAGCGCCAGAACCAGCTTGTTTTAAGAAAGCCATTACCTTCAACTTATCTCCCCAATTTGCAAATTTAACTAAAACATTTCTTGGAACTTTTCCCCTTCTTGGGCCCACTCCGTAGGCACTTGCAATATCCTCATTAACAAAATCCTTCCCCATTTTCAAATTATTTAACCAATCAACTATTCTATCCCTTAGCTGTTCTGACAATCTTTCCATCATATGGCGAATCACAATATATTGTTTTCTCATCAATTCTTCCATAACATCCATCCTTTTTTCATAACCATCCACTTTCATCTTATTCTCCTTCATCTCTTCCTGTATCCCTTTTATTTCCCCTTTCATCACTTTCACATCACTTTGCATCAACTTAACATTTCCCTCTATTTTTTGAAAATTTAAATCAACTTTTTTTGAAAAATCAATAAACATTGTGGCCAATTTATCCTGTTTCTCCAGAATTTCATTTTTGTCTTTCACTCTTGCTTCTTCCATCTTTTCAAATTTCTGGAATAATTTACCCAGTTCAACCATTATTTGAGTCTGATCATATGGTTCAGAAGATGGTGAAGATGATGGAGGAGCCTCCCCAGCTGCTGGTTTATCTTTCTTCTTAGGTTTAACCACCGGCTCCTCCTCCTTTCCCTTCTCCCTTGTAATCTTATCCATTGTAATGTCGAATAAAAGTTTCAAGGCTGCAACACTCTTCGCTCTCGCAAACCCTTCTCCTTGAAACTGTTCCAGTGTATCAGCAAGCAGAGCTCCCTTCTTCTGTTAAGAAATCCAAATATATGCTCCAAAGCTCCTCAGACACATTGTAATTCAATCAGGTATCAGACTTGCATATTATAAACCAATTGTTAGAAAGTATCCCAAAATCTTGAGCCCAAATGAAAACTCCAGCCACAATGTAACCAAATAAGCTGTCGGAAGAGGGAAACGGAATGCACAAAAATAAATCAGCACTTTCTCTCCAACAACCCAAAAATGGAGGAGGAAAAAAAGAAAAAATAGAATTTGTAATCCACAACGAAGCAGGAAAAAATATTTTTATAATCCACAGTAGAACACGGAAGAAAACCAATCCAGTTTAGCAGTAACAAAAACCTTATAATCCAATTTTGTAATCCAGCTGCAACAAATTTATAGCCACTTTCATTCAGAGTCTATACCATCCACAAAGAAAGCACAGGGCACAAAGAAAAAAACAAAAGGACGCCGCCATTAAACTCCAGCCATGGCTTCGGTTTTCATGGGGTGGCCCTCCTTTCTCCAACTTCCAATTCTTTCTTCTTCCACTATCCAGACTCCCTCTCCTTTTGTTTCTTTCATTCTCCTTTAACTCTCCTTCTTCTCCTTTTCTTCTTTCTAAAACCTTCCTCCTTTACTCCACTCTGGTCTTAACTTTCTCCTTAAGTTTCGAATCACACCACCATTAACCCCCCTTCTTTCAGTCCTTTTCAGTCACTTCCACACCCCTTTCTTCACTTACTTTTCCTTCCTTAATCCAAACTCTCCACTCTCACTTTACTCACTTCACTCATTTGGAACATCAAAAGCAAGAGTTGTCGCAATCATGATATCGACTAGGCTGGGGTTTGAGATAACAAATACCATTTCAGATTTAGAGGGTAGATATCAGATAGTAAAAGGGAAAATCGATGACGAGGAAGTAACTTTGATGAATATATATGCCCCAAATGATCATCAAGCTGAATTTTTAGAAAAAATGCGTAAAATTTTGATAAAAGAAAAAAAAAACAAAAATGATTGTGGCCGGTGATTTTAATTTAGTAAAATCAGATTTGGATTGTACTAATTTATCAAGATGTGGAAAAGGTCTTAAAGGACGGATTTTGGATAATTGGATGGTTGCCATAGGTTTGAGAGATTCTTGGAGAGAGATTAAGGAGTCAGAAAGGGTGTACACTTACTTCTCACAGGTTCATAACTCATACTCCAGAATAGATTATATATTTGTAACTGAAGACATGGTCAAAAATGTGGAGGATACTGAAGTTGGAATTTTTAAGGAGTCAGATCATGCTAAAGTGGTTTTAGAATTGAGATTACAGAAGGAAAGTGGTTCAAGAAGGAGTTGGAGATATGATGTTAATTTATTTAAAGACCAAAAGTGCAAAGAACAAATTATGGAGATTTGGAAGGAAAATTGGCAATGGAATGATAATGGCGAGGTAAATTTTAACATGGTTTGGGATGCAATGAAGTCGGTTTTTAGAAGGGAATGTATTAAGTTGGCAAGTAATAGATATAAAAAGAATAAGTTAGCACAGGATAGAATTGAAAAGGAAATATTGCAGTTACAGGAGGAGCATTCAAAGATGAAGGACAAGAAGGTTTTTGCTAATTTACAAAGATTGAAGGCTGAAGTAGTAGGTAAAGATATAGAAAAGGTGAAAAGAGATTTGGTTTATTTAAAAAGAGCGTACTTTGGAATATAGTAACAAAAACTCAAAACTATTAGCAAAAGCAGCAAAAGATAAGAGGGGAAAAAAGGGAAATTAGAGTTTTGATTAATGAACAAGGAATAAGATGTAATAAGACTAAAGATAAATGCAAAATTGTGAAAGAATTTTTTCAAGCCTTATATGCAAGAAAAGATAGATGTGGAAAAGCTTAAAAAGCAACTAGAGAGGTAGGTAGTTAGCAGAATAAAACAGGAGCATAGAGATAGAATAGAAGAACAAGTGTCAGAAAAAGAAGTAAAAGAGGTTATTGCAGGTTTGAAATTGGGGAAAGCCCCTGGGGAAGATGGATTACCTGTAGACTTTTATAAGGAATTTAAAGATATAGTAGTACCAAAGTTGGTAAAGCTATTTAACTACATATTGGATGGGGGCCAAATTCCAACTTCATGGGATAGGACCATGATCGTACTGTTGCCAAAACCTGGAAAGAATCTAGAAAAAGTAGAATCATATAGACCAATATCGTTAATAAACCAAGATGCCAAGATCTTCACAGCATTATTGGCTAATCATTTAAACAATTTTATGGGCAACTATATAAATGAGGACCAAGTGGGCTTTATGAAAGGGAGACACATGGCAAACTTGACTAGAAGAGTCTTAGATTTAATAGATACTGTGAGCCAAACAAAAGAAAAAGTGGGATTAATATCTTTGGATATTTTTAAAGCATTTGATTCTTTACAATAGATTTCAATTAAGGAAATAGTTAAAAGTTATGGATTCAGCAATAAATTCAGAAGGGTAATTGATCAATTATATCAGCAAGGAATAGCCACTGTAAGAGTAAATGATGAGGTTACCGATGAGGTAAAATTAGAGGCAGGCACGAGACAGGGCTGTCCGTTATCTCCGATATTGTTTTTTATGGCTATGGAGATATTGGCAAAAGCCATAAGGGAGGATGGTAAAATAGAGGGGATTATGGAAAATAAGATATGTATGTATGCTGATGATACATTGATAATTGTAAAACATCCTGAGAAGGTGATGGATAGAATTAGAGCACAACTGAAGGATTTTGAGGATATTACTGGTTTGAAGATAAATTGGGATAAATTGGAAATGATGCTCTGTAATATGGGGGAAGAAGATCAGAAGAAGATAAAGGGAAAGGGAAATATCCAAGTTAAAGATAAATTGAAATATTTGGGAATAATTATATCAAATAGATTGCAAAAGTTGAAAAGATTAAATTATGACAGTTTGAAAACTGAAATTAAATCTCGAATACATAGATATCAAAAGCTGAAACTGTCATGGTTTGGGAGGTTTGCACTTAGCAAAATGATGTTGTTACCTCGAATTAATTTCTTGTTTGAAGCATAAGCAATCCAGCTGAAAGATAAGAAAATTAAGGAATTTCATAAAATTGATTAATGATTTCTGTAACGGGGAAAAGAAGTCTAGGTTACCAAAAGGATTATGGTATTTACCTCAGAAGGAAGGTGGTTTGGGAATGACAAATCTAGTAGCATATTATCGAGCATTTCAAATTAAGAATGTTGTAAAGATCTTGGCAAAGGAAAAAGTGATTTGGGAGGAAATTGAGATGAAGGATTACAAGCATATAGGCAAAATAGTCTTTTTAGGATATAATTTGGGAAAGGTGGTTACTAAAAATATCACGATGAAAGGATTAATGAGTGTATGGAAGAAAGTAAAAAAGTATCTGGTCCCGAGTATCTCTCCAATTTTGGAACGCTCAGATGTGGCAAACTTTCTGATTAGGATTGATAATGAGGTAGAAGAAGTATTGCATAAAAATGAAATTTTCCTGTTGAGAGACTGGTTTCGGATCTGTAGGGATGTGGTTACTAGGATGAATTTGTTTCAGCAATTAAAAATGAATTGGTTTCAGATAATGAAAATTAATAATTGGAATAGTAAACATATGAGAGATTATGATTTGGAAAGAGAAAAGACGGACTTTGAGGTTTTGATGTTAAAAATTAGAAAGGGAGATAAAAATATTAAGAGATTAGTCAGCAAATTATATACATTATTAAATAAGGAGGGTGATCCACAGGAGGATTTGAAATTAAAGTGGGAACAGGATTTGAATATAAAGATAGAAAATGATATATGGAGAAATAAATGGAAAAAGAGGATAATGAGAACTATGTCAGTTAGAATAAAAGAGCATAATTATAAAATGTTATGGAGGTGGTACTTGACACCAGTGAGGTTACATCAAATGGATAATAAGAAAGATAAAATGTGTTGGAGATGCAAAGATACAGTTGGAACGTATGAGCATATGTGGTGGGGCTGTATTGGGGTAAAGGATTTCTGGAAAAGAATTGAAAAGGAGATTGGTGAAATATTGGGAAAGATAATCAAGCTGGGGCCGGGTACCACTATGTTAACAGATGTGGAAGGTTTTAATTTAAATAAGGTGGAGAATGAGTTATTAGAAATAATGCTTACAACAGGGCGACAATTTATTGCTAGAAATTGGAAAAATGATGTAATTATACAAACTGAAGGATGGTATAAAGAAATGTGGAATCTAGCTTTGAATGATAAACTGACTACGGAGATTAAAGTAAAAAGGGGTAACTTGAAAGAAAATAGATTTTGGAACATGTGGAAGCCTTTTGTGGATCACTCCCTTATTGGAGTTGAAAGAAATAGACCTGTACCCAATCAAAGTGGTTTTTGGAAGTAAAACAACGAGATACTCTGAGTCCTCCAGGGCAATGTAAATAAGCACTGGGTGTAATATTATGTGTAATTTTTTGTTGTTGTTTTCTATTCAAAATAGTATTGAATGTTTTAATGGGAAGAGAGAGTTAAAGAATAATTATAAAATTATAATTAAGCGAACTTATCTATAAAGGTTTTTTCTTTTTTCTTTATTGCTTTACTTCTTTTTTACTGCTTTACATATTATGTATTTTAGTTACTTTTATGTACTATGTATTTTGTATTGTATTGTATTCGTTTGAAAAAATTAATAAAAATATTTTTTTTAAAAAAAAACAGCACCTTGACTTGCATCCGGAGACAAACTGGTAACCAGTGCAGCTCCCAGAGTAGCAGGGCGGTGCGGACATAACATCCACACCCCATCACCACCCGGGCAGCCGCTTTCTGAACCAGCTGTAGTCTCCGAATGGTCGTCAAGGGCAGTCCCATGTAGAGCTCATTACAGTAATCTAGTCTGGAGGTGACCAGAGCATGAGTGACCATGAGTAAGGAGTCCCGGTCCAGGAGTGGGTGCAACTGTCAGATTACTCTAAATTGAGCAAAAGCCCTCCTGGCCACAGCTGCCACCTGCTCTTACAGCAGCAGCCATGAATCCAGGAGGACCCCCAAGTTGTGCACCAGGTCTGTCTGGGGCAAAACTGCCCCATCCAAGACCAGAAGTGGTAACTCGCTGGTTATTCCCAGACCCCTGATCCATAGCCACTCAGTCTTGCTGGGGTTCAGCTGAAGCCAGTTGTCCCCATCCAGACCCCAACGGACTCCAGGCATTCAGACAGGACTTTGACAGCATCACTAGGATCACCACGGGACGAGATGTACAACTGGGTGTCATCCGTGTACTGATAATACTGCGCAACGTGGGAATGGATGATATCTCCCAGTGACTTCATGTGGATGTTAAATAGGAGAGGAGAGAGCACTTAGCCCTGTGGCACCCCATATTTAAGGGGCCTAGGACTGGATTTCTCCCTCTCCAACCACACCGACTGGGTACGGCCCTCCAGAAATGAGGAAAACCAGGACAACACAGTGTCCTGGATCCCCAATCCTTTGAGCCATTCCAGAAGGATCCCCAATCCTTTGAGCCATTCCAGAAGGATACCAGGACCTGCTGGATTCCAGTATCAAAGGCCGCTGAGAGATCAAGGTGCGCAAGGATGGTTGGGTGACCACCATCCCGCTCTCACCAAAGATCATCCATCAGTGCGACCAATGCTGTCTCAGTACCATGTCCAGGCCTGAATCGAGATTGAAAGGGGTCCAGATAATCCGCTTCCTCCAGAGCCCCCTGCAGCTGTCGCGCCACTGCCTTCTCCAAAACCTTCCCCAAAAAGGGGAGGTTGGAGACTAGCCTATAGTTGGATAGGACAGCTGGGTTAAGGGATGGTTTCTTCAGGAGGGGGCACACCAAAGCATGTTTTAGTGATGTAGGAAACACCCCCTCCCGCAAAGACGCATTTATTATTGCCCTGACCCAGCCTCCATTCACCACCTTAGAAGCTTTCACTAACCAGGTGGGACGGGGGTCCAAATGACATGTAGTGGCATGCACTGCTGCAAGGAGCCTGTCCACTTCATCAAGGGCAATAGGATCAAACTGATCCCAGATCACACTGCAAGACTGTGCTCCAGCCCCTCCCCGGAACCTTCACTGTCCACGCTGTAGTTAAGCCCCGAGTGAATCCGATCGATTTCCTCCACCAGATGGTCAGCAAAGTCCTCAGCCGAAGTCTGCCAGCTGGGCCCCGGCCCACCCCCCTACCTAGGAGGGACCTAGTCACCTGAAACAGGGTGGTTGGGCAGTTATCAGCGGAGGCAATAAGGGTGGTGAAGTATTGCCACCTCACCACCCCCATCGCCATTAGGTAGGCCCTAATAGCGGCTCTAGCTAGTGTTCAATCGGAATCCATCTGGGTTTTCGCCCAGCGGCAGTCTAGGTGTCTCTTAGCCCATTTGAGCTCCCGCAGTTCATCTGTGAACCACAGGTATGAACTTGCTCCACGGGCTCGGAGAGGCCGCAGTGGCGCAATTTCATCCAAGGACGCTGTCGTCATCCTGTTCCACAGATCGAGAAGCACCTCAGGTGAATCGAGAAGCTAATCCTGAGGAAAATCCCCCAGGACCTGCTGGAATCCTGCTGGTGTGTGGCCACTGCACCTGATCGGACCCTGAATTACCTGAGTCAGGCCCATGGCTGCCATGGAAACCATGAACTCCCGTACAGCCTCAGAGCCAGATTCCAGCAAAGGCAAATTGAAGTCCCCCAAAACAACTAGCCTAGGGAACTCCAACGTCAACGCTGAGATGGCCTCGAGGAGCTCAGGCAGGGAATCCCTTACCCTGCAAGGGGGCAGGTACAGGAGTAAGCCTCCCAACTATAGGCGGCTCCTATAGACTCTCTGACTAAAACAGCCATTCCATTGCCCTTCCCCTCATCCCTAGGCTGGTGCCAAATACCGAAATCGGCCGGACATATATCCAAAAGAGGTACTCCATCCTCTGGTCTCAGCCAGGTTTCAGTAATGCATGCCAGGTCGGCTCGCCTCTCCATGATAGAATCTGCAATCAGGGGGGCCTTATTACACATCAACCTGGCATTCAGCAGCAGCAGCCTAAGGGAGGGGTCACTCTGGATCTTCTGCTCAGGGCCTGGAGGTGTCGCCAAGGTGCTGAAACAGGGAACAGATAATAAACATCAGTCCCATGTTCCCAGAGTGCGGCCCGCCCCTCAGTGCCCGCCATATCATCCCATGCCCATCACAACCCTTATGTCTGCCCTGTAACCTCCCTACCCACCCCAGACTGAGTGCTGCCTTCCTTATGTGACTGGCAGGTCCCTTTGAGCCTCCCACCTTGCCCCAGGTATTCTGGCTCTCCTCTCCTCAGCCCAGCTGACCGGGGGCAGCATGGAGATATCGGCGGCGGCGGCGAGAAAGGTCCTTTTGAGCCTCCTGCCTTGCCCCAGGTGTTCCAGCTCTCCTCTCCCCAGCCCAGCTGACCGGGGTGGCATGGAGGCATTAGTGGCGGCAGCGAGAAAGGTCCCTTTAAGCCTCCTGCCTTGCCCCAGGTGTTCTGGCTCTCCTCTCCCCAGCCCAGCTGACCGGGGGTGGCATGGAGGCATCGGTGGCAGTGAGAAAGGTCCTTTTGGGCCTCCTGCCTTGCCCCAAGTGTTCTGGCTCTCCTCTCCCCAGCCCAGTTGACCGGGGGCGACATGGAGGCATCGGAATCGGCAGTGAGAAAGGTCCTTTTGAGCCTCATGCCTTGCCCCAGGTGTTCCGGCTCTCCTCTCCCCAGCCCAGCTGACCAGGGGTGGCATGGAGGCATCAGTGGCAGCGAGAAAAGTCCTTTTGAGCCTCCCGCCATGCCCAAGGTGTTCTGGCTCTCCTCTCCCCAGCCCAGCTGACCAGGGGCAGCATGGTGGCATTGGCTATGATGGCAAGAAAGATCCCTTTGAGCCCCCCACCTCACCCCAGGTGTTCCGGCTCTCCTCTCCCCAGCCCAGCTGACTGGGGGTGGCATGGATGCAACAGAGGTGCTGGCAAGAAAGGTCCCTGAGCCTCACACCTTGCCCCAGGTGTTCCGGCTCTCCTCTCTCCAGCCCAGCTGACCGGGGGCAGCATGGAGGCATCAGCGGCGGCGGCGAGAAATGTCCTTTTGAGCCTCCCACCTCACACCAGGTGTTCCCGCTCTCCTCTTCCCAGCCAAGTTGACCGGGGGCGACATGGAGGCATCAGAGGCAGCATCGAGAAAGGTCCTTTTGACCCTCCCGCCTCGCCCCAGGTGTTCCGGCTCTCTTCTCCCCAGCCCAGATGATCGGGGGCAGCATGGAAGCTGGGCAGGGGCTCAAAAATGTGAGTAGGGCTGTTCTGGGGACCAATTGGTCTGCTCTATTTATTAGATCATCTGGTTGCTGGGAACTAAAGCAACTTTTTCTCCTAAAATGTAGCGATTTATCTTCAATTCATATTATCTTAGTTTTTCACCACATATATATTGTGACACATGTGAAAACAATGAAGAATGTATAAAATGAATGGTGATTGTGCTAGATTCTTTATGTGAGTTTACAGGAGCCAGAACAACCTCCAGCATAGAAGTTTCTAACAAGTGTGAAGTGTCCTAGAGGAGGGGGGCACAGATACCCCCACATGTTCTCCCTTTGGGTTCTAGCGGCCCGCTGACCCCCAGCAATTCTTTTGCAGATGGAACGATGGCCATGCTTAGCTTTGAAGCTGGGAAATATGGTAGCTCGGCTGAGAAACTGTCCTTTTTAAAATAGCCACCTTCCCATCTCGCACACTCTCACAGAGGGCGGACCCGACCCTGGGAAACGGCCCTTTGAAGATAGTTTTTACATGCGAAGATTGGGACGCCTTAGTTGATAAAATTCCCAGGCCAATGATGAAGCAGTTGTTCCTCCTCAGAGTAATCCTGGCAACCATATCAGTCCCAAAGTGAATGTCCTCTTTGAATAGAGTCTGCTTTCAAGGCTATGCCCATACAAAAATGTAGCATTCCTTATCTTGCTTCGGCTCCGCACGGAATACTCTCTCTTTGTTCAAAGACAAGGCTGTCTTGATGTCTTTGAGGCTTTTTATTGAAGAAGTATTTTCAGTCACAAAATAATCCAAATACAGATCAAAGCACTAAATCTAACCAAACTTTTAATCCCTAAATACACTATCATGTCCATAGATAGGACTCCTATATCTATCCTAAACTTAAGACATCTAAACAAAATAAGAAAGAACTAACTTTTCTAAGAAGTCATTCTTTTGTCAAAATTCTGAGTCCTTTGCCCCAGGTGGTTTCAGCAAAGACCCAGACAAATAAGTGCTGGGCTGGACGTCCCCATAGGATTCTTCCTAGGGTTCCATTTCCAATCAACCATAGGCTCCCACCTATGTGGAGAAGAGCTGCAGCTGTAGCTGCTGCTGCTGCAGCTGCTGCTGCTGCTGCTGCTTTTTGAACCCTCAAATCTTGGGGTTTATATCTAATTTGACCTAACTCACACCTCCCTCAAGAACTAGAGTTATGTGGGAATTTTGTCTAACAGGTGTTTTCCCAGATGGTTTCTAGTAAACAATGATGTAACTAATCATGTAACCCCTCTCACAGGTGTTCAGGTGTCCCATGATTTTGCATGAGAGTTTTACCTTTCCCCTCTCTTCTTGGGTGATGGTTGAAAGTGTGAATGTCAAAGTGTAACTGACAGGTGAAAGTGTCTTCTTCCTGTTAAGGACTGGGTAGATTTCCTCTCCCCTCCTTTGAGTTGAATGACCAATTGTTACCTTGGGTTCATCCCCGTCCAAATGCAAATGTGCAGGTGTCTAACTGTTTGACAACTCAATTGTCTGTGACATATTCCTGTCTGGAATGTGTGGAATGCAAATGACATCAGTGTGTCTTCCTTGAAAGTTGGCCTTACTCTAACTTAAGAGTGTACTAAAACTATAATGTAACTAAATGAATATAAAGAAATTCAAAGGATAATAACATCCCTTGGGATTCTCACGACATGAAGTTCAGAGCCCCTTTGTATCCTAAATCTACTGGATCTGACCTAAAGTTATTCTACTGAGGGGTCAGTCATTAGTCTGCTACTTATTCCCCAACCCAAGGAGGATGGTTTTTCAAGCACATTTCCCAACTGCACAAATGTCCTATTGTATCCATTCCTCACCCTACCCCACACCACTCCACCCCAAAAGCCAAAGCCAAACTTTCAGATTGAATAATTGCTGTATTTTAATTTTTATGCATGGCATATCTTATCACTGCTATTTTCATAAATAATAATGACTGATTCAAACCAAAGCAAGTTTAAATAAAAAATTAAAAGTTTTAAACTTCAGTCAAACAACTTTTCCATCAGAGAGCCAATAGCTTTTTCTTTTCTTTTCCTTCTCTCCCTTTAGTTCAATCACATTTAATTCTTTTCTTATGTCTGTGATGATGTTTATTTCTATGCAATTTCTAACAAGAATATGTATTGAGCTTCAGAGTTTCTTAACAAAAATAGATGCCTCAGTTCTTTCCAACAGCATAACTACGTCAAAGCTTTCTCTCTTAGACACTAAAGCAACTTCTTATACAAACCAAAACCTTACAGTTTTCTTCTGCACACACACACACACACACACACACACACACACACACACACACACATACACACACACTTTCATTTATGTATATTGCTAGCCAATGAGTGCACACGTCACAGCACTCATTAATTGTGAACAAACACCCTTCCTAACTTTTCTAACAGATTCCCCTGGCAGATATCCAAACTATCTTTGTAAATCAAAACCCAGTCAATCAAAACCTTGTATATCAAGACATACAATCAATGTGTTTGTATAAAGAGACGATCCTTCTAGCTTATTAGCACAAAGAAGAACCTGGGAGACGAAGAAGGTACTTTAGAAAGGTGTGAGATGTACCTTGTTGACTGAAATGTCTCATGATTGTTTTTATCCTCAGCCTGTTTTTTGGTTTTGCCATTCAATTGCACTGATTTCTTTACTGGCAGCCAGTTGGGAGGACTGAAAATCCAACTTTTCTGATTCTCAGAGGACAATGTGGAAAGGCAAGACTCATTAACTGTGATTAAGCTTGGAGATGTTAAATGTTCACTTAGGGGGCATGTATTTATGGCAGATCTGACAAATAAAACGACCTTTACTGGACGACATAGGATCCTCTCATGAGAATGCTTCTTAACTGGGTTGGAAGAACTTTATTGTAATGGTCAGACAGGCTCAGAAGAGCAAACTGAAAGATGAGATTCTGAGTACAGATGAATTTAAGCAAAGAAGAATCACTAACTACAGGAGACCTGAGATAGGCAAACAGGTAAAAAGGAGCATGTTTACTAACTTCTCTATAGCCTGAATAGTAAGGGCTTTGTTAAATTCCTCAGGTCTTAGCTCCATAGATGAGGAAACAGAGCAATATTCAGTCTAGGAAGGAGCTGTGTAATAGCCAGCTATATCTTTATGCTACTAAGAACACAGACATTGAAGAAGACATAGACAGATCATAGGGTATCTTAGATGTATATTTGGTAGCTAAAGGAAGCTAAATGACATATTTAGACTACTATGTACTGCAAGTTTAGTACATAAACTATTAACCTGACCAAAATCAGTTACAACACTAACAGGGAACAAAAAGTGAGCAACATCAAACTAAGCAACTTTTAAAAGGTACCTGACCATTTAAAACTTCCCTTTGGTCATTTATTTTATTTGTAAAATAAAAATGATTTTTAAAAAAAGACAGCCAAAAGCATGTAACATATAAAGAAAAATTATCATTCAGGGTAAAATGCATTTTAGAAACTGAGTGGCTGTCTTTGCTTCACTGAAAATAAGGGGGAAATGAAGTACCCTGCAATGTAAATGCCACCATCAGTAGATTTATCTCAGGCACAAAAAAATATGCAATCAAAATCAGAAAACATGGAGCAAATTCACAAATTCAGTTATATCTATAGTTAGCCAATGGATATGAACTATAACTCTAAAGAAATGTTCAAGACATGGTTGATAGATACACAAGCTCTTCCTAATATGTAGACTTTAAGGGATACATCTCAAGACAAAATGTACCACAAAAATCTATGAGTTCCAAATCCTATGGTTGAAAAGTCAGTTTTTCGTTGACTTTATCTTCAAGGAAACTCTGACTCCAAGCCAACTCTAAAAGGTGCTCCTTTCAAATGTAAGTGGATTGATTGCTTACCTTTAACTGTAGTTCTTCAAGTGGTTATATGCCTTTTCACACATATGGGATTCTACAGAGACTTATCTGGAATATTTTCTCTGGAGTTCCACCCCTTCCACTGCAGGGAAGTATACTGTGTGAATCACATATAAGGGCATTATGGACTGGAGCCCCAGTCACAGATATAACAGGACAATTACCAACAAACACAATTAGGCTGCTACTACCATGATCCACAAAGGAAAAAACCTTGGAGCTGTGCTGAAGAGCAGTACTTGAAATAGCACAAGCTATGACTAAAATCCTGTTGGTGACTTATGCATCTGTAAGTATAACCACCTAAGTTGCTATGAGAAATGCTTTTAATTAATGAGATGCATGCCACCACACAATCAGTGAATGCATCTAGTACCTCAGTAATTGGAGGCAATTTGCCACTGTGACTTACGCAATCAGTTAGTTACACATGCATGAAATATCCATAAGAGTCTGGCCAATGACTCATCACAAATCTCAGAAGGCATTAGCATTCTTAATATTTAGGAATATAGTGAGAAGCCAAACATCCCACTGGATGAGTCAAAGAATACTTATGAGACTAACCATGCACATCTTCTTTAAATGAACGAAGAATCTAATACCTCAGAAGTAAAGTACTGAATGAGGTACAGCCTCCATCCTTTGCCAACACTATGAAGTAACAGGGAAAATACTTTCAGCAATGAGCTAGATTTTCTACTGGATTTCTGAACAAAAGCACTGAAATCTCATCCAAGAGGACTAGAAATGGATGACAAAGGGATATTCAGATATGGTAGTAAATCTGTTGGTTACCAGTTTTTTAAATGACAGAAAAAGGCAAGAGGGATTGAAGGAAAAGTTTTAATGCTACTTAAAAGAATGAGGCTGTTTTCAGTAAAGTACTAAGTGACTGCAGTGGATCAAGTGGCTAGTTTTTTAAATGACAGAAAAAGGCAAGAGGGATTGAAGGAAAAGTTTTAATGCTACTTAAAAGAATGAGGCTGTTTTCAGTAAAGTACTAAGTGACTGCAGTGGATCAAGTGGCTAAGACCCTGACTGGGAGGCAGAAGGTCAGCAGTTCGATTCCCGAGTACTGCAGGACAGAATGAGCTCTTTGTCCCAGCTCCTGCCAACCTAGCAGTTCAAAAGCAAGAAATTGCAAGTAGATAAATAGAGACCACTTGGGAGGGAAGGAAACAGTGTTCTGTACACTCCGGTGTCTAGTCATGCCTGCCACATGACCATGGAAATGTCTGCAGAAGCAGACAGCGCTGGCTCTTTGGCATTGAAACAGAGATGAGAACTGAACCATAGAGTTGGATACGACTGGCTTTCGAGCAAGGGAAACCTTTACTAAGTGATATTTCATCTCTTGGAATTGATAATTTATGCTGATTTGTCAAATGCAAAGATAGGCAGCTATAATAGGATCAGAGTCAAGAGGATCTCTGCTGATGTAAGAAAGGGAAATGGGTACCCAGTCCCATTTGTGGACAGTAATTTTTATTTTCTACAACTGGCCCAGTAGACAAATGAAATGCGTTTTCTTTGTTACAATTCTCAGAGAGCTCCTAGGCACAACATGGAGGAGCAGCTTCAGGAGTATTCATATAGACCCAGAAATGTGTAAATTTTGTGAAAATTAGAGGAAAGTGCCAACCTAGCAGTTCGAAAGCAAGAAATTGCAAGTAGATAAATAGGAACCACTTCGGTGGGAAGGTAACAGCGTTCCGTGCGCTCCTGTGTCTAGTCATGCCTGCCACATGAACATGGAAACGTCTGCAGAAGCAGACAGCGCTGGCTCTTCGGCTTAGAAACAGAGATGAGCACTGCACCCTAGAGTCGGATACGACTGGCTTTCGAGCAAGGGAAACCTTTACCTTACTAGAGGAAAGTGGGAAGGCTATATCCATTTGCAAATTCCAATGTAAAGCACAGGTGAGTTAGTCAAGTGTAATTGTTTTGTGTTTTATGTTGATTGGTCATGAGTGTTGTAATTGCCATTAACTTGTTTATAATATATTTGTTCAATAAAAAATATACTTTAAAAGGTAGTATTCATATATTTAAGCTGTACTAAACACTGGCGTGGCAAATAGTTGAAAAAAGAATATGTCTCTGGCAAATTAAAATGTTAATGTATTTACTGTGTAATGATGATGATGATGATGATGATGATGATGATGATGATGATGATCATCATCATCATCATCATCATCATCATCATCATCATTATTATCATTATTATTATTATTATTATTATTATTATTATTATTATTATTATTATTATTATTATTATTATTATTATTATTATTATTATTATTATTATTTTATGTCAGAAATTATTCTGGATTGAAAGGATATTGCTGGAGAAACTCTGCTCAGGGGAAGAACATGAGAGACTGGTGTGGCATGTCCACGGAAGAACTGTTCCAAGGAGTTAAGAACAGGAAAACTATTGCAATGGTGTTAGCCAATATCCATAATGGATACGGCAACTGAAGAAGAAGAAGAATGTCATGTTGTGTCAGCAAATGGCGTAAGAGAAAATGAAATGTCACCACATGCAAACATGTCACCAAATGCATCCAAATTGTACCATTTTTATGTAAATAATGTATGTAAACTAACTGAGTCCATCCAGCTCATATTTTTATAAGATGCAGAACAAATCACCCACTCTTTTTCTGTTTGAATGATACTCATTGTAAAATAAGTATGAGTTCCATTCTATCTGAATTTTTAAAATCCCATTAGTAGTAGCTGAAGGATTTCATCCATCATGCTCAGGATGATAAATATCTAACCATTCTTTTTACTCCTCCTTTAACTTTTGAATGGTCAGTAAATTCCCTCAAAAACTCACAGCTGGATGTAAGAAATTTATTAACCCTACTCATATTATAAAATCTCAGAATGTCAACTATGGTTGAAAAATGATATTTGATTACTCTTTCATTTTTAATAATTATAGCTTTGTTACATTTATCATTATTTCATGGGGCTCACTCTTAGGGTTGAGCATCTGGTCAGTACCTCCCAACTTTGCTGCCAAATTATATCATTATCTATCTGCTGTCTGGTTTCATTTAAACTACTATTTTCTTATTCTGCCCAATGAAAACATGTTAAATATAGTGCAAACAATCAGAACTTATGGTATAATAACATCATCATTTTAAGAATGCTGGCCTACAGTGAGAAATGAGATGTTCAATGTAATTCAGTTCTCTCTGCTGCCATATTCCCTTTGTGCCACTATAATTTCCATGCACTGTGGACCCTTATTGTGACCGTTGCCACCTAACAATGAAAAAAATAAGGGAATAGTTTGATATGACTGCAAAACCTTACCTGTGATCAGTATCATTTGATCTAAATGTGGAAGATTTGCTGCACTAAAACAACTTATATTTTCTATTTAGTGTTCAAATTAATTCTTTTGTGTTTTCAATGAATACATGGTACATTAACTGAGTTCCTGTACCTTTTCTTATATTGTATTTATTCCTTGCCAGAACTGAATTCCACCATCTTTTCCTGGTTTCAGGTAAGATAAGTTATTATTCTACTGCCTGGTCTACAAACTTATTGTAAGGTCTGGATTTAATTAGTCCTCAGTTATCAAACCCTGGTCTGATGCAACAGCAAACCTTTGGACAGCTAGAACTGATGCCTTCCATCAAAATCTCACTGCTTTGTTTCCTGTGATTTGGGACATTCTTTTCTGCCCAAACTGTGATGGTAGGTAATATGAAAAAATGCACATTGTTTTTTTACCTCCTGTGCTGAAAAAATTGTGTAAAGAAGCTGAAACAGCAGTGGAGTGTTAACAAATCCAAATGGCACCTGGGTCTTCCTGTCCTACAGGCATAGAGGGTCAATTGATAAATAAAAATTGGAAAGAAAATATATAAACAGTGGGAAAATTATAAGATCATTGCCTAGGGCAAAATGAGGAATCAACAGACTATCTTTACAGCAAAAAAATTTGACCATAAAGAAAATTCATGTCATAATGCTGCGATAAAGTTAGTGGACAAAACTCAGAAGGAAATTCTGGAGAAATAATGCATTAAATCCATCACTTGGGGAAAGGGTATTGCAGTTAAGATAATTTGCATAGTATATAAAAGTGGCCAAAAATAATTTTAATAATTTTGAAGATGAAATTAACTTGCAAGAACTGAACAGTATTAACATGGGATGTACATTTCACTCCATTAATGCCTGCAGTAACATTGCCAGTCACATAGCTAAAGAAATGAGAAATTACTTCATTAAAAGGATGGTGAAATAGAACAGCAGCATCTCCTTTATTGAGAGTCAACTACCCCAGTAAAAAAACACTGCACTGATTTTATATGTATTAGTTCTTATTGCAGATTGTGCAATGAGTACACCTATAAAATTTGTTTCTTGGGTTGAGAGAATTTGATGAAATCACAACAAAAGGAACTTTCACATCCTCACCCCAACATCTCCATTGTTCATGAGGTATCTGAATGAATACTAAGTTTCTGTTGTTTGTGAGAATGCAACTGTGATGTTGGGGAAATGCCTCCAGAGTAAAGAAATTGTTGAAAGAGATAAATTTCCCTGTATATCAGAGAGTAAATAAAATGAGACAAAAAACATTGTGGCACCTTAAAGACTAACTATTGTATTTTAATGTTAATTTTCAAGGATCAAGTCCACTTAGTCAGACATAATAGCCCAGTCGAGATATACTTTAGACCTTGCAAAAACTCCCAAGTTAATGAAACTCTGGGATGTTGTGTATGGGTACCCAGTGTAGCTACTCAATTTATCCAACAAAATCTCCTTGTGGAACCTTTGGGGGCGGGGGAGCAAAAACTGCAACATTTTAGCACTCTTCTCAGTTTTTCGATTATATCTTCTAAACCATGCATTTTTTGTGTACTACATGTAATTAGAAAGTTGTACAGCATTAAAATTCCTTCAATTATCATTGGTCAAACTTATTCTTAACCCCATGGGTACCTAGATACAGGGCTTTGAAAAAGTGCTAAATTTCTCAAATTTGTAAAAAAAAACTGCTAAAAGGCAGGTTTTTGCTATGTATCTTCCATTTCGCAAGATATTTAATGGAATTTTCAATTCTACTTCAATTTCCAAACATTCAACTACACCCCCTCCCCCCTCCCACTACCCCCTCCTCTGCAGGATGTTCATACTTACAGTGTACATCTAAGGTTCAGAGAGCATGAAAACCGAGTTCGTCTTTCAGTTTGGAAATTTTGATCCCAACCCACCACAAACACACCTTCCTGAGTAATTGTTCATTCAGTACCTACCTACATGTTTCAAAAGTATATTAAAGACTTAATTTTCATTTTATATTTTTCAGTTGTGCCCTTGCCTCCACTACTCACAAAAACATCTATTTTCAGAAGAGTGGGAGAGGCAAAACCCCATCAACCTGATATTTAATTTAATTAAATTTAATAGTCATATTTATATATGCCGCCCACTCAGGCAGAACCCGACTCAGGGCGGCATTACAACAAGTTTTAAAAAACACATAAAAACACTTTAAAAGACCCATATCCCACCCACTTTAAAAGACCCATATCCCACCCACCCATCCCACCCACTATAAAAAGAAGAAGAGAGAGTTCTTAATTCTTTACATAAGCCAGCAGGCGGGGACCGTGTTCCCATTCAGGCCCCACACCTGCCCTGCCAGCCAGGTCTTCAATCCTTTCCTGAAGGGCAGCAATTCTCTTTGAAGTCTTAGATCTGTTGGCAGGAGGTTCCAGAGAGTTGGTGCGGACACGGAGAAGGCCCTCATTTGGGTGCTGGACAGATGTGCACCCCTAACTGATGGCACCAATAGAGAGCCCCTCCGGTCCGCAGCTTTCCGATATTCAGCAGCTTTGTGCAAGATCAACCCAAAAAACATCCTGTTTCTTCACACAGTCAGTGGTTGTAATACCACTTCAACCCCCTTTGAACAAGGGAAGAAGAAAGTGTGCAAGCTGTATGAGAAGAATAGTTCCCTACACTTTTTGGCTGCTGCTTTTAAAGACTCAGAAGCCACCCCCTCCCAGATTTCCGAGGCAGGGGAGAAGTTTTTGGTGGGGAAAAAACTTATGGGGGGAACAACCTCCGGTAACAACTGTTTACCAAGGTGGTGGCCAAATCCACATTCCAGTTGGCCAGACTCCCTCCTACCAAAGACGCTGTCACCCACCATATTTTTCGCACATACCTCCAAGTCCAGATCTGGCTAGGTAATGACGACATCATACCATCAGTTTGTGGGTGTTCCCATCAGAGCCACTCAAAACGCAGCCCCTGACAACATATTGAATATAACCTCCTGTAAATGCAAGAAATGGTGCAACACTGCAGGTTGCAGCTGCAAGAAAGCAGGACTGAGGTGCTCCACCATTTGCAAGAACTGCACGGGGAACGGTTGTGAAAATTCCCCCGGGCCTGACTTCCAGGAGGAAGAAGTGGGGGACTGCAAAGAGCAAAGCATGATGGATGCAGTGCTGGATATGGATGAAGAAGGAGAAGAAGAGGAAGATCCATATGGTGCAAAAAGCCAAAAATATTAAATGTATGCTTCTCAATGCTTCCTGTTTTACTTTATGTACATACATATTGCTTCCTGTTTTTTATTACATTTTACTGTACACAACTACTAATAATTTCATAAGAAATACCTGTGTTTTTTAGTCTTTATTAACCTAAACAACATCTTCTAAAGGTCACTAAGGATAAAACCATGTCATTGTGGGAGGTGGGGGTGGCGGGGTCAAAATTTCCAAACTGAAAAACGAACTCGGTTTTCATGCTCTTTGAATCTTAGATGTACACCATAAGTATGAACATCCTACAGAGGAGGGGTAGTGGGAGGGGGAAGAGGGGGATGTAGTTGAACATTTGGAAATTGAAGTATTATACAAAATCCCATTAAATATGTTGCGAAATGGAAGATACATAGCAAAAAACAGCCTTTTTAGCAGTTTTTTTTTTTACAAATTTGAGAAATTTAGCACTTTTTCAAAGCCCGGTATCTCGGTACCTGTGGGGTTAAAAGATATGTTTGACCAATGATAATTGAAGGAAATTCAATGCTCTACAACTTTCTAATTACATGTAGTACAGAAAAAATTCATGGTTTAGAAGATATAATCAAAACACTGAGAAGAGTGCTAAAATGTTGCAGTTTTTGCCCCCCCCCCCAAGGTTCCACAACGAAATTTTGTTGGATAAATTGAGTGTAGCTCCACTGGGTACCCATACACAACATCCCAAAGTTTCATTAACTTGGGAATTTTTGCAAGGTACCCCCCCACCCCCCATTTTGGACCTATGGCGACTGGGCTATAAGAATGAGACTTCATGGCATTAATTTATACATATCAGGTGGGGGTACATAGGTACACAATGGTTGGTTAGTATAACAGATAAGGTTACAAATCAGTGTGGCTTTTTACTCCCCGTAATAACAGAAGATCCCTGATTGATATTCAGATTTGTTTCTCTGAAGTTTGTTTCTGTGAAGTTGCAAATGGTTAGTAGATGGATCCAAAATAAACATTGTGGCATTACACATCTGCTAATGAGCTTATCTTTCAGACCTAGTATCTATTAACAATGCTATGTGAAAATTGATAATGGTGTGAGTGACCTAGGAAACAAGTACAGTAAAACCCCTACTTACGAAAAAAGTCTGTTCCGTAGGCTTTTGCTTAAATCATTTTGTTATGTAACTCGAAGCAATCCCATAGGAAAAATGAAATTTTATGTAAATTGAAGCAAACCACTAGGAAATCGTGTAAATCGGGACATGGTTTTAGCACAAATTCATTATGTAAGTCAAAGTTTATGTAACTCGAGGCATATGTAAATTGGGGTTTTACTGTACTTCCTTTGTTCTGTGTGGTGGTCTGAGGCTATGGATGAGAATCACTGACCATCCTTCTGAAGTTCGTTCTGTACAGGTGGTATGAAAAATTACAGTATAATTACATACAGTCTTCATACTGTGATAGTCTAGTGCAGGGGGAAGCAAACTTGTATCTCCAGGTGTTCTTGGATTTAAATTACCAGAAGCACAAGTCAGTACTCTTGCTGATTAGGGCTTCTGGAAATTGAAGTCCAAGAACATCTGGAGAGCCAAGTTTGTTGACCCCTTATCTAGTAGATACTATTGTGAAGGAATATTAGAAAAAAATTAAGACACTTGAGGAACATAAAGATTGAACACTTCCCTCTCTGCAATAGAAACCCAAGAAGCTATGGGGGGAAACATTTTGTAGCACTGCCATGAAACCACGTATTCTGCAGGATTATTCTGCTCCCACAAAACTATGGATAGGACATGGTAAGACAAAGGAAGCAAAATTAATACAATTCAAAGCTAGCAAGAAGAAACAAAAATATTTCTTCTCACTTTGCTAAACCAATCTGCTTGACCCTTTTAGAGTTACTAGCATATTTTGCCCGGCCTTGCTGGGCAGTTTTTGTGTGTGTGTTTTTGGTTAGGGGTGGTTTGGGTGGTGGTGATTTGAATTTGTGGTTTTTAAATTTATTTGATTTTGTTTATTTTATTTATTTTTTATTTTGATTTTTAAAATATTTTTTGACTGTTTTATACTCTTCCAGCCTCTAGGTGGGGCTGTGATTAAGAGTACTGTGATTGTCTTTCTTTGTTCAGTTCTGTTCCGGAGGCATGGAGGTAGGACGTGTTTGGTAAGTACTCTTGATTTTTTATTGTTTTGATTTTGTTTTGATTTTGGGGTGTTGGGCTAGGGGGGTTAAGTAGATAGTTTCTACTTAAACCCCCCCCCCAAGTGTTTCTGCTTGTTCTTTTGTTTTAATTTTGGATTTTATATGTGTTTTATTGTTTTGGGTATTTCTGGTTGTTATTTTTTTATTTTTTTCCGTATTTTTTTTAATTTGTGATATTATTGTTTGTTGAGTTAGGTATTTTTGTGTTGTAAATAGGTGTTTTTAGTGAGTTTTCATGGTTTTTCATTAGCCTTTGGTATTTCAGATGTTTTTTGTTGTTTGTTGTTTATTGTTTTGTTGTTTACTGGGTTTATTTGAATTATTTGTTTATTTATTTGTGTTTTATTATTTTCAATGCTTGGCATTCTGGTTAACTGTTGTTTTTTGTTGTTGTTGTGTTTTGTGAGGTGAAGAAAAGCCTGTTGGTCATTTCCTCTTTTCCCCATTGTTGGCCTCCCCGGGGCTCGTTATGGCACCCATTCTTTTAGAATAGGAGCTGCTTCTACTGCGGCTGCATTTGGGTACTCTGAGGCTGATATATGCCATATGGGGAGGTGGGGATCAAAGTGTTTTGAATTATATGTTCGCCCTCTTCAAGTATGAGAACCAGATAAGTCACTGTCCTGTCTCTTTTTTTATCTTACAGACCCTGTGTGTCCCCGCACACCAGTGGCAGTATGGCTGGTGGGCCAAAGCTATGTGCACTGGGCAGCACAGTACGCTGCGGCGACAGAGTGGGGACCCCAGCTTGGACTACGTGCATCCGCATGTATCAGGTGGTATGGTAAGCGCGGAATGTTATGGCGGGAACTGTTGCCATTCCTTTTCTCCATCAGGGATGCTGAACCGCCTGATGTCCTGGTGCTGCACCTCGGGGGCAATGACTTGGGCCAGGTCACTGGCCTTTCTTTAAAACATACGATCTGCAGTGACCTAGCTTATTTGCATTATGTGTGGCCTGCCACAACGCTGCTATGGTCGGACATCATACCGCGTCACGCTTACAGGGGGGGTATCACCCTCCAGGCCCTTGACCACGCTCGTCGCTCGGTGAACAGGGCAGTGGCCCGGTTCTTTGCTGACAAGGGTTTGGGGCAGGTCATCCGACACCCCACCATTAGTCTCCAAAATTATGATCTTTACACAGGGGATGGTGTCCATCTGTCGCCCAGAGGTATGAACCTCTTTTTGGAAGATTTGCAAGCAGGCCTGTTGACCGAGATGACGGTCTGGCGGGGGGGGGGGGGCGGTGAGTCTTTATTAAGCCTCCCCGTGTGGCGGGTAGCACTGGTAAGGTAAATATTTATGACCCACAGGTATCCGGCAGGTTCGCAATTGACTGGCCAACACTAGATAGGTACAAGTTTGTTAACGTTGATCGGTCAACGACGAACCAGGCAATGGGGTGATGGCAGGAGCTCTTCAGCATGCATCACCCCGTGATTTTACGGATACACGTCAGAGGGTGGGGTCAGTAGATAGTTTATTGACTACGGTCAACAATTTGTTTGTTGTAAACAAACAAATGGATACAAATGGATACATTGTAGCCAATTGCTATTGGCAATTTTGGGAGGAACCTTACCAGTGTTACTGCAGCCTGCTTGCCTTAAGAATTATAATTGGCTGAGTACCAATTGAAATTTATAATTCGGACTAGGGCATGAATCAATAAATGTGGCCCAATGCCGTTATCAACATATACCGGTGTCTGAGTCTTTTTTGGGGGGTGCGCCTGCAATGAAAGCGCGGCGCCAAAATGGCCGCCGCGCTCTTTGCGGGGGGGCCCCCACCCGGACTCAGACATCCGGGTGAGTTAGGGGGCATGGCCACCCCTCTATAAAAGGGGTGGCCACGAGGCAGCCGAGCTGCCATTTTGGAAAAGCGACGGAGAGGAGAAGTTTTTCCCTCCACCCCCTCCCTAGTGAACAGTGTGATATTTTGGTCGCTTCGGGGCCGGGTGGGAATTTTTGGCTGGAACCTACAATTGGCCTCCTGGTTCTGGCTTTTTTGCCCATCCCACACTGTTGCTATGGTTTGATACAGGCGCTTTGCTATTGACTTTGGTCACATGGGCGGGTAGCACTGGTAAGGTAAATATTTATGACCCACAGGTATCCGGCAGGTTCGCAATTGACTGGCCAACACTAGATAGGTACAAGTTTGTTAACGTTGACCAGTCAACAACGAACCAGGCAATGGGGTGATGGCAGGAGCTCTTCAGCATGTATCACCCCGTGATTTTACGGATACACGTCAGAGGGTGGGGTCAGTAGATAGTTTATTGACTACGGTCAACAATTTGTTTGTTGTAAACAAACAAATTGATACAAATGGATACATTGTAGCCAATTGCCATTGGCAATTTTGGGAGGAACCTTACCAGTGTTACTGCGGCCTGCTTGCCTTAAGAATTATAATTGGCTGAGTACCAATTGAAATTTATAATTCGGACTAGGGCATGAATCAATAAATGTGGCCCAATGCGTTATCCACTTAAACCGGTGTCTGAGTCTTTTTTGGGGGGTGCACCTGCAATATGTTTGTGGAAGCAAATACATGCACTGCTGTTTTTAGCTGTTCAGCATTTTATATACAGGGTGGCTTGTGAGTCCCTATTGAATCTTTCTCTAAATTTGCCACATTGCATCCAGGGTGTCACCAGTATTCTTGTGCTCATGTACTCATGTACTTGTCATAATACAGTCTTCAAGTGTACATGGGCTTAAATCGGCCATGTGTCTCTGGAAAAAAAGAAATAAATTATAATACATATGGATGAGTAGGGACTTACAGGCCACCTGGTAGAGGACACTGTGCTGACCAGCAATGTATTGGAGCTGAGGTTTTCAGAATTTAACACTTTAATCATGCAAGTAGCAAGGTTTATGATATCATGGCCTCTATGTTCCCTCTAAGCATAGCACAATTCCTTCTCTTCCTCCTCCTCCTCCTTCTTGTTGGCCATATCCGATTCCAAATATTGGCAATCATCATAGCGGTCAGCCATGAAGACTGTCCTGCAAATATAATGCTGTGGCCTTTCATCTTCCTTCTGCATCACAGCGTGACACCCATACCACTGATCCACCTCCATGAGTCACTTTCTGGTCCTAAGCCCATTTTTGCACGCAAAGCCTTCCTCAGCCTCAGGCTAGTATTGATGAAGCTGCTGTCCTCCATCAAGATGGGTTCAAAGGGGATTTAATCCACTTGGGGATCACCACTCCCTCTGGACTTTGGCACCTAAGCTGTTAGTCCTCAGGGTTGTCAGGTTAATTAACCACCACTTGATGCTTGGCGTTGAGTCACTGGCTGTATAGTCTTTTACCATAGCAGGATAACTTGGTCAGACTTGACCACAATTCATTACAAAAAATATTTGAAGGTAATTCGGTCTTGCATTGGCAATTAGAAAGCATTAGCTTTATAAGACACCTGCTCCTCTTTTGTTATAAGATATAATAAACACTCAGAAGACACTCTTCACAACAAAATGTGATCTGATTCCTACATGATGGCAGAACAGCCCAATTTTAAAGATTTCTGAGAAGGCAACTGAGCCAAATCTTCACAGAAGGAAGATCAGGGAGACAATGTGGATCAAGTAGCTGAAACCAGAATATCAATATTAAGACGCAATAAAATAAAACAATTAGATTTAGTAACAGGATCTGAAAGGATAGATGTTCCAAATTAAATTGTCCCTTCTCCTACCACCTCCCCATTGTATGCCTGATAAAATTTTCCATCCTTGTGCATTGCTAAGAATTCAATTTACTAATAGCATCTAGATAATGCGCAGATTGTTCAGTTCAGACCTGAGACTGCTCAGATCAAATCTCTAATTAATTTAAGTATCATGCCACTATGCCATAGAGGTCGCAAACTAATAGCCTCCAAATATTATGGACCAGCAACAGCCCTAAGCCAGAGTCAAGAATTATGGGAGCTCTAGTCCAAAGCATTTGGAAAACACTGGGTTGCCTATCACAGGAACAGAAATTGGCCTATGTGATCCTACGGAACATACATGATATGGCTCCCTCCCAAAAATGTGTACATATGATTGCAATCTTGGAATGGGGTTAATGCAAGCATTTTGCCAAAGCATGGCTAATGAAGTGGTCTGAGACATTACTTTGAAGCAGAATGGGAGCGACATGGTTTTCCCTGAGAAGGAGGACAAGCTACTCAGGGTAGATTTTATGCAACACTAAAGCTGATAAGCATGCCTTGTTTACCTAGCATGTTGGGAATAGGTTTATTAATCTAGATCAGGCTAAAGAAGCCTGTGTCCTTCCAATTGTTGTAGAAATATGAATCCCACCTGACTGTCAATCATATTGGCTCAGACTGATGGGTAATGGACTCCAACGGCATCTGGTGGTGCACAGTTTCTCCCATCCTGATCTACACAGTGCTAATTTGAAAGTTAATTCTGAATATCACACATGAAGTCTGTTGCAATGTTTACCAGGTGTTGGAGTGGCTGGCCACAAGGAAGACATGCGAGACAATCGTGCGGTGAAGTCCAGCCCCAATCTGGGTCGGGTGGCACATATTTATTACCTTGCCTTGGGGTGATGCGCGCATAGGATGCACGTGACCCCCTAATACAGAAGGCTTGTATACATGGCATTTTCCGGTGGTCCAGCTACAATGCCAGCTCTTGGAAGTTACCCTGTGATTAATGGGCAACTCGCACATAATTGCCTTGGGTTGGCAAAACCCATTGTTCCTGCCCTAATCTTGGAGTCTGTGTATTGACTCCGGGTACCTAGCTTGTTCTGCTGTCTGGCACGGCTTGTTTGCCCAACTTAATCTGCAGCCAGAAGCAGAGGATTGTGTATTTCCATTAGAGTCATCATCTTTAGTTTTTGCCCTGTTTCTATCGTAGCCATCAGCCAAGGCTTTATTATTTGCCCCCTAAACTAGCTAACTAGCCCGTACCCCAATTGCCTTTCCAGCAAAGTCTGGTTGGTCCCCGTATCTGTTGAAGGCCGGGCGCACCCCTTGGGAAAGGTTTGGCCAATTATTCACGCGGGCAACCCACAAAGTCCATTCATAGAAGAGGGAACTGATTTATATTTGGATAGGTTTTCCCTTAATACTACACTTCATAAGGCAATCCTCTACTTAAGGGAGTGTGTAAATAAATTCTTCAAGCAAGTATTCTATTGAATCCTCCTTCTTGCAATTAATACATGGCAACTCAGTTGTAATAAGAACTCAGCTTTATCACCATAAATAATAGTTCTTGAATCACACAGGACTTTTGTTGGTTCTTACTAACCTGGCAAATCTAATTAATGTTGCCATGAGCATTTGTTAAGCAGATGCCTGATTGAGCATATTTTAGTTTAATGGGCTTGCTCCAATCAATCAAGAGATTACTGTAATGAAACCTCTGCTATTATCAAAGCTAGGTTTCCAAGCGATCCATCCAAATTAGTAGCCTTATATTTAAAGGATACCAAAACATCTTCAAAGCACTACTGAGACAGTTTTTACTAAGAGGAATAAAAGGAGCTCTGAAAGCTAAGAGTATCTGACTCAAATAAGGAAATTCACAGGGTAGGGTGGGGTGGGGGGTGACCTTGTTTCACTCACTTGCCTGCCATATTCTGCTTTGAAGAATTTAAATGCCTGCTTTAAATGCAGGCAAATATTATATATATGCAGTATTCTGATTATGGCTCCTATATTCAGTCTATATATTCGCAATTTTTTTTAAATTGCTATTCTTGTTTGTTTGCATTTTTGTTGCTTAGGACTACTCTCTCACAATTCTCTCAGCCTGTGAAGTAATCCAACAAAATAACTTTTTATAGCTCTAATACAGACCAGATTTTAATGGGACAGGGTGATAAACTCACACTCTGAAATCAACGGAGTTTAAGCATCCTTAATTTTGTCAGCCTTGTGTTTTCTGTTTTGAATTAAGTGTTAAAGTCAAAGGAAGTGATACAGAGTCTTTTCTGTGTCAGATACTGTTCCACATTTCTGTTATTTATGACAGTAAGAACATTTGAATCCAATTTGCTAAGGATGCAAAGTCGGAAATGATGGCAAGAAGTATGAAAATGATGGCTCTCATTCAAAGTGACCTCAATAAATTATAGTAATAGGCTTAGAGCTATAAAGTGGACATGTGTAAGGCATCATACATAGCTAATGCATACACTAAAATGGGAAATTAGGTCTGTCAAACAGCTATAAGCTATAATGAATCACAAACTGCACAAAAGATAACCCTATGTTTCTGAGGAAATGAAGGATGCGAAATGCTGTCTTACAATGAACTGACCTGAATCTTGTGTTTCATTTGAAGGATATGAAATAATACACAGAGAACTGGACAAGACTTTCCATTCTGATTACATGTTAATGAAATGAGCATTCAAGAAAAATGAAATGAGGAAACAATCCAGCCAAATTAAGCAATTTGAAGGGGCCCTCTCCCACGGTTCTGTGCAGGAGTTAGGTTGAAACTCTACACACAGTTAAACACAATAAAACACCATGGAACACAAGGAGCCTGCCTTCCACACAAACATTCATAGCAGTGAGCTATGAACCACATACTTCACATGCTTAATTTTAGCTAGATCAGACCTAATGTAAGCAAAACATAAAAGACCAAAGGAATGGCATGAGGCTATGTCTCACTGGGTGGCATGCATTTGAAGGAAGGATTCCTTCTTTGGGATGAGGGTGAGGTAATATTTTTAGTCTGGACTAGCAGAGATTGCCCGGTGGTGCCGGGCTGTTTTAAATTGTTTTGGAAGGTTTTTTTTTAAAAAAATGTGTATTTTTATATAAAAAGACATAAAATTGTGTCGGATAGTAAAGGATTTGGGGGTTTTTTTCTTGAACAAATGGTGCCGGGCTGTTTTAAATGGTTTTGAAAGGTTTTGTGATTTTTAAAATGTTTATTTATATGCACGGGCTGTTATAAACTGTGATCAGCTTTTTTTTAATTTGTTTTTTTGGATTAAAAAAGGAGGAAAGGATGATATAATTTTTTACAATTATTTTTTTAACCAAATAATGTTTTACTATGTGAATTTTTTTAATAGTTGTACTTTGGATAAAAATTTTAAAAATGTGTAAGTATATGTTTTTTCAAATTTAATATTTTTAAAATGTTGTGTTTTTATTTTTGAGTGAAAACTGAACACAGGATTTTAGAAATGTGTGAATCATTTCTGTGAATATTTTTGACTGTTTTTTCTCCTGTGGCCTCTGTTCAGGTTTTCTTTTGCTTTGACTGTTTTTCTCTACTGGCCTCTCGTTGTCGCTTCTTCCGGTAAGTAGTCTCTTTCTTTCCTCATTTCATTTCCGGACGTCGTGGAGGGAGGACGTGGGGGTGAGTTCTCTGGTTTAATTTCTCTGGGTTGTTTTTTTTTTTTGGGGGGGGGGGGGTTCTGTGTGTTCTGTCTTGTTTTTATTTTTGGGTTTGATTTTGATAATTTCTGAATGTTTTTGATTTTGATTTTTGTGTTTTATTTTTGTTGTAAGTAAAGTCAGTGGGCAGAGCGCCGTCCACTGGCTTTGCTTACCTGGGAATGGGTGTGTGTGTGTGTGTGTGGGGTTAATGTGACCTTGCCTTGCTGGCCAGGCCGCGTTAAATCCTTGCATTGGGGTGGGGGTGGTGATTCTTTTATTTATTTATATGTATGTATTTTTTACAGGGGGGCTGGCCAGTGCCTTGCCATAGCCTGGGTTTGGGGAGGAAGAGGGGGGTATCCCCTCCCCCCAAGCTACAGGCTGGCTTGGGCAGGCCTCCGAGGCTGTGGGGGAAAACATAGTTTTTCCCCGTTGCCTCGCCGAAGCATGGGTATCCTCTTTCCCCACCCCCCCATGCTACAGAGGAGGAATTGTTTCACTTTCAAGGGGGGAGGCAATGATACCTTTGCCCTCCCTTGAAAGCGAATCACTTACTCGGAAAGTAAAGGTACCAGGCAGAGCGCTGTCTGGTGCCTTTCATTTCCGGAGGAATTGTTTTGCTTTCAAGGGGGGGGAGGGGGGCGAAGGCATCAATACCTCCCCCCTTGAACTTCCTCTGTTGTTGTGTTTTTTTCCCATCCTGGCTCAACTTTTGTTAAGGCCGGTGGTGGTCTCGCCGTGTCTTCGGCTGGGTAGCGTGGAGGAGAGGGAGTCCCTCTCCTCCCCGTTGCTCCGTGCAAGAAGGCCGGCGGGTGTTTGCATGGCTTTGAGGCGCTGCGTCCGCCTACGACAGACTTGCGCTCCCAGTGTGTGTGTTTTTTCATGCGCCGGCTTCCTCAGTGTTCTGCCGCTCATGGTGCGCAGGACGCTGGGGCTTGTAGTTTTGGGTTTGCGTTTACCGTTTGTGCAGTGTTTTTTCCCTGCGGCTTCATTTTGATTGGCTGCGGCGTGTTTCCAAACGTTCCTTTTGCTCGTACCTCTCAGCCTGATTGGCTGTGGCGCGGCGTGGCCCAAAGAATGTTGGGAAATGGAGTCCTTTCTTTTTGTTTGCGTTCATGGGTCTCCTGCCCCACTTGTGCATTTCTCCAACCCCCAGTAACCTTCGTACCCAGTTCGGGCGAGTGCACAAATGCTTAGTACGGGCTAGTATAGCCTGGCTAAGGACCCTTTGTCAAATCACAATAGTTAACGCTCAGATTAATAGGTATAGATATTAGTCTGGATCAGTTTGCAGTATGGTATTGGAATATCTGAGGTTCGGACTGTGAAATCCAACAATGAAGAAAACTGGCAGTTGGAGTTCTCATTGTTATGACCACTATGCCCAGTCCTTCTGGCAGTATGGGCTTAATAGGGATTTTGTTTTTCTCATCTAAGAGTCTGAGTTCCACAGACCAGACAGTATGTTCTGTTTTGTGACCACAGTGTTTTGTTCTCAGCACTGAGACAAACAAGAGCTACAGTGCTTGCTTCACTGTTTGGCTCTAGTTTGACAGCCATGTTGTGAGAGAGAGACCATCATGGCATGAGATGGGATGACCTCCTCACTGAAGCATTTCATGGGCTTTTACTAAGGTTTTGAAGAACACTCGAAAAAATTTTGTTCTTGGCAATTTTGCAAGTCTTTCCATATAAACATTTCTTACTGGAACTTCCCCTTACACTGATAACACTTCATGGCTATCCATGAAAATGAGCCCCTAAATATTGTTTGTTTGTTTCTCAACTCTTCTTTTGTTCAAGAAACTGCCAGATTCTATGCAGTTCCATACCCGTCTTTGGTAATCTTGTGTGGGTAAGATATCATTCTACACTAGAATTGTAATAATTACACACAGATTGGTGGGGGAAATGATGAGAAAAATTTCAAGAAATCCCACACAATTTTTAAGGGGATAAAAATCTCATACAACAAACTCTTGCTGGAGGATGAAAAGAGGGATGTATTCTTCACTGAGAACAAAAAGCTGCAAGATTTGAATTACTAATTCAGCCTAAATTAATTTTGGTTACCGTATTTTTTGGACCATAAGATGCACCTTTTCTCCCCCAAAAGTGGGGAGGAAATGAGGGTGCATCTTATAGTCTAAATGCTGGTCTTTGGCCAGCTGTGGCTATTGTAAAAGCATATTTTACAAGAGCCGCAGCTGGCCGAAGACTACTATTGCCGCCTCTGAGCTGTTCAGCTGTTCCGGGGCAGGGGGTGGGGGAAATCATATGAAAAACAAGTGGCCACTAGAGGGCGAAAATCACAATTTCCCATTTAAATGCATTGGAAATAAATTTCTTGTATTCAAAAGTTTTATGTTTGTATGTTCCCAATACATTTAAGTGGGAAACCAAATCTGTGCTTAAAAAGAAAGGGTTTCACTTACCTTGATGCCTTTGTCTCTACTCCACATGAACAAAATGGAGGGGAAAAACATGCTTCCTGGTTGAAAGGAGACCAAGAGGCTAGGCTAGAGTATTACTTCCGTCCACAGTGCAATTGGCCTGCCTGCCCATTTCCTCTGCAGTGCCACTACTGGTTGGTGGTGCAAAATGCAATATTAATTTTTTGTTTTTGTTTTCCTGCTCTGAAAACTGGGTGTGTCTTATGGTCAGGTGCGTCTTATGGTCCAAAAAATATGGTAGATATTTGTGTGGACCATAATGATTTTGACCTAAGGAAAGGTCCTGATCTTATCTGCCATCAGTGATTTATAGGAGATTAAAATGTGTTGGTCTCCCCCAACTATTGTGTGTTCTGCTTTATTTCCAGGGCAAGTCTGGAGGAGTATGAGTGACTTTTAAGGCTTAGATAATGCCAGCAGAGGAGTCACAAACAGTGGAGAGAGGTTTGGGTTTTTATTTGTCTCACCCAGACATTGCCACAAACATGAAAAACTATTTAAATGTGGCAAAATTCATCTACTGAGACAGAGTGCTTATACTTTCATGTTTAGACCTGTAAAAGAGTTTCAGGACCACCTTTGAGCACAAGTAGATAAACTATATCAAATCTGCATTGCACTGGTGGGTAAAGCAGATTTTTCATGGTGAGAATGGTCAGCACCTAAGACCACCTTTAGGTGAAGGAAAGTTCAATAGATAATTACCTTACATCATAGGATTCAGGAGCTGAGTTGTGATTGACCTCTGGTAACAACACATTTCACAAGTTGCTTAAAATCCAGAGGCTGGCCAAGCAACAACCTCAGCAAGGTATCGCAGGCATGGACCTCACTGATACTAGGCTATAAATATACAGTAAGACACTGGGGTCAAGTAGAAGCTCTGTAAAAACTACTAGAATCCACAATATAGAAGGCACTTAAATAAGTTTAAAGTTACCCCAGGTAAATCTACCATTTGGGTCTAGCCTCTTAATACAAGGATGGAGGGAGGCAAAGAACACTTCACATACTACATCTTTTCCTTCTAAGAAAAGTGTGCAAAAAGATTTATTTTCCTGATCTTCACTACCTTTACCAATCAACAGTGTAATTGCATGGGAAAGAGATTGCAATTTGGACTGTTTGTGGAGTGGTCTGGTGTGATCTATTTCCCAGTAAACACACAGCACACAAGGAAATATGATGCAGCCCAACACCAATCTATGCCCAAGCTGTGTTTGCTGAATTCAACAGTGCTACCCAATCTCAGGCTTCAGAAGCCTGTGGACAAAATGAAATGGATGGGGAATAGACAGGAATTATTTCTCCAGGGGTACAACCAAGCAAGCATTTGTCTTGCCATTTGTGCCACTTTCCTCACTGTCCATTTCTATATTTATTCCATCAATAGCCTGCTGTAATATCTAATTGTGAGTAAATTCAATTTCTTCTGTTGGTAAGTGGTAACTTTTGCTCAACCAGTCAGTGCCAAATTTTTTTTAAAATGTTCACACATGCACTTGTTTACTTCACTTTGCAGTTCTGTGATTGCATGTATCATTCTCTGGGGAAGTTGGGCATATATGATTACAACAATGGTGACATATTTGATGAGAAGGGGTGTGAAAGTGAGCTTTATTTGCTTTTCCTGGTATTATCAATGCAGAAGACCTCTGTCAATAAAAAGGTAGAGATACTGTATGCAACAACATTTACACTATATCCAAGCTTGTCTGGTTCCACATGCTCAGGCATGTTCTATTTCACAGTTCTACTTCATGACCTGCACATGATTATCTGGGAAAACTACATGTCTCTCCCAGTTGCCTTAGACCATGGCCAATATCAGAACTGTGTTTACATTATGCCCCAGTCCAACATTGGACACTGGGAATATAAATTGATATAGTTTTTTTCATTAGTCAAATGGTTTGAATACATCTCTGTGATCCCTTTGCCAATTAGTAAGATATTTTCTTATCACAGTACCAATTAATGAATTGCATTCTTGTAATTTTGTCAATTACGGTGGAATGCATTGTGTAAAGCTAGTTAGTGTAAAGCTGCCATCAACAGTAAAAGTACATATTAACCCTTTGTTTGGGGAGCCTCAAGCACAGACAAAGACAGAGAGAGGTAACCCCCCCACCTCATTTCCTACTTCCTTCTGCTGTCCAGAGTTTGAGGAATATATTTAAATTAAATTTCAAATAGAATTTGTTTTAAAGGACTGTGGTGAAGATGAAGAAAAGAGGCAAGCCAATAAAATAAAAGAGAGAGAATATCATTCCTGGGCCCAGACACTACTTCACTCACAGCTAGGTAACAAGTGGAAGTAAGTAAAAGAGCCAAGAAGATGTTGAAGATCCTAAAGGAAGATGAAGGGAAATAGGTAGTATATGATGTACAGGAGAAATGTTGCTAATTTAATGTTATGTGTAGGCAGCTGACACACAACTTCTTAAAGTAAATAAAAATTTTCATGTGAATGATGCCAGCAAATATAACAGGTTCAAGCTGCATAGGAACAGTATATTAACTTGGGATAAATCTTAACTGATCATGCCCTTGGGCAAAATAAAACTGATCTAGATCAGAAGTGCACTTTGAAAAGTAGACTCTTCCCAGATCATTGTTGTTGTTCAATCGCACAGTCGATTCTGACCCTTTGCGACCTCATGGACCATTGCCCGCCAGGCACCCCTGTTCTCCACCATCCTCCTCAACCCGCCCATCTCTGTGCCCATTGTGTCTACAATACCATCTAGCCATCTCATTTTTGGCAGCCCCTTCTTCTTTTGCCCTCCACCTTTCCCAGCATCAAGGCTTTCTCAAGTGAATCCTCTCTATCACAACATGATATTTTTTTTATTAATTTTTATTGAATTTTTAACATAAATACAATAAAGACTAACTTCAAAATCACATACAATAATAAAAGCAACAACAAGTCATAAGTCTATAATTCTATTGTGACTCGGTATTATATTGCTTCCCCCTTCAGTCTTGTAATTATATTTATTAATACTAAATTTTTATCTAATACCAAATCTGAATTTTTTGTTTTTTTACCATCTCTGTGTACATTACATACTCTCTGTCATATCTTATATCCACCAAGTCACAATTCTAGCTCATACTTTTAGTACAAACATAACAAAACTAAATATAAGAATAAACAATTTAACCAATTTTAAAAAGAAAAAGAAAAAACTAACCACAATGTGTTATTTACATTGCCCTGGAGAGCACGGAGTTTCTCAGTAAAATCATTCCCAAAAGCTCTTGTGAGCAGGTACAGGTCGATTCAACTCTTCACCCTTCAATGAGTAATCCACAAAGATTTTCCAAACCTTCCAGAATCTATTTTCTTTAATAATACCCTTTTCATATTTATCTCATGTGTTAACTTATCATTCAATGCTAAATCCCACATTTCCTTATACCATTCCTCAATTTTTATATTAACTTCATTTTTCCATTTTCTCGCAATACACATTCTACCCATTGTCAGCATTATTTCTAATAACGCTTTTTTATCTTTGCTTAAGTTTATATCTTCCACATCTGTCAACATAATGGTATTTGAACCATTTGATTTTTGTTCCCATAATTTCATTTATTTCGTTCACAATTCCTTCCCAAAAATTCTTTACTACTCTACAATTACACCACATATGCTCGTATGTACCCAGTGCAATCTTACAACGCCAACACATTTTATCATTCTTTTTATTTATCTGATGTAATCTCACTGGGGTCAAATACCATCTCCACAACATTTTATAATTGTGCTCCTTTACTCTTACCGACAGAGTTCTCATAATTCTTTTCTTCCATTTATTTTTCCAATTTCAATCCTCTATCTTTATCCCTAGATCCTGTTCCCTTCTTACTTTCAATTCCTCCTGTGGATTACCTTCCTTGTTTATCATTATATATATTTTGCTCACCAGCCCCTTTATTCCTCTTTGTCCCTTTCTTATTTTTAGAACTAGTTCTTCAAATTCAGTCCTCTCTCTTTCTAATCCAGCTTCATTCAAAAATTTACAATTCTACTTATTTACCATCCCTATCTGAAGCCAATTCAATTTCATTTGTAAATACAGAGTTGTTTTTCTCTCATTATCTCTACAGGCCCGTATCCAGTCTTTCAGCAGGAAAACTTCATTTTTATCTAATACTTCTTTAAACCATTTTTTAATTTTGATTGGAAAATCTGCAATATCCTCCAATTCAATAATGGGGGAAGTATCTGGTACCAACACCTTCCTCACTTTTTTCCATATTCCTAATGTTGTCCTCATCATTTTATTTTTAATATCTACTTTCCCAATGCCACTTCCTAAAAAAACTATTTTCCCATATAACTAAGTTCTTTCATTTAAATTTCTTCCCAAATTACCTTTTCCCTTGTTAAGATCTTCACAACGTTCTTAATTTGAAATGCTCTATAGTATGTCATTAAATTTGGCATTCTTAATCCCCCATCTTTCTGGGATAAATACCAAAACTTTTTAGCCAATCTAGTTCTTTTCCCCCGGTTACAAAAATTTAATCATTGTTTGAAACTCATTAATTTCCTTATCCTTAAGTTGAATTGGAAGTGCATCAAATAAAAAGTTGATTCTTGGCAATAACATAATTTTACTCATTGCTATTCTTCCAAACCAAGACAACTTCAATCTTTGTAACCCCTGTATTCTAATCTTAAATTCTTTTTTCAGTTTTACGTAATTCAATTTCTTAAGGTCTTCAATTTTATTTGAAATATTTATCCCTAAATATTTCAAACTATCCTTAATTTGTAGGTTACTTTTTCCCTTTATCTTTTGTTGATCTTCTTTACTCATATTACATAATGTCATTTCTGATTTATCCCAATTTATTCTCAAACCCGTGATATCTTCAAAATCCTTTAATAACGTTTGTATTCTATCCAATGCCTTTACTGGATGTTTAGTTATTATCAAAGTATCATCCGCATAAAGATTTATCTTTTGCCTAAGACCCCATCTATTTCTTTATCTTCTCTTACAGCTTTTGCCAGCATTTCCATTGCCATAATAAATAAAATTGGGGAAAGTGGGCAGCCCTGCCTAGTACCTGCTTCTAATTTCACTTCTTCTGTATCCTCATTATTTACTCTTACTATTGCAGTACCTTGCTGATATAATTGTTCAATTGTCTTTCTAAATTTATCTCCAAATCCATATCATTTGATTATCTCGTTAATTGTTACCCATTGTAAAGAATCAAATGCCTTAAAAATATCTAATGATAATAAGCCTAATTTTTCTTTTGTTTGTCCTACCACGTCTATTAAATCTATAACTCTTCTTGTCAAATCCGACATATGTCTACCTTTCAAAAAAACCCACCTGATCCTCATTTATATAATTACCCATAAAATTATTCAATCTATTGGCCAATATCACTGTGAAGATCTTAGCATCTTGATTTATCAATGAAATTGGTCTATATGATTTGACTTTTTCCAAATCCTTCCCAGGTTTTGGCAACAAAACTATTATGGTCCTATACCATGAAGTCGGGATTTGTCCACCTTCCATTATATAATTATAAAGTTTAGTCAATTTTGGGACCACTAAATCTTTAAACTCCTTATAAAACTCGGCCGGTAAGCCATCTTCTCTAAGTGCTTTATCCATTTTTAATCTAGCAATGACATCTTTTATTTCTTTTTCTGTAATCTGGTCTTCCATTCTATTCCGATGTTCCTGGTCTATCTTATTAATTATTAGTTTCTCCAATTGTTTTTTTTAATTTCATCTCATCTATCTTCTTTTTTGCATATAAATCCTGATAAAACTCTTTCACAATTTTACATTTATCCCCGGTTCTATTGCATCTAACCCCATCTTTATTAATCAAAACTCCAATCTCTCTTTTTTCTCTCTTTTCCTTTGCAGCCCTCGCTAATAATTTTGGATTCTTATTGCTATATTCAAAATATTCTCTTTTTAAATATACCAAATCTCTTTTTACCTTGTCTATATCTTTTCCTATCAATTCAGTCTTTAATCTTTGCATATTATCAAATACCTTCTTATCCTTAGTTTTTGCATGCTGTTCTTGTAAATGTTTTATCTCAGTCTCAATTTTATCTTGCGCCACTTTACATTGTTTATTTCTAATACTAGCCAATTTAATACTCTCCCCTCTAAAAACTGACTTCATGGCATCCCATACCACATTGAAATTTACCTCATCCGTGTCGTTCCAATACCAACTCTCCTTCCAATTTTCCATTATTTGTTCTTTAATTTTAGGTTCCTTATATAATTTAGCATCATACCTCCATACCCTTCTCTTTTTTCCCCGATCCTCTATTCTCAGTTCTATCATCATTTTTGCATGATCTGATTCTTTAAAAATACCTACGTTTGCCTCATCAATGCTTTTATTTATATTCTCTGATACAAATATATAATCTATTCTAGAATATGAATTATGTACATTTGAAAAATAGGTGTAGACCCTTTCCGACCCCTTAAACTCTCTCCATGTATCCTTCAACCCTAGTGCTACCATCCAGTTATTCAAAATCGGCTTCTTAGTTCTTTTCCCACATCTTAATATATTTGTACAATCTTAATTTGACCTTATTAAATTAAAGTCTCCAGCCACTATCATTTTTGTCATCCTCTCTTTCTCTAATATTTTATACATTTTCTCTAAAAAAGTTCTTGCTGGTCATTTGGGGCATATATATTCACCAATGTTACTTCTTCTTCATCAATCTTTCCTTTTACAATCAGGGATCTATCCTCCGGATCGGAAATACTACTTGTCATTTCAAAACCCACCCGAGTCGAAATCAAAATAGCTACCCCTCTTGCTTTTGAGGTACCAAATGATTTTTCATAATATTGCATCCATTTTAAGAATATCTTATTTGTATCATGAGATTTTTGATGAGTTTCCTGAAGAAAGACCACATCCAGCCTGTCCCACCTTAGGGCTGATTGAATTCTTCCCCTCTTAACTTGAGACCCTGTACCCTTCACATTCCACATTAAAACCTCAATACTTCTCATACCTTAAAATTTAAAGCTCCTCTATAGCCTCCGATTTCTCCAATAGGTGTGCACCTTTTATCCCCACAGTTAAAACTAAACCTACTACATAAAACATTCATCTCTACCCTCCCCACCTTTTCTTACCCAAAAAAGCCGCTTTTGTACCCAAAGAGAGGGAGGGGGAACGTGGAAGATGTGTCTTCTTGAGATAAAAAAATGCTCCTGCACTATTACCATAATACTTTTAAACTTCTACCCCTCTTTTTTAAAAATAATAATAATTTAATAACTTCTCTCTCCCCCACTCTATCTATCTTAGGATCTCTCCTCCTAATACTTCACCCTTCTCCTGCACCCTTCTCTGCCTTTGATCCCTCCTCCCCCTGAGCCTCTGTAATCTCTTCTTATTCCTCCAGACTCTAACAGCTCCTTCCTTAATGTCAACCACTCTCTTGAAGACACTTCAACCAAGTCAATTGAACTCAAATAATCAAGTGCATCCATTTCTAGATCAATTACATGCATTTTCTTGTTATGAAAAAATCTTAACTGCTGTGGAAATCTCCAATTGTATTTTATCCCTCGCAAAATCAACAATTTAGTCACTGGTTTCATTTTATATCGCCAAACACGTTCATTAACTGCAATGTCATTGTATACCTCCACATCATTACCATCAATTTTCAAAACACCTGACCCAGCTTGTTTTATAAAAGCCATCACCTTTAACTTGTCTCCCCAATTTGCAAATTTAACCAAAACATTTCTCGAAGCACTTTTTCCTCTTCTTGCACCCAATCTATAAATGTTTGCAATATCTTCATTAACAAAGTCTTTCCCCATTTTAAAATTATTCAACCAATCAATTATTCTATCCTTCAGCTGGTCAGGTGATTTCTCAGACAAATGATGTATCACAATATTCTGCTTTCTCATCATCTCTTCCACCAGATCTAACCTTTTCTCCTGGACCTCAACTTTCAGTTTAACATCTTTATTCTCCTCATGCAATCCTTTCATATCTGTTTGCATCAATTTCATATCTCTTTGCATCAAATTAACATTTGTTTCCATCTTTTGAGAGGTATAATCAACTTTATGAGCAAAATCTTGAAACATTGTAGCCAATTTATCTTGCTTTCCCATAATTTCATTTTTATCTTTCCCCGTTGCCTCATTAATATCCCGGAAACCTTTCACATTTGCCTCCTCCATTCATTCAAATTTCCGAAACAATTTACCCATTTCAACCATTAATTGAGTTTGGTCCATTACAGCAGGCTTCGGTGACGGTGTTGATGGAGTTGCATCTTCAGCGGCGGCCTTCTCCTTCTTCTTAGGTCGCACCACCTCCTCCTCCCTTCCTTTCCCTTTCACAAATTTATCCATTGTGATCTCAATCAACATTCAAAGCAACTTCAAAGTCCCCAATTTCTTGATCTAGATCCAATATCAACAAGTGAAGTTCCTAGTTTACTCCACTCACTTTGTATAAATTTATATAAATTTAGTCCCAACCCAAGTATTTATTCCAATCAAAAAAGGAGAAAGAAAAAGAAAGGCCACTGCAGTTTTCTTATAATCCAAATTCAAAAACTTTTCCAAGCACCAGGTTTTAAATAAAGATCTGGGACTGTGTTAGAAAAAAAACAAAAAACTAAAGTTCCACTAATGTAACACAGCCAAATTGTTAAATGAAAAGCCAGCCCAGAAGGAGAAGAGGAGGAAAAAAGTTTTCTTATTATGACTCCAAGGAACAAGTGTCGAATCTCAGTATCCCAATTACAAGACTGTATCCATTTGTATCCGTCTGTGACCAGCTCAAAGCAGCAGGGCAGCAGATTTAAAAAACAACCACTGTATATCCAAATGTGTTAGAATATATCCAGGCTCCCTCTCTTCTCGCTAATCCCGTTGATTCCACAGTCTGTTATAATCCAATTGCAATATTGTATCCAAATTTCATGAGGGTGAAAAGATCGGTAACAATATATCCAAACACAGGAGGGGGAGAGGAGAGAAATAGAAAAAAAGCACTCTTGTAATCCACTCAGCACTTTCTCCATTCGAAACTCAGGGAGGAGTATACCAAAGTAAAAATCCACCAAGATGGAGAGTAAAGCAAGCCAAAAATATCACTTGGGGAAAAGGAAAAATATGCAGGATTGAATATTTAAAGCAAGGAAACAATAACCCCAAAGTCCACAGTATCTTCTTTTCTGGAGGGCCGTACCCAGTCGGTGTGGTTAGAGAGTGAGAGGTCCAGCCCTAGGCCCCTCAAGTATGGGGTGCCTCAGGGCTCTGTGCTCTCTCCTCTCTTATTTAACATCTACATGAAGCCACTGGGTGAGATCATTCGTTCCCACGGGGTGCGGTACCATCAGTACGCGGATGACACTCAGCTGTACATCTCGGCCCGTGGGGACCCCAGTGATGCTGTTGAAATCCTATCCGGATGCCTGGAGGCCATTGGGGTCTGGATGGGGGCCAATGGGCTTCGACTGAATCCCAGCAAGACAGAGTGGCTGTGGATAAGGGGCCCCATGTTATCCAAGGAGTTACCATCTTTGGTACTGGATGGGGCTGTTTTGCCCCAGACAGACCCAGTGCGCAACTTGGGGGTCCTTCTGGACTCACGGCTGCTGCTGGAAGAACAAGTGGCGGCTGTGGCCAGGAGGGCTTTTGCCCAACTTCGGGTGATTTGCCAATTGCGCACGCTCCTGGACCGGGGCTCCTTGCTTATGGTCACTCATGCTCTGGTTACTTCCCGACTAGATTATTGTAATGCGCTCTACATGGGGCTGCCCTTGACGACCATTCGGAGGCTGCAGCTGGTCCAGAATGCGGCGGCCCGGGTGGTGATGGGGTGTGGGCGATATGCCCATGCCTCTCCGCTGCTTCGGGAGCTGCACTGGTTACCAGTTTGTCTCCGGGTGCAATTTAAGGTGCTGGTTTTGACCTTTAAAGCCCTATATGGCAGGGGGCCAGGATACCTTAGAGACCGCATCGTCCCAAGAGTGACTGCCCGTCCAACCAGAGCGGACCGGAGGGGCTCTCTAATGGTGCCGTCAACGAGGGGTGCACATTTGTCTAGCACCCGAAGGAGGGCCTTCTCCGTGTCCGCACCAACCCTCTGGAACCTCCTACCAACAGATCTAAGACTTCAAAGTGAACTGCTGCCCTTCAGGAAAGGAGTAAAGACCTGGCTGGCAGGGCAGGTTTGGGGCCCGAACGGGACTATGGTTCCCGCCGGCTGGCTTTTATAAGAACTCTCTCTTCTTGTATAGTAGGTGGGATGGGTGGGTGGGATATGGGTTTTTAAAAGGGGTGGATGTGGGTTTTTATAGGTTTTTATAATGTTTTTATGTATTTTTAGAAGTGTTGTAATGCCGCCCTGAGTCGGGTTCTGCCTGAGTGGGCGGCATATACAAATGTGACTTATAAATAAATAAATATAAATAAATAAATATAAATAAATCTTGCATCGCCTGGGAACCTCCGGGGCCAAGACCGATCTCACCCCTCCTCCTCCTCCTGCTCAGCCCGTACTTCCAAAAACCTTCTATCTATCTTTGCACTTTCCTTATTCTTTTTTTCTTTCTTCAACCTTCTCAGCACCTTTTCTAATCCTCTTGAACACTCTCAAAAGTCCAAAACAATCTCCGTGCTTCCTTCTCCCTCTCCACTTTCACTTAACTTTCGATTTCACCGCCGCCGTTACTCATCCTTTACCTTCTCATTCTCTCTCCCGACTTTCTCCCTCCTTTGTCACTTGCCTTTCCACAACCGGGCTCTCACTGCCTTGGTCCTCTTTCAGCCATCTTTTGTTTGTTTGTTTGTTTGTTTATTCAACTTATACCCCGCCCTACTCAACACATGGCCGACTCAGGGCGGCTGACAACATATAAATGACCCCATGGCAACCCAAGGGGCTTACATATAGGATACAATGTTCAAAATATAATAATAAACACAATGTTTCAAGTAAATACAATAAAGCCCAAGATCTAATATTACAAATTACAATATAAGGTAAAATAATAATGCATAAACTTTTCATAAACTTTTCTGGTCCCCCTCCTCGGATGTCTCGCCTACCTGCAGCACAGCTGGCTTAGGCCCCAGCTTCCGCCGTTTGCCTTACCAGTCGCCTCCGCTCCACACACTTCGACTCCAGGAAATGATGACCAGAGAAAAGCACCTTGATTTAGACGGATATAAATCTCGTTGTTGATGGGTTTTTAAAAGCTTTTTATGTGGTAAATCTCATTTATAACCGCATTGTATAGCGTGAGCAATTAAAGAATATGTTAATCCTCCACCATCTTGGCCACGCCAAAATCCTCAATAAAATCATCTAAAATCAGTTCAACTAAAAAGACCCACCCACCCCACCACAGAACAGGGAACAATTTATACCAGCCAGCAGGCAGGGGTCACCTCCCCATCGGTGCCCCATGCCTGCCTCGCCAGCCAGGTTTTGAGATCTTTTCTAAAGGGCAGCAATTCCATCTGGAGCCGTAATTCCGTTGGCAGGAGGTTCCATAGGGCTGGAGCGGACACAGAGAAGGCCCTCCTCCTTGTGCTAGAGAGATGAGCCCCTCTAGCCAATGGTACAGTTAGAGAGCCCCTCCGGTCCACTCTGGATAGACAGGCATTCTTGGGGAGATGCAGTCTCTTAGGTATCCTGGCCCTCTCTTCTCATTTGATGTCCAAAGTACTTTAGCTTCATCTTTACTATTTGACCTTCTAAGGAGCAATCAGGGTTGATTTCTTCTAAGATTGACCTATTTGTTGTGCTCACTGTCCAGGGGACTCTCAAAACTCTCCTCCAACATGACATTTCAAAGGCATCTATTCTTCTGCGCTCAGCTTTCCTAATGGTCCAGCTCTCACAACTATACATTACCACTGGGAATACCATTGCTTTGACTATGCAAGTTTTTATTTGCAAGGTGATGTCTCTACTTTTAACTATGTTCCCCAGGTTTCTCATAGCTTGTCTCCCAAGAATCAGTTGCCTTTTTATTTCATGGCTGCAATCTTCATTTGCAGTGATCTTGGGTCCTAAAAAAGAAAAATCTGTCACTGCTTCTACTTCTTCACCATCTATTTTCCAGATCATGCTGAATGCATATCCATAAAGATGGTGACTGTCCTTGTTGACATCAAAATGGTAAAGAAACAATATTTGAGGAGCCCACATTCTTAAAATGGAATGGCTAACAAATGCTCTAGTTCAGTGATGATGAACCTTGACACACCAACTGTTCTTGAACTTCAATTCCCAGATGCCCTGATCAGTAGGCGTGCTGACTTGGGGGTTGTGGTAATTGAAGTCCAAGAACACCTGGAGTGCCAAAGTTCTCCATCATTGCTCAACAGGTTCTGGATAAATTAGATAAATCTTTATTGTCATTGTCCTGCACAGAACAACAAGATTGGGGGGGGGCACTTATCAACCCAACAAAATCTAAACAAAATACAACTATACAAAATTATCAACATAATCCCACCCCACATATACACATTTAACCCTAAAAAGCTCTAAAACTCTAAAAAAAACTATATACAGAAGCTCCTTCATAGACTGCATTGCACTGCATTCAAAGCCAGAACCGCTTTTGGGTAGAAACTATTTCTCAAATGGCTGGTCCTGGTCTTTATGACCCTATACCTTCTTCTAGATGGCAGAAGCTGAAAGAGATCATTTCCAGGGTGCGTACTATCTTGCGCAATCTCTACAGCTTTCTTATAACACCTGGCAGCATAGATTTGATCTAGAGTGGGAAGAGTATGCCTGATTTTCCCCTCCACAGTCTTTATGACCCTGGACAGCATTGTTCTTTCCCAATAAAATGTGCTGACACTAATAGATTACTAATAATTTCCTGTTGTGAGGATGATTTTAATAATCCTTTCTTGAGGAAGATATATTCTTGCTCCAGCAGACTTTAGAACAGCATTTATGTACTTTACTTCTCTGGTAGAAGACCAGAGTCAAAGAAGAGTGATTGAGATTCACACGAAGACCAAGCTCAAATGACAGCTTTAGTGTAATTCAATTCAATTCTTTATTATAACGGCCAATGGCCAGTTACAGTAAATACAGTTCAAACAGTTAAAACAAACAACTACTAATGGATGCAGCATCCCCGGTGTTTCCATTTCCAACATGTTCAAATAGATATTCAGTGAAGTAGTTACATACAACTCCGGAATTAAAACAATTGTCATTAGCCCATTACATTAAAATTATAAATTATATTAGCAAAATTCCAAATAAAAACTGCCCATTAGTTTGAAAGTGACTACATATATTCCGGTAAACAAGGGCTAATTATCTCTGGGCCTGGAGTCATGATACCATAAAGATGCTGGAATAAGCTCGATATCTGCTTATGGACTATTGTCCTTACATTTGGACATCTTCACCCTGTTTCTGCGTATACAGGTTGACCTTCATGCAAATCGAGCAACCGCTGCTCTCAGGATATTGGACTTATCAGACAATAACTCTCTGAACACTTGGGTTTTTTTTTAAACTCCAACTGAGGAAATGCAGAAAAAAGTTCACTTCTAAGGCTATCATATAACGGACACTCCATGAGCACATGCTCTGAAGTCTCAACCCTATTAGACTGACACAGACATACACACTCATGTATTGGGATTTTCTTAAAGACTCCTTCCCTGAAGACTGAGGGTAACATATTGTAGCAGAGGAGAATAAAAGACCGCCTGTGGTCCGGGTTGCTTAAAACCGTTAGATAGTTATTTAAAAAGCGGCCAGTTGAACAGTGGGCTGGCTAGCTTACTTAAATCCATTTGATGATGGATATCAAGAATTCTTTGTTTAATTATTGCCTTAGCACAAAAAAGCCTTAGAGAGATAACATACTGTTTGGAAAGACCATATGAAGCCAAAACTCCTTCCAGGGTAGCAATCCAAGTTGCGACGGTAGTTTCTGACTGCATTAAATTAAGTAGACTGGTGGGAGAAAATAAAAATTTTAGCCAATAAAGTGATGCACTGATCAATAGCCTTGCCTGAACTGTATAGACACCAGTTTCTAACCTCACTGCTGCATTAGAAATACTTGTTGGGGTCTGGAGGTTTGACCTCAGAAATTTTGCTTGGACAACCTCTAAGTTGTTTATGCTTGAGCCCACACTGAAAGGGACCCCATAGAGCATTTGCGTGAGGAATTTGGCCATAAATAATTTAAGAGCCACCTCAACATTACATCCACCCTTCCTCCAAAAATACCCCTGGATTGCATCAGCACTTCTCTTTGCCTTTGAGGCAAGGTGCATGATATGATGCTGTCTATGACCGTTCGATTGAAATATTACCCTCAAGTATTTATAATAATGTACCTGCTCGATTTTCTGCTGGTTTAGTCGCCAGTCATGAACTTTAGGTTTATTGGCAAAGACCATAACTTTTGTCTTGGAAAGATTGACCTCCAGTAGATTATGATAACAGTATGTTGCTAGCGCACGCAGAGCCCTGCGCATCCCTATTGGGTTTGTGGAAAACAACACTGCATCATCTGCATAGAGTAGAATAGGAATATGTTTACTGTCTAATTTAGGTGGGTGAAAATCCCTGTGTTGGAGGTATTCAACTAAATCATTGATATGAATATTAAACAATGTTGTGGCCAAAACACAGCCCTACCTAACTCCCCTATTTGTTTTGATAGGTATAGACAGATGGCCTTGGATGCTACATTTTACTCTAATAATGGTTATTTTCGTGCAGTTCTTGTATCAAAAACAAAAGACGGGGGTCAATGGACAATTTCTCTAGCTTCTTCCACAGCAATTGTCTAGAGACTGAGTCGAATGCATATTTTAAATCCACAAAAACTGCATGTAGTGATACTGTGGACTTAGATGAATATTTATTAATGAGATGCTGTAGTTGCACAATGGTCCACAGTTGACCGGCCTTCCCTAAAACCAGCCTGCTCATCTGCTATAAGCTTGGACTCTTCAAGCCAATCCTGCAATTTACCTAAAAGATGTGATGCATATAGCTTACTAACCAGACTCAGCAAACTGATTGGTCTATAGTTCACTGGATTACTCAGACTCCCATTTTTATATATTGGGGAAATGATTGAAACCTCCCAACTCTTAGGGAACCTTCCGGTATTATCGATGATAGTAAATAATTTTGCTAGGACTGCAGCCCACCACTCAATATTACTTTTAGTTAAGTCAGGGGGAATTGAATCGAAAGTGGCTGCTTTTCCAGACTAATCTATTTATCAAGGTTTTCAGTTCTGAGTTCATTACTGACTGCAAGTAGGTAAATGATCCCTACTAGGTGAATACTCTTTTGATGAGTCCGTGATATCCAGGGCTGTAAACAAATCGTGTACCATGTGTAGCTTTAGTGTAAATCAGTGGTTCTCAATGTGGGGCCCACGCTCCACAGGGGGACTTCAATTTCTAAAATCCTAAGTCACTACATTGGCTGATCAGTGCTTTGGGGAAATGACTTAGGCTTCTGTGAACTGAAGTCCAAAAAACAAAGTTTAGGAAACACTGGTGTAAATGCAATGTTGCTCTTCAATGTAATGGATGATTTTGAAACCAGGAACAGCTGTCTACATATGAAACTATGGTAATCCCTTTGACTGTTAAATATGCTGCCACAGGAGCCATGCATTTTGTAAAAACTTGGTGTGTTGGAGACAATCAAAAAGTAAGATTTTGTTTCCAAGGATGAAACAAAGCAAAAACTGTTGGTCTTGTCTGATGGCTTCATGTGTGACTTTCAAACTAATTTCCTTTTCTCAGAAACAGTCAAATAGCAGATAGGATCACCATCCAAAACATCTTTGCTTCTTTGTTAACTCCATGTAAATCCAGGATAAGTCGGTTACTATTTCCATTTTTCCCTGTAGGTGGGAATTGCAAACTCTATTGCATAATCATGGGATATGATAGAAAGGACTCATGAGTAGTTGGTGAACCTGGGCCAAGTGGCAAGAATCCCCATTGTTAGAATGAGAAAAGTGAGGACAGAGTCAAAAACTGGGAATTGAACTTTATTAATTTTTCTTTTAAATTTATAAATATATAACCAGGAATTAAGGAAAAGAAAATAGAGGAAAAGTAAGATGAACAAGGGCACAAGCGAAGATGGTTTAGAAATTGGAGCACTCTGTCTGTGCTGTTGTTCATGTGGTGGATGGAGAGAGACTGAAAGTCATTGGTGACTTTGGGCATGCACACAGCATAAGCAGGAAGAAAGAAAACTTGTTATGGAACATACCATCTGGGCTTCTGTGTAAGTGCAAAAACCCAATCATATGATTCACTGAGACCACAAAGAAGAAAGATGGCTTACAAATGAAATTAATAAAGAAATAGGGGGCACTTCAAGTGAAAGAGGGATTAAAAGCAGAGCAGCCAAGGACAACTGAGCAGTAAGCAAAGAACACTGAATAATATAGTCTATCTGTTTTAACAAGGTAGCAAAACCAATATAAAGAGACCCAACCTCCAACATGAAGAACACATTCAGTAGTAAATAGCTACTATAAATACTGAGTCACAGAAGACTTGTAATGTGGGAAAGGATTCATTGCCTATTGCTTAATTAGTGGTTTCTGTTCCTTTTTAAAAATTTCTGCAACATTTCTGAAGAAATGTCATTAAAAAGGAAGCAGAAGCAGATGAGCCAAGGCTAGCTAATGTTCTACATGCAGAAGTACTGGTAGCAGCACGCCACCACCTTTCAGTCCTACTTGGCATCTGAGCTGTTAAGTGCTCTCTTATTTTGCCAATTGTCTCTTGGTGACCTAGATGTTAAATGGAGATGATCCCTAGCCCACACTATAAACTGGTCAACTAAAACTGCCCATCTGTAAAATTTCTTTCTCCATTTGTAATTCCCCAAGCACTAAAGGCTTTATGTAATGGTTTGTCCAAGCTATAAACACTTCAAAGTGGCCAAGAAATCCACATTCATTCAGCATGATACTCTTTTTTGTGAGCCTGGAGGTTAATGCTGATGCTAGCATTTCAGTGCAGGTGACAGATAGTAGTCTCCTGTGGAAAATACTGTATTCAAATGGTTCTGCCCTTTATTTTCCCCTTCTTCTACAGACTCTTCCCTGTTCTTATTGGATAAAAGACAGAAGGTTGTTTTATTTACAGCCACAGCATGAATGTTGCCCTGTTTTTCACAGAAGGACAAATTCTCGTGCCGCTCTTCACTCATTTACATATAATTCCTATTGTTTATACACAGAGGCAATGGTAGTGAGTTTATAGGAGTCAATAAGTGTGTTCTTCCTTTGTGTCATGATCAGACCTTGGACTGCCAAAATAAAGCCACTTTCTTTGCTTTGTTGTTGCCCAAACTCAAGTCGTCATCAGTGCATGTCTCTGGCAGCAATTGGCAGACCAGCAAATGGGCTGGATTCTGTATCTCTCCACATTCACACTGTGTGTTGTTGTCCACAGCAGTCCACACTTGAGCATGTTGGTCTTGCATTTTGGGACTCCAACCCTCCAGCTATTCAGGGTCCTCCATGTGACATAGGGGAGATTGAGATCTTCAGCTACTGTATACCTTTAATGATGTTCCTGTCCCAGTGAGCTCCTTCCTCCATCTTCTAATTTGGTTTTGCTCTTGTGTCCCCTCAAGAATGTTTGTTCTTGCCATAAAACTCTTTATATAATCTTTAGGATTAGAGAATACTTTATGGCATCAGGGAGTGAGGAAGAGGTTGGATCATGAAAAATTCCAGTTTGTGCTTACAAATTAAGAAATGTAACATCTTTTCAAACAGCAATTTAATTTAAATTTAAATTTAATAGTCATACTTATATATGCCACCCACTCAGGTAGAACCCAACTCAGGGTGGCATTACAGCAAATTCTAAAAACATATAAAAACACATAAAACCCCATATCCCACCCACCCATCCCACCCACTATAAAAGAGAAAGGGTTCTTAATTGTTTACATAAGCCAGCAGGCGGGGACCATATTCTCATTAGGACCCCACACCTGCCCTGCCAGCCAGGTCTTCAAAATAAGAATACCAGAAAACAAGAAAAATTAGTTATGTTCTGACAAATTTGAATAGCGGGAACACATGTGGATCTAATTATGCTGTGACTGGAATACTCATTTCTAGAGATATGCCAAAGTATAACTGTTATGCTTTTTCTTTAGAGAAAGCAGTAAAATTTAAATGTGCATGTTTCTTTAAGAAAAATGTCTTAAGATGTCTGGAACATTAGAGCTGGAGGAAGAAGCTTAGGCAACTGCCAAATGCTAACTGTCAACTGCCAACTGCAGTCAGTCAGAATCTGGAGCCTGAAGAAGAAGGTTCAAAATAGACTTTATCCTCATTTGTGGAAAACACTGGGCAGAGGAAGAACCAGTCTTTTTAACCTCAAACCCAAAATCTCATCAATCTCAATTCAAACTCACCAACTCACTGAAACTCAAAACCACTCAAACTCACTCATTCAAAGCCATCACTAAAGGTAGCAGGACACTTAAACCAATGTTCACCTAACTTACCATCCATCAGAACTAAGTAAATAAAGCATTTGTTTCAAAGGAGGTTCCCCTCAGAAAGGGAATTTCTATTCAAGATACTTAGGAAGAATCTTTCACAAAGGATCTTGCCTGAAAGGACATTTACTTGTTTAAAAGGACATTTAACAAAAGCTATTATCTTTACCTATAAATCTGAGCATTAACCATTGTAATTTGACAAAGGATCCCGCACCCGGCCATACTAACCCGTACCGAGCATTTGTGCACTTGCCCGAACTGGGTTCGCAGGTAACTGTTGGGTTGAGAAATGTGGCAGTGGGGCAGGAGACCCACAAACTCAAACAAAGAAAAAGAACTTCAATTCCCAACGTTCCTTGCGCCGCGCCGCACCACAGCCAATCAGGCTGAGAGGCGTGAGCAAAAAAAAACTTGGGAAACATGAGGCGGCAAATCAAAATTGAGCCGCATTAAAAACACTGCCGCATGAACGCAAACCACAAACACAAAAATACAAGTCCCAGCGTCCTGCACGCCATGAGCATGCAGAACACTGAGATAGCCGACACAAGAAAAATAAACTTACAAAAGGCAATGGAAGTGCAAGTCCCCAGCAGGCAGACTCAGCGCCTCACAGCCACACAAAATAAAGAGCCAAAAAACGCCACCGTGAGACACTCGCTGTCCTTCTTTCCCGGAGCAACAAGAAGAAGAGGGACTCCCTCTCCTCCACACTACCCCACCGAAGACACAGCGAGACCACCACCGGCCTCAAGGAAAGTTGAGCCGGGGTGGAAAAAAACCCAGACAAACCGGAGGGAGGGTCAAGGGGGGGGAAGGTACTGGAGCATTCCCCACCTCCTTGAAAGCGAACCAATTCCCCGGGAAGGAAAGGCAGCGAACAAGGCTCTGGTCGCTGCCTTTAGTTCCTGAGGAAGTGTTTCACTTTCAAGGGGGGGGGAAATGCACCAGTACCTTCCCCCCTCCCGTTGAAAGCAAACCAATTCCCCAGCAAGCAAAGGCAGCGAACGGGGCTCCGGTCGTTGCCTTCACCTCCCAGAGCTCCTCACCCGGGCGCAGCACACACATACTGGGCTAGACATTTTAAACCTGCCCAGTGTGTGTGTGCGTGCACACCAAAACAACCCCTAAACAACAACATACACAAAAAGTAACCAACAAAAACAAACACCACAACTATTACAAAATAATAAAATAAAAATTAATCAATAATTTAAAAAAACCATTAATAAACAAAAATAAATAAACCACAAAATACACAAACAAAAACTTCCACAACACCACAAAACCACAAACAAAACACCTAACTACAACACGAAAAACACAAACAAACAACAACAAAATAAAACAAATTAAACACAACCAGAAATAATCAAACTAATTAAACCAAACTAAAACTAAACCAACACACAAAAGACCAAACAGAAACACCTCCCAGCCCACCAACACAAAACCAAAACAAAGAAAAACCCCAGAAGAAAGAAAACCAGACAACTTACCAGTGTGTCCTCCCTCCACAACGACCGGAATAGAAAGGAAGAAACAAAGACGACTTACCGGAAGAAGCACCACCCAGAGGTCAGAAGATAAAAAACACCTGAAATGAAACCAAAACCCCTAGCAGCCCCACCTGCAGGGCACAATAGTAAAAACAACTCAAAAAGACTCAACAGCCCCACCTAGAGGCCACGAGAGTAAAAACAAGTCAAAAACATAACACAAAATCACAATTTTACACAAATCACAAATATATCTCAGAAAAATAACATAAAAAAGATTTCTAAAATCCTATGTTTAATTTTAACTCAAATAAAAACCCAAAACATCTAAACACAATTTAAAAACATTAAATGTAAAAAACATGTACTTTCACATTTTTAAAATTATTACCTACGATACAACCATTAAAAAAGGTCACATACTAAAATATTATTTGGTTAAATAGAGAATTTAGAAAAATTTATATAATCCTTTGTTCTTTTTTTAATCCACAAAAAAAAACAACAAATAAACTGATCACAGTTTATAACAGCCCGGCACCGTAACAAAAATTAATGTATATGTTAAAGCAAATATTCAAAAACACATTAGAAAAATTACAAAATACAAGTTATTATTACTGTAAAGTATCACAACAATACAATCTATATAACAAATGAAAACATAAAGAAAATGTGCATAAATATTTTTTTTAAAGAACAATTACAGACTAACCTCTTTTTAACAAACATTACCAAAAAATAAAACCTTCCAACACAATTTAAAACAGCCCGGGACTGCCGGGCAAACTATGCTAGTATTTTATAATCAAACTAGCAAGGGTTGCCCGGCGTTGCCGGGCTTTTCCCCCCGTGTTTTTTAATTTGAAATGAGCCAATTTTATTTTTGCAATAGTTTTACATTGTGTTGGAAGGTTAAATTGTGTTGTTGTTTTTTAAAATTGCTTAGTCTGTAATTTTAATTTTTTAAATGTTTAGTTATGTTAAATTTGTTTGGCTTGGCTGTTATTAACTGTGATCTGCTTTTTTGGTTTTTTTTGAGGATTAATAAAAGAAGAAAGTATGATATAATAACTCAGCACAGGATTTTTTAAAGTTTCTATTGTATTTTATTGACATATATTTGTGATTTGTGTGAAAGTGTGTTTAGTGTAATTTTTTTTACTTGTTTTTGTTGGTGTGACCTTTTGTGTATAATTGTGAATTTGTGTTTTGTTTGGGGCTGTTGTGTGTTTTTGAATTGTTTGTACTATTGTGGCCAGCAGGTGGTGCTGGTAGGGGTTTTTGTATTTTGACTTTTGTTTCTCTCCTTGCCTCTGGGTGGAGCTTCTTCTGGTAAGTAGGGTCTTTCTGTATTCATTTCTTTTCCAGTCCTGGTGGAGGTAGCACCTGTTTCGGTACGTTTGCTTGTTTTCTTTCTTTTGTGTGTGTGTGTGGGCGGGGGGGGGGGAATTGGAATTTGTATTTTTTCTCTGTTTGTTTTGTTTTTGATTGTGTCTTTGTTTACTTCTTATTGTTTTTGGTGTTTTTGTTTTTGTGTATTTTTGGCTGTGTTTGAGTGTTTTTAGTAATTTTTTAAAAAGTATTTATTTGGTGGTGGGGAAGGTACGTGGTCATTGGGGGTTTGGATGGGTGGGCTAGGTGGTGGGGAGGGGGGCATGGTCTTTGGGGGTTAGGAAGGGTGGGCTAGGTGGTGGGGAGGGGGGCATGGTCGTTGGGAGTTAGGAAGGGTGGGTTAGGTGGTGGGGAGGGGGGCATGGTCGTTGGGGGTTACGAAGGGTGGGCTAGGTGGTAGGGAGGGGGGCTTTATTGTTTTATGGTGCTTTGTTTGTGTGGAGTTGTGAAAGTAGATTGGGGTTTCCCCTTTAATATCAGTTGGTGGGGCTTGCGACCCCCCTCTCCGCTGGCTTTTCTAGGGTTGGGAGGTTTGTGGGGAGAAAAGGGGAATGTTTCCCAAACCCTTCTGGACTCAGGACACCAGGGAGAGGGGATCAATTCCCTCCCCCCCCTCCTTAAAACAACTCCATTTTTAAAGAGTAGAAAAGACGGAGTTTTTTTAAGGAGGGGGGTGGGAATCGATCCCCTCTCCCTGGTGTCCTGAGTCCAGAAGGGTTTGGGAAACATTTCCCTTTTCTCCCCACAAACCTCCCTTTAGTCAGAGGAGGCCGGTGTTAGTCTCGACCCGGTACGACACTGGCCCCATCTGTTCTACAACCGTCCCTGGTACCCAGGCTGGACCTGCGCTGGCATAGTTCCTGCAGTGAACCGGGTCGCCGGCGGCGAAACCTTTCGAGACTGCCAACCCTATGTTTTTTCCTTTGTCCTCGACTCTCGTCGGGTCTAGCCTGGACAGGAGCGTGGTCAGATTTCGCCGCATCAGCAGCTCTGCCGGCGAGTAACCTGACGCTAAGGGGGTCACCCTATACGCTAACAAAAACTGACATACTTGGTGATTTAGGTCCCCCGGGCCCATGCGCCGCAGCGCATCCTTTGTCGTTCGCACCAGCCGTTCCACTTGGCCATTTGTGGCGGGGTGAAACGGTGCGGATGTGACATGCCGAATGGCGTTTGCCTCCATGAATGCCTTGAATTCAGCGGAGGTGAAACAACTAGCGTTATCGCTGACTAAAGTGTCGGGTAAACCGAACGTGGAAAAGACTCTCCTTAACTGGCTAATTGTGGTGGCGGAGGATGTACTCTTTACTGGGATAACCTCCAACCACTTGGAGAATGCATCCACCACCAGGAGAAACATTGTTCCTCGGAAAGGGCCAGCGAAGTCTACGTGCACCCTGGACCATGGCCCCCTTGCTGTGTCCCATTCCCTATGCGGAAGACGGGCCGCCTCTGGTCGGGAGCCCTGGCATGCCTCACAAGTGCCGACCATGTGCTCAATGTCCGCGTCCAGCTGTGGCCACCAGAAGTAACTCCGGGCCAACGCCTTTGAACGAACGATGCCCGGGTGGCTGACGTGCAGCAGTTTGAGCACCCTCGGCCGCAGGGACGTAGGGACCACCACCCGTTGGCCCCACAAAAGGCACCCCCTTTCTAGGGACAACTCTAGCTTTTTCCGAAAAAATGGGTCGAATTCCGTGCTTGGGGACGACGCCGGCCACCCCTTCTGTACCCATGAGCTAACTTTCTCCAGCGTTCTGTCCTTGCCTGTCGCCCTAGCAATGTCGGCTGGTACTATTGGGGGTGCGTCTAAAACCTCAATTAGCAATACCTGGCGGTCTCTTTCTACTCTTGCCTTTTGGTCGTCCGACAAGGGCAAAGGAGATCTCGAAAGTGCATCAGCATGGCTGATCTCCTTTCCGGGCCGGTACTCCAACTCGTGTTGGTATGCGTTGAGAAAAATAGCCCATCGCAGCATTCTCGGGGACAGGATCTGCGGTGTGGGTTTGCTTGCTGTGAAAATCCCTAACAGGGGCTTGTGATCAGTCACGATTTTGAACGGGCGGCCATACAGAAAATCGTGAAATTTTTTGGTTCCCGCTACTATCGCTAATGCCTCCCTGTCGGTTTGTGCGTAATTTCGCTCTGCTTGGGACAGGGACCTTGAATAAAACGCTACCGGGGCCTCCCTTCCGTCATCCAACACGTGGCAAAGCACCGCCCCCACCCCCACCGGGGATGCATCACAGACTTAGACCACTGGCCGTTTGGGGTCGAAATGCGTCAGGATTGCCTCAGATGTTAAGAGCTGCTTTAGTTCTTTGAACGCCCTCTCGTGCTCGTCACCCCACATCCATGTCTCCTCCTTTTTAAGCAACCGATGGAGCGGTTCGGCCACGGACGCCTTCCGCGGGAGGAATGTATGGTAAAAATTGAGGAGCCCCAGGAATGACTGTAGCTCGGTTTTGGATGTGGGGCGAGGGGCCTTCTTGATGGCCGCTACTTTGGATTTGGACGGCTTAATACCCTCGGGTGTGATCCGGAACCCTAAAAACTCGACCTCAGTTTCGGAGAAGACACATTTGTCTTTCCTCAGTCTCAGCCCCGCTTTCTCGAACACAGTTAGTACTTTATCCAATCTCTTTGCCAGTTCGGCCTCACTCCCCCCTGTTATCAATACATCATCAAAATAAGGCAACACCCCCTCCAGCCCCTTCAGGAGGCGTTCCACAAGCGACTGAAAAAGGCCGGGTGCCGAGTTCACGCCGAACTGTAAACGCGACACCTGGAACGCCCCTTTATGTGTGACTATCGTTTGTGCCGCGGCCGTGGCGGGAGTTACGGGGAGTTGCTGATAGGCTTGTGCCAAATCGAGTTTAGCGAAACACTTTCCCCCATTCAGCCTGGCCAAAAGGTGGCTGACCACCGGCACCGGGTATGCATTAGGGCGGATCGCCTTGTTAATTGTACACTTATAATCAGCGCAAATGCGCACCTCCCCGTTAGCCTTTAGAGCTGTTACAATTGGAGTTTCCCACTCTGCGGAATCAACAGGAATAAGAATCCCCTGGCTCACCAGTTTGTCCAGTTCCGCCTCTATCTTGTCCTTGAGTGCGAACGGCACCCTGCGCGGTTTGAGTCTTATCGGGCGGACCTCCGGGTCTAGGTCGAAGGCTACAGGGGGTCCCGTGAACTTTCCAAGTCCTTTTTTAAAAACGGCGGGATGCGCGTCGCACACCGCTTGTATTGGATCCACCCCCACTGTATGTACTCCCCCTATGAACAAGCCTAAGGGCTGAAACCACTGCGTCCCTAGGAGGCTACAACTTCCCCCCTTAAGGACAACTAGGGGCAGTTCCGCAGAATGTCTCTTAAAACTAACCCGAAATTTCCCGACCCCCAACACTGGAATGCTGTTCCCCTGTACATCTCGTAGCGTGGACCTCAACGTTTTAAGTTTGGGCCGCACGTGGGGGTCGATTTTCAAGAACTCTTTCTGGGGAATTATAGAATAGGAGGACCCCGAGTCAATTTCCATTATGATGGGGGCCCCTTGTACTAGTACCTCAACGAAGTAATGGGACTGTCCCGCAGACACGCTGAACACTGGAGCGTCGTCCTCGCTGTTGTCCGAGACGCGGCCCACGCCGTCCTGCTTCCTCGTGGTCTGGGCGCCATCTTTGGACCTCGCTGGACGGTCCGGCCTGGTCGAACGGTCTTGCGACTGCCTCCGGCCCTCCTTCCGTTTTCTGCATGCCTTGGCGATGTGCCCCCGACGGCCGCAGGTGTAACACTCGGCCTTTCTGAATGGGCACCTCGCGCGCTCATGGGCCGCTCCGCAACCATCGCAGCGGCGCCCCCCTTTTCGGACCTTCTGGACCTCCTCGCCGTCGCTGCCTTCCGTAGACGACTTTGAGGCCCGTCGAGTTGCGTGCACCGACTGTCCGAACCTCCCGTGCACCGAATTTTCCGCTTTGCCGGCTCTAGGACGCCACTCACGCCACTGGTGCATCTCGTCCACTCCCGCATTCGTGGACTCCGCGGCTTCCGCGGCCTCTACGACCTCTGCCAGCGTAGGTGGCGGCTCCTTGTTCATCAAGCTGCGCTGCACCTCCTTGTCCTTCAGGCCACACAGCACGCCGTCCCTGAGGGCCATCTCTATGTTGTCCCATCTACAGGGGCCGGCGGCTATCCTCATGGCGGTCACGAACGCCTCAACCGACTCATCCGGCGCTTGGACTCGCCTCCAAAACGCGCTCCGAGTGGGAAACATTGCCCTCGAGGGTCGGAAACGCTCTCGCAGCAGCTTCATGATGTCGTCTGCCTTAAATTCGCTCACCTTCTTCGGTGCGATGATGCCCACCAGCGTCCGCTTGGTTTCTAACCCGAGCATTCTGGTGAGGATGGCCCTCTTCCTCTCCTCGTCGTCTTCTTTGACTTTGAGTTCCACCAGTGCCGCCTGGAAGTCCATCTCAAACAGCTCCCAGTCTTGCGGTTTGGTGATGTTGAACCCGCTCTGTGCCCTGGCTGCTCCTTGGGAATCCATATCCCACCTTCGTCGCCAATTTAGTGTATGAAAACCAAGACACAGGACACAGCCTCGGGCTGGGTTAACTCAGGTTTATTGCATGGTGGTCAGAGGGAACATGAGGTAATGGCGGATCGATAGCTCTTTATATACAGTAGTAATACATTTGAACGTGGTTCCATGATAGCCCATTGGCTACTATCTGCGTGACGTCATTGGTGGTCACGCCCTTCTTGTCCAGGTGTAGGTGGTGGCGGGAAAACTTCCCGCGCTGTTGCCTTTGATGAGTTTGGACCAAGAGAGCTTGGACGCTCGCTGCTGCCAGCTGGTGGTCATTAGCTCGCGTCCTATTACAGGGTTCATGAGATACAGCTGAAGGTTACATTGTTACTATAGGCAAGGTTACATTGGTTCAGATACATTGTAATCCATGTGGAAGGTAAAACCATTAGAACACAACACTCCCAACCCTAGAAAAGCCAGCGGAGAGGGGGGTTGCAACCCCCACCCACTGATATTAAAGGGGAAACTCCAGGCGCCGTGGGTGAGGGAAAGAAAGCCGGCTGGTGTGTGTTTGGCTGTGACGCGGTGAGTTGTTTTTCTTTTTAATTTTTCGGGCGCCGTTTTCCTCAGCGTTCTGCGTGCTCATGGCGCGCAGGACGCTGGGGCTTGTAGTAATGGGTTGGTGCTTTCTGTTTGTGCTGCGTTTTTTTAAAATGGTTTTGTTTTGATTGGCTGCGGCGCGATTCCGAACGCTGCGCTGTGCGAGAGCCTCTCAGCCTGATTGGCTCTGGCGCGGCGCGGCACAAGGAATGTTGGGAAGTGAAGTTCTTTCCCTTTCTTGCCGTTTGTGGGGCTGAGGCCCCCATGCCGGATTTTTAAATCCTTCGTTGACCTGCGTAGGCAATTCGGCCGTGCGCACGAAGGGTGGGTGCGGGTCAGTAGGGCGACGCATAGCAACCTATAGCCAGTTCCAACGGTGAACACTTGGATTTATAGGTTAAGATTACCTTCTGAAGTATCTCAGTTTGTGTTACCTGTTCTCTTCATTCATTAAAAGTTATTGTTCAAAGGACAGTGTCTGCTGGTGTGTTGAATAGGTGAACAGGAGGATTTTTTGTGAGGGCTAACTGTCTGACAAAATCTTTGTGGGACAGATCAGAACAGTATCGCGGTTTAGCTGCCTGATTAAAGCCTTGTGTTGGAAAACCAGAGACAGATCAGAACAATAGCAAAAAAATTAACTAAGATTGAGAAATATAGTTATGTAAATGAGTTTTCCTATAGGTTGAGAGGGATATGGTATCATTTAAACATGTTCAGATATAAAGATATTTTCATGAGTTGCCATCAAATCCATGGTTCACCAGCAACCAGTCCACCCATCAGAGCCCATGATTACAGATTATATGATTTGGGGTCCACTGATACCTGGAGCACCATGTCTTGGCCTCATGTCTGTTTCTAGTATGACATGTGCAAAATATAACTGTAAGAATACCTATCTATATTCAGACAGACCACTATTCACAGCCCATTTATTATGTTAAACATGTTTAAATATACATGGCAACAATAAATGCCAACTTTTACTCACAAACAAAGACAGTCATGTGAACCTTGCATAATACAAATGCCAGGGGGGAAGCAAAACCTTTATTGGGTCACTTTTTAAAAAATCAAATATTAGGCAAGCTTTCATAATCAATCACTTTTTTCATCACTTTCTTGTGGATAGCACAGGAAAATTATCAATGAGAGTCCCAAAATATCACCAGATATTGTAGCCAAATTAAAGTCAATTGTAGCCATGTTAAACTCAATTAGGAAAATTGCCTAGGGCAGTGATGGTGAATATTGGCACTCCAGCTGTTTTTCATCTTACATTCCCAGAAGCAGGAGTACTGACTTGAGCTTCTGGTAATTGAAGTCCAAGAACACCTGGAGTGCCAAGGTTCACTATCACTGACCTAGGGGTTGAAAGTAACTGTTTCCTTCAGTTTGTAGTCCAGTGGAGCTGATATTAAAAATAAGCAAGACTACAGTCTCAAGGAAACAGCTACTTCCAAGCACTAAGATTACACAGCTGTTTTTGTTTGTTTATGGAACTACCAAGGATATCACACAAAAAAAGGTGCCCTACAGCTTACCATACCACCAAGAACTCTACATGGCCTTTTAACATCAGAAATCGGTGCACGCCTGAATCACAAAAGTTCACATGTCTGATTTTCTTAAGGTTCCAAAACAGGTATGAACTTTTACCCATGTTTAAAAAAACCAATAGGATTTTTGTTGTTTTTGTTGCTGGCATTTTTTTTAATGTGTGGGTGTTATTTTTGCTTTCTTGATATTTATAATTTTATTCAATCTGTTTACCTTTTTATTTTAAATATTTTTATTATTACTACTATGTTGTACGCCACCCAAAGTGCAAAAATATCCCAGATTAGTGGGATAGAAATATAATAAATAAATAAATCCCCAACCCATTGTATATTTTATTACTTAAATTGTGTCAGAAACCAATTTATAACCCTCATTCATCACATTAAGAAAATAAGGTGAAACCACATTGAAAATGTGCAGGTGCATATACAGTATAGGACTCCCCAGTGATTGTATCATGCAGATCATTATTTTCATATTTTTACTATCATCAGATGAAATGCCAATATTATCACCCTCCCCAAGGCAGTATAAACATTTCAAATGTCCATCAGTAAGTGGTAGCTTGTTGTTGCAGTCACACTGCTTAAAAAGGCCTAAATAGAACTTTAAATGATTAATAGTGAAACTAGGAGATAATTTTTTAAACTCTAAACTAACTAAACTATTTCAAACCAACTATGCTGTTAACTAATACTGTACAATATATACAGAAGCAGCTTCTACCATATAAACCTGGAAAGGGAATATTCTGAGAATCCAATGATGTCTCTTTGTAGGTGGCAAGAGAAGAACTGAGAGGAACCGTTAAGCAGGAACACAGGACAGTTGGGAAGGGGGGGTAATGGCTCTTTTAGTTCCAGAAGATTCCGATGACACTCGCGTGGTGGTGAGTTAAAAATCAATAAGCTACAGGCTGGAGTTGGCAGAACCAAGGCAAACTTAAGAAAAGCACTGACACAGTTCAGAGCTCAGAAGACAGGAAAATTCACGCCTAGATCAGTGTACTGTACTCTATCATCATGTACTATGGAAGATATGTCAGCTGTCCCAAAGGCTCTTCATGTTGTCTGTTGTTGTGCAAATATTGGCTGATATGTTTGTTAATTGTATTGTGGCACTTTTGAAGCAAACAACAAAGAAAGAAGGCATTCCTTTCCTGAGATTTCAAAGCTGGCACCTGAACCTGGGGTGTGGTGTGTCCTTGTGATGTTACAGAGGATGGTTGTGTGATGTCACAAACATTGGATTGGAATGTGTTGGGAATTACTATTTCTGGACTGGCTGATTGTGACAAGGGGCACAAAGGAAGTCTGGGTATATGAGCCCACAATCTAGAAAGAACCAAGCTAAGCAGATAATACAATAACGCAGAGCAAGGGTGGGGGGAATATCTGACAGCAAGCATCAAAATGTATGCAGAAGTTACATAGGTTGGCATCACTCTTTCTCCAGGGCTTCCATTATGTGCAGCCGTTCCTATACCATATACAGTGGAACCCTGACATACAAACAGTTCTACTTACAAAAAAATTGACATGCAAATAGAAATTCTGGCTAAAAAAAATTTGACATACAAATTTTCAATAGGAAAAAATTGACATACAAAAAAATATATGGTGACAACTAGTGGCTTCTTCTGGTAATCCAATGTGTTTTCGAGATACAAAATTTTCAACATACAAATAACCTCGTGGAACGGAAAAAATACATATGTAGAGGTTTTACTGTACTGTATTTTAAATTTAACTTGTCTGTTTTGTTCTGCTTCTATGTTGTTGGAACCTGCCCAGAGTAAGAATACCTCCGAAATAGGCAGTATCAAAATAGCCTGCCATAACGTGTGAGATTTTTCAGGTCTTATGCTGCAGCTGGGTGTGGAAAACTCACTACTAGCACTGCCATATTCGAGGCCTTCCGTATCTCATCGCGCCAGGCCTACTAGGGGGGGGGGGCAGGGTCCTGGCAGGGCCCAGCCTGTCACCATCGGAAGCTGGGCCACCCCCGAGTTGCAGGGCTCGGGTGAGGCCCGAGATATTAGCACCCACTCGGGCTGCTGGGCGTGGCAGGGCCCGCTTTGGGCCTGGCCAGGCAACAACCTCTGGCCAGGACCAGGCTAGGCCCATCGATGCCTTGGGGGTATTCCCTGGGCCCTCAGGGGGAGCGGGGCAACATGCCCAGCAGCAGGCCCTTCCCGCTGACTCAGGGGCCCTTGTGGCCCATATCATGGTCTTGGAGCGGGCCACAGGCCTTGAGCCTGCCTTGACCTTGTGCCGACTGGCCAGGCGGTCGACATCTCGGGGGCTTAACCAAGACGACATCGATTGGCCACAGTTGTCCACGCTTCTCACTAGGAGGGTTAAACAACTGGAGGTGGCCCAGCCCCTGGTGACATCCTGACCGACAGGGGTCATTCCGGCCAGCCAGCTGGCTTCAACCCAGACAGGCGGCCACGGCCTCGCCAGACCTTCGTCGTCCTGCCCAGCAGGCTCGAACTTGGCCCCGAGCCCCGACACCCCACAGCAGCCAGAACCCCCGGTGGGGGCAGCTGGGGGGTGCAACTGGTGAGTATAATAGTCAAGTTAATTCACACAGCATGGTTCAATGGCCCTGGCTACAGCAGACAACCCCTGTGTTTCCAACCCAGGCCCCTGTATTGGCGGCCACACAGGTGGGAACTTGGAGAGCTCCTTATCCGCCCATACCGCCTGGTGTTCCGGCTGTGGGACCCAACGTGCCATACCCAATTTGGCCGTATGGCCCCCCGGGGAACACGGCCTGTCACACCGTCCCAGCTTCAGCCATCCCCACCACTGGTATTTCATTGCCACTTGAGGATCATCTTTTACTGGCCACCAGGGATAAGATCTGGCGCCGGGAGTATGTCGACTTGTTTAGCCTTCTGAACAGAGAGCCAACCAGGGAGGAGAAGGAGAAGGAGGACGACGGGGATAAGGAACTATCCCGTTGTTGCAAACCTCCTCAGACTTGGGCCAACTGGCTCCCAACGTATTTGATTTATGCTGCGGTGTCCATCAGGGCCAGCCTGGATTTGGTGATCTCTTTAATTCAGTACCTAGACATCATATACAGGGCTTATGTAGATTTCCCAGGGCAATCATGGCTCGCTTACGATGAGGAATTTTGTATGCAGTCCGCCCTTCACCCCGAGATGCATTGGGATGAGCCCAACCAGTTGCTTTGGCTACTGTACATGACACCGTCACGTTACGTATCTGGTGATCGTTATCATTGTGGCCATGTCGTGCAGCAACCCGGCACCGCACAGTCTCCCCGCCAGCCGGCAGGGCAGGGGGTTCCAGCCCGCCTGCTGTGTTGGAATTTCTCATCCCCAGGCAGCTGTACCCGCAAGCAGTGCAGATTTAGGCATGAGTGTTCCATCTGCGGTGGACCTCATTCAGCCACTACTTGCTTCCAATCAAGCGGGTCGCAAGGTAGGGGTCGTGGACAACAGGGAGCGGGCCATGCTTCCTCAGATGCAGCAACAACTGCAAAAGGGCCCCTGCCCAATTCGAGTTGAGGTGCTGGAACGCTGGCTGCACACCTACCCCAGGCGAGCTAATGCAGCTTACCTGTTAGCAGGTTTTTCTTTCGGCTTTCGCATTCCTTTCGCAGGTGCACTCACACCACAGGATGCGCCCAATCTACAATCATTAAGGGGTAAGGAGAATTTGGCCCGGGAAAATATTTTTAAGGAGGTACAGGAGGGACAGGTCGCTGGCCCTTTCAATGAGCCCCCATATCCTAATCTAAAAGTATCCCCACTTGGTTTGGTACCCAAAAAATCATCCGGTGAATTTTGTCTGATACATCACCTGTCCTATCCAGCTGGCTCCTCTGTCAACGATGCCATACCGCACAAACTCTGTTCCATTCGGTATGCATCCTTTGATCAGGCTCTGCAGATGGTCTGTTCTTGTGGTCACGGGGCACTGATGGCCAAGTGCGACATTAAATCCGCATTCCGGCTTCTTCATGTGCACCCAGATGACTTCGAATTGTTAGGCTTTCGCTTTGAAGGAAAGTATTTCGTTGATAAGGCCGTGCCTTTTGGATGTTCTGTATCTTGCTCAGCCTTTGAATGTTTTAGCTCTTTCCTTCATTGGGCATTTGTTCGCCGGTCTGGGGCCCATACACTGGCTCATTATTTAGATGATTTTTTGTTTGGTGGAAGGCAGGACGGCGGAACGTGCGAACAACTGCTGCTTACTTTTCAGGGGCTTATGACCGAACTGGGGGTACCGTTAGCCCCTGAAAAGACCGAGGGCCCAGGCACTACGTTGACATTTTTGGGTATTGAAATTGACACCATAGCACAGACATCTCGGTTACCCAGGGATAAGATTGTCCGAATCTCAGACGCGATCTTGGCCATGCTGGCCAAGTGCAAGGTTTCACTCCAAGGTTACAGGTGCTTCATGGATATCTCAACTTTGCTTGCAGGGTTATTACGCCCAGCCGGGCCTTCACCAGGCACCTGTGCGATGCTATGGTTGGTTTATCTCGCCACAGAGTGCAGCTTACAAGGGGTATGCAAGCCGACCTTCGGGTCTGGCTCGCTTTCCTCGCTAACTTTAATGGGATCTCCTTTTGGTGGGCTGAACTTTCCAGCACCCCTAAATTTCAGGTTCAGTCCAATGTGTCGGGATCACTGGGGTACAGCATTTATTTCAATGGCCGGTGGTGCTACGGACAATGGCCCGATGCATGGCAGGGCACAGAGTTGCTTAGGGACTTAACATTTTTAGAATTTTTCCTATCCTGGGTGCACTGATGTTATGGGGAAATATTTGGGAGAATTCTGTGGTCCACTTTTGGTGTGATAACACTACCGTGCTACACATTGTCAACGCCCAAACATCCCGTTCCCCCAGGGTCATGGCTCTTGTATGCCAGTTTGTATTGCGCTCCTTGCGCCTTAATGTTCTTTTTAAGGCTAGGCATGTTCCAGGCATTGATAACGATATTGCTGATGCTTTATCCCACCTGCAGTTCATTGGGTTTTGGGCTCTAGCGCCAGAAGCCGATGAGCTTCCCTGATAGGGATGTAATGTATACATGTGAGTGGTATTGTATAAGATACATGAAACTATGTCTTTAAGGGTTTCAACAGAGTAGCACCCAGCTGAATTCACTGAGTGTGTGACTGAGCAGAATATCATGTATAAATTAGGGCTTCTCAAAAGCCACATTGTTTCATGCCAAAAACTGCTGTATGCCTAAACTACTGGATGCATGCTAGCTGGACTGCTTGCTAGCTTTACTGCCTTATGGACATCACTGTTTTGCCTGGAGGAAAAGGCTGCTGGCTTTGCTGACACTCTCTGGAGGAGAGAAAGAGCCAGAGCATTCTTCAGAGGTCTGGAACTCAACTGAAGGAACAAGCCTGGACAAAAAGGGTTTTGCCCAACCTAATGCCAGCCAGGAGAAGGCTGGAGTTGCAGTGAGTACTTTTACTGTGCCTCAGGACTTAAAGTAGTGCTCACAAGGACTTACAGACTGTTTATCTGCCAGAGAGGAATCTGATGTTTATGTTATCTTTATGAACTATTCTGCTGAGTAAAAGCTGTTTCTGTTGCACTGTTACTCTGCATCTCTGCTTGTTATTGTCTGGAAGAGAGAGATAAAACCACACGGGCACCACCGCTGCTGCCAAAAGCTAACTGCTTAACTCTGCATGATTCGAACCCAGACCACAACACCTAACATATCTCCACTCCTGAATGAGATATGGACATTTGGCAAGGAGAAGTGAGCAGGGCCATCAGCTTGTCACTAGCCAGCCGCACCCATAAGGCGTATCACCAGACCTACCTGGCTTTTATAACATTCCATCAGAATGTGTCCCTGCCCGACCTGTGGCCTATCCCGGTTGACCATGTGCTTCAATACATGGTACACTTTCATGACTCGGTACTGGCTCCCGTACCATAGGCGGGTGCTTGTCCTCTTTGGCTTTTGCTGCTAGGATCCGGGGATATCAGGACACTACAGGAGATTTCTATATCCACAAGTTTCTAGAGGGTTGGGCGCAGGAACGCGGCCCTCGCCCCAATATGCGGCAACCAGTATCCCCGGCCCTGCTGTCAAGCTTGGCCAAGGCCTGGCCAGTGCTTTGCTACAATCAGTTTGAGGCAACCCTTTTCCATGCTGCTACCACGGTAGCCTTTTTTGGGGCTTTCAGAGTGAGCAAACTGGTTGCCCTCTCACATAATGATAGGTTGCACAGAGCCGTGGAGCTGGAGGATGTCTCGCTCTCTCCCGGGTCAGTCCAATTGACCATCTGTTACTCTAAAGTGGATCAGCGGGGCAAGGGCAGTACTGTCACTTTGCTCAGCTGCAGCACACGTACAATTTGCCCAGTCCTGGCCTTACATCCTTTTTGGCTGTTCGCGGCAACACCAGGATGCATCCCCGCTGACGAAGTACCAGTTTTGGAGGGTCACGGGGGCTGCACTTTCTAATCTGGGACTCCCAGGAGCACGTTATGGGACACATTCATTTTGTATAGGTGCTGCATCGACAACTGCGGCTTTTGGGTATTCGGATGATGACATCCGTAAGATGGGCCATTGGGGATCTGCTCGTTTTCGTTCGTACGTGCGCCCCATGTTACATTGAGCACCTCACTGGCACTTATTCTTTTTGTTCTCTTTCAGATTCAGAGCACATGGATGCATCGATTTGAGTGTGGCTTGTTGGCCATAGTTATATTTTTTGGGCCGCTCGGCACACAGCTTCGTCTATGTGGGGCATGCATCTCGGGCTTCGTTCAGTAGCCCGTGTGAGCTGGTATGGGTTCTGGGGCATGAGGTGGCACGAGTTGATTCCCTTCCTCATGTCCACTGGGGATTCTATGTGATACGCCTAGGTGGCAATGAACTTGCGTAGATCACAGGCCTGAATTTGATTCTCTCCATGCGATGAGACCTGGTCGTGATCCGCCAATGTTGGCCACAGGTATGGATTGTATGGTCTCAGATCATCTCACGCTCATATTTCCAGGGAGGTATTGATCCTCGTCGTATTGACTGGGCCCAGTGGTCTGTTAACCGGGCATTGGCCCGATATTTTGCCGAACATGGTTCAGGGACATTTGTCCAACATCCCATGATCCGCATTCAGAATCCCAGTTTGTACTGCGGAGGTGGAGTGCACCTCTCTGCACGAGGCATTGGCCTCTTTTTGGCAGCATTGCAAGTAGGCCTGGTGACCGGGCTGGTGGTCAGAGGGGGGGGGCGGTGAGTCATGTAGACTCCTCCCCATGTGGCGGTTAGCACTGGTAAGGAGAAAGTGGATGACCCCTAGGAATCCGGCAGGTACGCTCTTGGTTGGCCACCCGAAGGACAAGGTAGAGGGAAACTTGCACTGGCCAATCGGGGTGGACCATGAACAAGGTGATGCTATGCTCAAGATAGCATGCAACACCTGGAAAATTTGCCGGATGTACGTCAGAAGCTGGAATCAACAGGTAGTTTATGACTGGGGTCAACAATTTGTTTAATTAAGTAAACAAATGGATACAAGGTAATCAATTAGATTTGGAAATGATAATTACTCCTTACCAGTGCTATTTTGGCCCGTTTGCCTTAACAGTAGTTAAGGATAGTTGAATGTTATAAGTTAATAAAGTGGCCCAATTTTAAATCCATCACAAGTGTCTGTCTCATTATTGGGGAGTGGGTCTGGCAATGGATTATTAGATTGAGTAACAGACAATATTTATTTTGTGATGCAGTGTAATCTATCATTAACCTGTAGTTTTTCTCTGCTTGCAGGGATAAACATCATGTGTTGTTTAATCCAAAGTATGCAGCATGTTAAAGACCAGCTTCTTTCATCTGCTACATGCTTTTAACCCCAACCCATCAAATAAAGAGGCAAGACACAGTTATTTTGGGTATTAATCCTTGACCATGTTTTTTGCAATTTATTGAAACCCCTGACCTGAAAAGGGGCCAAGTAGTGCATCCCTGGTGCCAGAGCAGGAGACCTCATTGTCCCTTCTCTGGCCTGGATGGGCAAACTCCTTGCCCCCTGTGTACTGCTGTACCTTTCCAGGTATTGCCCAGGCCAGCTAAGTCAGGGAAGTACCTCTGCAAGTGTTTCCAGCTCTATTCACGTGAATGGATGTTGTGTGTACCACAGAGCTGGCTCATGATTTAGTACTAGAGCTCATGATTCACCCAAATCATGCCAGACATTCAGCTATCACCTTGTCCAATGATGCCCTGTAGGATTCACCACTACAACCCTAACCTAGCACTACTTGCCACCAGAGAGTGCCATCTCATGCTTGGCTTGTCTCACGCCAACTGCCTTCAAGGACAATTGAAATGCCCCTCTGTAGGTCTGCCAAAAAAAAAAAAAAACTGTCAGCCCCTGCATCTGACAAATGAACCCCATCCCCTGGAATAGATCTGGGCAGAAAAACTGGATGGCTGGTTGGTCAAGATATAATTCACCATTGTTGTTGACTCATGCCTTGAGTTGACTCCACAGTGCACCCAATCCTAACATCAGGGATCAGAGTCACATAGCAGCCAGATCTACAGAGGAGACATTGTGGGCTGTGGTGCACATACATTTGTATGCTAAGCAAAACTTAGTTTTGGTCTTTAAGGTGCCATGGGATTCTGGCTATCTCCACATTCAATGCTTTTTTCAAAGTATGTATACTTCTGCTAAAAAAATATATACTCTTGTTGTGGAATCAATTGTGTGAATAGTTTTTACTTACCGTTGAGTTGTGATTTACAGGTCTCATTGTCAAAGCCTCAGCCTAAGTATTAGTTTAGCAGCTGACATCATCCTACTATAATGAAACAGCAGACAATACAATGATTGTTAAGAGAGACAGTCATCATGGTCCCAATATGAGGCCAAAAAAAACATTTTTAAAGGTCTATAGGAAGAGGAAAGAGGAATGCCATCTAGGTCACTAAGAGAAAAGGATACTGGCTAAAATCAGGTTGCTTTAACTTAAACCATGTAAGGCTAATGACATAATCAACCATGATGGTTTTTCAGAAATTATATGTTTCCAAACCTCCCTCCAGGGACCGCAATGGCTCAAGTGGTTAAGACTCTGAACTCACTGGCTGGAAAGTTGGACTTCGATTCCCAGGTACTGCATTGATGCAGTGATCTCCCATCTCTGTCCCAGCTCCTGCTAACATAGCAGTCAAAAGCAAAGTAGATAAATAGGGATCACTTCGGTGAGAAGGTAAACAGTCTTCCGTGTACATGTCCATGGAAATATCTGCAGCCGCAGACAGCGCTGGATCTTTGGCTATAAACAGAGATGAGCACTAAACCCTAGAGTCGGATATGGCTGGCTTTCGAGCAAGGGTGACCTTTACCTTTACCTAAAACTCCCCCCTCCCCTAATGTCCTGAGTCTTGGTTGGGATCCCTTTGGTCATGGGAAAGCCACTGAGAGTCATGGGGAAAGGGTGGGGAGTATTTCATCCTCCAAATTTCCTGTCTCTGGTAAAAGACAGTAATCAGTGGTGATTTTTTGGAAATCAGAAACTCCCCTCAACCCATGATCCCCAACAGCTTCCCCAAAGTGTAAAATGATTCCAACAAAAACCTGGGACCTTTGGGGTGGAAGAAGGATCAGAATTTTGTAATTTCTGAAAAACTACTTATGGCTGATGACATAAGTTAAAGCAACAGGGTTTCAGCCATTGCATTCTTTTCAAAGGACAAAAAGAGGCATTCCTAGAAATTATATTCAGGTTTGATGATGCCTGATAGTGAGTGAGGGAATGTATTGATCTCATTCAGTAGGGTACTCTTTATTGAGCACTGTCTCGGATGAAAGATCTTTCTCACAGCTGCTAATTTAAATTCTATTTTGTTGGAAGTGAAGGGACTTGTATATTTTGCATTTCAGTTAAATATTATTCAACTGAGTTACAACCCCATCTGAGAATATAAAAGTGTAACTTTTGTACCACTAAATCTTTCAGAGAAAGTATGAACAATCCAGGTCTCCAGGTGTTTCATGGCTGCAAAGCCATAGCTAGCATAGCCAATGGTAACCAGGGGTTTGCAACCTTTTCCCACTTTTGGCCAGACCATGCCCCCTCAGGCAGCTGTGAGGGCTGGAAGCGTGGTTCCTCCCAATACTTCCGCCACTTCCAGTGGCAGCAGGAGTGGTGGTGGGTACATTCATGGCACCTTTTTGGATTGTTCCACCTCTTCTGCCACTTCCCGTGGTGGCAGGAATGAGGGCAAAGCATTTTAGCTGTTCCCTGTGTGGTTTTGGTGCATTTTTGCATTTTTTGGCAGGTTTTCCCCACTTCTGCCATGTTTTCAACACATTTTGGGCACTTCCGCTGCATTTTTGGTGTGTTTTGGGTGCATTTTCAGTGCATTTTCAGTCTTTCTGGTGTTGGTGGTGGGTTCCTCACTGTGGGCCAGATTAATTGGTGCCATGGCCTGGATCCAGCTCACAGGCCGTAGGTTGCAAATCCCTGGTGTAAACTATAAGATCTGAGATTTGCAGTTGCCTTCTCCTATCTTTAAGGATGTTTCTTTGATGTGTGTCTCAACATAATCTCTCTTATGGCCCTAGCAGAATTTCAAACTAGAGTTAAAAGCTGCATGTTTTCAAAATGCAACCCAATTCAGCAGTTATAAATGAGCAAGAGTCTTTGAGGGTATGTTTTATTTATGACTGTAGTCCAGGAATCATAAATTAAAATACAATATTCTATAGTGAAGTTTTAACAAACCTCAGTTCTTTCTCTCTCTGCAAAATAACTGACATCCATTGTTGTTTTTTCTCTTTTTGCTTTTATGATCTCAAAACTTCCCATTAACAAAATCTAGAAATGCACAAAAGAGTTTGAAGCGCGACTCAGTATATATTACAAAATGGCTGTGATTTTATAATGATTCAAAACTGCCTACATTCTTTTCCTTCCTGCAAAAGGAACCTTTTTTATTTCTATTATTTACTGATAGGCAATTTCTCAGCCAACTGTTAGAAAATAGCTTCTTAAAGTGCATTGCTTATATCACTAGAGGTACAGTTTTGAACTCCCACTTATCTCTTCTTAGTTTCATTGCTTTCTTGATGTGCATTTAAAGCTACCCCAGAGTTAGGTGACTCTCCATTGTGTTATCTGTGCTTTTTGAATAGCTGTTGTGATATTCACAGACTGCATTGATCAGCGACTGTCTAGGCTTGAACATTGTTAGATTAAGACAGATAATGCTCGCAGTGGAGAATAGATCTTATTGCCTTAGACATTTCTGTATTTTTCCACTGTTGCTTGCACATAAGCAAGAACTTTTAAAGTTTTGTCCCTAAGGTAGAGTTTATTTTTGAAAGTAAAGAATTGCTAGAAGTAATTTGGAGATCCACATTTGTGCATTTGAAACAAATTAAACCAATGTCCGATTACAGGCTCATTACTAAATAAAACAAAGTATAACTGTCATCTAAGAAGCCAGGGAAAGTTCAGATATTGAAAAGAAAATGCAATAATTATTACTATGTACATCCAGTCTCCCTATCAATGTTAGATTTGACCAAACATATTAACAGGCCTGAATAGTCAACTCACTGCTCAGTACAAGCCAACTTCCTATGTTCATACCTTCTTCCACCTCCGTAATGCCTGAAAGAGAGAAGTACTGCTGTGTATCTTCAACATACCAACTGTAATTCAGACCTCTTGATCATTTCCTTCAACCGGTTACTGTGAGCATTAAAGAATATTTAAAAATCAAATGTCATGTATCAGACCCACAACAAAACAAAATCAAATTAAAATTTTATTCCAAGTGAAAAAGTCACATTATGGCCTTGAGGTTCTGTTGAGTCAAACCATTAAATCAGCAATGCCACAGCAGATCAGGGGTTAACCAACAAGATCTTTATTATAGCACAGTTCGGAGTGTTATCAGCCTTAGTCAACACGAAAGCAGACATGATCTCGGACTAAATCGGACCTGCTAAAACAGGGACGAGGTAGCAACTTATATCATACCTGTCAACTATCCTATTTTTCCTGGGGAAACCCCTTATTTTTATCCCTCTTCCCGCCCCCTCCCGTTTTATTAATTTGCCCGTATTTTCCTTTATTTTTTAAAAAAATCCTGACCAAAGCTGCAGTATTTTTTCCCGGCCACCAGAGGTCGCTGTGTGGCAGGCTTTTCGCTTGTGGAAGGGGAGAGAGAGAAGGTGGGGGAGGGCATTTCTCTTTCATTTCCCTTCCCTGCCACGTGCTCATGGAGGCTTCGGTTTTGCTACTGCTGTTCATAGCCACCATGGAGTCTACTCTAGAGGAGAGCAATATTTCATATATGCAGGGGCAAATCATGCTTTATTGAGCTGTTTGTGCCAGAGTTAACCTGGGAGGGGGGTGTTACTTGATCACTATATATATGTGTGAGAGAGAGAGGGAGGGAGAGGGAGAGAGAGGGGGAGGGGAGGGAGGGAGGGGGAGGGAGGGAGAGAGAGGGAGAGAGAGGGAGAGAGGGAGGGGGAGAAAGAGAGAGGGAGGGAGCGAGAGGGAGGGAGAGGGAGAGAGAGAGAGAAGTTTCCCTTGCTCAAAAGCCAGTCGTATCCAACTCTAGGGTTCAGTGTTCATCTCTGTTTCAAAGCCGAAGAGCCAGCATTGTCATGTGGCAGGCATGACTAGACACCAGAACGCACGGAACGCTGTTACCTTCCCACCAAAGTGGTCCCTATTTATCTACTTGCAATTTCTTGCTTTCGAACTGCTAGGATGGCAGGAGCTGGGACAAAGACAGGAGCTCATTCCGTCCTGCAGTAGTCAGGAATCAAACTGCTGACCTTCTGCCTCCCAGTCAGCATCTTAGTCACTTAAGCCACTGAGTAAACAAGACAAAAAACAAAACAAAAGCCCCCCCAAGAAGATGGGGAAAGGGTTCTTTGGCCCACACAGCTTTGTGCCCATTGCATCTACAATACCATCTAGCCATCTTATTTTTGGCCACCCCCTTCTTTTGTCCAAGGCCTTCTCAAGTGAATCCTCTCTTCTCATTTGATGTCCAAAGTACTTTAGCGTCATCTTTACTATTTGACCTTTAATGAGCAGTCATGGTTGATTTCTTCTAGGATCGACCTATTTCTAAGACCACATTTCAAAGGCATCTATTTTTCTGCGCTCAGCTTTCCTAATGGTACAGCTCTCATACCCATACATTACCACCGGGAATACCATTGCTTTGACTATGCAATTTTTTGTTTGCAAGGTGATGCCTCTACTTTTAACTATGTTCCCCAGATTTCTCATAGCTTGTTTCCCAAGCATCAGTCGCCTATTTATTTCATGGCTGCAATCACTATCTGCAGCGATCTTTGTTCCTAAGAAAGTAAAATCTAGTAAAATCTGCCAGTTGTATCCAATTCTAGGGTGCAGTGCTCATCTCCATTTACAGCCAAAGAGCCAGTGCTGTCTGTGTTTGCAGACATTTTCATGGCCATTTGGCAGGCATGACTAGAGCCCAGCAAGTCACATGGCTATATTTGGCCACACCCACAGATTTGGCCACACCCACAGATGGGCACGGCCAAAATTTCTCTTATTTTCAAATCCAAAACTTGACAGGTATGACTTATATAGAGGTAGGAAGGCAGAAACAGTGATACATTTGCCCATTCATCTAGTTCAGGTGGGAAACCTGTGCGGGACCCAATCGAATGCATTGCAATTACTGAAAAGGTGCCTTACAGAAAATGGCACAAAAACTGCAAAGACTTAATGGTGAGCTGTAACTTAAAGTAATATACATAAATAACCTTTGGACACAACAGGTTCAGAAAAGGATTGTGGTCAAGAGTAATCAAAAGAAACTGGAAGAGCTTGTTAGCTGGTGGGGCAGCAGGCATTGCCTCCCACATCACCTGATTCCCAGATTCAAAAGCAACTGCCTCAAACACAGTAGTGGCCAATCTTGGCACTCCAGGTGTCCTTGAACTTCAATTCCCAGAAGCCCTGATCAGTTGGTGTGCTGACTTAGGCTTCTGGGAATTGAAGTCCAAGAACACCTGGCATGCCAAGGTTGGCCACTGCTACAGTCTAACAGAAAGGGGTTTATTCCAACGGGGACAGAGCATACAACAGAATAAGTTATATATAAGCATATATAAATATGACTATTAAATTAAATTAAATTAAGTTGGCTTTCTCCAGGGCTAGTTGACACCACTAGTCCTAGCTGAGTCTCACTGTTCTCCCCACCCCACTGCAAAAGTGAACCACCATGCAGAATAACAATGTGGAAGATTGCTATATGCATGCAACATATAGTGTAGTGGTTGTTTGCTCCCATACTTAAAACAGAGTAATCCCTAAAATGGGCTGTAGACATGTTGCTACATTTATATTTACCCTTGAGGCAATGTATTGTCTTATTTTGATCTCTCAAGAAGACTGGAGACCCAACCCGGCTCAAATATGCTGATAGTGTACAGGACATAATTTGTGTTTAATTTTTAGACCCTTTATTCTGAGTAGAAGAACAGAATATGTACCCCTTGGTTGTCTGTAGTTAAAGGAAATGAGCAGGAGCTTCATTTTTATTGCTGCCAAGGCATATTTGACAGCAGAGTGAGGACTATAGACAATTTTTGAAATGGCAAACTACCAGCAAACTAAATTTGATTGCTCAAAATTTATGAAGTAATGATCAATGTGCTGGACAGTTTAATAATATTTCCAGGTTTTCTCAGTCAACTTTTAACAGTCCAGTATAACTGGTTAGAATAATATAACATACCAATAACTATTTCAAAACCTATCCGAATTGTATCCATATATTTATCCTGCAACCTTAATGACCATGTGCCAATAAAGTTCATGAAATGCATATTCTCTATCCATTTTAGAAGTATAAGAACAATATTCAATTTCTTCTAAATAATAATGATGTGATTTATCCATAAATTTTGTGGGGAAACCTCTTGAACTATATTTTTCCAGAGCATGCTTTTAGTCTATCAAAGTTGTAACACTGCAAGAGAAATGAACCAAGGTATGAGGAGTTCTTCTGACCAGGAATAAAAGTCTACAATTTGGAAGTCCCCAATAGTCCATTAGTATTGCATTACTCATACAGGAAGTAACATATTCCCCTTGGTTACTATTTTTTCATACCTTTGTAATGGCTATAATTATTCAAAGCTGTTCCACAGAATGTAGAATTAGGTTTTATATATTTTCAGTGGGTAAAATAAAATAGCAAATAAAATTTATTCTGCTGTTTGAATCTTCAGGTGTTATTTAGAAAATTCTGCCAAAATGGCAAGGACAGAAATGTGTCATGAGTCATAAATTTCCTTAATATGTGTTCCTTTTTCGTCCATCAATTCCTTAATCTTCTGAGAAGGGAAAATTATTAAATAACATTACTAATATTCAACTATCAAGTAGCAGGTTTCTATACTGAAATACACTGAGAACATGTATAGGTTCCACCAATATGAATTACTTATAAAAACACCATTTTTATACAATCCTCTGGCTACCAGTATGTACAAATTTATCCGGTGTGTAGTGGTTGTTGTTTTAGTATACATCGGAGCCTCATACATATCAGTGTAATAATCATAGTTGAAGACAAGTTTCCATCCTAGTTTCCCATAGAAATAAATGATAGAGGCTGTAAAGGCTTTCCTGCCTTTATAGTAACATTTTTATTATGACTATTATTCATTGATGCTGCCTCTCATTGTACCTTTTAGTTATGCTACCTCCTAAAACCTTGAAGTCTCTGCCTATATCTTTTATCCAAGTAAACAAAATGAAATAGTTAATCTGGCATATACACTGCTGCTTCCCATCCCATCCATTAAGAAAAACTAGCATTTGGTGGAACCTGTCTGATCCTGGGATGTGTTTCTGGGGGGGAAACTTTGAACAACAAACTTTTGTCTTTGAGTGGGTGATTTGTGACTTGTAGCATAAGTCCTATCTCTTAAGAAAGAAGAAATTTGTAAGAAATTAGGTTTTCTTTAGAACTCATTTGAGAAAATGGTCTGCTTTGTATTAAGGTGGCCATATGCCCTCCTTTAGGAAGGATGGTCCTTCATTTGAAGTACTGTCTCCTTGTTGGTGACATGGAAATGGCCACTCTTCCTCCTCAGTGAAATTCCCTGGTCAAACAGGGAAGGTAAAGGCTTTGGTTGGTAACTGTATCTAAACAACCTCCTATTTTTTCAAATAAATTAAGCCAGGGATGGTCAAACCACACACACTGATAATGATAAATGGCAGGAAGGACATGGCATTGCATGTCAATTTTGTATAAATCTCAGATGTGAGGTCAGTCACAGGGGTTGTTGTTGTTGTTGTTCAGTCGCACAGTCGATTCTGATTCTTTGTGACCCCATGGACCATTGCCCTCCAGGCACCTCTATCCTCTACCATCCTCCTCATCCCTCCAAGCCCTGTGCCTACTGCGTCCATGATGCCATCTAACCATCTCATCCTTGGCTGTCCCCTTCCTCTTTTGCCCACCACCTTTCCCAGCATCAAGGCCTTCTCAAGTGAATCCTTCCTTGTTGTTTGATGTCCAAAGTACTTCAGCTTCATCTTTGTTATTTGTCCTTCTAAGGAACCTATTTGTTCTCCTTGCTGTCCAGGGGACTCTCAAAACTCTCCTCCAACACCACATCTCAAAGGCGTCTTTTCTTCTGCACTCAGCCTTTCTAATGGTCCAGCTCTCACAACCGTATATTACCACCGGAAATACCATTGTTTTGACTATGCGGACTTTTGTTTGCAGTGAAATGTCTCTACTTTTAACTATGTTCCCCAAGTTTCTCATAGCTTGTCTCCCAAGAATCAGTCTCCTTTTTATTTCATGACTTCAATCCCCATCTGCAGTTATCTTTGCTCCTAGGAAAGGAGAAGCTGTCACTGTTCTTTTGCACTCTCTTCTTGCAACCTAATCAGGAGCTTCTTTAGGTCTTCCTCACTTTCTGCCATTAGGGTGGTATCATCTGCATATCTCAAATTGTTGATGTTTCTCCCCACAATTTTGATCCCATATTGTGATTCCTCCATCCCTACATTGCACATTATGTTATGTGCTCTGTGTATAAGTTGAACAAGCAGGGTGACAAAATGCAGCCATGTCTTACTCCTTTTCCTATTCCAAACCACTCTGTCATTCCACAGGGGTAAACAGTGTGAAAACATAGGCTACAGTGACCACTATCTCTCTTCATTCTCTACATATTCATTTTCAGTAAACTGCAGAAAATAAGAGGCATGGGGCTTTTCAGAGCATTATTAAACACGGTGCCTTATTTATTCATTTTATTTATATCCCATCTTTCTCCCAATCCTATATCCCAAGGTGATTACCTTGTCAGAGTTATGATAAGCAGTAGTATATTTCTGCTTAAATTATAGTAAGAATGTGTAATTGTGATTATATTTACATGTATTTGTCTAAATTAGCATATGCTAATGTACTCCTTTGTGAAGCATATCCTCATTTTGGTTTTTCTTACACTCCATTTCCTCTATTTTGGTGATATCTTACCTAAGACTAAGTCAACTAAATGCAGCAAAACCTCCATATACAGGTACACTGATCAGGACTAGTAAAGACTAGGTAGACAATTAAGATAATGGCAATAAATCCCTGCAAATCTGCAGCTTGTTAATGCTGATGGTATCACAGGGTGGGTTACATTTCCAATCTCCCATACCACTAGAGACACACTTTTAGGGAGTCGGGTGCCTAATGGGATTATAAATAGAGTTTATTTGGAGTTACAGTTAAGGTATCAAAGCATATGTCAGTGTGCCCATGTTTACACAGAGAATGCAAGCGTGGCGCCAAAATGGCCGCCGCGCTCTTTGCGGGCCCCCCCACTGGACGAAGGCATCCGGGTAGTTAGGGGCGTGGCCAGCACCCTAATAAAAGGGCTGGCCATGAGGCAGCCGAGCTGCCATTTTGCGAAGCGACGGAGCGGAGAAGTTTTTCCCTCTTACCTCCGTCGCTTGTGTCCTTCAGGGGAAGCCTTTTTCGGTGCAGCTTTTCCTTTCTTTGGCTTCCCAGCTAGACCAGCTATGCCCTCTAAGAAGAAGGCAGCTGCGAACGTGGCTCGATCTGCGCGGAGGCGTCAGCCGGGTCGGAGGACCGCGACTGCGCCCGCCCCGCAGCCACCTTTGGCGGAGCCCACTGGGACCGGTGGGATGGGATCGGTGGCCCCTTGGCCCGATGCGCGGTGCGCGCAGGCTGCCCCGGCTGGGGCCTCGGCCCTTGGCCCACAAACGATGGCCACTGCCCCTGGCATGGTCCATGCGGCCGGGCCTTCTTCCATGGGTGCACAGTTCCCCATGAGGGGATCGAGCCATGGGGGGTGGTTGGGTTCCCTGCCTTGGCAGGGCATGCCCACGGCCCCTCAAGGGCCGAGCAGGGGCTCTTGGCCGTATCCGGCCCCTGGGGCACAGGGACCTGGACAGGTGCCCGTTACTTGTGGGCCGGCTGGCCCTTTGCCCCCCGTCGGGGCTGGGGGCTACGTTAACGTGGAGGCCCTTCTGGCCCGCGTAGCGGCCCTCGAGGCATCGCTGGCAAGGGCCAACCAAGCGGGGGCGTCTTTCGGGTTCCAGGTTGATCCTTTGGCTGCCGGGCAGCAGCAGGCGACTGGTCGGGTCGAGCTGCCTGAGGCGCGCGGGCCGGTGGTGGCCACTGCCTCGCAGCTCCCCAGTCAGCAGGCGCAGCAGACTTGTGCTGATCTGGCCCCGTCGACAAGCTCAGCTTCGGTCGTGAGCTCCGACACCCCCAGCGGGCCGGAACCCCTGGTGGGGGCGGCCCGTGGGGGTGCATCGGGTGAGTATGCAGTTCAAGCTAGTGCACTCACACAACTGACTTCCCCGGGGGGGGCTTTTCAGTGGCCATGGCCTCGCACGGGTGGTGCGGCGGTGCAGCCGCCTCCGGCCCACCCGGCGACTTCATCCCTGACCCAGGGCCCGGGTTGGGGTGGCGCCCCCTATGCGGTAGGGAATGTGTTGGGGGTGTCTGGGTTGGGACAGGCCCCCTTTGCTTTGCCCGCACTTCCCTCTGTGCCGGTGTCGGCATTGCCGACAGCGGGGTATTCCTTGCCCCTAGGGGACCATCTGGCCCAGTCCACCAAGGAAAAGATCTGGAGGGGCGAGTATGTGGACATCTTCTCCCTTCTTAACAGGGAGCCCACCAAGGAAGAGAGGGAAGGGCAGGATGAGAAGGATAAGGAGCAGGCACGTCGTCGTAAGCCGCCACGTACATGGGCAAATTGGTTGCCAGCGTACCTAATTTACATGGCTGTTTACCTCAGGGCCAGGCCGGATCTGGCCATCCCTATGGTCCAGTATTTGGACAACATTTACCGGGCTATGGTTGACTTCCCGGGTCTGTCGTGGCTGGCTTACGACGAGGAATTCCGCATGAGGATTCCACTGCACCCAGAGATGAGGTGGGACGAGCCCTGCCAGAAGCTGTGGCTTCTGTATATGACCCCCACGCGCCCGGCGCCCGGGGAGAGATATCATTGTGGACATGCGGTCCAACGAGCGGCCCCGGTACAGGTTCCCCGCCAAGTGGCGGGGCAGGGGGTTCCAGCCCGCCTGCTGTGCTGGACCTTCTCGTCCAATGGTTCTTGCAACAGAAAGAATTGCAAGTACAGGCATGAGTGTCCCTCTTGTTCTGGCCCCCATGCTGCCTCCGCCTGTCCCAGGCTGGGAGGATTCAGGGGCAAGGGTAGGGGTGGACAAGGGGCAGGTAGGACTGCCGCTGAGGGAGCAGGTCCACCGGAAGGCCCCCTCCCCAATTAATGTGGACATGCTGGAGCGTTGGCTCGCAGTGTACCCGAGGAGGGCAGACGCAGTGTACCTGCTTCATGGTTTTCAACTGGGGTTTCGTATTCCTTTCACGGGGGATTGGTCACCTCAAGACGCACCCAACCTTTTGTCACTTAGAGGAAGGGAGGAGGTGGCTGCTGCCAGCATTAATAAGGAGGTTGATGCGGGCAGGGTCGCTGGCCCTTTTCCCGCGCCCCCGTTCCCCAACCTTAAAGTGTCCCCACTGGGACTAGTGCCCAAGAAGGCCCCGGGCGAGTTCCGCCTGATTCATCACTTGTCCTACCCAGCCGGCCGCTCGGTCAATGATGCTATCCCTGATGACCTTTGCTCGGTCAGGTATACATCCTTTGACCGGGCATTGCGCATGGTGCGCTCATGTGGCCCGGGTGCACTGTTAGCTAAGTGCGACATTACGTCGGCTTTTCGTCTCCTGCCGGTGCACCCGGGCGACTTTGAGTTGCTGGGTTTCAAATTCAGGGGTGAATATTATTTCGACAAAGCCATGCCTTTCGGCTGTTCCATATCCTGCTCGGCCTTCGAGCGTTTTAGTACATTCCTGCAGTGGGCATTTGTCCGTAGGTCAGGGTCTCGGTCTGTAGCCCATTACCTGGATGATTTTTTGTTCGGGGGTGAACGGGGCTGGGACACGTGCACACGTCTCCTCAACACATTTCAGACGCTAATGGAGGAACTCGGTGTCCCTTTGGCGCCCGAAAAGACCGAAGGCCCATCTACTAAGCTAGTATTCCTGGGGGTGGAGATTGACACAGTAGCGCAGGCGTCTAGGTTGCCAGGGGAAAAGGTGGCCAGGATAGCGGCCCTCATTTCGGGATTGCTGGCTAAGCGCAAGGCATCCCTTCGGGAATTGCAGGTGCTACATGGTCACCTTAACTTCGCTTGCAGGGTGGTCGCACCTGGCAGGGCATTTGCTCGGCGCTTGTGCGACGCCATGTCAGGCTTATCCAGGCCCCATCACAGGGTGAGACTGACACGGGGCATCAAGGCAGATATGCACATATGGCTCCAGTTCCTGAGGGAGTTCAATGGGGTCTCATTTTGGAGGTCTGACCTCCTGGCTTCACCTCGCTTTCAGATACAGTCTGATGCCTCGGGATCCCTGGGTTATGGGATGTACTTCAACGGGAAGTGGGCCTATGGTGGATGGCCACCAGCCTGGTCAGGCACGGGTCGCCTGAGGGATCTCACATATTTGGAATTTTTTCCCATACTGGGGGCTTTGATGCTATGGGGTGAGGAGTGGGCATGTCGCTGGCGCCACGCACGTGTAAGGTGTATCACCATGCGTTGGTTTCCTTTCGGACATTTTGTACCCAATCTCGACTGCCAGATACCTGGCCGATCCCAGTGGCCCACGTCCTTCGTTTCATGGTTTACCTGCATGCCCAGGGCCTTGCACCCCGCACCATAGCATCCAGGTTGTCAGCGCTGGCTTTTATGGCCAAGGTGGGAGGTCATGCGGATAGTACCGCTGACTTCCGTGTGAGACACGTTTTGGAGGGGTGGGTGCGGGAACGTGGGCGTAGCCTGGACGACCGCCACCCAATTTCCCCTGGGGTCCTTACCCAACTGGCACGGGGCTGGCATGACCTATGTTTTGATAGGTATGAGGCAGCCCTGTTTCATGCGGCTACAACGGTGGCCTTTTTTGGAGCGCTCCGCATCAGCGAGCTTGTGATGCTGTCTAAGGCGGATGCAAGTCATAGGGCACTGGAACTCGAAGATGTCTATGTTTGCAATGATTGGGCTCAGTTGAGGATACGCTCCTCTAAAACAGATCAGCACGGCGTAGGCAGTGGTGTAAGACTGCTACGATGTTCCTTGGCAGACATCTGTCCGGTTGGTGCCCTAAAGGAGTTCCTTGCACTGCGTGGCATGCACCATGGCCCGTTTTTCTGTCACCAAGATGGGTCTCCCCTCACTAAATTTCAATTTTGGAAGGTGACTGGGAAGGCACTGGCTAGTGTGGGCCTCCCTGGGGCCCGTTACGGCACCCATTCATTTAAAATTGGGGCGGCCTCTACTGCGGCTGCTTATGGGTACTCCGGGGCTGACATACGCAGCATGGGGAGGTGGGGCTCTCAGTGTTTCCAGTTTTATGTTCGCCCGCTCCCGCCGTGAGTACCGGTTTAGTCACCGCAGATTTCTTCCTTCCCTGTTTTTTCTTGACAGACCCTGGGTGTCGTATCACACCGGTGACAGTATGGCTGGTGGGCCATAGCTACGTGCACAGGGCAGCGCGTTACGCTGCGGCGACAGATTGGGGACCCCGACTGGGACTGGGTGCATACGCAAGTCTCACATGGTACGGTAAGCCCGGTATGTTGTGGCGGGAGCTCTTGCCATTCCTCTTTTCGGGAAGGAATGCTGACCCGCCTGACATTCTGATCATACACCTTGGGGGTAATGATTTGGGACAGGTCACTGGCTTATCGCTGAAGCATGCGATTTGCGGTGACCTCGCCTACTTACATTACGTATGGCCCACCACAACCCTTGTTTGGTCAGATATGGTCCCACGGCACGCTTATAGGGGAGGCTTTGACCTTCAGGCCCTGGACCGCGCTAGGCGCATGGTGAACAGGGCTGTGGCCCGATTCCTTTTGACCAAGGGCTGGGGGCGGGTCAGTCGTCATCCCGCCATTAGTTTGCAAAATTATGGGCTTTATGCAGGGGATGGGGTCCATCTGTCGCGAGGAGGTATGGACCTCCTGTTGGGTGATTGGCCTCTCCGGGTGGCGGGTAGCCTCTCCGGGTGGCGGGTAGCACTGGTAAGGTAAACATTTATGACCCACAGGTATCCGGCAGGTTCGCAATTGACTGGACAACACTAGATAGGCATAAGTTGTTTAAACGTTGTCCGGTCAACGACGAACCAGGCGATGGGGTGATGGCTACAGCTAGACAGCATGCATCACCCCCTGATTTTACGGATACACGTCAGAGGGTGGGGTCATTAGTTAGATATTGACTACGGTCAACAATTTGTTTGTTGTCAACAAACAAATTGATACAAATAGATACATTGTAACAATTGCCTTTGGCAATTTTGGGTGGTACCTTACCAGTGTTACTTCGGCCTGCTTGCCTTAAGAATTATGATTGGTCAATTACCAATAGAAATTTATAATTCGGACTAGGGCATGAATCAATAAATGTGGCCCAATGCCGTTATCCACTTTCATTTGTGTCTGAGTCCTTTATTGGGGGGTGCGCCTGCAATGCAAGCGTGGCGCCAAAATGGCCGCCGCGCTCTTTGCGGGGGCCCCCCCACCGGACGAAGGCATCCGGGTAGTTAGGGGCGTGGCCAGCACCCTAATAAAAGGGCTGGCCATGAGGCAGCCGAGCTGCCATTTTGCGAAGCGACGGAGCGGAGAAGTTTTTCCCCTCCACCCCCTCCCTAGTTAACAGTGTGATTTCTTGGTCGCTTCGGGGCCGGGTGGGAATTTTTGGCTGGGACTCGCAATTGGCCCTTGAGTCCTGGCTTTTTTGCCCATCCCACACTGTTGCTATGGTTTGATATAGGGGTTTGTTCTGTGCTGCTGTTGATTTTGGTCACATGGGCGGGTAGCACTGGTAAGGTAAACATTTATGACCCACAGGTATCCGGCAGGTTCGCAATTGACTGGACAACACTAGATAGGCATAAGTTGTTTAAACGTTGTCCGGTCAACGACGAACCAGGCGATGGGGTGATGGCTACAGCTAGACAGCATGCATCACCCCCTGATTTTACGGATACACGTCAGAGGGTGGGGTCATTAGTTAGATATTGACTACGGTCAACAATTTGTTTGTTGTCAACAAACAAATTGATACAAATAGATACATTGTAACAATTGCCGTTGGCAATTTTGGGTGGTACCTTACCAGTGTTACTTCGGCCTGCTTGCCTTAAGAATTATGATTGGTCAATTACCAATAGAAATTTATAATTCGGACTAGGGCATGAATCAATAAATGTGGCCCAATGCCGTTATCCACTTTCATTTGTGTCTGAGTCCTTTATTGGGGGGTGCGCCTGCAATGGGGACAGTGTTCTATGGTCTAAATTACCATGCTTTTGACAGAGCTTGAGCCATAACTTTTTGCTTTAAGGAGAAGGATTTCCTTTATTTTTTTCCCTCCCCTTGAGAATCATGCTGTCAGAGACCATCATTTAAAGCATGTAATTGTATGTACAGTTCATGCTACATATAATGAAAAAGAGTAGCTATGTGGGAAGATAAAGTTAGGCACACAGACACAGTAAGGAAATTATGTCGGACTATGGTTCCATCTAGATGCAAATGAAGTGACCTAAAAAGGGATCTTGCCCAGATAGGTTAGAAGTCTTCCAGGTCTTTTTACATCACAAGATGCTGCATTTTATCGGAGAATGCAACATTGTCAATATGTATCAAACACATCATCATACTGTTATTTATGCAGATGTTTTCCAACATACAGTGCCATCTTCCAACAAAAGCTAAAATCCTATTGCTTTCTGCTTTCATTAAGAAGGGAAATCTGTATGACTGTTACTAATGAAAAGAATCTGACTGCTTGCATTTATCTGGTCCACTGTGTCTCAAACTCCACTCATGGGAATCCTAGGGGCTCTTAGAAACTTGCCTGCATTCCTGCAATAAGAAGATTGATTATGGCAGGCAAGCTGCTTTGGAAGATGGCTCTCTCACTATTACTAATGGCCCATAAAATGTGTAGCCACTGGAGAGCAGTGTGCTGCAGGAGGCTCATGTTCAGTGCACACATTAATTAAATGTGGTCTCTTGAACACTTGCTATTTAGAGGTAAAACTGGATTTCTCTGGAAGAGAGGTTTAGCTTTCTTGACAGACAAGTCAATATGGAATGAGATCTAGGCCTGTGCAATATTTCGTGCTTTTCCATATCATTATTTAACTGTTTAATTGATATTTATTCATCAGAGTAGTATTCTATTGTCTTTATGCATGCCTCCTCTTGATCACTGGTTTGATGTGGTGTTAGAAGGATTAGCCGGCAAGATTGCCGCCCAAGGTATACCCAATTGTATTCACAATTTTCAAGGAGGCTCTTTCTGTGTACCAGTCTACAGGGATCAGGATGTACTGCCTGGAACTGTTCAATGCCCAAATGTTCTCCATTTCCCAGTCTTATTGAAGTGGCACTAGAACATCTACTGATTGGCTATGGAGAGTCCAGAAGCTACCAGTGTCTTTTAGAAGTAGTAACTTTAACTAAAGGCTCATTCGTTTGTAATGCAGATCAAAGTAACTGTTCTTCTGTTGTGAAACCTGGAAATCAGCCTTCCAGAACTGTTCCATTCTTTGTAATCAATGGGTGTAAAGAGCTTTATAACTCCTCAATTTACAGATTATCTCCCTGATTATGATCCCATAGATAGATAGACAGGCACTCTGAGTTTCTAAGCTTTCAATGTTGTTGTCTGTATATCATGGGTGCCCAGAGGGGGTGTAACCCTCCCAAATTTATGCATTATATTAATTCATTCAGCCCGATGAACTGGCCAAAATCCTATTGCTACTGTACTAAATCTCACTACAATAGACTCATTAGGTCAATGGGGATTTAGTGACTTAATTCCTCCTTAGGTTCCACTGATTGAAATTAATTCCTCCTTAAGTTCCACTGAAGTTGAGTCTACTCTAACTTACTTTATCATAGTAAGTCATAGTTAGAGTAGGCACATTGCTGAATGGAGCTTATAAAAGAGTTAATTCACCAAAACTCCATTCATTCAATAAGACTACTTTAAGCTAATTTACTAAGCAACAGGAGTTTGGCCACGGTATTAAAAAGCAAAATGTTGTGTTGTCAATTATGCTGCCACATCACTATACAACTGTATTGCACATGGGGGGGGGGGGATCCTATGGATCCCAGTTATCTGCTGAGATTTACTCGGATGCCCTGTGCCCTCTTCTGTGTATGGGCAGAACATAAAGTTGGGGACATATTCCTGACTCTCTCTTGATTGCTTCCTCTCACATCTGCCAGCTTCTCAATTCCACTACAGTTCCTCACTTCTCTTACTTTCTCAGAAGCCAAGCAATTACTGTGCAGCTTTTGTAGCTGGCAGTCATGCCCTACTCATCTTGCTCTTCAGTCTCATCTCTGCGACAGCTTGTGTAGTGATTTATTAAAATGCTTTTATTATTCCTCAATAGTACTTGATTTCTGGACAGGGCCATAGCCAGGATTCTAGATGTGGCTGGGTGAATATTTTTCAGGATGGGCAACAATGTCATATATATATACAGTATGTCATATATATAAACATCTGGGAGTTTGAGGGTGGACAAACTGCTAACTCAGGGTGGGCATGGCCCACCCTGGCATACCTGTCAAGTTTCAGAAAATTTATGTCAATCCCCCGTATTTTACACTCTTTCCCGTCGTCATCCTGTATTAGTTAGACTGCAATTAGACTGGAGTTAGACTGGAGGTCAGCACAGGATAAGCATAGCTGTTCAGTTTCCCATTTTGGCCAAGGAATTTCCCTTATTTGACAGAAATTTCCCAAAACTTGACAGGTATGCACCCTGGCCACTCCCTGGCTATGGACCTGTTTCTGGAGAAGCTCTAGTCTCATCTTTATTGTGCATGAGAGCACTCCAACCATTTTGTCTAAACCAGTGTTTTCAAACATTTGGTTTGGGGACTTCAATTCTCAGAAGCCTAGGTCATTTCCCCAAAGCACTGATCAGCCAATGTACTGACTTAAATGAGAGAAAGAAACCATTGGAGGCAGAAGTATCTTTCAAGTATATTTTACTGCAAGAATGTGAAGGAGTGAAAAATAACATGTATCATCAAAACTGTTCCGGTATTGCCAGTTTTTCAAAAAAAAAATCTTTGCCAGGATATAATCTTAAGTATTTTCCTGTAAACAATAGAATGAAAACAAAATCATACACTCTGACAACACATTATAGTTTGGCTATAAGCCTTAAACCAAGATATCTAAACATAATGCATACCAATATATTTTTTATGCACCAACTAGCTTCAGGGAGAAACCATAAAAATATGTTGGAAAATCTTCAAGACCCATTAAGATACAAATTGGAGAACATAGGTCCAGAATTAGAAACCAGGTATTACAAGCACCTTTAGTCATGCACTATATCAAGGAGGGTCACACAGATGAGCATTTCAAGTTTGTAGTTCTTGAAGTTGTGCAACCTAAACCTTTTGAAAGAACCAATATTGATAAATTGTTGTTACAAAGAGAAGCATTTTATATTCACCATCTAATGACTTTGGTTCCATCAGGTTTGAATAATGTGTTGTACCTTTTTTGTTTTTTTATAATCATTTGCATGGTTTTATAATTCTGAGCATGTTGTCACTTTAAAAATCAAGCCATTTCTGCCTCCTTATTGTATCTTTAAAAGAAAAAAATTATCTCTCATGAATACATCACTTGACACACAATATATATTGCAAACATTGTACCATATGTTTTAACGTCTTTAAGCTCATTATGAGAGGATGTATTCTTCCCTGAAGCTAGTTAGACGTGTAAAAAAAATCTTGGTTTATATTATGTTTAGATATCTTGGTTTAAGGCATATAGCCAAACTATAATGTGTTGTCAGAGTGTATGATTTTGTTTTCATTCTATTGTTTACCCAAAAAATGCTTAAGATTATATCCTGATGAAGAAAAATTCCTTTGAAAAACTGGCAATACCGGAAAAGTTTTGATGATACATATGTTATTTTTTGACTCCTTCGCATTCTTGCAGTAAAAGTTACTTGAAAGATACTTCTGCCTCAAATGGTTTCTTTCTTTCATTTGCATCTGCACCGTTTGGCCCTATTTTAATGTACTGACTTAAGCTTCTGGAAATTGATGTCCCCCTGTGCGGAGTGGGCCACATGATGGTAACCACTGGACTAAACAATCTAAGTTATTCGTGCTGTTTATCTTTCTTTTCTTTTTCTTTTTTAAAATTATTTTTATTAAATTTTACGCACAAACATAAACAACAATACAAAAACATAAATTTAAAAATACAAAGAAAAAAGAAACATATAAAAGAATATAGCATCATCTAACCAATTAGTAGCATCTTATAATATTGTTATATTTATACTTATTTAAGAGAGGAAAGAAAAAAGAAAAAGATTTTGTTATAGTACCAAACAACCTCACTGTATTTACTTCCCTCTTTGTCAGATACTATACTCTAGAACTTATAACAATATATCTAAAATACTTAAAATATATATCTTTTATATCAAAACATAACATCATAATTAATTACACCCTGTGCTATATACAAAGCCCTAGGGGGATACGGCATATTTCCTCCTATGTTATTGAATCCAAAACTTCCTTTGGTCTGGTACTGGATGACTACCTTCTCCTTTTCTCAGCGCATAATTCACAAATGGTTTCCAAATCTTCCAAAATCTATTCTCTTTAATTAAACCTTTCTTTTCTTTCAATTCCCATGTTAATTTATCATTCAAAGCCAGTTGCCACATTTCCTTATACCATTCCTCCAGTCTATTACTTTTGTCATTTTTCTACTTCCTTGCAATACACAGTATCCCTATCATCATCATATTTGATAGCAAGTCCTTTTTATCTTTGTCTAAATTAATATCCTCCTAATTTATCAACATGACGGTACCTGGTTCCAACTTGATTTCCACTCCCATTATTCCCTCCATTTCTTTTCCAATGTCATCCCAGAACCCCTTTGTCACCTCGCAATACCACCACATGTGTAAGTAGGTCCCTACCCTTTTCTTACACCTCCAACATAGATTATTCTTAGTTTTGTCGATTTGATTCAGTCTCACTGGGGTCAGGTACCACCTCCACAACACTTTATAATTATGTTCTTTAATTCTAACAGGCAATGTTTTCATCATCCTTCTTTCCATATGGATTTCCAATTTATATCTGAAATTTTGATATTTAAATCTTGTTCCCATTTTATCCTTAATATATCTTGTGGATCACTTTCAGAATTTAATATTTTATAAATCTTGCTTACTAAGCCCTTGATACCTGTTTCTCCTTTTCTAACTTTCCATAACAAATCTTCAAATGCTGTCCTATTCCTTTCCAAGCTAGAATCCATCAAATATTTACCATCCCATTTATTCACCATTGCAATTTGTAACCAGTTCAATCTCAATTCTGCAAATAAATCCTCCCTTTTAATGTCATCAGTACAAACTCTTATCCAGTCCCTCAATACCGGAACAGTTTTGATAATACATATGTTTTTTTTCCCCACTCCTTCGCATTCTTGCAGTAAAAGTTACTTGTAAGATACTTCTGCCTCAAACGGTTTCTTTCTCTCATTTGCATCTGCACTGTTTGGCCCTATTTTAATGTAGTGACTTAGGCTTCTGGGAATTGAAGTCCCCCTGTGGGGAGTGGGCCACATGATGGGAACCACTGGACTAAACAATCTAAGTTGTTCATGCTGTTTTTCTTTCTTTTCTTAAAAGAGGTTTATTCTTAGATAGCTGTAAAATGTATGCAATATCCCTCCAGTCAGGTAAGGCTGAAAGACTGAATAAGCGAGGGGTGTCACACCTAGAAAGCAAAAAAGATAATAACCTTGTCTAGAGCTTTCTCTCCCATAGCTCCTATCCTGTGGAATGAGTTGCCAACTGATATTAGAGTATCATCACCATGACTGGCATTTAAGAAAGCATTGAAAATTTACTTGTTCCAACAGACCTTCCCTAAATATTGTTGACTGCTATGTTCAACTGTAAAGTTATTACCTGATTATTGAATATTTTCCTGACGCATGAGAAAAGTTTAGGTGGGTGGCCTAGATTTTTGTTGTTGCACTATAGTTGATTGCTTATTTAATGTTGATGTCTTATCTTGTTGTTTTTCATTTTTGTAAGCCACCCAGAGTGGTCTTGTTACTAGATAGGTAGGATATAAATGTGATAAACAAACAAATATCCTATCCTTGATAGTCCTTCTCAACTCATGTAAGTTGTAGTTTGTGGTTTTGCTGTGGGAATTGATCTGTCTTGCTTTAGGCATTCTTTGCTTGCTGCTGCCGTCCACCTTTCTCAACATTATGCAAGCGCGGCGCCAAAATGGCCGCCGCGCTCTTTGCGGGGGCCCCCCCACCGGACGAAGACATCCGGGTAGTCAGGGGGCGTGGCCAGCACCCTTATAAAAGGGGCGGCCACGAGGCAGCCGAGCTGCCATTTTGCGAAGCGATGGAGAGGAGAAGTTTTTCCCCAATTGCTCCGTCGCTCTTACCTTAGCCGGGAAGCGTACCTTGGGCAGCGGTCCTTTTCGCTCTTTTTCTTTGGCTTCCCAGCACTTCTACAGATGCCTTCCAAAAAGAAGGCGATGGTGAACGCGGTTCGCACTGCGCGGAGGCGCCAGCCGGGTCGGAGGACCGCGACTGCGCCCCCCCAACAGCCTCCCTTGCAGGGGGCACCCACCGGGACCGGTGGGATGGAGTCGGTTGCCCCATGGCCCGAGACCGGGCATCCTCAGACTGGCCCGGCGGGGGCCACGGCCTCCGGCCCACAATTGGCGGCCCCCGGCCCTGGCTCCGTTCACTCCTCGGGGCCTTCTGCCCTTGGCCCGCAGCTTCCTGCGGTGGGTTTTCACCAGGGGGGTGGTTGGGTTCCCTTCCCTGGCAGGGCATGCCTCCGGCCCCCTAGGGGCCGGTGCTGGGTTCATGGCCATATTCGGGCCCCGGGGTCCAGAGACCTGGCCCGGCACCTGCTACCGGTGGGCCGGCCGGCCCTATGCCCCCCATTAGCGTTGGGGGCTATGTTGACGTCGATGCCCTTCTGGCCCGCGTGGTGGCCCTCGAGGCGTCCTTGGGGATGGTTAACCCACCCGAGGCGCCTTTGGGATCACAGGTCGATGCATCGGCTCCCGGTCATCGCCAGGTGGCCGGACGGGTCGAGCTGCTCGAGGCCCGTGGGTCGGCATCAGCCGCTGCCTCGCAGCTCCCCATGCAACAGATGCTCCCGTCAGGTACTGACCAGGCCCCGTCCACGAGCTCGGTTGCGGTCGCGAGCTCCGACGCCCGCAGTGGGCCGGAACCCCCGGTGGGGGCGGCCCATGGGGGTGCAGCGCGTGAGTATACGGTTCAAACTAGTGCACCCACACCACTGCCTACATTGGGGGAGGCTTCCAGTGGCCGTGGCCTCGTATGGTTGGCGCGGTGGTCCAGCCACTGCCTGCCCAGCCGGGGACGGCACCTTCGACCCAGGGCCCCACTTGGGGTGGCGCCCCCTATGCCGTTGGGAATTTACTCGGGGTGGCAGGTTTGGTCCAGGCTCCTTTCACCGCCCCCTCTGCTGCCACTGTGCCGGTATCGGCGTTGCCTATGGCGGGGTATTCTTTACCCCTTGGGGATCATCTGGCCCAGGCTACCAAAGAAAAAATCTGGCGGGGGGAGTACGTGGACATTTTCTCCCTTCTGAATAGAGAACCCACCAAGGAGGAGAGGGAGGGGCAGGACGAGAAGGATAAGGAGCAAGCGCGTCATCGTAAGCCGCCACGCACGTGGGCCAACTGGCTGCCAGCGTACCTCATATACATGGCTGTGTACCTCAGGGCCCGGCCGGATCTGGCCATTCCGATGGTCCAGTATTTGGATAACATATACCGGGCGATGGTTGACTTCTCCGGCCCGTCGTGGTTGGCTTACGACGAAGAATTCCGCATGAGAGTGCCCCTACACCCGGAGATGAGGTGGGATGAGCCCTGCCAGAAGCTGTGGCTTCTGTACATGACCCCCACGTGCCCTGCGCCTGGGGAGAGGTACCATTGTGGACATGCGGTCCAGCGAGCTGCTCCGGCGCAGGCACCCCGCCAAGTGGCGGGGCAGGGGGTTCCAGCCCACCTGCTGTGTTGGACCTTCTCGGCCAATGGTACCTGTAGTAGGAGAAATTGCCAATATAGGCATGAGTGTCCCTCTTGTGCTGGCCCCCATGCTGCCTCCGCCTGTCCCAGGCCAGGAGGAGTGCGGGGCAGGGGTAGAGGTGGACAGGGGGCGGGCAAGACTGCCGCAGAGGGAGCTGGTCAGGCGAAAGGCCCCCTCACAATTAACTTGGACATGTTGGAGCGTTGGCTCACGATGTACCCGAGGAGGGCAGACACAGCTTACCTGCTTGAGGGTTTCCAGCAAGGGTTTTGCATTCCTTTCACGGGGGACAGGGCTCCCCAAGATGCACCCAACCTCTTGTCACTCAGGGGAAGGGAGGAGGTGGCTGCCTTGAGCATTACTAAGGAGGTCGATGCCGGCAGGGTCGCCGGCCCTTTCCCTGCACCCCCGTTTCCTAATCTCAAAGTTTCCCCCTTGGGGTTAGTGCCCAAAAAGTCACCGGGTGAGTTCCGCTTAATACATCACTTGTCCTACCCAGCCGGCCGATCGGTCAATGATGCTATCCCGGATGACCTTTGTTCGGTCAGGTATACATCTTTTGACCAGGCACTGCGCATGGTGCGCTCATGTGGCCCGGGTGCACTGTTGGCTAAGTGCGACATCAAGTCGGCCTTCCGTCTCTTACCGGTGCACCCGGGCGACTTTGAGTTGCTGGGTTTCAAGTTCCGGGGTGAATATTATTTCGACAAGGCCATGCCTTTTGGTTGTTCCATTTCATGCTCGGCATTCGAGCATTTCAGCACCTTCCTACAGTGGGCTTTCGTTCGCAGGTCAGGCTCTCGGTCTGTAGCCCATTACCTGGATGATTTCTTATTCGGGGGTGAACGGGGCTGGGACACGTGCTCGCGTCTCCTCAACACATTTCAGACGCTAATGAAGGAACTTGGTGTCCCTTTAGCACCCGAAAAGACCGAGGGCCCATCTACCAAGCTCACATTCCTGGGGGTGGAAATTGACACGGTAGTGCAAGCATCCAGGTTACCGGCAGATAAGGTGTCACGGATCGTTGCACTCATATCCGACTTGCTGGCTAAACGCAGGGCGTCCCTTCGTGAGCTACAGGTGCTGCATGGTCACCTCAATTTTGCTTGCAGGGTGATCGCACCTGGCAGAGCCTTTGCTCGGTGCTTGTGCGACGCCATGAAAGGCTTAACCAAGCCCCACAACAGGGTACGTCTTAATAGGGGCCTTAAGGCGGATATGCTCATTTGGCTCCAGTTCCTGAGGGAGTTCAATGGGGTGTCATTTTGGAGGTCCGACCTTCTGGCTTCCCCTCGTTTTCAGGTCCAGTCCGATGCATCGGGGTCCCTGGGTTACGGGATGTACTTCAAAGGGAGGTGGGCCTACGGCAGGTGGCCGCCAGCCTGGTCGGGCACAGGTCGCTTGCACGATCTCACGTATCTGGAATTTTTTCCCATCCTGGGAGCCTTGATGCTATGGGGTGAGGAGTGGGCCAATTCGGTAGTACATTTCTGGTGTGACAATGCGGCAGTGGTCCACATTGTCAACTCACAGACGTCCAAATCTCTCAGGGTCATGGAGCTGGTGCGCCAGTTTGTGTTGCGCAGCCTGCGCCTCAATGTGCTATTCAGGGCTAGGCATGTGCCTGGTATTAATAACGATATCGCTGATGCTTTGTCCCGCCTGCAGATCTCCTGGTTCCGTGCCTTGGCCCCGGACGCAGAGGAATTTCCCTCGCCGCTCCCGGACGAGATATGGACACTTGGCAAGGAGAGGTGAACCGGGCGATCGGCATGTTGCTGGCGCCCCACACACGTAAGGCGTATCACCATGCATTCATCACTTTCCAGGCCTTTTGTGCACAGTTTCGACTACCCGAGGCTTGGCCTATCCCAGTCACCCACATTCTCCAATTCATGGTTTACCTACATGCCCAGGGCCTATCCCCCCGCACCATAGCATCCAGGCTGTCAGCGTTGGCATTCATGGCCAAAGTGGGGGGTTATGCTGACAGCACCACTGATTTCCGTATACGACATGTTTTGGAGGGGTGGGTGCGGGAGCGTGGGCGTAGCCCGGATGACCGCCACCCAATTTCCCCGGGGGTACTTACCCATCTAGCACGGGGCTGGCATGGCCTCTGTTTTGACAGGTATGAGGCAGCCCTGTTTCATGTGGCTACTACGGTGGCCTTTTTTGGAGCGCTCCGCATCAGCACGCTGGTGATGCTGTCTAAGGCGGATGCAAGTCGTAGGGCACTGGAACTCGATGATGTCTATGTTTGCAATGATTGGGCTCAGTTGAGGATACGCTCCTCTAAAGTTGATCAGCACGGCGTAGGCAGTGGTGTAAGACTGCTACGATGTTCATTGGCAGTCATCTGTCCGGTTAGTGCCCTACAGGAGTTCCTTGCACTGTGTGGCACGCACCATGGCCCGTTTTTCTGTCACCAAGATGGGTCTCCCCTCACTAAATTCCAATTTTGGAGGGTGACCGGTAAGGCACTAGCCAGTGTTGGCCTCCCTGGGGCTCGTTACGGCACTCATTCATTCAGGATAGGGGCGGCTTCTACTGCGGCTGCTTTTGGGTACTCCGGGGCGGAAATACGCCGCATGGGAAGGTGGGGATCACAATGTTTTCAGTTTTATGTTCGTCCTCTTCAACCGTGAGTACCAGTTTAGTCACCGCACTGTGTCTCCCCCCCTTTTTTTCCTTGACAGACCCTGGGTGTCATATTACACCGGTGGCAGTATGGCTGGTGGGCCACAGCTACGTGCCTAGGGCAGCGTCGTACGCTGCGGCGACAGAGTGGGGACCCCGACTGGGACTGGATGCATCCGCAAGTCTCAGATGGTATGGTAAGCGCGGCATGTTATGGCGGGAACTGTTGCCATTCCTTTTATCCAGCAGGAATGCTGACCCGCCAGATATTCTAATCATACACCTTGGGGGCAATGATGTGGGGCAGGTCACTGGCCTATCGCTGAAGCATGTGATTTGCGGTGACCTGGCTTACTTACATTATGTGTGGCCTGCCACAACCCTCATTTGGTCAGACATGGTCCCACGGCATGCTTACAGGGGAGGGTTCGACCTCCAGGCCCTTGACCGAGCTCGGCGCTCGGTGAACAGGGCTATTGCCCGGTTCCTTCTCGACAAGGGTTGGGGGCGCGTCATTCAACACCCCGCCATCAGCCTACAAAATTATGAGCTTTATTCAGGGGATGGGGTCCATCTGTCGCAGGGAGGTATGGACCTCCTGTTAGGTGATTGGCGAGCAGGCCTGTTGGCCGAGCTGACGGTCTGGGAGGGGGCGTCGAGCCTTTATTGAGCCTCTCCGGGTGACGGGTAGCACTGGTAAGGTAAACATTTATGACCCACAGGTATCCGGCAGGTTCGCAATTGACTGGACAACACTAGACAGGCACAAGTTGATTAACGTTGTCCGGTCAACGACGAACCAGGCGATGGGGTGATGGCAAGAGCTAGGCAGCATGCATCACCCCGTTATTTTACGGATACGCGTCAGAGGGTGGGGTCAGTAGTTAGATATTGACTACGGTCAACAATTTGTTTGTTGTCAACAAACAAATTGATACAAATGGATACATTGTAACCAATTGCCGTTTGCAATTTTGGGTGGTACCTTACCAGTGTTACTTCGGCCTGCTTGCCTTAAGAATTATAATTGGTTGAATACCAATAGAAATTTATAATTCGGACTAGGGCATGAATCAATAAATGTGGCCCAATGCCGTTATCCACTTTCATCAGTGTCTGAGTCCTTTATTGGGGGGTGCGCCTGCAATGCAAGCGTGGTGCCAAAATGGCCGCCGTGCTCTTTGCGGGGCCCCCCACCAGACGAAGACATCCGGGTAGTCAGGGGGCATGGCCAGCACCCTTATAAAAGGGGCGGCCACGAGGCAGCCGAGCTGCCATTTTGCGAAGCGACGGAGAGGAGAAGTTTTTCCCCTCCACCCCCTCCCTAGTTAACAGTGTGATATTTTGGTCGCTTCGGGGCCGGGTGGGAATTTTTGGCTGGGACCTACATTGGCTCTCAGGTCCTGGCTTTTTTGCCCATCCCACACTGTTGCTATGGTTTGATATAGGGGTTTCTTTTTGACTTTGGTCACATGGGCGGGTAGCACTGGTAAGGTAAACATTTATGACCCACAGGTATCCGGCAGGTTCGCAATTGACTGGACAACACTAGACAGGCACAAGTTGATTAACGTTATCCGGTCAACGACGAACCAGGCGATGGGGTGATGGCAAGAGCTAGGCAGCATGCATCACCCCGTTATTTTACGGATACGCGTCAGAGGGTGGGGTCAGTAATTAGATATTGACTACGGTCAACAATTTGTTTGTTGTCAACAAACAAATTGATACAAATGGATACATTGTAACCAATTGCCGTTTGCAATTTTGGGTGGTACCTTACCAGTGTTACTTCGGCCTGCTTGCCTTAAGAATTATAATTGGTTGAATACCAATAGAAATTTATAATTCGGACTAGGGCATGAATCAATAAATGTGGCCCAATGCCGTTATCCACTTTCATCAGTGTCTGAGTCCTTTATTGGGGGGTGCGCCTGCAATTGTCTTTTCCAGAGAGTCTTGCCTTTTCATGATGTGCCCAAAGTAGGGCAGTTTCAGTCTCATCATTTTTGCCTCCAGAGGCAGTTCAGGCTTATCTTTTTTGGCAATCTATGGAATCTGCAAGCTTCTCCACATGGATACCTTGAAGCCCAGTAAGGCCTCTCATCATGGTGGGAAATGGTTCCCAGAGTATTGTTCTGTATAGCTGGGAGCTGGCAACTTGAGCCACCTCTTCTGTTAGCCATGTTCTGACAAAGCTTATTCCCTGAATACTTAGGAGTAATCCACAGGCATGTATACAGCCAAGTGTTTGTAATAAGTGTGTCATATTCATTTGTGTGTTCATTTGTTTGTTTGTTTGTTCATTTGTTTGTTCATTTATTCATTCAGTCAGTTATTTAACACATTTGCTTTAAGTGGGCTTTGCCATATATCAGCACTTTGAATTGCTTCTGAATCTTGGCCACGTCCATATGGAGCCTGTATTGGGCACTGGGGGGAACTACATTAGCTCCTTGACTTGCTAAAGTTGCCTCCATTGCCCTAGAACATGAATATCATCTTTTACATCTAGCAGTCACTACAATGTGTTGAAATACAATACTGACATAGGCAAGTTTAAACTGAAAATGTAACTTGAGAAACCGTACTAAAACCCATTTTAATTTCTACAGATGTTTGATCATAGCAGGAAGATCCATTCAATTATGAGTATAATGTAATTGTTAGTGCACTGGTAGCTAGCAAGACACAGTGGCTTTTTGAAGCAGATATGAAAGGTCAAGACAACTTTCACCTGAGCACTGGCCTGGCTTGTTATCTCATTAGTGTCAATACTTAGCTTAGTTTGTAGGTGGCTTCTAGCCATGACAGTAAATTTGATTTCTATAGTCACAGGCAGTACACGCCTTCCCACCAGATACTGGAGCTTAACAACACAGAGAATATGACCACTGTCATGTCCCGTTATGAATTTCTTATAGATATCTACCTCCCCTCTATCACGAAACAGATTTTTTATCTTAGATGGACAACATCTGTGGGTTCGGGGGCCCATGTTATCCCAGGAGCTACCATCTTTGGTTCTGGATGGGGCATCACTGCCTCAGACAGACCCGGTGAGTAACTTCGAGGTCCTCTTGGACTCGCGGCTACTGCTCGAAGTGCAGGTGACAGCCGTGACTAGGAGGGCCTTTGCACAGCTTCGTGCCATTTATCAGTTATGCCCACTCCTGGACCGGGACTCCCTGCTCATGGTCACTCACATTCTGGTCAACTCCAAATTGGATTACTGTAACACACTCTACATGGGGCTGCCCTTGATGACCATTCAGAGGCTTCAGCTGGTCCAGAATGCGGCTGCCCGGGGAGTGTTGGGGTGAGGGCATTATGCCTGTGCTTCGCCACTGCTTCGGGAGTTGCACTGGTTGCCAGTGTGCCTCTGGGTGCAATTCAAGGTGCTGGTTTTGACCTTTAAAGCCCTTCATGGCATTGGACCAGGGAACTTAAGAGACCACATCACCCCAAGGTATTCAGCCCATCCTATGATGGCAGACAGGAGGGGCTCTGTGGTGGTCCCATCAGCAAAAGAAGTACATCTTACTGGGACCAGGAAGAGAGCCTTCTCCGTGTCTGCCCCAGCCCTGTGGAACCTCCTAACACCAGAACTGCGTCTCCAGTCGGAATTATTCCCTTTTAAGAAGATGCTTAAGACTTGGCTATGCCAGCAAGTGTGGGGCATGTTTGACTCCACTACTCAATCCCGCTGGCTTGTCTAGCCTGCGTGAGGGGTCTTGCCTGTCCTGGGTATCCTGTTTTAATGTGGGTGGAGGGAGGGTATGGGTAGTTTTTAATGATAAGTGTTAGTTTTATGCGTTTTAACTTTAATTTTAGCTTGGGATTTTAGTAATGTTTTTATTATTAATGTTTTGACTGTTTTGTGTATTGTGTTTCTCCTCTGTTGTTTAGCCGCCCTGAGTGGTGTTTACACCAGGAAGGCGGGGTACAAATAATAATAATAATAATAATAATAATAATAATAATAATAATAATAATAATAATAATAATAATAATAATAATAATAATAATAATAACAACAACAACAACATCTGTAAATGAAATGGCACCTCTACACATAGGATTGGTGTAATTAAAAGGAAAAAAGATATGCACAAGAAAAACATATTAAAACTCAAGGAGATTTGCCAGTTATACAGCATAATGCTGCTCTATGCACATTAAAGTGTCATAGCTGCCAGCTTGTGTCTTAGTAAGATTCACTTGCATTTTCAATATGGATTTGTTAACAGCAGTTAACCAGGTACTCGGACAGAGAAAACAAATAATATTGTAACAATCACAGCATAGCTTCCAATGCCATTCAGCAGCCTGGGATGCTGATGCGTTAGGTCCTGCTGCTTCCCCATTAAACATTAATCAGGAACACGGCAGGGCTGAGAACACTGATGCTCCACCAGTATGGGATGCAATTAGCAGGAGTATTGCAGATTCCCCCTTTAATTACCTACCTTTGTATACCACACAGCAATCTAAATATTCCTAACGCCATCAGTTCACATAAAAATAGAAATAATTTATAAATAACTGGTCCAACATATCCCCATAGGACTTTGGGTGATATTAGTAGCAATGAGTTACTATCTAATGAGCCTCTAGTAAAATGATATCTAGTAAATGATATTTTAGAAGTGCTCTTTGGTAGATTGGGCGTATTATATCAAGGTCATTTTCAATGGCTGGAAAACAGACACAACTATATCAGAGACCAAAGAAATCGTTAGTACTTAAATTCTACAGCTGAAGGAATATTTCAAGGCATGGCTCAGTGGTCAAATACATGGTTCCCATGCATAAGATCCCAGGTTCAGAATCTAAATTAAATAGTATCTCAGATGGTAGGGGTAAACAATATGCTTACTTCAAAACCTAAGAAGATGTTTTCATGCAAAGTAGACTATTCTAGTCAGATGGACCTGTAGTTCAACTGAGTAGAAGCCAGTTCTGTGTTTTAATCCATGGACTAACCCTAAACCTCCAACCAGAGCAGACCGGAGGGGCTCTCTAATTGCACAATCAGCTAGAGGGGCTCGTCTCTCTAGCACAAGAAGGAGGGCCTTCTCTGTGTCCGCACCGGTGCTATGGAACCTCCTGCCAATAGAGCTATGGCTGCAGACAGAATTGCTGCCCTTTAGGAAAAGTCTTAAAACCTGGCTGGCGGGGCAGGTGTGGGGTCCTTGATGGGAATGTGACCCCCACCTGCTGGCTCGTATGATATTGAAGACACTCCTTTTTATGGATGAGGTGAGTGGGTTTAATAGGGGATGGTTTTATCTGTTTTTATCTTTTTAATATTTGTATGTTTTTAAATTGTTAAGCTGCGCTGAGTCACTCTGGTGAGGGGGCAGCGATATGTGTGAATATTAAATTAAATTAAATTAAATTAAATTATTTTTTAAAAACAAAAACACGCAATGTCTAAGAACCACTAGCTTATAGATTAATAATTCTGCATTTATTTTCAAAGGTTTTTTTTTAAAAAAAATCCATGTTCTAGCTCCCGAAACTTAAAATGCCCTCATAAAGAATGAAAATCTTTAATCATTCATATTAGGCAAATGGAGAATATTCTGATGCAGTGACATCAAGCACAAGCTTGCTCTGCATGATTCAGAAATTATGTATGACTCCAGTTTTTTAGGGAAAGCATACATTAACATCAAATTTGACCAGTTTGATAACTTAGATCAGGGGTTCACAACCTATGGCCCATGGTCCGGATATGGCCCATGGTGCCAAATAATTCAGCCCCCAACCTCGCTCCAGCTGCCCCTGCCCCTGCCACCAGAATTGACCGCAGACTCATTTACGGCCCTGTAAACACATTTACTACAGCCATAAATTAGTCTGTGGCCATAATAAATGAATTTACGACAGCTATGGATGTGATTTACAGCACCAATCCAGCCTGCTCAGCTATCTGAAGGGGTGTGATCTTGTCCACAGCTGAAAAATGTTGAGAACCCCTGACTTAAAATATTTGAAGAATGGTAGATGGAGTTCTAAATGTGCCTGCCATTTTCTTCCCGTTAGTTGGAGATTCTAAAGAGGTGAGTTTTGGGTAATTTATACCTTCCTAGTCTTTCATTTCCTTTGTGTTTGATGGATTGTGTTCTCTTTTTATTCTTTTCTGTACAGAAAATGTTTACGATGACAGAGGCATTGGCTGTAGAGATTTGAACATTCAGCTGTTCATTAAACTAATGCATCAGTGTACAAAGCCAGCTTAGTCCCAAAAGAGATGAACAAAGAACTGGAGAAAAGATATTTACTGTATTTGCTGGCCTATAAGACCCACATTCTACACCCCACCCCACCCTTAAAATACACTAGGGAAATGGAGTGCATCTTGTATTTTATATAGGAGTCTATAATGGGCTATTTTGGTAATAATGTGGTGTGTCTTATACTCTGATGTGTCTTATATGCTGGCAAATACGATACAGTATATGTTTGCCATGAGGCTATGAAGATAAAAGTAAAACTGAATTGGTCAATGGGAAATTTTGAACTTTTATTGATTTAAGAGTTTGATCATCAAACAACTGAAGAATTTATTTTGTCCCTCAGCCCAGCAAATTAAGAGGAAAGAAAAATGAGATTGGGTTAAAACTTGGCCCACACTTTATTAAACCTAAATATGTTTCTTAATCTGTGGTGAGGCTTAGAATAGAGCTATGCAACCTGGTACTAGAGCAAGTAGACCTCCTTGGCCACTCTCTAGTCCAGATGTATGAGTCCCTAGCCCCCACGCAGTGCTGTGCTTCCCCAGCTGTGCACAAGCCAGCTCAACTGGGGAGGCATCTCTGCAGTCATTTCCAACTCTATTTATATAAATGGATGTTGGTTGTACTGCCAAGATGCCACATGATGCCTCATGCGTACACATCTGATGGACTAAGACTCAGGAAACCTGAGTTAAAACCTGTTCAACCATAGAAAATTACTGGGGGCATAGATCTAGTAAAACTACTCCATAAATACATCACTTACCTGAAAAGCAATACTAGGTTGGGTTTTTTCTCCTATGGCCAGGTTGGCTGTGACGTGATAGCACAATAAGAATGACAATGTACCCTGACGTTATTTGTACATAGCTTTCATTTCTTTCTTTCGGTCATCTTCCTATGCATCTGAATACTTTCTACCTTTATATCTATCAAGCCATCCCTCCTTTCTGGTTTCATATAATTTTCTCAGGAGACCTTTCTGGACTACCACAGATACAGACATTAAAATTCCTTACCCACTTTTTTCACTTCCTATCATGTCAGCTCTCTGCCCTTTCACAATATAATTAGATCAATACACTGAATAAGATCAAGTCTGTTTTGTATTCCATAATGTACCTCTTGTCTTTAATTATCATCAAATAATCTATTACAATTTATTATAGGACAAAATAAAGTCATGCAAACTCCTTAGCAGTGAAACATAATTTTTCAGTTATGTAAATATTCAGTCACATTGTATCTCATTTTACTTCTGCTGGAACATATATAGCACCAATCAGTCTAATTTATCTTGACTGATGTGCTACCACTGAATTATGTACTTCCTGGGAAATGGTTCACTAGCTGTCTCACTGAGATCAAATTAACTGAAGGTTTATCATCTGAGCATGATGAACAGGCTAAGGGGAAAAAAGCACTCTTGTGTCAATTCCCTGCAAAGGTTAACATATTAAAGGGAAATTATATACTGCCTGAAGTAATTATACTGGATGAGTGGGGAAGGCAGCAGCAGAAATCCTTTCCACTGTACATCGAATGCTATGGAATACTGGGTCACAAAGATTTATGGACTTCATCATCTATCTTTTCCCCATAAACAGGAAGGGTAGGGAGAAGTCAGCAGATATAAGTTTTAATTTCCCCCCTGGACATCATGATATCAGTTTGCAAGTGGAGAAGTTGTGTTTGGCATAGGGGGAGAATGTCACCATACACTGAAAAACACCACATCAGGATGAGACTACACCAAGCTATTGGATGCATCCCTCATTAAAGATGTGATACACTGCCATGAGGTAAACTAGGGCTAAAACATTATCAAATGCTAGGCAAAGTGACTAGCACTAGCTGCCAAGGCTGGTGGGCAGGGTCAAGCTAACCAAAAGTAAAGTTGTCTGCCTCAAGACAGGGAGGGTACAAATTTTGGCAAGTCACTTCAGACCTGTTTGGGAATTTTGGCCTTGCTGGCTTGTTGGCATATTGTTTTATAAAGAGTGAGTCGGGATTCTCTCCTCCTCCCTCCCTCCCCTCTATCTTGAATTGCTTTTTGTCAGGATCTGAGGCCAGATTAGAGGATAGCTGTATAATTCATAGTTGATCACATGAGTTATGCCAAAAACTTATCAGCAGGGATGATGAGCTTCCAATGGATGCTAATCTTCACTATATCCTCCAGGGAGGGAGGACAAATCAGCCCTGGCCTCCACAGCTTCACCAGCTCAATATTGGTGTTCTCTCATAGGAAAACTACTAGACAAAGGACCATTCAGAGTGCCTAAAAGTCAAACAGATACAGTCCACCACCACCACCACCCCAAAAAAAGTACCAATTTCTTCTGTTCTTGTCCTTAAAGATTACATGAATTTTCTCTTTTAAAAAAATAATTGTTATGTCAGGTTTCTGATCTGAATAAAGGAGCTTCACTAACTATGTGGAAAATAAAACACTTGCACTCGGTGGATAATATACTAATATCACCTACAGCTTGATTTTTTTTTCCTGTAGTTTCATACCAACTTTCATCAGTGAAAACATCTTTTAAAATTTTTTTAGTATAATTTATAGCAGGGGTTCTCAACATTTTCCTGCCATGGACCAGACCATGCCCCCATAGCTGAGGGGTCAGACATAAATGCTGTATATGCTGCTGTAAAATGCATTTACGACAGCTGCAGGTGCATTTATAGCGTGTTTTCAGCTGTTTTCACCACTTTTGCCAGCAGTGGTGGGAGCAAGGGTGGCACATTTTTTGCTGTTTTCACTGCTTCCAGAGCTTCCGGCAGTGGCAGGAGCAAGGGCAGTGAGCCACAGGAAATAGTGCCGTGGGCTGGGTCCATCCTGGGGGCGGTACGTTGCGAACCCATGATTTATAGGCTGCCTTTCTCTTGAAAGGGGGGGAAGGGCTCAAAATAAAAATAAAATGCCATTGTTTAGACAACATATTTAATTCAGTGTGAAGTTTTGTAAATATTACTTTTTCAGATATGTCTAATGTGTCTGAAGAAATGGATTTTACTTATGAAAGTTCACATGGGATTTTTTTAAAAATTACATATGCCTCAATCCTTTTCTCTTTGTGTTGTTGGTGACACACATGAACACATCTGCCTAACCAAAAAATTCCATAAGGAAAGCATTCTCTGAAAGAATGGCAAGGGCCTCATCATCTCTTTCCACACAACTAAATTTGTGGCTGTTTCACAGATATTTAAAAATGTAAGGAAATGGTCACATTTTACTGGGCTTCTACAGTATTCCCAAAAAGAAATGTAGTTGACACAAAATATTTCATGTTTGGTCTTTCAATATATATCAAGATTTCACTACAGATCTCCTTTCATTTAGGGAAGAATATATTCACAGATAAGTCATTATAATCTATTTTCAGTATACAGTGTCTGATTTATACTGAAATTCCATTTAAATGATGCACTTTAATTACAATGTAATCATATTTTGCATTTATTTGAACACTGGGGGAACTGCTTTCCTGCAAAGATGTTGACAATTCCTTCTTCATCCATGAATAATGATACCAGAACAATGCCGTAAATTCACCTTACTGAAAAATAAGAAATAGAATGTGTGACAGTCTAGATGATGCAGAGTAAACAGTCTTTTTACTTCATTGGTTAATTTATATTTAGCCTACTACTGGTTTACAGAAACCCATCAAATGCAATTAAAATACTGAACTAATTTTTACAATAAGAGTGTCAATGTGAATACTTAGTAATTTATTTAACAATAATTATATGCTCTCAAGTCAACTCTGACATGGTGGACCCTTTCTTAATTATGCCCCCAAACTAAGTACATCATAACAATGATTCCAGTGAATACCCCATAAAACAATAATATGTTCAAGGCTTAGCAAGTCTAAAAAGACACACAGAATGTACAGTCTAATGAGGACTAGATGGATCAAAATAACAATAATGTTTTTGGCTTACTAGTTTCACTGATGAACATAATTTGAATTTGAATTTATTTTTTATATACCGCTTTCCTCATTTTGCAACGACCCAAAGCAGTTCACAGCATACAAAAATACGATAATACAAAGAAATACAATAATACAAAGTTACAAGGCAATAATTATAAAGTTACAAAACAAAAATGCAAATTTGCAGATACAAAATGTGAAATTACGTAGCAATACAGTAAAATGAATCAAAAACAATTTACAGTTTACAAAATCATCCAAAAAAGGGAGAGACAGACGGAGCCACAGCTCAACGCCCATAAACAATCCTAACATGGACCAGACTCGATGACCACATCGGAGCCCAGGTGCATCGGCAGGACAAAACCACCAGACTAGGCAAGATGGCGGTGGCCGGCTATTAAGTCCTCGCTGCCCTAGATCCCAGGTGGAAACGCTCCCCACAGCAATGCCAGACCGGGGGAGTGGGCATCTGCGAGGACGTGTTATAGGCCAGGGAATGGATAGCCAAAACAAACAGGAGATGTTGGTATACAGCTAACATAATTGTTTCCTTTCAGGGAGGATAGAGAATGATTCTCTTGTTATAGGGCCAAAATTATAAGACAACTGCAACTGTAATATGGAGACATGAAACAATGTAGGCACACTTTCCAATGGCTCAAGTAGAAATTATTAATGTTTCTTCAAAGTTTTTCTAGCTCTGGGTTCCAAAATAAAATGAGAGAAAAATCAAAGGAGAATATGGTCAATACAATAAGTCCACAGTGGCACACATGGAGACATTCTACCTCAATCCTCCCATTCTGTTAGACATATAATGCCCTAAATCTCAAGATTCCAGTCCAGATATAGTCACAGCAATTCATGTTTAATAATGGCAGATAAGGACTGCAGTGGCTCAGAGGTTAAGAAGTTCACCTTGTTAGCTGAAAGGTCAGCAAGTTGGCAGTTCAAGTCCAGAGTACTGCATGACAGAATGAGCGCCCATCTCTGTCCCTGCTCTTGCCAACATCGCATTTCAAAAGCAAGAAATTGCAAGTAGATAAATAGGGACCACTTCAGTGGGAAAAGATCTTGGAGACATGAAAGGGGCATCATTTGGGCGTTCCCTGAGTGGCGTTCCTCCAACAAAAATCCTTCCTACCCAAAAAGCACCTTTGTGTGCTTCTGATATGATAAAAAAATGATAGGCAGTCTTAGATATAACTCCCCAATGTGCATTGAAAAATACATCCAGCCTACTTAGTGGGGTTTAGATTAATTTAATGATGCTTATTGGAATGAACTTGTAGATAGATATGTTTGCATTATGCATGGAAAACTATGAGCAATGATCTATCGTGCTACATGGCGTGTCATGTTACAAAGTAAATACTGCTAGGCTCAAACCAAAAGAAATACATTTTAATAATTAAAAACCACTGTACGTGGGAGAGAATTACACCAACAATTGTACTATTTTAAAACAAAGAAATATTTCAAGTGTTTCTTTGGGGAAAGAGTCCCTTCTGAAATTAAGTTGCAGATACTTTGGGTGATAAACTGCATGCAGGTATTGGGTGAAGTCTGAGTTTTTCATTTCTGCCCACTCTGTGCTCTCTCTCTCTCACACACACACACACACACACTCACACGCACATGCACACGCACATCACACGTGCACACCCGCACGCACGCACACACTGAGATTCAGCATTTTATTTCAGTAACATCAGGATAGAAAATAGATGATCCTCTAACTGGCATTGGACTATAGTCCTCCATTGGCAGTATCCCCTGCACTATCTAAAAAAGCCACATGTGTTTTACCTTTTAATTAGGCATGAGCAAACTGTACAATAGAATTAACGCTACCCTTTTCCCACTGCCTATCTGAACAGGGATGGGAATAGCTGAAGAACACATAAAAGGCATCTTTTCTGGTTACTTTCATTACTTATAAACTGAGATGCATGGAGAAAGCAGGTAAGTCAGATGGAGAAAAGGAAGACCTGCAGGTGACATGACAGTTGTCCAAGGGCTCCATTTGGCCATGGGTTGCCAAGATGCACTCTAAATATACAATTCATCTTACAAAGTGAGTCAAAATCTGCATCTTCTAGTACTATGCATCTCTTGAAATTATTCAGATGAGAGTAAATGAATTGAAGGAAAGGGTGGGAGAAGAAAAAAATAAATAGATTTTCTGTGTTTTCTTTTTCAACGTTCAGCTTGTATTTTCTGCAGCTTGAACAGAAGTGTTGTCTAGCTCATGTATATTTGAAACTCAAGAAAGTTGCATCAAAAATAACATGCAAAATAACTTCCAGGTGTTCAAAAGTTATAGATGTTGTCCCCGGCCCAAATGGCCTCTTACCTAACATTTTCCCTATTCCAGCTTTATATAATCATCCAGTTAGGAATGTGGAGTATTTCCCTTCTAGAGGAGGAAATAATTCCAAGGACTTTGCTCCAGGCTTAGAGACAAACATATATATGTCAATGTAACTTTGGAATAGATCTACAAGAATTAATTGCCTAAGTAACTGAAATTCCTTACTCCCAAAGAGTAAGCATCTTTTTTTATTTCATGGCTGCAGTTGCCATCTGCAGTAATCTTGGATCCTAAGAAAGTAAAGTCTGTTACTGTTTCCATTTCCTCCCCTTCTATTTGTCAGGGAGTGATGGAGCCAGATCTGGGGGGTTGGAGGTGGGGGGTTGTTATGTTAAGTTTCAAGCCAACGTCTGCACTTTCCTCTTTCACTCTCTTCAAGAGGCTCTTTGGATCTTCACTTTCTGCCATCAGGGTGGTGTCATCTGTATACTTGAGTTGTTAATAATATCCTAACTAAGCAATCTTAATTCCAGTTTGTGATTCATTCAACCTTGTATTATGCACGCTGTGCTCTGCATATACCCTGTTTCCCTGAATATAGGACCTCCTCCCATAATAGGACACCCCCCTTTTTTTCCTGCCTTTGAAATATAAGGCCCCATCCAAAAATAAGACCTTACCTCCTGGCTGTAAGGCGGCCGACGTGGCCCATAAGAAAGCCTGCCGCATCGGAGTCTCAATTGCCTCCCCACTCACAACCCTGGTGAGAGTGGGATCGAGACTCCGATGCGGCAGGCCTTCTTATGGGCCATGCCAGCTGCCTCACAGCTGAGGCCAGTCTCGATCACACTTCCCCACTCGCAACCAAGGGACGCTTCCCTTGGTTGTGAGTGGGGAAGTGCGATCGAGACTGGTATTCTTCTTCATGGAAAAATAAGACATCCCCTGAAAATAAGACCTTGTGCTAATTTTGGAGTTTTTAAAAATATAAGACAGTGTCTTATATTCGGGGAAACACGGTAAGTTAGATATGCAGGATGACAATCTACAGCTATGTTGCACTCCTTTTCCTATTATAAAATAATCAGTTGTTCCATATCTGGTACTAACTATTGCTTCTTGACCTGCACACAGTTTTCTGGTATTCTCTTGCTTTCTCCATAATCCAGAAAAAATGTTGGTAATTTGGTCTCTAGTTCCCTTGCCTCTTCACAACCCAGCTTGTACTTCTGGTCTACATACAGCTGAAGCCTAGCTTGTAGGACCTTGAGCATGACCTTGCAAATGTGTGAAATGAGCACACTTGTATGATAGCTTGAACATTCAATATATCTCCTTATGCTCTTGGGTAATTGTTGATGGGAATTTCAAGGACTCTCTATTCCAGTATCTGGCTGTGGAGCCAGAGGTTGGGAATTCAATTTCCCATTGCACCTCCTGGAAGAAGAGCCAGCCTGTATACTCTTGGGAAAGCTGTACATTCCTGGGGCACTCCCAGAAAAGGGGAATGGTAAACCACTTCTGTGTATTCTATACCTAGAAAACCATGGAAAGGTTCACCACAAGTCAGAATTGACTTGATGACATGCAATTATTATTATTATTATTAGATATAAAGATTTTCATCTCTGTATAATTCCTCTTGATTCATTGTACTGGCTCCCTCAGTACTGCCCTGTGGCAGTTGGTTGCCTTGGTAACATATATTATTCTCTGAGGACCAGCATTCCATAGCACTGACTATAAACTGGCATGAAACAGGAGGGTCTGTAAAGTGAAAATCCCCTCCTCAACCTCCTATAGAGGCTTATTTGAAAAATCAATGAATCATGTGGCGGAATTCTCATTTTTCCATTTCTGTAAGTAGCAGTTGAAGAAACAAGGTAGGATAGAGAAATCTACAGGTGATGGCATTGCTTTTCATGTGATGCCTTTCTAAACATTACTAGAAGTTGCTCTTATTACACCCTCTCAAGTCACATCTGATATATGGTAACCCTAATAGGGTGTTTAAGGTATGTGACATATTTAAAGGCCACATCCAGTTTGACACCAGCTACATTTCAGGCTTGACGTGTCGTTCCTGCATATTGTTCAAGATTTGTTTAAGGATATTACAAAGAATTTTCACTAAGCTTCTGAAGTTTGCTACCAACATGGGATAAGAGACATTAAATAAGGTCACCTGGAGATACTATATACTATAGCAGAGGGATTCATGAGAGAACTAGTAGACAGAGCAAATATTTTTCTCACTGTAGGCCTACTTGATTATATGTAATTCTATGTCTAATTGGAGGGAATAATATAGATTGATGGGCCACCATTAGATACAGAATGGATGAACTATTAAATTAAAGTATATAGACTCTTGACAGAAATACACCAGACATAAACTAGAGTGTTCTTCTTTTTCCTCAGTTTATTGAGCAGAAGGGTAAATGAACTACTATTTTAATCAAGCAAAATCTCTTCTAAATCTTATTTCTTTTACAATAACTTCAATTTTTTCTTGTAACCTTTTATTTCAGAACAGGTAGTTAATGATTTCTCTATACTATTTTGGTAATTCTATCTTATTCAGAAATAATTTTCAAATGCTATGTGATCTAATATGAATATAATATTTGATATTTCATAATTCTATTTCATGTTTTACACATATATCACAGTTTTAGGTGGAATAAGAATAAGAATGAGAATGAGAATAATTTCCATGATATCTTTCCTTTCTCCCAGCTAAAGGATGTAGGGTAGCTTGCATACTGGTGATGGAAAGAATGCATATTTTCTTTTTAAAAGAATTAAAGTTCTATAAAATGTATAACAGCATACAACCTAAAATAATGTAACAACAAAAAAAGCAAAAGAAGACATCAAAATGAGTCGTAAACAAAAGAAAGGTACAATATGCTGGCTCAATAAACTGCTTTGAATCAGCTAAGGTCTTCAAAATCAGTTCCACAGAGAACTCACTATAATAATGAGAACAGGTTGTAACCCAGGAGTTCTCAACCTTTTTAAGCCGGGCGCTGGGTCACAATGCCTCAGTCAGCTTCAGGGGCCAGATGGCCATTTTGCCCTTCCTACACCACATGGCACTTCCTTGTTTGGTGGCAACAGTGGGGGCCCATGTGAAATGGTGCTACGGGTTGCATCCAGCCTGCGGGCCACAGGTTGAGAATCCCTGTTGTAACCAAAGGGATTTTGACTGATAGAACCATCTCTATCTTGTCTTAATTAGGCCTCAGTTTGTTGTCCCACATCCAGCCCATTACTAATATTAAGCACGAGTTTAGAATTAGTGGTTTCAAGTCAGATGGAAAGAAGATGGGTGTCATCAGTATGATGGTGACCCCAAAACTCCAGATAGCATCTGCCACCAACTTCATATATATGTGGAATAGAATAGTAGACAGAAGTGAAATTCGCGGGATACAACAGGCCAAGTGCCATGTCATCAAACTAGAATTTCCTAGCATTACTTTCTAAGATTGACCATCTAGATCAGGGGTTCCCAGCCTTTTCAATCTGGGGGCCAGGTCACGCTCACTCAGTCAGCTTTGAGGACTGGATGGCCATTTTGCCCTGCCTGAACGATGGGGGTAGCCAGTTTGTCCCAATAGCTTTAAAGGGGTGACCATTTTGTTTCTCAAATGCTCTTGGAGAGGTGGGGGCCACATGAAATGGTGCCATGGGCCAGTTCTGGCCCACAGGCCTTTGGTTGGGAACCTTGATATAGTTTCTAGATTGGAAGCGCGGCGCCAAAATGGCCACCGCGCTCTTTGCGGGCCCCCCCCCACCGGACGAAACCATCCGGGTAGTTAGGGGCGTGGCCAGCACCCTAATAAAAGGGCTGGCCACGAGGCAGCCGTGCTGCCATTTTGGCGAACCGACGGAGCGGAGAAGTTTTTTCTCCTTACCTCCGTCGCTCGTGTCCTCTTGGGGGAAGCCTTTTCGGGCAGCTTTCTCTTGTTTTAGGCTTCCTAGCTACCTTAGCCATGCCCTCGAAGAAGAAGGCAGCCGCGAACGTGGCTCGATCGGCGCGGAGGCGTCAGCCGGGTCGGAGGACCGCGACTGCGCCCGTTCCGCAGCCACCTTTAGCGGACCCCACCGGGAACGGTGGGATGGGATCGGTAGCTCCTTGGCCTGATGCGCGGAGCATACCCGCTGCCCCGGACGGGGCCTCGGCCCTTGGCCCGCAAACAACGACCACGGCCCCTGCCATGGTCTGTGCGGCGGGGCCATCTTGCCCGGGTGCGCAGTTCCCTATGGGGGGTGCGAGCCACGGAGGGTGGTTGGGTTCCCTGCCTTTACAGGGCGTTCCTACGGCTCCCCAGGGGTTGAGCATGGGCTCTTGGCCTTATCTGGCCCCTGGGGCTCAGGGACCTGGACAGGTACCCGTGAATTATGGGCCGGTTGCCCAATTGCCCCCTGTCGGGGCCGGGGCCTATGTCGACGTGGAGGCCCTCCTGGCCCGGGTGGCGGCCCTTGAAGCGTCCTTGGCAAGGGCCAACCAAACAGGGGTGATCTCTAGGTTTTCAGGTGCCCCCTTTGGCCGCCGAACAGCGGCCGGCGATGGGTTGGGTCGAGCCGCCTGAGGCGCACGGGCCGGTGGTGGCCACTGCCTCGCAGCTCCCCACCCCACAGGTGCAGCAGTCTGGTGCTGGTCTGGCTCCGTCGACGAGCTCAGCTTCGGTCGTGAGCTCCGACGCCCCCAGCAGGCCGGAACCCCCGGTGGGGGCGGCCCGCGGGGGTGCAGAGGGTGAGTATGCAGTACAAGCTAATGCACCCACACAACTGACTTCGTTGGGGGGGGCTGTTCAATGGCCTTGGCCTCGCTCGGGTGGCACGGCGGCCCAATGGCCCCCAGCCCACCCAGCGACTTTGCCCATGACACAGGGCCTGGGTCGGGGTGGTGCCCCCAATGTGCTGGGAAATGTGTTGGGGATCCCCGGGCTGGCTCAGGCTCATTTTCCTTTGCCAGTAGTTCCCTCAGTGCCGGTGTCGGCTTTGCCAACAGCAGGGTATTCCTTGCCCTTGGGGGACCAATTCGCCCAGTCTACCAAGGAAAAGATTTGGAGGGGCGAGTATGTAGATATCTTCTCCCTTCTAATTAGGGAGCCGACCAAGGAAGAAAGGGAAGGGCTGGACGAGAAGGATAAGGAGCAGGCACGTCGTCGTAAGCCGCCACGCACGTGGGCAAATTGGTTGCCAGCGTACCTGATTTACATGGCCGTTTACCTCAGGGCTAGGCCAGATTTGGCTATCCCTATGGTCCAATATCTGGACAATATTTACCGGGCTATGGTTGACTTCCCGGGTCCGTCATGGCTGGCTTACGACGAAGAATCCCGCAAGAGGATTCCGCTGCACCCAGAGATGAGGTTGGATGAGCCCTGTCAGAAGCTGTGGCTTCTGTATATGACCCCCATGCGCCCAGTGCCTGGGGAGAGATACCATTGTGGACATGCGGTCCAACGAGCGGCCCCGGTACAGGCACCCCGCCAAGTGGCGGGGCAGGGGGTTCCAGCCCGCCTGTTGTGCTGGACCTTCTCGTCCAATGGTTCTTGCAACAGGAAAAATTGCAAGTACAAGCATGAGTGCCCCTCTTGTTCTGGCCCCCATGATGCCTCCGCCTGACCCAGGCCGGGAGGATACAGGGGCAGGGGTAGGGGCGGACAAGGGGCAGGCAAGACTGCCATGGAGGGAGTGGGTTCACCAAAAGGCCCCCTCCCCAATTAATGTCGACATGCTGGAGCGTTGGCTTGCATTGTACCTGAGGAGAGCAGACGCTGTGTACCTCCTTCGGGGTTTTCAACCGGGTTTTCGTATTCCTTTCACGGGGGATAGGTCACCGCAAGATGCACCTAACCTTTTGTCACTTAGGGGAAGGGAGGAGGTGGCTGCCGCCAGCATTAATAGGGAGATTGCTGCGGGCAGGGTCGCCGGCCCTTTGCCTGCACCCCCGTTCCCCAACCTTAAAGTGTCTCCGCTAGGACTAGTGCCCAAGAAGTCCCCGGGCGAGTTCCGCCTTATTCACCATTTGTCCTACCCAGCCGGCCACTCGGTCAATGATGCTATCCCTGATGACCTTTGTTCTGTCAGGTATACATCCTTTGACCAGGCATTGCGCATGGTGCGCTCATGTGGCCCGGGTGCACTGTTGGCTAAGTGTGACATTATGTCGGCGTTTCACCTCTCGCCCGTGCACCCGGGTGACTTCGAGTTGCTGGGTTTTCAATTCCGGGGTGAATATTATTTTCACAAAGCCATGCCATTCGGCTGTTCCATATCCTGCTCGGCTTTCGAGCGTTTCAGTACCTTCCTGCAGTGGGCATTTGTCTGTAGGTCAGGGTCTCGGTCTGTAGCCCATTACCTGGATGACTTTTTATTCGGGGGTGAACGGGGCTGGGACACGTGCACACATCTCCTCAACACATTTCAGACGCTAATGGAGGAACTCGGTGTCCCTTTAGCGCCCGAAAAGACCGAAGGCCCGTCTAATAAGTTACTATTCCTGGGGGTGGAAATTGACACGGTAGCGCAGGCGTCTAGGTTGCCCGCAGATAAGGTGTCAAGGATAGTGGCCCTTATATCGGACTTGCTGGCTAAGCGCAAGGCATCCCTTCGGGAACTGCAGGTGCTACATGGACATCTCAATTTCGCTTGCAGGGTGGTCGCACCTGGCAGGGCATTTGCTCGGCGCTTGTGCGACGCCATGGCAGGCTTATCCAGGCCCCATCATAGGGCGAGATTGACACGGGGCATCAGGGCAGATCTGCACGTATGGCTCCAGTTCCTGAGGGAGTTCAATGGGGTCTCATTTTGGAGGTCACCTCCTGGCTTCGCCCCAATTTCACATTCAGTCTGATGCCTCGGGATCCCTTGCTTGTGGGATGTACTTCAATGGGAAGTGGGCATGTGGTGGATGGCCACCAGCCTGGTCAGGCACGGGTCGCCTGAGGGATCTCACATATTTGGAATTTTTTCCCATACTGGGGGCCTTGATGCTATGGGGTGAGGAGTGGGCCAACTCTGTGGTGCTTTTCTGGTGTGACAATGCGGCTGTTGTCCACATTGTCAACTCACAGACCTCTAAATCTCCCAGGGACATGGATCTTGTGCGCCTTTTTGTACTGCGCAGCCTGCGCCTCAATGTACTGTTCAGAGACAGGCATGTCCCGGGGGTGAATAATGATATTGCTGACGCTTTGTCCCGCCTGCAGATCTCCCGGTTCCGTGCCTTGGCTCTGGATGCGGAGGAATTTCCCTCGCCACTACCACAGGAGATATGGACCATTGGCAAGGAGAGGTGAACCGGGCGATAGGCATGTCACTGGCGCCACGCACGCGTAAGGCGTATCACCACGCGTTGGTTTCATTTCGGACCTTTTGTTCCCAATCTCGCCTGCCAGATACCTGGCCGATCCCAGTGGCCCACATCCTCCGTTTCATGGTTTACCTGCACGCCCAGGGCCTGGCACCCCGCACCATAGCATCTAGGCTATCAGCGCTGGCTTTTATGGCCAAGGTGGGAGGTCACGCGGGCAGTACCGCTGATTTCCGTGTGAGACATGTTTTGGAGGGGTGGGTGCGGGTACGTGGGCGTTGCCTGGACGACCGTCACCCAATTTCCCCTGGGGTACTTACCCAACTGGCACGAGGCTGGCATGACCTATGTTTCGATAGGTATGAGGCAGCCCTGTTTCGTGCGGCTACTACGGTGGCCTTTTTCGGAGCGCTCCGCATCAGCGAGCTTGTGATGCTGTCTAAGGTGGATGCAAGTCGTAGGGCACTGGAACTTGAAGATGTCTATGTTGCAATGATTGGGCTCAGTTGAGGATACGCTCCTCTAAAACAGATCAGCACGGCGTAGGCAGTTGAGTAATACTGCTACGATGTTCCTTGGAAGACATCTGTCTGGTTGGTGCCCTACAGGAGTTTCTTGCACTGTGTGGCACGCACCATGCCCCGTTTTTCTGTCACCAGGGTGGGTCTCCCCTCACTCAGCCATTCCTGCAGGATGGGGGCGGTTTCTACTGCGGCTACTTTTGGGTACTCTGGGGCTGAAATACGCCGCATGGGAAGGTGGGGATCACATTGTTTTCAGTTTTGTGTTCACCCTCTTCAACCGTGAGTGCCAGTTTAGTCACTGCAGTGTTTCTCACCCCCCCCTTTTTTTCCTTGACAGACCCTGGGTGTCGTTTTACACCAGTGACAGTAGGGCTGGTGGGCCGTTGCCACGTGCACAGGGCAGCACGTTACGCTGCACAGGGCAGCGCGTTACGCTGCACAGGGCAGCGCGTTACGCTGCAGCGACAGAGTGGGACCCCGACTGGGACTGGGTGCATCGGCACATCTCAGGTGGTGTGGTAAGCGCGGCATGTTATGGCGGGAACTGTTGCCATTCCTTTTCTACATCAGGGATGCTGACTCGCCTGATGTGCTGGTTATTCACCTTGGGGGCAATGGTTTCGGACAGGTCACTGGCCTATCGCGGAAGCTTGCGATTTGCAGTCACCTGGCCTACTCACATTATGTGTGGCCTGCCACACCCCTCATTTGGTCGGACATGATACCGCAGTACGCTTACAGGGGAGCGTTTGGCCTCCAGGCGCTTGACCGGGCTCGTCGCTCCAGGGCCATTGCCCGGTTCCTTTTTGATATGGGTTGGGGACGCGTCATTCGCCTCCCCATCATCAGTCTGCAAAATTATGAACTTTATTCAGGGGAGGGGGCCCATCTATCGCGAGGAGGTATGGACCTCCTGCTGAGTGACTGGCGAGCAGGCCTGTCGACCGAGCTGACGGTCTTGGGGGGGGGGGCATCGAGCCTTTATTGAAGCCTCTCCGGGTGGCGGGTAGCACTGGTAAGGTAAACATTTATGACCCACAGGTATCCGGCAGGTTCGCAATTGACTGGACAACACTAGATAGGCATAAGTTGTTAAACGTTGTCCGGTCAACGACGAACCAGGCGAGGGGGTGATGGTTACCACTAGACAGCTGGAATCACCCCCTGATTTTACGGATACACGTCAGAGGGTGGGGTCATTAGTTAGATATTGACTACGGTCAACAATTTGTTTGTTGTCAACAAACAAATTGATACAAATAGATACGTTGTAACAATTGCCGTTGGCAATTTTGGGTGGTACCTTACCAGTGTTACTTCGGCCTGCTTGCCTTAAGAATTATGATTGGTCGTTTTACCAATAGAAATTTATAATTCGGACTAGGGCTTGAATCAATAAATGTGGCCCATGCCGTTATCCACTTTCATTTGTGTCTGAGTCCATCATTGGGGGGGTGCGCCTGCAATGGAAGCGCGGTGCCAAAATGGCTGCCGCGCTCTTTGCGGGCCCCCCCCCCACCGGATGAAACCATCCGGGTAGTTAGGGGCGTGGCCAGCACCCTAATAAAAGGGCTGGCCACGAGGCAGCCGTGCTGCCATTTTGGCAAACCGACGGAGCGGAGAAGTTTTTCCCCTCCACCCCCTCCCTAGTTAACAGTGTGATTTCTTGGTCGCTTCGGGGCCGGGTGGGAATTTTTGGCTGGGACTCGCTATTGGCCCTTGAGTCCTGGCTTTTTCGCCCATCCCACACTGTTGCTATGGTTTGATATAGGGGTTTGTTCTGTGCTGCTGTTGACTTTGGTCACATGGGCGGGTAGCACTGGTAAGGTAAACATTTATGACCCACAGGTATCCGGCAGGTTCGCAATTGACTGGACAACACTAGATAGGCATAAGTTGTTAAACGTTGTCCGGTCAACGACGAACCAGGCGAGGGGGTGATGGTTACCACTAGACAGCTGGAATCACCCCCTGATTTTACGGATACACGTCAGAGGGTGGGGTCATTAGTTAGATATTGACTACGGTCAACAATTTGTTTGTTGTCAACAAACAAATTGATACAAATAGATACGTTGTAACAATTGCCGTTGGCAATTTTGGGTGGTACCTTACCAGTGTTACTTCGGCCTGCTTGCCTTAAGAATTATGATTGGTCGTTTTACCAATAGAAATTTATAATTCGGACTAGGGCTTGAATCAATAAATGTGGCCCATGCCGTTATCCACTTTCATTTGTGTCTGAGTCCATCATTGGGGGGGTGCGCCTGCAAAGAAATCAAGCCATTGCAAAACAATGCCTCTAATTCTCTTCCCAAAGAAACAATCCAGAAGGCGATCCTGGGTAATGGTATCAAAAGCCTCTCCATCAGAACGAAAAAAGACACATCTCCACAGTTCAGTTCCTACTACAGACTGTTCACCAAGATTATTTAAATGGTCACCATGCCTTAGCCAAACCTGAAACAAAACTGAAACGGATCTAGATATTGTCTCATCAAGGAATCCTTTTTTAATGCATGCAACGAGCTTGATATAATTTTTTAAAATGCTGTTTTCATAATGACATATATTTTTGTGTCCACTTCTCTTTACTACATGCATCTTTTTCCTTTCCTTTCCTTATTATTGCATTGCATTCCAAAATTCTAAGAAGGGCAAATACCAAAAGCTAAATGTTTATACTGATTTACAAAGTGCAAATTTGTTAGGTTTGGATCAAACTGAGTTGAATGAACTGAAAGAAATTATCTCTCATCTCTCACAGTAACTGACAAACCATATGTGGGAGATGCCCAGATTTTCATGGAATGCAAGTTAGCTGACTTCTAAAAAAAGGCATATTCAAAGCTGCTTCCTGACATGAAATATATATTGACAGGGTTATGAATGAGGATTGTGAGGCCTGATGTAACTGGATAGTTTAAGTGACAGCTGAAAGAGTAAAGTAAAAAGAAGTGTGCTATATTTTTTAAAATTAAAATGTTTAATCTTATTTATAAAGATGAGCAGGAAAAGTATTTCTAGCTCTAAATATATTAATTGAATATATCGTGATTTAAGACTTGAACAGCTTGGATTGCTATGTGTCAGCTCCTTGTCAATCATTTTGCTTTATAGAAATATGTGGTATATGATTGACGCAACACACCAGAATTGCAAAGAGTAAATAAAGCTAGTGGATTAAAAAGAAAAAAGTGAAACATGCTTATTATAAAAGCAAGATTTAACTTTTTTTAACTTATTGGGAAAGTTGAATAACTAAAAAATATAAATGAATTTAGAGCTAAAATGTCAGTGTAAAATAGAGTAATTGAATAAAGTTGATGCTGGATCTATGAATATAAGAAAGACAGACAGACTGACAGACAGGCAGATTACACTCACCAAAAGGTGCCTTCATTTTTGTAATTTCATGTCTGGCCTAGACACAGAAGAAGAAGCCTGACTCAAAAGCTTCTAGTCTAGTCTTCTTAAATGGGAAGTACTGTATGATTTCTATAACATTCGAGTGTGCTATCAGATGGAGGATGGGGTTATATGTTTAGTATGGTTAAACTTTATAGTGAGTATAGATTCTATTCAAATTTTACATCATATTTTAAGGGCTCTTAGGGTCACACAAAATGTTAAGGGCAATTGATTTATCCTTAGATTAACCTGCTTCCCCACACTAACACCCACACCACAAACAGATTTCTTCATATACTTGTCTCAGCAATTAGGTTTGCAAATTATGCTTGCATTTACCTCCCAGTGACAAATCACTAAAAAAAAAAGTTCAATGCAAAAGAAGTAGGTGCAAAGTTTTTGCACTATGACAAATATCAATATTTCACTAAAGGTAACACCTCTATTAAAAGCTTGTTGATCATATCATCCAGTTTAACTCTCAGATACTATCAGTTGTGCTACCTCACAGATCAGGAGAAAAATGTTTTGAGAAGAATGAGGACATTGACATGATGGGTGCAACCTTGTTCTCTACATCAAATAAAATGTATTAACTTGTCTTTCACTGAGAGTCAATGAGAACTATTCCAGATGTATATGAGCTGATTAAAACCCAGATTTAATGTTAGCCAAATATAACCCCATGCAAGAATTCAGAAAGTATTTAACTAAACACTAGAAGAGTGCAGCAGATACAGCAGTGGCTCAAATTATCCTGATCCCCAAGAAAGAAAGAAAATAACACTGCTGTTTCGAATAATTTTCCAACCAACTCCACTTGTAGAACCTGTTCTAGAAAAGTAGGCTGCTTTCCTCCTGTTGGAGGTAGTATCTTCATTAAAGAGTCACTAGCCATGACATGTGTTGTGATTCCACCTGGGAAGACATCATTTTTATGTCTATTATATTATATTCATATAGGTTGTTAAGTAAAGATTTTATTTATTTTATTTTATTTTTTATTTTTATTTATTTCAAAAAGACAAAAAAGTACAACTAACAAACATACAAAAAAGAAAAAGACAATATCAGTACGTACAGTATTACTTCAAACTCCTAGAAAATAGCACTTAATAGTAATTAAACTAGTTATTTACAATAAAAACCACAATGTCAAATACCCTCATTATAGGTTATTACTATAACCATAACAGTCATAAAAAAAAATTCAGTGCTACAACTGTTTTTTTTTTATTTCTTTACAAATTAAACTACACCCAGTGAATATTTACAATGCCCGGAGAGTTTAGTATCTATATCATCTCCAAAAACCACTTTGGGATGGTACAGGTCCAAAACTGTCCCTTGCCATAAGAGAATGATCCATAAACGGCTTCCAAATACTCCAAAACCTATTTTCTTTTAATTTATCCCTTTTTACTTTTATCTCCCATGTCAGTTTGTCATTCAATGCTAAACTCCACATTTCCTTATACCACTCTCCAGTCTGTATAAATACATCATTTTTCCAATTTCTGGCAATACATTGTCTACCTGTAGTTAACATAATTTCCAGTAATTCTTTTTCCTCGTTATTTAAACCCATGCCTTCCACATTTGTTAATAGAATGGTACCTGACACCAACTTAATTCTTTTACCCATTATTTCCCCAATCTCTCCTTCTATTCTTCTCCAAAATTCATTTATTTTTTTTCAACTCCACCACATATGTTCATAAGATCCAACTGTTTCTTTGCATCTCCAACATAAATTATCCCTTTTATTGTCCATCTGGTGAAGCCTCATTGGTGTCAAGTACCATTGCCACAACATTTTAAAATTATGTTCCTTAATTCTTACTGACATTGTTCTCATTATCCTCTTTTTCCATTTATTCCTCCATTCAACATCTCCTATTTTTATATTCAAATTTTGTTCCCACTTCCGTTTCAAATCTTCCTGTGGATCTTTACCCTTATTCAGTATAATGTAAAGTTTGCTTACTAGACCCTTAATGTTCTTTTCCCCTTTTCTGATCTTTAATACCAATTCTTCAAATTCGGTCTTTGTTCTATCCATCCCTACTTCTCGTCTATATTTTTTATTCCAATTCTCAACCTTCAATTTCTGAAACCAATCCAATTTTAACTTTTCAAATATTTTTTTCCTCTTGGTTTCATCATCACAAACTTTTAACCAATCCTTCAATAGAGACAATTCATTTTTATCCAATATTTCCTTTTTTTCCTTATCTATTTTTATCGGAAAACACACCATATCAGTCAATTCCAAAATTGGAGAGAGATTTGGGACCATATCCTTCTTTACTCTTTTCCACACCTCCATGAGCCCTCTCATCATAGTATTACTTGTCTTTATCAATTTATCCTTTATTCCCAAGAATATCATTTTGCCAATATTCCTGTATTCTTTCATCTCCAGTTCCTCCCAAATTACCTTTTCTGTTGCCAAGATCTTCACAACATTCTTAATTTGGAATGCTCGATAGTATGCTAACAAATTTGGCATACCCAAACCCCCTTCCTTCTGAGATAAGTACCAGAGCTTCTTTGGAAGTCTAGATTTTTTGCCTCCATTACAAAAATTATTGAACATCTTTTGAAACTCATTGATTTCCTTCTCCTTCAAATGGATCGCAAGTGCATCAAATAAAAAGTTAATCTTTGGTAGCAATATCATTTTGCAAATTGCAATCCTCCCAAACCATGATAATTTCAGCTTTTTAAACTCTTGTAATTTGTTCTTAAATTCTACTTTCAAACTGTCATAATTCAATCTTTTAAGTTCTTCCAATTTGTTTGAAATAGTTATCCCCAAATATTTCAACTTTTCTTTAATTTGTATATTAAATGTCCCCACTATCTTTCCCATCTCCTTTACCCCCATATTACACAGCATCAATTCTGATTTATCCCAATTTATCGTCAATCCAGTTATAGCCTCAAATTCCTGTAGTAGATCTTTAATCCTATCCATTACCACCTCTGGATGTTTCACCATTAACAACGTGTCGTCTGCATACATGCTCACTTTATTACCCAAAATCCCTTCTATGTTCGGATCATCCCTTATACTTTTAGCTAATATTTCCATTGCCATAATAAACAGGAGAGGTGATAGTGGACAACCCTGTCTGGTACCTGCCTCAAGTTTTACCTCATCCGTAACTTCCTTGTTTACTCTGATCCTAGCGCTCCCTTTTTGGTATAATAGATCAATTACCCTTCTGAATCTATCCCCAAATCCATAATTTCTAACTATTTCCTTAATTGAAGACCATTGTAGTGAATCAAATGCCTTAAAAATGTCTAATGATAATAAACCCACCTTTTCCTTCGTTTGATTAACATTATCAATTAAATCTAATACTCTTCTAGTCAAGTCAGCCATATGCCTACCTTTTAAAAAACCTACTTGATCAACATTTATATATTCCCCCATAAAACTGTTTAAACGATTAGCCAATATTGCTGTGAAGATCTTGGCATCCTGATTTATAAGAGAAATTGGTATGTATGATTCCACCTTTTCCATATTCTTTCCCGGTTTTGGCAGCAGAACGATTATGGTACTATACCATGAAGTCGGGATTTGTCCTCCATCTAAAATATAATTATATAGCTTCACTAACTTTGGGACCACAACATCTTTAAATTCTTTGTAAAATTCTGTTGATAATCCGTCGTCGCCCGGAGCTTTCCCCATCTTCAACCCACTAATTACCTCCTTTACCTCTTTATCAGTAACCCTTTCCTCCATTTTTTCCTCGATGTTCCTGTTTTATTCCATTCCCTAACTGTCTTTCCAAGATCCTTTTAAGCCTCTCCACGTCTACCTCCTTTTTTGCATATAATGCTTGATAAAATTCCTTCACAATTTTACATTTATCCTTATTCTTATTACACCTTAACCCTTGTTTATTAACCAATACCCCGATTTCTCTTTTTTCCCTTTTAGCCTTAGCTGCTCTTGCTAAATTCAAAATATTCTCTATATACTAAATTCAAAATATTCTCTATTTAAATAAATCAAATCTCTTTTAACTTTGTCAATATCCTTACCCATTAACTCTGCCTTAAGTCTTTGCAATTTAGCAAAAGTTTTTTTATCTTTACTTTTTGAGTGATCATCCTGTAACTGCTTTATTTCTCTTTCTTTTTCTATCTGATCTACCTTATATCTTTTATATTTAATACTTGCCAACTTTATACTTTCCCCTCTAAAAACCGACTTCATGGTATCCCAAACAACATTAAAATTAACTTCATTATTATCATTCCACTGCCAACTTTCTTTCCACCTTTCCATGATTTGCTCTTTACATTTTTTTATTTTTAAATAGGTTAGGATCATACCTCCAACTTCTTCCTCTTCTAATATCTTTTTGCAGTTTCAATTCCAAAAGTACTTTGGCATGGTCTGATTCCTTAAAGATCCCAATTTCCATTTCCTCAATATTTTTAATCAAATTTTCTGTAAGAAAAACGTAATCTATTCTCGAGTAGGTCCCATGAACGTGTGAAAAAAAAGAATATGCCCTTTCTGAGCCCTTGATTTCTCTCCAAGAGTCCTTCAAACCCAACGCGACCATCCATTTATCTAAAACCTTCCCTTTTGAGCCAGTTCCACATCTTGCTAAATTCGTACAGTCTAAATCTGACCTTATCAGATTAAAATCTCCAGCCACAATAGTTTTTGCAACATTTTCTAGCTCCACTACTTTACGAACCTTTTCTAAGAATTCCGCTTGATGATCATTTGGAGCGTATATGTTTACCAACATAATTTCCTCATCTTCTATTTTTCCTCTTACAATCAAATATCTACCCTCTTGATCAGCAACACTTTTTGTAATTTCAAATCCTAATTTTTTAGAAATCATAATTGCCACTCCTCTCGCTTTTGAAGTACCAAACGCCATCTCATAGTGTTGAATCCATCCCAAAAAGAGTTTATTTGTGTCTTTTGACTTCTGGTGCGTTTCCTGTAAGAACACTATATCGGGTCTATCTTTCTTCAACGCCAATTCCAACCTCCGCCTCTTAAGAACAGAACCTGTACCCTTCACATTCCAGGATAATATTTTAATATTTCCCATAATCTGTTTCCTTTCTAACTTCTAAACTCTCCGTTGGGCGTGCCATCACCAACCCCTTCCCCCAAAAAAACACAGATCTACACAAAACACACACTATCACTCTCCCCACCTTCTTCAGAAAAAAGGACGCCTTCGACAACCAAAGAGGGGAGAGGGGGGACATGCAAGATGTGCCTACAAACCAGTGCTACGCGCTACTCACCCTTCTATATTGCTTAAATAATATATTTTTTAGAAATCATTTGCTTAAATAATATATTTTTTAGAAATCATTTTTTAGAAAGCCACTGGGTGAGATCATTCGTTCCCATGGGGTGCGGTACCATCAGTAAGTGGATGACACCCAGTTGTACATCTCGGCCTGTGGGGACCCCAGTGATGCTGTTGAAATCCTATCCGGATGCCTGGAGGCCATTGGGGTCTGGATGGGGGCCAACGGGCTTCGGCTGAATCCCAGCAAGACAGAGTGGCTGTGGATAAGGGGCCCCGTGTTATCCAGGGAGTTACCACCTTTGGTACTGGATGAGGCAGTTTTGCCCCAGACAGACCCAGTGCGCAACTTGGGGGTCCTTCTGGATTCACGGCTGCTGGTGGAAGAACAAGTGGTGGCTGTGGCCAGGAGGGCTTTTGCCCAACTTTGGGTGATTCGCCAATTGCGCACGCTCCTGGACCGGGGCTCCTTGCTTATGGTCACCCATGCTCTGGTTACTTCCCAACTAGATTATTGTAATGCGCTCTACATGGGGCTGTTCTTGACGACCATTCGGAGGCTGCAGCTGGTCCAGAATGCGGCAGCCCGGGTGGTGATGGGATGTGGGCGATATGCCCATGCCTCACCGCTACTTCGGGAGCTGCACTGGTCACCAGTTTGTCTCCAGGTGCAATTCAAGGTGCTGGTTTTGACCTTTAAAGCCCTATATGGCAGTGGGCCAGGATACCTTAGAGACCGCATCGTCCCAAGAGTGTCTGCCTGTCCAACCAGAGTGGACCGGAGGGGCTCTCTAATGGTGCCATCAGTTAGGGGTGCACATCTGTTTAGCACCCAAAGGAGGGCCTTCTCCGTGGCCGCACCAACTCTCTGGAACCTCCTGCCAACAGATCTAAGACTTCAAAGAGAATTGCTGCCCTTCAGGAAAGGATTGAAGACCTGGCTGGCAGGGCAGGTGTGGGGCCCGAATGGGATCACGGTCCCCGCCTGCTGGCTTACGTAAAGAATTAAGAACTCTCTCTTCCTTTTTTAGAGTGGGTGGGATGGATGGGTGGGATAAGGGGTTTTTTAAGTGGGTGGGATATGGGGTTTTTTAAGTGTTTTTATATGTTTTTAGAATTTGTTGTAATGCCGCCCTGAGTCGGGTTCTGCCTGAGTGGGCGGCATATATAAATACGACTAAATAAATAAATAAATAAATAAATAAATAAATTTTTTATTGATATATTTCTCATTACTCCTTACTTGCCTCCTCCTCCTCCATGATCAACAACAGCTCCTCCTCTTCCTTTCCCTGCGGTGTTCCACCTGAGGCACCACCAGCCTCTGCCCTCTCATATTCCCTCCCCAGAGCACCCGATTCCAACAATTCTTTCTTAAAATTTATCCATTCCTCTGAACCTGTTTTTACCAACTCCAACAAACTCATATACTCCAATGGATCGGTCCCTTCATCAATTACTTGCATTCTTTTCTCATAAAAAAAGCGTAATTGCTGTGGAAATCTCCAATTATACCTTATATTTTTACTCATCAACAATTTAGTTACAGGTCTCATCTTATATCTCCACGTTCTTTCTTTTAATGAGATATCATTATATACTTCTATGTCAGAACCATCAAATTTCAGGGCATCAGGTCCAGCTTGTTTCAAAAAAGCCATTACTCTAAGCTTATCACCCCAGTTTGCAAATTTTACCAAAACATTTCTTTGAACCACTTTCCCTCTTCTTGGGCCCACCCTGAATGCACTTACAATATCTTCCTGTACAAATTCCTTTCCCATATTCAAACCATTTAACCACTGAACCACTCTTTCTCTTAGCTGGTCCGGTGTCCGTTCAACCACCTGACGGATATTCTGCTTTCTCATCATATCTTCCACAGCATCAATCCTTTTCTCATGTTCTTCCAATTTCAGCTTATTTTCTCGCACCGCCTCCTGAGTCCCTTTTATTTCCTTTTTTATAACATTTACCTCATTTTGAACCAATTTCACATTTCCTTCTATTTTTGCAAACTTAAGTCCACTTTTTTTGAGAAATCTGCAACAGATGATACCACCTTATCTTGTTTTTTCATCATTTCATTTCTATCTTTCACCCTTGATTCCTCATTCTTTCTCCAATTTCTGGAACAGTTTACCAATTTCCACCATAATTTGGGTTTGATCATAAGGCTCAGGTGGCGGTGATGAAGACTGAGGGACCTCTTCCATTGGTGCTTTTTCTTTCCTCTTAGACTTCACAACTGGTTCTTCCTCTTTTGCTTTCCCTCTCGTACCTTTATCCATGATGACACCCAATCAAAGAGTCCAGCGTTGCAGAACGTTGCAAAATCGTGGTCAGTCCAAACAAGCTTGTACCACTGCAGCCACTAGTACCACATATCCAGGCAATTCAAACGAAGCTTTTAAGGAGGAAGAAGTCCATCAAAATCCAACGAAGAATTAATTACTGTAATCCACAAAAAAAAAAACAGGAACCGGAGTGTGCTCCAAACAAAAAGAAAAAAGAATAATCCACATCCAACCCGTTTCCCCAAGGCAGGCAGTCCAAGTATTCACCCTCCAACACACAGGAGTAAAAGCTCCAAGGAAACGGTCACCCAGATTTTTTCATTTGAGTCAGAGCCACAAGGGAGGGAGGTGAGAAAAAAAAAACAACCCAAAATCCAAGCAAGGTGAAAAGAAAAACAGGAGGAGCAATATATCCACAGAGAAAAAAAATGTTATTTATAATCCACACGGTGAGGGAATAAAAAGCAAATTAATCCTTCTCTTAAGGCGAACGAAACAAAGCGCCCTTTTCCCAGCGGGTACTTTAACTTCAGGAGGAAACCCCCCTTCTTCCTCTGTGAGTCAGCAGACTTTCCCCTCACACCTCGCACTGAAACCCACAAAGCTGGAGCCCAGACAAAGACTTCTTTAACCGCTTTACTATCGCCAAAACACGCAGGGAGGCCATAAACCCAAACTCAGTCACTTTCGATTTCCAGGACTGCCGCCATTAAAGAGTCAGCAGCCCGATTTTATCCGTTTCCACTCCCACTTCCAAGTCCGAGCTCTTTTAAACAAAATCCCCGGTTAGCTTTGACTTTTCCAAGTAGACTTTCATAAACTTACGTAAAATTGTTTTCTTGCCGATTTTACTGCCGCCTCGAATCTCCACCGTCTCGCTGGTCCCGTTCTCGGCTCCTCGGCAGGGAAAGCCACGGCTTCCGTCGCGAGCCTCACCTACCGAGAAAACCTCCCAAACTTCGACCGCCCGACTTCAAAACTTTCCAAAAAGGCAAGCAGGAGTCTTATTGACAAAAAATTCCACTTTGAGAGTTCCCCACTTTATTCATTCACATTAATTACCACTTTGGTAAGCGCAAGCGCCCAGATCAAGATGTTACTCGTTGGCCATCTTAGCCACGCCCCCCAAAGTAAAGATTTTAAATCTGCTTTTATTTCGTTTCTACGATACTCTCTGGTTAGCCTAAGTGGAGCCATTTTAAGTTGGCACCTGCCATTAAATGGCATCATCCCTTTGCTGGACCCACTCCCCAATAATGACACAGACACTGAATTGGATGAAAAATTGGGCCACTTTATTAACTAATATAACACTATCTTTGGCTACTGCCAAAGAAGCAAATGGGCCATAAGAGCACTGGTAAGGAGTGAAACTGGAAAACCAACACAACTGAATGCATTTCACAATTTGCTGCCACTACAACAAACTGTGTGACCCTGGTCAGGATGCTATTTGTTAGCTCCTGATGGTGGAATATCTCCGATAAATTGTGGAGTGGTTGCCTGCTGCTTAAGCATGGCAACAGTTTGTTTGTTATCTGCTTGGCCAAACAAGTTTCGATTGAACCTTGTCCGCCCTATGGCCAACCAGCTGCCTATCTGCCAGATTAAATGGGTCATGCATTTACTCCTTACCAGTGCTAGCCGCCAAAGTGACCATGGAAAAGCATGTGAAGCAACCCCAAATCCCAACCAGCAGTGACAGTGTGGGATGGGCGAAAATGCCAAGAACCAAGGGCCAATGCAGGTTCAAGCAAAAATTCCCATATGGCCCCGAAGCGACCAAAATAATCACACTGTCACTGAGGGAGGGGGGAGGGCAAACGCATCCTGGCCCAGCTGAATACAAAAGCCAGGGAGCCCGGCAGCTGCCACCCCTTTTAAAGGGTTGGCTGCCATGCCCACGGACTGCTGTGCCCATGCCTCTAGCTGAAAGATGAACCCCGTCACCGCGATACAAACCGGGGTCCTGTATGCGGATCAGGGGGTGCGGGACCACTGTCCCCAAACTTGTGGTATATAAATACCGGGCTACTGCCCTGTTTACTGACCGCCGGGCCTGGTCAACAGCATGAGGATCACCACCTCCCCGGTATGATAGGTGTGGCACCATTTGAGACCAAATTATTCGCACCTGTGGCCAGTGATGACCCAGCAGGTCGAGGTCCCTTTTAATGGCGAGAATCAAACTCAAGCCAGTAACCTGTGCCAGATCGTTGCCCCCTAAATGCAGCACCAAGACATCCGGTGGGTCTCCGTCACACCTGGACATCAGGAATGGCAGCAGGGCATGCCACCTCATCCCCCTGATGCCGAACCACTGCAGACGCACCACTGCGCGGATGCCCAGGTGGATACCCCATGCGGTGGATGCGGCGTGGCAGGCAGCCCAGTACACATAACTGTGCCCGACGATCCACACCTGCGTTGGTGCCCTCAGGCGGCCAGGAGCTGAAAGAAAATAAAGAGAGGAGAACCAGCAAAGTGCTAGGGCAACAAAGGGCGCACGTAAGCACGAAAACCCTTGGACCCCCACCTGCCCATTGACCGAATTGCAGTGTCCGGATAACCGTAGGCAGCCGCTGTGGATGCGGCACTGATATGAAAAGGATGAGTCCGGAAACACACCCCAGCCAGGCCTAACTCGGCCAAAGCAGCCCTAGTGACCCTCAAGAATCGGTATTTGGTTAAGGGAAAAGCATTCCTATGACAAAATAGGGCACCCAGGGCATGACCGAGCATGGCCAGGAAGGAACCCAGTACGAGGACAGCACAAATAGTGGCATCCCCACAGTGGTAGAGAGTGAGTGGAGTGCCCCTGCCCCGCTGGTCCGTTTTAGAAAAACGGATAGTGAGGCGCACCCAATCCTGAGTGATGCATACATCCAACAGCTCAAGGACCTGCGAGATGAATCCCTGCACAACCAAGCAACCAATTCGCTAATCCGGAATGCACCAAAAAAATGCAACCGAAGCAGCGGCGTGGAAGAGGGTAGCCTCGTATCGGTCTCTGCAAACCACCGGCCAGACCGTGGCCAAACGAGTGAGCAGAGAGGGGGAAATGGGCTGACGGGAGTCAGGGCAAGGGCCACGTTCATGAGCCCAACCCTCCAAAACCCGGCAAACCTGGAAGTCGGACGTGGAATCCAACAAACCGTGGACCTTGGCCTGGAAGGACAGGGCTGACAGACGGCCACCAATGGTGTGCGGGGCCAAACCCTTGTCATGAAGGTGAACCATGAATAGCAGCCGGTGGTCAACTGGGACAGGCCAAAGAAACAGCAGGGAAGCCTCTCGGCGGAACGTCTCAAAGGCCCGTAGCGTGAGTGAGTAAGCCTTACGCTGCTACTAGCCAGTGACAAACCAATAGCCCAGTTCACTTCTCCATGCCAAACTGCCATATCTCGGCCGGGAGGACCAAAGGAAACTCATCGGCCTCTGGCGCCAAGGCCCAGAAACGCTCTATCTGTAAGTGAGACAAAGCATCAGCAATATCATTGTCAATACCCGGGATGTGTCTGGCTTTAAACAGTATGTTGAGGCGCAACGCACGCAACACAAACTGGTGGACCAGGGCCATGACCCTGGGTGAGTGGGACGTCTGGGCATTGACTATGTGGACCATGGATGCATTGTCACACCAGAAATGGACCACTGAGTCCGCCTAAGTCTCCCCCCACAGGATAAGCACTCCTAAAATTGGAAAGAACTTGCGAAAGGTTAGGTCACGGATTATGGCCATGGCCTGCCAAGCCTCCGGCCACTTTCCGTAAGACCAGTGGCCATTAAAATAAATACCGTAGCCAAACGCTCCAGATGCATCCAACTACACCTGAAACACAGGTGCGGCCGAACGCTCAGCCCGCCAAAAGGAAACACCATTAAAACTAGAGAGAAACCCAAGCCACATCAAGAGGTCATCCCTGGTACCCCGCGTGAGGCGCACCCTGTGGTGCTTCCGAGACAACCCAAACATGGCGTAACAAAGGCACCTGGCGAAGGCCCTGCCCAGTGCTATGGCCTGGCATGCAAAATTGAGGTACCCATGAAGCACCTGTAGCTCATGAAGGGTGGCCTTGCACCTGTGGAGGAGTTCCTCAATGGCGGCCGAGATGTGGTCAATTTTGTCCATGGGCAACCTGGATGTCTGGGCAATGGTGTCAATTTCGATCCCTAGAAAAACTAATGTAGTGGCCGGCCCCTCCGTCTTCTCAGGGGCCAGTGGCACACCCAGTTCCACCATGAGGCCATGAAAAGTCGCAAGCAGTTGCTCGCACGCCCCAGAGTCGGGAGCAGCCCCGAACAAAAAATCATCCAGGTAATGAGCCACAGAACCAACTCCAGAGCGGCAAACAAAAGCCCAGTGCAGGAATGAACTGAAACATTCAAACGCAGAGCATGAGACAGAACACCCAAAAGGCATGGCCTTGTCCACAAAATACTGCCCCAGGAATCGAAAGCCCAAAAGTTCAAAATTGTCCGGATGGACGGGGAGAAGGTGAAATGCAGACTTGATGTCGCATTTGGCCAAGAGGGCGCCAGGACCACAAGCCCGAACCATACAAAGTGCCTGGTCAAACAACACATACCGAACAGAACAAAGCTCGTCTGGAATAGCATAATTGACAGACAAACCCGTAGGATAGGACAAATGGTGAATCAGGCGAAACTCCCCGGGAACCTTCTTGGAAACCAACCCAATGGGCGACACCTTAAGATTGGGAAAAGGAGGCTTGTTGAAGGGTCCAGTGACCCGCCCTTCCCTGACCTCCTTAAATATTTTTCCCTTGGCCAAATCATCCTTGCCCCTTAGGGAAACCAAATTATGTGCATCCTGTGGTGCGCGAACACCGTTAAATGAGATGCAAAACCCCATAACAAAACCCTCTAAAAGATATGCAGCATCACCCCTCTTAGGGTATACCCCCAACCAATGGGCCAACACCTAAATTTTGATTGGGGAGGGGGCCTTTAGAAGCCGACCCTGGTTCAGTGTTGTAGCGGCCGGCACCCTGCTGGCCACGTACCTTCCCCCGGGATCCCCCCGGCCTGGTAGAGGCACTGGCAGAGTCCCCACCATCTGGTGGGGAAATTGTGCAAGGCCGGGCCACTGAATGGCGTGGCCATAGTGGTACTGGTCACTCGCAACCGGGTGGGATGGGGTCATATACAACAACCAGAGGATCTGGTTGGGTTCATCCCAACGCATCTCCGGGTGAAGCGCGGCCCGCATGCGGAATTCTTCATCATACGCCAACCACGACTGACCCGGAAAATCTACGTATGCATAATAATTTATGTCTAAGTACTGGAGAAAGGGTATTGCCAAATCGGGGTGAGCCCTGATGGACACTGCAGCGTATATCAGATACGCTGGCAGCCAGTTAGCCCACATGCGTGGAGGCTTGCGACGACGGGCCAACTCCTTTTCCTGATCGTCCTCCTTCTCTTTCTCATCGCGAGTGGGTTCCCTGTTGAGCAAGCTAAACAAGTCAACATACTCCCTATGCCAGATCTTATCCCTGGTGGCTGGTAGTAAATGGTCCCCAAGGGGCAGTGAGACACCTGCTGTCGGCAGCACCGATGTGGGCACATTGTGATAGGTGACATTGGCCAGCGGGTCATAGGGCCATATGGAATAAGGCACAGAAGGGCCTGCAGGAGGAACCCCTGAGGGCACTGGTGGGTACAGGGCTCTCCAGACCCCCAGCTGCTGGGCCACGAAAGTCGCGGGCTGCCCTAAAGGCGCAGGAGGTTGCTGCATGGGCCAGAGCCAGGCCTGAGGAGCTGGGTGAGCAGGAGCGGGCAATGTGGGTGTACTGACTTGACCAATATACTCACCAGTCGCCACCCCACCGGCCGCACCCACTGGGGGTTCTGGCCGGATAGGGGCGTCGGAGCTCACGACCGAAGTCGAGCTCACCCAATCTGCCCCAGAAGCGCTCCTGCATGCTGACCGAGGACCTCAAGGGCCAAAGGGGCTGCGTGGGTGGACCCAGGCAGAGGGTGCTGGCTCGGCCTTGCCGGGTGTTGGGGCAGACCGGGCTCGGGGGCCTCAGCCAACCCTTGGGTGGACTGCTGGGCACAGGCCCTGCCAGCAGGACACCTGGAACCCCACAGTGTGGTAGGTGCTCAGGCCTCGCCACGAGCCCTCCGGCTTGGTGGAGGCCCGGGGTCCAAGGTTGGAGCAGGCCGTGTGTTAGGCCCAGCAGGGGGCCGCACCACCTGCTGCACACGGCGTGCCACCCTGGCAGGCACGGCCCTCTTCTTGGGCACCATCCAGGCCCCTTCAAAGGCGAGCGATGTGCACCAATCCGCCCACTCCCAGACCGGCAGGCACGCTGATGCGGCTTGCAGCAGCGAGCAGCGAACCACCGGCAAGGGGGAAGAAAGTTCCCCGAACAGACATGGCACTTGAACCGGCCCGTTCCAGGGCAAGGGAGGGTGACTTTAGGCTCTCGGCCGAGAGCCGGGGTAACGGCTGGGTGAAGGAGGCCAAACGCGTCTTGGCCCAGCCGAATACAAAAGCCGGGGAGCACGGCAGCTGCCGCCCCTTTTAAAGGGGCGGCTGCAACGCCCCCAGACTGCTGTGCCTGTGTCTCGGGGCAGGGCCAGCAAAGCGCGCGTTGGGCAAATGGCCGCCGCATGTTCCTTCTCTTGGGAAAGTACATTTTGATTCTTCTTCCCAAGGCCTCTGTCTGGGAAGATGTTCTATCTCACGGGTTGAGATGGAACACTGATAGGATAGCCACCAGGTATCCTTTCTCTAAGCACCTAACCTGTTATTTTGAGATGCCAATTAGCACCTCTCAGGAACACTTTCCCTGGAAAAATGGTATAAAAATCAGAGGTTTTGCTCTGTTCAGAAGTCGAATTTGGATTACTGCCAGAAGCTCTGTCTCTCTTTGCATCTGAGGTAGACCTACCTATCAGACCATCTTGTATGGGGCGGCGGGGCTCCGCCACTCTTACCTAAAATTCAGAACTGTTCGGACTCAGGTTCTGCAGAGACATTGACACTTAGAATTTATTTCGAGACTATGCTTTATTTCTACTGTTTCATTTTATTGGACTCGGTTTTATTCTGCAATAAATCATAAAAGGACTTTCATTGTGAATAGTGTTCTTTCTGCTCCACCTGAAGTGGAGCAGATTGAATGGGGACATTTAACAATACAGCCTTTTTCCAAAGAGAAGGATTACAGTTTTTTGGGTTACTTTGTGGGAGCGTTGCCAAAGGAGAAACTTTGTTTTGATGCCTGGAATCCAGCTTCAGAAGAGTGAGCCGCTGCCGAGGTAAAAACTCTACTCCCACAACCTAGCCCAGCTTCAAGGCCGTACTATTCCCCAAAACCAGATAAGGGTGTTTTCGCATGGGAATCCAAAGTCTTGTGACAAGGGGCTTTTGGTTACTTTAATTTTAACTGTGACACCAGTCTCAGATCACCATTTCCCTGCGAACCCATTGCCCAGCTACACTGGGCCTGGCTTTCTCGGGCCAACTTTAAGAAAGCACACCCTTCCGACCATGTTAGCCAAGTCAATCAGATTGTTCTCGATTGTGCAGCACCTGTGGGGCCCTGAAACAGAGAAGCCAAGGCGTGCGCTGGATGAGAGCAATTTTGATAACAGGAACAAGGGAACTGGTGACAATAAGAAAAAGAGGTACAGGCAAGGCAAAAAGGAGCCATAGTTGTTGTGTGAAAAATGGAGGGAGAAGATGGGATGAGATAAGTGACAAAGCTGCACAAAGGAGAAGTGAATGTGGCAGCAAAGAGCCATCATAGCCACATATGGTAAAAAGAAAGAGCATGGCCCTAGAAACAAGAGGAGGTGAAGAGAGGCTTCGATTTTGGCCTTGGGCCCACGTGCAGGTTCCTTTTCCCTTTGATAGTCAAAATATGCAAGGAGAACAGAAGGAGGAATTTTGGACATTGAGTATGGAGTCTTATTGGGTGAGAGAATGGAACAGGTGGGACAAAGGATGAAATATGGTTTTTGTTATCTTAGAATAATAGAGAAGAAACACATTCAAAGCAGGAGGGGAGATGTCTACCTAAGCTTGCTCATGAGTAGAAAAGTATAAAAATGTAAATCTGATTGTGTTAGCTGGCTGAGGAAGCGAAGAAAGCCAT